>LNDK02000110.1:312966-1046175 GCA_001455915.2 Samsoniella hepiali | reverse complement strand
AAAAAAAAAAAAAAAAAAATAAAAAAAAAAAAAAAAAAAAAAAAAAAAAACACACCCGATTTTCGAATTGGGGTTTTCAATCCCTGGGTAGTCATTCGTGGGGTTGTGCATCGGCTGCTCTGCGCTGCTCTGCTCTGCTCGTCTTGGTTCCGAATCGAGCATGTGTAGCCGGCCCGGCCGCCGCAGCCGCCAGGAGTTGTGCTGCGAAAAGTTGTCGTTTGTCGTGGCTGACGGTTTTTATTTTTATTTTGCAATGTGAGTACCAATGCAATCCTTTTTTTGTATTACCTCCTCTTACCACTTATCATGGCATTTTTGATTGCCGGGATGTTATCCAGGACTTGACCGACTCGCCGTCACCAACCACCCTGGGCCATTCCAACCAACCCATCCAGTGCCAGGCATGAAGGCTTGTTCTGTGATTGTTCTCACATTAATCATTACAAAAAAAAACGAAACCGCCAGCCTCTATATCTATGCTGATGAATGATTACGGCTGAAGATTTACAAAATACATTGCAAAAAGCAGGCCACTTTCGCCCACCCCCATTGGGTGCCGGTCCACTCCTCCGACGCCTCCTTCGTGCCTCACCACCACGCTCCTGAAACGCAACCTCATACAACTTTTTTTTCCTTTCCCACTATCCTCCACCGCGCCCAGGAAAAAAAAGAGCAAGGAAATTTGTATAGTGGGCTCCTCCATCTTGTATATACCCTTTTTTCAAACCCTTGAGACTTGGCGAGAAACGTGTAGCATTTCTGAAATTCGAAATGGCCCCCCTTCAATGGGGAACCCGCCGTCTCTCTCTCCCCTTGCCCGGTGTCTACCCGGTCTACTCTTTTTTCTTTCTCTTTTGAAATTCCTTTCTCCGTAGATCCCTTTGATGTAGTGTTTCTCATGATCCCGGGTTGATCTCGCTTTTGCTCTTGTTCTGTTTTAATTCCTTACATTCATTGCCACTCGCTTCATCAAACCGTCAGGACGCAGGCCGTCGACGACAAACGTCACTCATTCGCTATATCCAAGCACACAACACACACAGCAATCGCCTCTTCTTATTCCCATATCCGAGATCTGCACCGTCCGTGCCACACCTGGGGGTCGACAAACGTCCGACCACCGACCACCGACCACCGACCGCCCAAGATGCCCGACAAGGTCCTCCTCACCACGCTCGCCATCAACGTCCTCTTCCTCGCCACCGGCGCCCTCGAGCTCGGCTTCTGCCTCGTCGTCCGCGGCCTGCTCGACAAGGACCCCGTCGACGGCCGCGACGCCGTCCGCCACCTGCTCTACCGCCAGTTCCCGCTCGACGCCGGCATCGCCAACGCCAGCATCATCCTCGCCACCTTTGTCTTTACCCTGCTCGGCCTCGCCTCCAGCGGCCGCGCCCTGCTCAAGCTCGGCGGCTACCTCATTGCCTTTTGCGCCGTCTTCACCCTCTGCCTCGGCGTCGTCCTCTGGGTCATGACCCTGCGCGTCAAGGAGGACTTTTTCCCGACCTATCTGGAGCAGGAGCCGGTGGTGCAGTCCTCGATTCAGAATTCGGTACGAATTACTCGTAGAAAGTGCCTAAAAACGAAAGAAAGAAACTGATGCAATGTCTAGTTTGGATGCTGTGGCTACTTTAATGCTTCGACGCCGGCCTTCATCACCGATTCGACGTGCCCGAGCCCCGCGGCGGCCGCTCTGCTCCGCGGCTGTGCGACGTCCATCTCGAGCTTTGCCAACATTGCTCTCGACGTCATCTTTACCGCCCTGTTTGGCATGGTTGGTAGGTTCACCATGCGTTCCTCAAAGAAAAGAAAAAAGAAAAGAAAACGCCCGCTAACATATCCAGGCGTCGATGCCGTCTTTATCCTCTCCATTGCCGCGCTGGTCAAGGTCCGCAAGGAACGCGAGCGATACCGCCACATTGACGAAAAGGGCGGCTTCCAGCAATTCTAGACGGCGTGCAGTCCCAGCAGGCCCGACCTTGCATGGCCCAGTCAGGTATTGGTTCATCGTCAAGCACACAACATGTATCACTCCTTTCAGCGCAGATAGACTACTCACATTGATCAACTTCAAGCCAATGTCATCTTTGTAATTCATATTATCTAATTGTACGTAGTATTCTATAGGTAAAAAAGACCACCCAAGGTACAATACAATACGTTGGGCTTGGAGCGTCTGCTTCTATCCAAGACCCTCGTCCCGCCGATGCCATTATTAGGCCCATCACGATAATGTCCATGACTATATGCGCCTATCCAACGCCGTGTGCTTCTGGGAAATAAACAAAAAAAAAATGCATCATGATGCTATTCATACTGGCGAATCATTGTTTCGTCCTGCTGGCGTGCTGGCTGGCCGCTGCGCAGACGGTCCGGCGGGCGGCGCGCTGTGCGTTGAGCCCCGCCTGCCACTCTTTTTCCACCACGAAAATGACAGCATGTTGCTTACTGAGTCGGTGAAGAAGGAATCTCGCTTCTTGAGGTTGCGTCGCGCGACGAGCCCGGGAAAGCCGGTGCTCTTGCGCCGCCGCCGCATGAGCCGTGGTCTCGTCGTGTCCGAGTGCGTGCTGCCTTCTTCCGGGAGCGTTGTCGCACCGCTGACGGCTCTGCGGATGCCGGGCAGGAGGCTAGTGGACTCGTTCAGTCCCGGCATCGTGTTTGCCCGCAGACGGCCCTTGGGCGAGTTGAGATGCTCCTGGTCTTCCAGCTCGCCCCAGATTTCGGCGTCCTCTGCCCATCGGAACGTCTTTTTGGTCGGCGTCATGGCGGTCGATTCACTGTTTCCAAACGTGCTGTAACCAGGGAACGCCTCTTCGGACTCGGCAGCCGCCTCTCCGCTGAGGAGTGACTCCTCTTCGCCTTCCGTGTCCTCCACCATGCCCAGGCCTGGCGCCAACGTAGACTGGCCCACGCCAGGCGCATGCTGCTCGTCGCTGAGACGCCATGACAGGGCAAGAACGCCGCTGAGCAGGATCACCGTACCAAGGCTGATAATACAAGCCTGTAGTGGCGAAATCAGGCTTGTCTGATTAAAGTATATTAGGCCGTCCAAGATGGCAATGATGTTGTAAACGCAAAACACGAGGGGATACAGAACCGAAGTCGAAACAAGCTTGAGGCCCCGGTGTAGATAATACAGCTGACAGAGCGCCAGCGCGACGAGGGCCAGCACTATGGCCCAGGCCTGCCAGTATATGAACTGGTTTTTGCCGGCGACAGTCTTGATGACGAGCTCGACGGCCGACTTGGCAAAAAGCAACGCGTGCGCTGACAGATCGCCGCTAATGACACCATACGAGATGCCCCGAATGAGTCGAAAACGAGAGCTGTGCGATATGCTGGATATCCTATTCGTCACATCAGTGGCCACGGCGAGCGCCACGACAAACAGCGCCTGCAGGGCCATCCACACAATAAACGGCTTGCGCGCCAGGAGGACCAGCAGCTCGTCCAGGTTATGGGCCGGCGACGGGATAGCGCCAAAGACGGCAATGAGGATGGCGCCGGTGGTGACGAGCGAGGTGCCGGCGAGGGACCAGCGCGTAAAGGGCTCGCTGAGGATCAGGGTGGCGCAGATGGAGTTGAAGACGAGCCCCGCGGCCTGCAGCGTCGAGAGCACCGGCAGCGGCAGCGTCGAGATTTGCACCGAGCTGCCCAGGATGTTGGCGACGATGAACATGCCCATGCCGACCTGCCAGCGCCGTCGTCGGTAGGGCGGGCGCCGGACGTCGTGCGGGCCCTTTTCGTCCTCGAGGATGTGTGATTTGCGCTGCAGTGTTAGTCCCAGGCTCTGCACACTAGTCGACATGAGGCCAACAATGATTCCCAGCTGCAGTCCATCGCATTAGCATGTTGGTCGGGGCAAGGGCATCGAGAGCGGCGTACAGCAATGCTCCCGCCAGGGGAGATGCCGCCGAACGGCTTCATTGCGCTATTGGGGGATAGCAAACATCTGCGTCGGATATGGATATAGGTGTGATTAGTGTTGCCCCATGGGAAGCGCCGTGGTGATTTCGAGGCGGTTGCGAGAGGGAACCGCGATGCAGGTCTCGGTGTGGGATGTCGCCCGCGGGACCGCTGTTTCGGACGTGCCTTGCAGCGAGTGGCGTTTGGCGTTTGGCGGGTGGCGTCAGAGGATTACGAGATGTTTCGTCAAAAGGAGGAACTGTCGAACGGTCGAATCGTGGGGAGATGAGGGAGAGATGGAGCGGTAACAGGAGCAGAAGAGACAGGCTTGTGCACCTGACGTGGTGGACATGGGTGTCAAAGTGCTGGGGAATGGAGGCGGCATTACGTCGCACCTGAATTACACAGAGAGTATGTGGGGTGCTTTGGCGCAATTATGTCAGCTTTCCAGCATTCCAACCAATCAGAAGCGAGTGACTCTCCAGACAGTGCCCAGGTGAGGATAGCGTCCAGTGACTACAGTGACTACAGTGACTGTGGTATCCCGACAGAAGTTCCATACGCTCTGCACTGGATAGACCTACCAATCCGTACAGAATTTATGGCGCCCCACTGTACCTTGGCGCTACAGTGGTGTGACGGCATCAACCGCTCAGCATTGAACCTGATGGGCTGTCTACGCTGATACGGTATAGAGCATGGAAAAGCAAAAGTTGATTCAATTTCTGATATTGACTAGTCTCTGGTAGTTTCTTTTACATCTATATTCGGCGAGGCAATCTTCAAAAATCCACATCCGCACGGTTCTTGATATATCAGTATTCACCGTGACTTACATAAGCTCGCCGTTTGCACTCCAATCTCGTGATTACTCCTGGGCACCGAATGCTTTCTCACATTCATTATCCTTCCAGGCCGTTTCAAAAGTCGCCGCCGCGGCCTCGCACGCCACCGAGTCGGCTCTCTTAGCCACACTTTCGTCCCCGTCCTGCACCACATCGCAGTCGTCGTTGAGCATCGCCACGGCAAACTCGGCGCTCGCCTTCTTGCATGCCGCCGCCTGTTCAGGGCTCAGTGCTGAGCCGGTCGCGGCGGGCAGCTCCTCGTCGCCCGCGCCCTCGGAAATCACCTTTTCGATGAGGCAGTCGTGGACGGCCTGGTCCGCGTCCTCTTCCGCGCCAAAGTCGGCGAGGCACGCCACAACCGCCTGGGAACAGGGCGAAGCTTCGTCCTTGATGCAGGCCGGATGCTCGTCCCGGATGCAGTCTTCGATAATTTTTCCCTCGTCCTGGCATGTGGCAATCGCCTCCTCGCACTTTGGCTTGGTGTAGTCGATGCAAAAGTTGGCGCGCAGCGTCAAGAGTTGGTCAGCGTCGGCCGCGACTTCTGTCTCCTGACGGGGCAGGTGGGCGGCCGCGGCCAAGATGGAGGGGACGGCGAGAATGCAAAAGTATCTCATAATGAAGCTTCTTGCGGGCAGTTGGCCAAGAATAGCAAGACACTTTGTCAAAAACAAAGGGGAAGAAGGTGCAGCCAGGAGATGTCGGTTGAACCGCAAGACTTTTTGGTAAGACTTTTTGTCAAGTAAAAAAAAGGTAGAAGGGTATATAGCCAGTAAATGTCAGTTGAATGAGATGTAAGAACTTCACCTAGGATAGTAGATCCCAAATAAATATATAGAGAGCGACAGACGGAATAGCAGAGCTAGTAAGACTTGAACATACTATGCTATAACACGGCGCATAATACTGTTGAGTCGTGGTAATTAGAGCTTTGTTAGCCGCTGGCATAATAAGATCTAGGCACGACTATGCACCGTCAAGGGAATTGCTAACTAAACCTGCCAGGCGAAATTAGGAAACCGGCAAAGCAGCCGACCCGTGGTGGATATATAAAGGCTTCAATTATGGAAGCGTGACACGAACCTTAAGTGGCACTGCAGTAATAAATAGCATGAGAGCTATAACCCTATTCAGCCGAGAAGGCATGGCAATCGAGTCAGGATCAGCCATTTAAACTGTACCAACATGCATGATTGACCGGAAGGACCCGACGGGTATAGCATGCTGGTAAAAGCCATAGATCGGTTCAGCCGAAAGCCACGGCAAGCGAGTCAGGATCAACCAAAGTAAAATGCCATCATACATGGAAGAACCGGTGCGCATAGTCCATGCTGGTAAAAGCCCTGAAAATCGTCCATGCACAAGCCTCGAGTCGTACCACCATTAAATTGCATTTGCAACTGCCTGGTCTGCGCCTGCTCACAGAAATGCAAATGGCCTATGTAGCTGGATTATTTAAAGTCGTACGTTTGCTTTCATCATAATTACATACTTTCAACAAGCCTTCTACTGCTTGACATCAACGTACAGACACCTCTTCGTTTCTAGTGTCACACACAACATGAAGGTCTCAATCGTCCATCTTGCCCTTCTCGGGCTGAGCTCTGCCCACGCAATTTTGGGCAGAGCGCCGCAGGCCCCGACGCCTCCGGGCCAGCAAATTGTTGATGTAATCAAGGACGGTATCAAGGATTGGGGGCCGGCCGGGTCGCTGAAGCCGCCTTCGAGCCCCAAACCCCCGCTGCGACAAATGCCTGGCTCGCCTTTGCCGTATCACAAGCCCAAGGATCCAAACGTCAAGACTGGTGTGACGAGAATCCCGGGTCAGCCTCTTGGTCCTCAAAAAAAGTGCAAGCCATGCCTCCGGAAGAGGGATCTTTGCTGCGACAGCGCGGGCAAGCCTGTCAAACCGGCCAAGGCCCCGGCCAAGGCACCCTCCAAGGCTCCAGCGAAAGGACCCTCCAAAGTGACCAAACCCTACAAAATGGCCCGCTTCTCCGTTCCCAAGTCGGCCGGCAAGGCGGCCGTCTTCATGCTCGTGGCGCCGTACGCGCACAGCGCGCTCGACTCCATCAAGCAATGGGACAACCCCATCGGGCACGGCGTCAAGTGGTTCGACGACGCCATGGCCAGCCTGCAGGAAGCCATCGGCGGCCCGCAGCGCGACGACATTTACGGCAACGAGCTCAAGTACAAGATGATCAAGGGCATCGGCGGCGCGCTGCAGCTCGGGTTCGAGACGACCTGGGACAAGAATCAGCGGCTCCAGGCGGAGGCGGCCGCCAAGGAAAAGGCGCGCCGCGAGGAAGAGGACAAGGAAAAGCAGCGCATCAAGGGCCTTGAAGAGCTGGCCGTGGTGTGCGAGAAGATGGGGACGGAGCGGCCAGAGGACGCGCAGCTGACGACGCAGATTCAGCAGAGCTGCACCAAGCTGGAAGGCGCAGTCAAGAAGGTGCAGGCCCAGGAAGCGGCCAAGGCGAAGAAGAAGGTCAAGCCGGAGCCTATTTACTGGTTCGGAAAGTGCAAGGTGAGCCTGAACCAGAACCCATCGTGACTCGTCGTGATGAAACGCTAAACATGGACATGCAGTGCAATAGAAACAAGCTTCCAAAGTATGGCGACAAGTGCGCAAACGGGTGCCGCGCCTTTCTCTCGTTACTTGGGCCCTGAGAATGTGGTGATTTCTTTACTTGTTTAATAGTTCAAGTATAAAAATATTAAAAAATATCATTATTATAATTAAACTGAATTGACTATGTATTTATTTATTTACTATAATCTTATTATATCTATTGATCCTTCATCGGCTGCATTGCACAGCCGCGTGCCTTTTGGCGTCTTTTACAGCTTTCAGGGCCCCTTTTTTTTTTCTTTTTTTTTTAAACATCTGTGGTGAGCACAAGCGGAGGTATCGGAACGATGATTTGGGCTGCATTGCAACGGAGATTTACTGTCGTTAATGTGCGCGCGACATCCAGGTGTCTGCTTTTTGGCGTGACAGCTTAGACCCAGCAGGTGCAAACGGCAACAGCCCCCCGCACCACAACAGCTGTGACAAACAGCTGCCATGGTCCCAGATTTGTTCCGCCAGCATCGTGAGCCTCCATGGCCTTTCAGTCGAATACCCAAGCAGGTTCGACCAAGCAATCCAAACTCGTCGGGCCAAGATGCCCCATCCTGGCGTGCCGGAGATGGGCATCTCAAATTGCATCTAGTCTCGGGTGGGGAGACTGTTTGTAGATACGCCGCTCTGGCTGATGTATTTGGACAACTGTACTGTCTAGACATACGGTCTAATATACAGCAACATGTGGCTCTGCTAATCATCTTGCAGGAACCGGTACAAGGACGTCTCCCCTCCTCTCGTACCTCACATTGGTCGCACCCTTTTCCAAGAGCGCCTTGAGCGCTTCCGCATGCAGAAAAGAAATCAATTGATTGATGAATAACAGACAGAAACAAACATGCCCTTTTGTATTTGGCGGGGGTTAAGCAAATTATTGGTAAGCAATAACCGTCCGTCCCTAGCTACCCTGCATCGTGCTTTCCTCTGGCTACTCTTCCTACACCACACCCGCCGGGGCATTGATTTCTCCCAACACCGTACCTCGCTAGCCCAAATCGCGTGTGCCTCTTTTTTTCCGTCCAATTTTAATCGCTCCGGGTCAAGATGAAATTATTCCAAATGTCTTGTTCGCATACCTCGGTCCCTGGACTGAGACTCACCGTCCGGACTGCGGCTTTTCTCCTTCTGCCCCTCGCCTTTGTACGACTCGCCAGCAGCGCTGCGTTTGACACCTTCGATAATCCCGGCACTGTCATTGCTATTGTAAATTGCTTCACTCCGCTGACCGCTCACAGCGCGGCGCACTACCTGAACTCCTGTGGAGCTTGCCCGGCTAACAGCCTCCCTAGCATCTGGGTTCGACGTACTCTTCTATCGCGGTCACGAAAAACGATGGCCAGGTCGAAGTTATATTCAGCGACCAGGGCAGTCGTATTACTCCTTCCTACGGCGCCTTTATCGAGGAGGGGGGTTATCCGGTCGGCGACACCGCCAACCCTCTCACCACAGTCTTTGATGTCTTGTAATCTTATTCTCCCTGTCGCGACCTCAATTACCTGCAGCCTCGCCACTAATGTACCTCTAGCCGTCTCATTGGCCGCAAGTTTAGAGTCGCAGATGACCAGGCTGAGAACGAAAAACGCCTACCTGATGAGGTCATCTCCGAGAGTAGCAAGCCACAGGTCGAAGTTGACGTCAATGGCCAACAGAAGCGGCTCGCCCCTAAGCAAATCTCCGCTACTATTCTCGGCAAGATGAAGGGAGTCGCTGAATCTTACCTCGATAAAAAGATTACTCATGCTGTTGTTGCTGTCCCCGTCCACTTTAATGCAGGTACTACCTTGTTTTTATTTTGACTCTTACTAACGTATTTCAAGAACTTTCATCAGGCCATTAAAGACGGCGGTCGGATTGCCGGTCTTGACATTCTCCGAATTATAGACGAGCCCACCGCTGTTGCTACAGCCTACAGTGAATATATGAGCGACCCGTTTTGCCACATTATTGTCTGCAATTTTGGTGGTAAAACGTTCGAAGTCTCTCTCATGTTGCTCGATAGTAGCGTTTTCGAGCTTCTTGCCACCGCCAGTGATACCTTTCTTGGCGGCGAGGATGATGGGCGTGCCGACTCTGCCGAGACTCGAACCCGCACAAAGCCCGAGGAGCTCGATATAGATCTCTTCAAAAAGACTATTGCGTTGATCGACAATGTTCTTAAGGAAGCCAACGTCACTAAATTTGACGACATCGTCCTCGTCGGTGCTCCTAGCCATATCCCTAGCGTCCAACGGGTCCAATCTTTTATTGAAGAGCATTTTAGCCGCAAGGCTTTTCAACGCATCAAACCTGACGAAGCCGTCGCAGTCGGGGCCGCAATGCAAGCGGACATTTTGTCTGATGGGCAGAGTCCTCCACAGGGTATCTTTATGGACGTCACTCCACTGTCCCTAGGTATTGAAACCACCGGTGGTATCATGGCTACGCTGGTCTCCCGTTACAGTCCTATCCCCACTCGCAAAAGGCGAGTCTTCTCGACCGCTAAAGATGATCAAACTGCTATCCTAGTGCGAGTCTTTGAGGGCGAGTGTCTCATGACCAAGAATAACAACATGCTGGGCACGTTTGAGCTCCGCGACATTCCTCCAGCTCCCCGCGGTGTACCTCAATTTGAGGTATCTTTTGAGCTTGACGGCAACGGTGTCCTTCAGGTGTCTGCCCATGACATGGGCACTGGCAAACAGCAATCAATCACCATTGCCAGCAGCGACCGCCTCAGCCAGGCAGGGATCGACGACCTTCTTATCGAGTCTGAGAGATGCATTGAGCAAGAGAAGGATGTCCGCGAGCGCATTGCGGCCCGCGGCGGTTTTGAGAACTTGACCCTTGGTCTAGACAGCCGGGTCGAGGAGAGCGACTTGCACGATGAGCTGTAGCTATATGAAATACAGAGGAGAGTCAACCTCTCAGGTATAGGGCGCACATTACGCCAACAAAAGCGTAGGCATTATCCCACGTACATGTGTATTGCTCACCAATCTGTGGGTTCCAAGTCGCAAAGATTTGCTAAGAGATGTGGTTGTGTGATCTCGTCCATGTAGTGGAATTTCTTGGCTGTGTAGGCTGTGGCGTTTTGGGTTGCGTTACTCCGTCCTGCGTCACTGCCAGAGTGTGGCTGGTGGTCACCTGACATGGCTTTATGGACGTCATTATGGCTGGGTGTGTAGGCTGCTATTGTTAGTGGGCAACGGCGCTACTGTCACACAAAGCTCCCCGCCAGTAGCTGTGGCTAGTGAGCTGCTGTAACCGCCTTGACCACTGGCGGGACGAGCTTCCATCCTTGCGGCTCCAACACTCCACCCTCCACCCTCCACCTACTGACGACAGCAACCGGCCACTTGCTTGCACCGGCACCGCGGCGATTCATCGACAATCACGGCCTCGTCCTCAATCTCTTGCCCTCCATCCAGCTCCTTTTCCCACGAATCCACGACACATACACAACCGCCAGCATGTCGCAACACGCATTGTCCGACCAGCAGGTGCGCCATGATTCCCAGGCACGGGTGGGAAGCCGAAGAGCATTGTCCCTCCCTTCCCAAACCCGATGCCGGCGCGGAGCGAGTAATCAATGTAGCTAACAGGATTGACCCCCCAAATCACAGGTCGACAATGAGCTCCGCAAGATGACGGCCTTTATCAAGCAGGAGGCCATGGAAAAGGCGCGCGAGATTGAAATCAAGGCCAACGAGGAGTTTGAGATTGAAAAGTCCAAGCTGGTCCGCCAGGAGACGGACTCGATCGACGCCACGTACGAGAAGAAGTTTAAGCAGGCCACCATGTCGCAGCAGATTACGCGCTCGACCGTCGCCAACAAGACCCGCCTCCGCGTGCTGGGCGCCCGCCAGGAGCTGCTCGACACCATATACGAGGCCACGCGCAAGCAGCTGGCCGCCGGCACCAAGGACAAGGCCAAGTACCAGAAGATGCTGACGGGCCTGGTCCTCGAGGGCTTGTACACGATGAACGAGACGGACGTGCAGGTCCGCGGCCGCAAGAAGGACGCCGACGTCGTGAAGAAGGCCATGGAGGACGCCGCCAAGACGTATAAGAAGGAGGTTGGCAAGGACGTCACCCTGACCCTCGACGAGGAGAATGCCGTACCAGACGCAAGGTGGGTACAAACTGAGCTTCCATGTCCTGTCCAAACCTGTGCTGTTTTCCAGCCCCCCCGGCCCGGGCCATTCTCGCATGCCGTGCGTGGTTTTGCTAACTTTTTTTCACAGCGCTGGCGGCGTCGTCATTGTCGGCTCCAAGGGCAAGATTGAGATTGACAACACCCTCGAGACTCGCCTCAAGCTGCTCGAGGACTCGGCCGCCCCCGCCGTCCGCGAGACCCTGTTTGGAAAGAATGCGAACCGCAAGTTCTACGACTAAAAAAAAACCCCCGCCCTGACGCTGCGCCAGCTTGCCCCTGTTGGAAAATAGATGATACACCCTAGAAGATGCGTGGTTGTTGGCCCGCCGAAAATAAGCAGCCATGGGCTTGGGCTGGGCTGGGCTGGGCTGGGACTGGGCCTAGGGAGGAGTGGTGCATACACTACTGCATGTTGCCCGTATTCCTAATCGTCTGCATTGTTTTTTTGGCCTGGTTTTTTTTTTAAACTCTTTTATTATCTGTAGCTTAGAGGTTGTATCATAAACATTCCTATATGTTGGTCTCATTCTGCTTGTATGCATTGATGCTGTAAACTCGGGTATCTTGGCTCTCCTACACGTGCTGGCGTGGTGGTCACTCTTGAAATTGCTAAAGAAGCAGTCGTCGGCGACGCTATCCACCTCTGACTACAATAGAATCCAAAACAATTTCCTCTGGCTCTGGCTCTCGCTTTGGCCTTTGCTTTGGCTCTGGCTCTCGCGTTGGCTCCGGTTCGTGCTGTCTCGGTGCCGGCTTTGGCGACGGCACCTTTTTCCGGAAAAAGCTCTTCATAAACTCCTGCTGCCGGGGAAGATCCCTCCTTGTCTGCTGCTGCTGCTGCTGCTGGCCGGGCTGGTCAAAGATGCTCTGGGTGCGCTTGCGGCGGGTGCGGACCGTGTGCGTAACGCGCTTCTGCACCCACTCGACGACCGACTTGGCCTCGGTGCGGGCGAGCTTCATGCCCGTGTCGTTTGTGCGGCGCCAGATGTCGTGGAGGCGGGCGGCGAGCTCGTCGACGCGCGCGTTGAACTGCGCGTCGGCGTCGGGCGGAAAGGCGGCGACGACGGAGCCGTCGTCGACGGCCATGTCGAGGACGAGGACGGCGGCGCGCAGCTCGGCAAACTCGGTGGCCGGGCCGACCTGTAAGTCGGGTTCCCCGAGGCGGTCAATGACGGCCTGAAGCGTGACGGCCTGCTCGGGCGCGCGGCGCGCGAGCGAGGCGTCGCGGAAGAGAAAGGTGGCGGCGAGCCGCCGGCGGAGGTCGTGGGCGCGCGGGGCGCTGACGGGGAGGCAGAGGAGGGCGTTGATGCGGATGCACTGGGAGGAGAAATTGCTCTCGAGGAGGGCGCATGTATCGTAGCACTGCACATGTTAGCATGGTTCTAATGCCTATGCATGGTTCGGGGACGTACAAACGAGTCCCATTCTTCGGCGGGGATGGTGTTGATGATGGCTTTGAATGTGTGTTCGAACTGGTTGTCGAGATCGACGTTGGTAATGATGAGCTTGTCCATGGCCATTCGGAGCAGTGACTGTACGGCAAACTTTCTAGTCTCTAGTGGCAGGGCGGCCGAGATTTCTTGGAGGAGCGCCAGGATGGCGAGGAGCGGCGCCCAGTCGCGGCCACTGTACATGTCGTCGCCAACCTTGGAGACGCTGATGGGTCCCCGGTCCATGGACACGTCCTCGGCTCCGAGTCGCTCCCATATGGACTTTAACCGATCCGGGGTGAAGAGCACCGCTGTCTGCTCGGTGCAGACGGCGATGAGATTGCAGAGCTCGGTGCGCGCCACCGTCGACCCGGCCGCGCAAATCTCCTCGAGGAGCCAGAGAAAGACGGGCTCCGGCATGCCCCTCCGGCTCCCGACCAGATTGTACGGGAGGCCGGATACGAGGTTCTGCTCGCGCACGCGCTGGTTGCCCGCGGTGAGCAGGTTCCACGGGCTCTGCATCGCCTCGGGCGGCGGTTTCGACGCCCTCGCCGCCGCCGCCGCCGCCGCCGCGACCACGTCCGTCTGGAAGAAGCAGTACCGCAGCTCCTGGTGGCCCTGGTCCGCCCTCTGGACGGCCCTCAGCACCTTGTGCGCGTCCTTGCCGTTGTCGCCGCGCACAATGTCGGACAGCACGCTGTGCGACGACGACGAGATGCCCACCGCAGAAGACGACGGCGGCGCAGTCGGCTCCCTCACGGCCTCTTGGGCGCGCGCCGAGCTCGCCTGCAGGGCCGCGTCGCGGCGCGCATCCTTGGCGAGCGCCTTGAGGTCGAAGCGGTGCTTGGGGACGATGGCGAGCGGCGAGCGGTGCGCGGCGGCGCGGCGCTTGGCCTGTGGCGTGCTGGTGGTGAGGCGCGGCGCCGCCGAGGAGGAGCGCGGCGCGCCGAGGAGCGCGGAGAGGTCCTCGAGCGAGTTGTCGGAGAAGCCGCTGTCGCTGCCGTCGTCGTCGGAGGCGGCGATTTCCCTGGCGCGGCGGGGAGGCGTCTGCGGCCTGGTGAATGGTGACGGAGCCATGCAGCGGCTGTGGTGGCAGCAGGGTCCCTTGGGTGTGTGTTTTTTTTTGTTGCCTCCAGATGCTGCAGTAAGCGGACTTTGGTTTGGTTTGCCGTATTCTGGTCCTGTCCTCGTGAGAAGTAGTCTCGAGACTGATACGGATGGTCTTATTCGGACATGTTGCAAAGTTGATGTACACGCGCGTAGCGGCTGATGTTGATGATGAAAGTGGTTGGTCCACAGCCAGATCTGCCCCACCAACTTCCAGGTGAGGTTGCCGCCGCGATCCTACCTACCCTAGATGGGTATGACGAGCGCCAATGTGATGGACGAATTGGTCTTGTCGTTGGCTTTGCCGTGTTATGGTTGTTCTTTTTATGGTAACGTGGTTTTTTTTTTTTTTTTTTTTTTTTTTACGTCGCACTTGTAATGTTGGGGTTGATGTGCACTACATGGTTACACCCGAGATGGCACAATGACAGTCATTGGGTGGCCCCCCACGCTGTGGATTCAGGCAGAGAGCAATCACACAACAGAGCCACGATCATGCAGGCCGAATGTCCGCGTCAAAAGCCAGTGAGGCAGTTTAACGTGCATACAAATTACAGAGCACGACGTCGAGGTGAGCTGCCCCGGCGCGCAGTTGGCACTTCCACATCTCTTGGTAGGACACCCTCGGCGTAAAGTGCCCAGATGATTTAAGATTGGGCTGTGGCGCAGTTTTCTTGGGAGCGCCAGGGGGGATGAAATGGACCATCGGGGTTCCAAATGTAAAAAAAGCTGATTGGCGAGAAAATGCAGGTCCTCCACGTCATACGAATATCGGATGGTAACAAGGTAAAATAGCCTAGAGACACAGGGACCAGGAGCGTCTGGGCTTGTCTCAGAAGCCGGTAGGGTGGGCACAGAGCTGGGGGAGGCGACGAGGCATTTGGCACGACGCGGGTCGAGCGTTTTTGAAGAGACCCGCACAAGAGAATGCCATGATGGACAATAGATTTGCAGCTGCTGCACATGCACAGGGGCTAAAGAGTTGAGGCACAGATGCAGGTCAACTCCTGGCCTGGGTCTGGGGTCGCCGTGGCTTGCAGGAGGGGCGCAACGCAGCGCGTTGTCGTGTTGGCGAGTCGCGAATGCTATGCGCTGTATCTGTAGAATGGATGGCGACCATCAGAGACAGGGTTTTGTTCTGCTATCAAGTACAAGAGCCCTGCGAGCACGCGCACTGAACTGGGCTGGGCATTGTCTTGGAGTAGTGGTGTCGATGGGGGACGGGCCGGAGGCTAACAAGGCAGGCACTAACGCAGTTTGAACATTTCTCGCAGCCCAACGTTGCTGGGCGGAATAGCAACTGGATGGATGGAAAACGAATGCCGGTGCTGCTGTACCAGCATGCTGGTGGTTTTCAAGTTTCATGGAAAATGAGGACCAGGCCGCGCGGGCTGCCAGGCCAGCCTGTGTCATGCACGTAATACCCAAGTTATGCGGCCAAGCATGACGGAAGGGCGGGAGACCGAGGCGGGCGTCGTGATTAGATGGAAACGCTGAGGGAGGGACAAGACGAGTCCGAGCCAGAGATAAATCCGAGGGAGCCGCGTGCACCAGTCAGTCGTGAGGATGAGGCTTCGTGTCCACAGCTTATTCAAGCAGAACAGTCCGCCGGAGCGGGGGAGCGATGTGACGACATGCTGGCTGCCAAAGAAGCCAAACTGGATCAATTGACTCTGTGCATAGGTTATTCTGTGCATGGGGTAGGTAGACACTTGTCTTGCTTTTAAACTTCTGTGCGCGACAGAGAATGAAATGGGTGGGCGAGGCCATGCCAGCGCTGTCTCAGCCCAGCAGCGAGGGACGAGGCTGGTCTGGCGACAGCAGCCACACCAAAAAACTCGAGCCCAAAAGTGGTAGGGCCAGGGAGCAGAGGCCCGCTGTAAAGAGCCCGTCGATCCGTGTCGGGCTGGCATTTGGGACCTGCGCTATTGAAACTCGACAGCACAGTATTCCGTCGTGTTTGAGCATTGTTGAAATGGGGGACTGGTGGAAAGAAGCCGCCACTATTTTATCCGTGGAATTTTGAATGATTTCTCTGCCTAATCTGCATTTCCGAACGAGTTGCGACAGGACAGGACGGACAGGACCGTCTTGACAGGCTGGCGGGGAAGCTCCCGTGGCGTATATGTAAAAAGGGAAAAAATAAAAATAAACAGAGGAGCCCCCTAATCAGCATTGTCCAGCGGGCAGGCAGCCCCTGGGTCCGGAGATGGGATCGGCAAGATGGCCGGACTGCAGCATTGGTCGCTGGCGAGTGGCCACTGCGCCGTGCTTTGCTGCTAAAGATTCATCGACAACCAAGTGTCCAAAAAGAGGCTCAGAAACAAAAGCGGCTTTCTGAACCATGATTTTCTTCTGCACAAGGCTGAAGGCCGTTCGGTCAGCCCGCTGGCCCGCGCGGTCAGCAGCCAAGGGGAGTTGAGTGCGTGTTTGTTCGTAACGTGCCTAGGCTCGGATACTTGGAGCTGCCCGTCGCGCCCGAGGCTGCCGGTGTCTTTACTTGGCAAGCCAAGACGGAGAGGTACCAGAGCCCGCTTAACACCGTGACGAGGTACTTGTGGCCGTTAACCCCGCTACGCAACTCCGCCATGGGCGCCGCCGCCCTGCAGTGGCTCAGGGGCTTGCTTGTTTTGTGACTTTTTTTTTTTTTTTTTCTTTGGGTTGGTGCCAAGCACCTTGCTATTTGCTTGGTAATGGCCAGGGTCTGGGCAGGGGACCGATGACGATGAAGATGTGAATGTGTTCATCTGGTGCAAGGTCGAGGCAGAAACAACTGTAGTACTACCGACAGAGGACTCGGTTTCTACAAACAGCAAGCGGGTGCACAATCATTCGGTATCAAGTTGTTTGGCAACGAAACAGAGGTTTGTTGATGGCAGGAATGTATTGAAGCCAATATAGCTGGTCCTTCGTATCCTGCGGGATGCACCGGACACCGGACAACGGACACACTCGACCATCAACGGCGCATCGAAAATAAAAGACTAATTTACCCAAGCAGCTTTCGACCCTGTTTGTCAGCGGGCCCCATCATCTTTTTTCCCTCTTTTTTCTGGCGCCGGTGCGTTTTCTGTGCGAGGTTATACCAGACTCGGATGGCCCGGATGCCAGGGTCTCTTGCTGTGGAAGCTCTGCAGCGCACGACAGCGACCTTTTAGCGGACTTTGGTGAGCGTCTTGCCCCATTTAGACTCGGCCGTAGCGAATTACAGTGGATGCGACCAACCCGCCACTGAAAAGCGCGCTGGCCGTACACTGGGGGGGATCGCGCTAGAGGCGAAAACTGGCCAATGGCAGCCGCTGCACGCATGCAAGTCCTGCAAGCCAGTCAGCCAGCAGCTCAGCTACTGAGTCGTAGGGTACAGCGCCGTGGCAGCCCAGCGACTGCACTCTCCAGCGCCCCGGCCGCCTGCACCACCCGATTCTCGCTATGCTGGCCTCTCGCTCGCCAAATGCTTACTGAGCCTTCCTCTTCCTCCCTGTTGTCCTGCTCGCCTCTCCATCCGCTCGCTCCGTCGTTTGTCTCCGATCGACTCGGCCCCTTCATCTCGCTTCCTTCTTTTCCTCTTCGCAGCCGACACGGCTTCCTCTTCGTGCTCCTCTGTGCATTGTATTCTACGCCCGTCGCGCTAGTCTTGCCGCCTCCCTCCCTTTACTCGGGCGCGTCTCGCTTCCTCCTCGATTTGCACCGGCCACCCGTGTTCCAGGAGGCTCCCGTCTGCAATACACGCACGCTGGACAGGAATTTTAATCCGAAAGGGCCAACAAACAAGAAAACAAGGGCGACGTCCCGGGCCCATCATCAACCCTACCTCGTTTTCCGCTTCCCACGGCTCAGACAGCCACGACCTGCCAAAACGACTACTTTGGGCTGGCCAAACCAAACGGCCTAACCGGCGCATGTTCGCCCCTGCCTACGCACCATGCCCGATTCCTTGACCCCCGAGGCCGCCGCCGCCAACGGCGCCGACCTCGACAAGGTCCAAACCCAACGAGCTCGATGGGCCACGCGCAGAATGACAGTCAAGAGCGGTAGCACCAAGCGCCGCTCCCTGCTCAATCGACACAACCGCAAAAAGTCGTCGGCCAGCGAAAAGAGCGTCGGCCCCCCTGGCGGCGACGATGGCCACGGCCCCCTCAATGGCGGCGAAAACGACGACGACGACGATGCCGAAGCCTCCGAAGACGACGTTGAAGAAGACCCCGACAACCGTACCATCTTCTTTAACCTGCCCCTGCCCGCCAGCATGCTCGACGACGAGGGGCATCCTTCCAGCAGCTACGCCAGAAACAAGATTCGAACCGCCAAATACACGCCGCTGTCGTTTATACCCAAGAATATTTGGTTCCAGTTCCACAATGTCGCCAACATCTTCTTCCTCTTTGTCATTATCCTGGTTGTATGTACACCTGCATCCCACTGCTTTGACCCCTGCTCACCCGTGCATAGATCTTCCCCATCTTTGGCAGTGTAAATCCTGGACTCAGCGCCGTCCCTCTAATTGCCATCATCTGTCTTACCGCCATCAAAGATGCCATCGAGGATTACCGACGAACAATCACCGACATTGAGCTCAACAACGCACCCGTCCATCGTCTGATGAACTGGGACAATGTCAACGTCGAGGTCGGCGACGTCTCCACCTGGCGAAAGACGAAAAAGGCCACCTCTCGCTTCTTTGGTGGCCTCTGGTACGCCATTCAGAGCCTCTGGTCCAAGCAGGCTAGACAAAAGAGAATTGAGCGCAAAGCCAAGGCCAACGGGCAGCAAGAGGAGGAGCCTAGACCTTCCGTCGAAACGCAGCGAACCCGCATGTCCATGCGCCAGTCCATCACTTCGCACTTTGCCAACAGAGAGTCCACCCACGAGGATATTCAGATGACCCCTGTGCCTTCTCCGTCGCCCCCCGGCCACATCAAGATCCAGGAGCCCGATAAGCAGGACCAGGCCCGCCTTGCCGCCATGCAGGACATGCAGACGGACATTATCAACTACAGACGCGCCGCGACCAATGCCCGCTTCAAAAAGGACGCCTGGAAAAACATTGTCGTCGGTGATTTCGTCCGCATCTACAACGACGACGAACTGCCCGCCGACGTCATCATCCTCTCCACCTCGGACCGCGATGGTGCTTGCTACGTCGAAACCAAGAATCTGGACGGCGAGACCAACCTCAAGGTCCGACAGGCCCTTCGATGCGGTCGCTCCCTTAAGCACGCTCGCGATTGTGAACGAGCCGAATTCATCGTCGAAAGCGAGGCCCCCCAGTCCAACCTCTACAAATTTAACGGTGCCATCAAGTGGAAGCAGACCATTCCCGGCTACGAGGACGACGAGCGCGAAGACATGACCGAGGCCATCACCATTGATAACCTGCTTCTCCGAGGCTGCAACCTCCGCAACACCGAATGGATTCTCGGCGTCGTCGTCTACACTGGCCACGACACCAAGATTATGATGAACACCGGCATGACGCCCTCCAAGCGTGCCAGAATCGCCCGGGAAATGAACTTCAACGTCATCTGCAACTTTGGTATCCTCTTTGTCATGTGTCTCGTGTCTGCCATCATCAACGGAGCTGCCTGGGCCAGGACTGACACGTCGAAAAACTTTTTCGATTTCGGATCCATCGGCGGCAGCCCTCCCGTCACCGGCTTCATCACTTTCTGGGCTGCCATTATCAACTTTCAGAATTTGGTTCCCATCTCGCTTTACATTACTCTGGAAATCGTCCGTACGCTACAAGCCGTCTTCATCTTTAGCGACGTCGAAATGTACTACGAGCCAATCGACCAACCCTGCGTGCCCAAAACTTGGAACATTTCCGACGACGTCGGCCAGATTGAATACATCTTCTCCGACAAGACTGGTACTCTCACGCAAAACGTCATGGAGTTTAAAAAGGCAACCATCAACGGACATCCATACGGCGAGGCTTATACTGAAGCGCAGGCGGGTATGCAAAAACGCGCTGGCATCGACGTATCTACTGAATCGGAACGCATCCACGCCGAAATTGCGGAAGCCAAGGCTCGTTCTATTGCCGGCATACGCAAAATGTACGACAACCCTTACTTTTACGATGATTCCCTCACCTTTGTGGCACCCGATTTCGTCGCCGATCTGGATGGCGAATCCGGGACTGCACAAAAGGAAGCCAACGAAACATTTATGCTCGCACTGGCTCTCTGCCACAGCGTCATTGCGGAAAAGGCTCCTGGTGACCCGCCACGCATGTTGTTCAAGGCCCAGTCCCCTGACGAGGAAGCTCTTGTCGCCACCGCGCGCGACATGGGCTTCACGGTTCTCGGAAGCTCTGGCGACGGCATCGATGTTAATATCAAGGGCGAGGACCGCCACTACCCGATTCTCAACACCATCGAATTCAACTCGACCCGTAAGCGAATGAGCTCCATTGTCAAGATGCCCGATGGCCGCATCGTCATTTTCTGCAAGGGTGCCGACTCGGTCATCTATTCTCGTCTGAGGAAGGGAGAGCAACGTGAGCTCCGCCAGGAGACTGCTGAGCATTTGGAAATGTTTGCTCGCGAGGGTCTCCGCACGCTTTGTATTGCCATGAAGGAAATCACCGAGGACGAATATCGAACCTGGAAGAAGGAACACGACGTGGCTGCGTCTGCTCTGGAAGATCGCGAAGAGAAGCTGGAAGCTGCCGCTGAGCTCATTGAACAAGACTTCCTGCTGCTTGGCGGTACCGCTATTGAAGATCGCCTTCAGATTGGCGTCCCCGATACCATTGAGCTTCTCGGACAGGCCGGCATCAAGCTCTGGGTCTTGACTGGCGACAAGGTTGAGACTGCCATCAACATTGGGTTCTCTTGCAATCTGCTTACCAACGACATGGAACTCATCCATCTCAAGGTGGACGAGGAAGCTGGCGACGACATCTCCGACGACATGCTGCTCAACGAGTTGGAAAAGAGCCTGGACCAGCACCTCAACCACTTTGGCTTGACGGGCAACGACGACGACCTCAAGGCCGCCAAGAAGAACCACGAACCCCCTGGCCCCACGCACGGACTGGTCATTGATGGCTTTGCTCTCCGATGGGCTCTCCACGACCGACTCAAGCAAAAATTCCTTCTTCTCTGCAAGCAGTGCCGTTCCGTCCTCTGCTGCCGTGTCAGCCCCGCCCAAAAGGCTTCGGTCGTTGCCATGGTCAAGAATGGTCTCGACGTCATGACCCTGTCCATTGGCGACGGTGCCAACGACGTGGCCATGATTCAAGAGGCCGACGTCGGTGTCGGCATCGCCGGTCTCGAAGGCCGACAAGCCGCCATGTCTTCCGACTACGCCATTGGTCAATTCCGCTTCCTACAGCGCCTGGTTCTGGTCCACGGACGATGGTCGTATCGACGTCTGGCAGAGAGTATAAGCAACTTTTTCTACAAGAACATGGTTTGGGTGTTTGGCTTGCTTTGGTTCCAAATCTACTGCGATTTTGACATTACCTACCTATTCGAGTACAGCTACATCATCATGTTCAACCTGTTCTTCACCTCGGTTCCCGTCGGTGTCCTCGGTGTCCTCGACCAGGATGTTTCGGACAAGGTCTCGCTGGCCGTCCCTGAACTCTACAGAACGGGTATTGAACGTCTGGAGTGGACGCAGAGAAAGTTCTGGCTCTACATGTTTGACGGTGTCTACCAGTCTGTCATGGCTTTTTACGTCCCCTACCTCATCTTTAGCAACTCGCGCCCTGTCACGTTCAACGGTCTCTCCATCGACGACAGATACCGACTCGGTGCCTATGTTGCCCATCCTGCAGTGTTGACCATCAATGCCTACATCATGATCAACTCGTACCGGTGGGACTGGCTCATGCTGCTGATTATCGCCATCAGTGACTTGTTTGTCTTTTTCTGGACCGGCGTCTATACCTCATTTACGTCTTCGTCCACATTCTACCAGGCAGGCGCTCAGATTTACGGAGAAGCGTCCTTTTGGGCTTGTTTCTTCATCGTCCCCGTTCTCTGCCTGTTCCCTAGATTTTCCATCAAGGCCATCCAGAAAGTCTATTACCCCTACGACGTCGACATCATCCGCGAGCAAGTCTTTATGGGCAAGTTTGACTATCTCAACGAGACGAAAGAAAAGGACGATGGCAAGACAGACTCGAGGAGCCAAGGATCCCACGGCAGCTCTAAGCGAAGCTCAAGAAAGTCGAAGCATATGCAGTACGCCAGTGTTGACGAGGACTTGCGACCCATATACCCGCCGTCCACGGTGACTCGAGAGACATACAACGGGGCACACAGCCAACAGGGAAGCGCCGACACGACCGGCATGCCTCGGTACTCTGTGGAGAACCCCATGCACCGCATCTCGACCGACCGCCCGCGACCGTCGTACGACCGCATGCGCGCTTCGATGGACCGCGGCACCCGCGCCAGTTTCGAAGCCAGCAACGACTTTACCTCGGCTGCCCGGTTGTCACGGATAGAATCGTCACACTCGCGTGGACACTCGCACTCGCACTCGGGCCTGATCCGCAGCCGCCTTCGTGCCTTGTCGTCTCTGTCTAAAAAGTCAGACGTCTAGTGGCCGTCTGAGCGCCTCTCATCTGGGACCGATTTTTGATCCGAGTCGTGCGGTTCGCCTGTACATAATCGACGATGCATCATGTCACCATTTCCTTTTCGTTTTCGCCAGCAGGGGCCGCGCCATTCCCATCACCCTTGGCACCGGCACTGCTTGTTGACGACTTTGCATGAGCCCATTCACGGGTGGTCACAACTTGGGTACTACATTTTTTTTTTACAACACTGGTTGGAATATACAAACAGAGGGCAGCAAGGCCTGTGGACTTGCCGGCACAAGTCCTCGTAGGAAGAAGAATCTCTGCGAGTTGCGTTGACACATTCTTGCTTGGCGTTTCTTTTTTTTTTCTGCGAATAATTTGGTCGTTGCATTCTTTTTTTTTGTTCCGACACACACACACACCCTTTTCATATATTTTACTATACACACCACCACTCCCCTTTCTTTTTCCTTTTAATTGCGATTTGCATATCTTAGAGTTATTCACTGCATTTGCCACACACACACCACCACCACCACCAGTACCTTTTTTTCTTTTTTATTATATGGGTTTTTTTTCCCGTCATCTATACACCTTGACCTTTGTTTTCTCGTTCGGCTGGGGTCCCTATATTGAAAAGCGGGAAGATGAAAGGGGACATGTTGCAGCGGAGGCGGCGTTTTTGTTTGTATTTCTTTGAGGGATGCCATTTTTTTGTTGCTCGCGAGAGAGGAGGAAAGCAAAAACTGGGGAGGAAGTGGGAGATACAGCGGCAGAGATGGATATGAAACGTACATAGCATTGTCCAACTCGCAGCGTACAGAGGAGGAGTTTTTGGAGACGAATAAGAATAGCAAGGTATCTTGAACTTTTAACTGATCCCAACTACAAACAAGTGACATGTATCTTGTCCCCCTCCCGTCAGCGTCTATCCGGGTCAACGCCGCCCAAGTCGCTACTCAATTCGTCGTTAGAGTCGCCGTCAACGTCGTCGTCAACGTCGTCGTCCAAGTCGTCGCCAGAGTCCTTTTCCAAGGCTTCGTCAAAGTCCACGTCATGGGCTCTATCAACGAGTCTCTTTGAGACTTGGTCCGGGTCTCTGCCAAGAGTAGCAGGGTCATAAAGCAGGCCCCTCTCCGCCAACCAGATCTTGGCCCACACGATGATCCATTGATCACCAAGTCTGTGCCACGCATCCGATGGAAACTTCAAGTTCCTTACCGAGAGCCCCTTGGTGGTGCAGTAGACATACGCGGCGATAATCAGCCATATAGACCCGGCCACCCCAACTGCTTGCGCGTCAGCCTGCCGAGCCCATGCAGGGGATGTAAAAGCACACATGAGAAAAAGTAGAGAAAAATTGATTTCGCCACTTACACATGAGGCCAAAGACCCATGGTGGGGACTTGAGAGCCGTCTCAACTTGCATCGCGAACAGCGAGGTGATGAATGATGGAGGAAGCTGAGAGGCGTTAAAAAAACAAAACAAGAAGCGGATGTGAGAATCAAACAATGGCAAATGGAGACTCTTGACTTACAAATATAACGGCCACGACCGTGAAAAAGAGGGTGAATTCTCCTTGCCGGGCGGCGGCGGCGGCCTGCGCAATCGCGGCGGCGTTTTGCTGCAGCGTCAACGTGACATTGAGCTGCAACCATGAATCCTATCGTCAGCGACCCGATCGTGTACTATCCACCGGAGGGAGAGAGGGAGAAGATGGGGGTCAACGAACGGATGATTCCATGTTTTGGACGGCACAGTCCATGTCGACCAGCTCGGATACCAAGTTGCGGGCCGGCCGATCCAAGTCATGCCACTCGGCTGTGGCTTTGCGATATTCCTGTTGCACATGTTGCTGGTGCTCGGCGACTACTTTTAGAATTTTGAGCTCGTCTCGCACGTCCTTGACTTCGCGGCATAAGTGCCCGGCTTTGAATGCGTCTTGCGCGACCGTATACGCATCTCGACTAGGATCGGGGTACGATGACTCGGAACCGGGGGAGCGTTTCTCCCCTGCCATGACCGACTTGTGAAGAGCCTTCTCCTCCATTGCCTGTGGTAAGAAATTGTCTGAATTTAGCCTGAAGTAAAAGAGACAATTGTACAGGCAAACAAGTGTCCGTAGACCTTCTAGGCACCGGAATTTACTTACAGTTTGTGCAATGATGCTGGTGAAGCTGTCCTTGATGCATACCTGGGTGGGTGTGTCATTATTTGAGGATGGCCGGCGCCGCCAACCCGATGGATGGACTTCCTTCAAGGAGCAGCCGCAAGGACAACCAGAAAGTCTAGCACAGCACGATGCCGTCGATGCCGTGTATTCTTGCCCCCCCGCCGCCGTCGGGGGCGGTTTCATATCAAACGTTGCATCAAATGAGTCTATGCATTTTGACATGATAAAATCTGCCATGTCAAATGCAGTGGAAGGCAGTGCCTCGTTTGCATTCAGAGCTTCACGCAGAGCGGCGGCAGTGACGGTTACCACGGGGTCGCTCTCGTGGTCGCGTCTGTGTGTGGCAGATGTGAGGATGATTTCTGTGCACCGAGTTAGCGTTGCATCGGACTTGTCGTGCCTCGTCGGCCCTGTCTCTTTCGTCTTTTCTCTTTCATCAGTGTCACAGTGTCATACTCACCCGGGCTCAGAACCCAAATCCAAAGTTGGTCAACATTAATCAGGATCCATGACTTCCGATCGTTCAAGTCCTTGTGAAGAACTTTGCTCAGGATCTGGTCCTTATTATGTGCTTGAATAGACTCTTCCGATTTTGAATCCATGCAAAAATGATAGTAATATTCATCAAGAGTTCTCGTTCCGTGCATGACACAGCCTTGCGACTGGCAATGCTCCAGAAGATCTGCATATCTCAAGGAGAGGCGGTTCGGCTTTGTGCAAAACCACGCTGGGGCAACAAAGGGCATCTAAAATAGTCAAAACATGAATGAGATATCCTTTACGGCGTAGTGGAACATACGTAGACGGCGACACACTTCTAATGAGTTTTTCTGTTAGAGTAAACGTCTGAAATATGAATTGAAGAGAAACCAACCGAATCTGCCGTACCCGTCACACACTGCGGCTTCATATAACCTGTTCGTTCCCGCCTACCTCTGACTTCGTGAAAGGTATGGTAAAGCTGGGAAGAAGGGCCGGGTTCAGTTTTAATGCCACGATCATCGTGTATCGCTTTGGCCATGTCCTGCGCAGTCGAGTCAGTAGCGCGGAGTAGGATGGAAAGCCTTGTTAGGCTTACCCGCATCCAGTGCGTCTGTGTCATTTGTGAGCTGAAATAACTGAGGGCCAGTACGGGCGAGGGTCTCACATTGTTGGCCGGAAGATGGATCCATCGGACTGACTGCTGTTCTGCTGGGCTTTTGAGCGCAGTGTTTGGGTAGCGATACTTCTCGTCCAACTCTAGCGTGCGATCTGGTCGTTCCTTCATAATATCGGAAGGGCGAGCCTGACGTAGTGCTTCTTCGATGGAAACGGAAGTCTGAGAAATTCGACTCGCCTGTACAACCATAAATTTCACCCTATAATCATCCATGAGCTTAGTAGACTGGGGCTGCAAATTGCTGACTCGTCTGGAAATTTGTGTAGGAATTGGATCACGGCTGGTAATTGGAGGAGGATATTGCAAAAGGTCAAGAGTTTGCTCGATGGCCTCTATAGCCTTGGAGTCTTGATAGTCAGTAGTCTCTGCATGAGCATCTAATTCTTGTCGTTTATTATTGATGGAGATCCAATAATCCTTCTCGCGTATACATATCTGTATAGCTGCTCGAGTATCGTGATCCAAGACTGGACCGGGGCTGCTGTTCCTAAGCAACCACCACACCAGTTGCGCGGAACCGATAAAAGCTGCCATTTCCAGAGCCGTTGCATCTTGGCGGACGAGATGTAGGCGAGCAAGATTTTGTGCATATGCTTCTTTGTGAAGAAGAGAAGCAACGAGGTTGAATTCTTGATGTTCGACGAGCGTCCGCAAGTATTTGTCACGGGTTTCTTTGTCCCTGAAGCGCACACTTTTCATTTTATGAGCCAACTTTTCCGCGATACGGAAATATTTTTTTTCCAGTGCACAAATGAGTGGCGTCTCATTGGCGGCGTTGGATAGTTCGAGTGTTTTAATTATATCCTTGTGACTTAGCAGGCAGTCTACTCGGCTTCTGTGCCCCCGTCGAACGGCAAGGTGCAAAGCGGAGTTGCCAGTGAGAGTTTGCGCGTGTAAAGGCGCGCATTGCATCAATCGCCGTATCGTCAAATCGTAATCCTCGATATATACAGGGCTGTCGCTTATTGTGTATAGGTCTTTTGAAGGCGATATAAGTTTGTCGTCAGAAGCGTACTGCAGGTTTCGTGATCCTGCAGCCTCGGCACAGGCATGGTGGAGAGGAGTAAGGCCTTTGTGATCTCTCGCGTCTGGCTCACAGCCTTCATGCAATAGAGTAGTGACAAGCTTAGCGTTGCCCAGCCGACTTGCTTCATGCAAAACCGTCAAGCCTTCTGCGTCTCTGCGTTCCTTATCTGCGCCCTTTCCGAAGAGTGTAATAATGGCGTCAGGTTGACCGTGACGACAGGCAAAGTGAAGCGCAGTGGACTCCTGTAGGGTAGTGGAAGCCTGTCCGGTAGGGGTTGTCTTGACTTTACGCTTGTAAAGAATTGCTTCGTTGATATTGTGTAAGGTAGAGGATTCGAGAAATAATCCCAAGGCGACTCCGTGACCGCATCTGATTGCTTCTGTGATTGGCGTTGAGCCATCACGGTTGCCCTTGGTCCAATCGACACCACCAACGCTCACTAGCTGTTGAACAATCTTGGAAGAAGCCTTGAGTTGGCAAGCTACTGAAAGAAGCGTGAATCCGGAAGTATTTAAATTATTAAGCGCTGCAACGATACGTCTTTTGCGTAGCAAGCGGGTAACGGTTGTGGTCTGGCCATTACGGACCGCGGACCAAAGGCAGTTTTCGCCGTCGTCGGAGGTTATTGTCGGGTCTGCACGATTAGAAAGCAGCAAATCCACAATTTTCAAACCGCCATTGATACAAGCCAGATGCAAAGCGGTGTGCCCGGCGTTGGTTTTCTGGTCGATGTTGAAAGTGGTATTTGATCTCGTGGCGTCGTCCGGAACGCTTCGAGTTGTAGTTGCCGTATCAACTGCGTGCTTATCACGATTCTGCTTTTTCACCCACTTTGCATGTATGAGGAGCGTCTTGACAGCGCGGTAATCACCAAGGCTTGCAGATATTTGGAAAGGCGTGCGCCCATGCAAGTCTGCCAGTTGACATGAAGCAGGGAACTTGTACAGGAGATAAGTGATGACATCATGTCTACGGTGCTGACATGCTGTTGTGAGCGGTGTCATACCGTCACAGTCCTGAGTGGAGGTACCGAGATGGTCGTTGGGGGCGAAACGAGAGGTGATGGTGGGAGACAAAAGATGCTTTACAAAGCCGACTTTGCCGAGAATTGCTGCATAATGTAGAGGAAGGCGACCCATGGAATCTTTGGCCTTGATATCGGCCTTTAGGGCGATGAGCTTCTCAAAGACTGCCATGCGATCTTTGAGTATTGTCGAGTGTAGTGGCGTGGTTCGGTCCGGACCCCCAATCTCGTTGACCAGTTTCTGGTTGGAAGTGATGGCCGCATTGATGACGCCGTCCACGACCACCTTATCCTTGGTCTCTGCATAGAAATGAAGCAAGAGAGATACGAAAGTGGGATCGGATTCGGCTTTATCGGCGATGGTTTTGACCTCGTCTTGGACGTATTTGATAATGTCCTCTTTGTTGTCCCAGCGGTGACCGTTCAGCCGAGCGTAAAATTGCCGTCTCGAAGGCTCGGATTGGACAGCAGCTTGGAAGGCGGCTTGGAAGGCAGTGGCCATTGCATTCCTGTTTGACAGTAAAACAAAATCAACGAATTTTGTAGCAGCAAGTTGGAAGCCACCGGTGCAAGGGCTGGCGGAGAGGAAGCAGAGGGAAGAGCAGGCACAGATATACCATGACAGGAAACATGGCTCGAAATCTGGGAGCCTTACGTACCATCACTTATCAAAATGAGGAGATGCAAGCCACAGGAGCTGAATATGCGATGTGCCAGTGAAAAGAAGCATGGCTGGTCAGCAGGATGCAGGCAAGACATTGCTTGCATGCGTACTGGCTGAAGCTGGCGAGAGTGCGTTTGTACTGAACTGCACGTAGCAGGCCGCATTGAGATCCTACGGACACGAGCTGAGCTGCAAGCCACAGCACATCTCCCGCATCCGCAGCGGGGAGCTCCGAGTTTATCAAAAAGTCTTTTTGAAAAGCCCTTTGGAGTATTGACACGGCTGAACGGGGCTGCAAGGTAACTGCACCATCGCGCCTGGCGCTCGGAAATATGTCGCCCCACACGAGCTCTCCAAAAGTGGCAAATGAACTGACACCCTCTTCAGCATTGACAACCCTCCTTCGACGGAGCTTCCGGAGTGCTAATTGCGTGCCCATCGACTGCCTCACCGTCATGGAAGCCTACAAGGCTCGCGCGCTGTCGCTCCTGCGCAGTGGCAGCGAACTTGCCCATCCGTACCTCGAACAAGTCCCGTACGTCCCCTCGCAACCCCCCCTTTAGGATACCACCTCCTAACACACCCCAGGAAACCCGTGGTCCAAGTCAGCGTCGCCGTCATCGTCGTCCTCTTCACCGTCGTCTTCGTCCGCGCCGCCCAAGCCTCTGCCGCCGGCCGTCCCCGTCGCTACACCGTCGACCCTCCCACGCCCGACGTCGCCTCGACGACGCCCGCGGCCGTCAACTCATCCCACATTGCGTGCTACGCGCCCGCGACGGGCCAATTCCTCGGCAACGTGCCCGCAGCATCGACTGCCGACATTGACGCCGCCATTGCCACGGCGGCCGCGGCCCAGCGCGCATGGAGCACGACGACGTTTGCGCAGCGCAAGGCGGTGCTGCGCTCCCTCATGCGGCACGTCATGGACCACGCCGAGGACATCTGCCGCGTGGCCGGGCTCGACAGCGGCAAGACTCTCGTCGACGCGCAGCTCGGCGAGATCCTGGTGACGGTGGAGCGGCTCCAGTGGACGCTGCTGCACGGCGAAAAGGCCCTGCGCCCGGAGCGTCGCCCGACGAACCTGCTCATGATGTACAAACGCAACACGGTGCGCTACGAGCCCATGGGCGTCGTAGCCGCGCTCGTCAGCTGGAACTACCCCTTCCACAACATGCTGGGTCCGATCATCAGCGCCCTCTTTGCGGGCAACGGCGTCGTTGTCAAGGTTTCGGAGCAGACGGCCTGGTCTAGCGCCTACTTTACCAACATTGCCCGAGGCGCGCTGGCGGCCCACGGCTTCGACGCCGACCTGGTGCAGACGTTTGCGTGCTGGCCCAGGGAGGCCGAGTTCCTGACGTCGCATACCGGCATCTCGCACATTACCTTTATCGGCAGCCAGTCGGTCGCGCACCACGTCGCTGCCTCGGCGGCCAAGGCGCTGACACCCGTCGTGGCGGAGCTCGGCGGCAAGGACCCCTTCATCATCCTGGACTCGGCAGAAAAGGACCTCCCTCGCATCGCCGAAGTCATCCTCCGCGGCACGTTCCAAGCCGCCGGACAAAACTGCATCGGCATCGAGCGCGTGATTGCGTCGGGCAAGGTCTACGACAAGCTGGTCGCCACGCTGGAGCCCCGCGTCAAGGCCATACGTCTGGGACCCGACGCCGACATGGGCGCCATGATTTCGTCTGCCTCGTTTGATCGCCTCGAGGGCCTCGTCGCGGCGGCCGTCGCCCAGGGAGCCCGTCTGCTGGCCGGCGGCCACCGCCACGTGCACCCCGACTACCCCGACGCCACGTACTTTGAGCCCACGATGCTGGCCGACGTGACGCCCGACATGGACATTGCCCGCCAAGAGTGCTTTGCGCCCGTCCTCACCCTCATGCGCGCCGAGGCGTCCACGGCCGACGCCATGCTCGCCGTCGCCAACGCGCCCAACTTTGGCCTCGGCGCGTCGGTCCACGGCACCGAGCGCGATCCCGCCATGGAGCCCATCATCCGCGGCCTCAAGGCCGGCATGGTGGCTGTAAATGACTTTGCCGTCTACTATGCCGTGCAGCTGCCCTTTGGTGGCGTTCGCGGATCAGGGTACGGTCGCTTCGCTGGCCACGAAGGCCTGCGCGGCCTGTGTAATATCAAGAGCGTCTGCGAAGACAGATTTGGCTGGCTGGGCGTCAGGACGGCTATCCCGCCGCCGATGCAATACCCCGTGCCGAACCAGAAGAACAGCTGGCGATTTGCGCATGGCGTCGTTGAACTGGGCTATGGCGACGGCCCCCGAAAGGTCAAGGGCCTGATGGGCATACTGAAAAACATGTAAAATATGTGGTAGCTGGGATACGTAATGATGGGGATAATCTGTATTATACAATAATTATTTAATAAAAGTTGACAGTCACGGCACAAAGCTCCAGATACTGGTGTTGCATTTCTCTCAACTACCTATCAAACTTGCCATAAAATTTCCTCATCTTAGCTAATAGTTCTAGACCCATGCTGATTTTCAGTCAGGCAATTTCAGTCAGGCACTATGTGCCCTTACCAAGAGGCCACGGGGGTAACCTGCCCCCAAGCCTGCGGCGCAGGGCCCGTCGGAGCCTGAATAGTGGCAGGAGGGGGAGGGCCACCCCAAGATGGAGCTGCAGCCTGTTGAACAGGAGGGGCAGCCTGGTAAGCAGGAGCAACACGTTGAGGGACGGGTGCAGCTGGAGGGCCCCAACCATTGGCAGCCGGAGCAGGCTGAGAAGGAACAGGAGCAACACTCTGAGGGACGGGTGCGGCGGGAGGGCCCCAACCGTTGGCAGCGGGAGCTGAACTGGGAGCATGTGCTTCTTGTCCCCAGCCGTTTGGAGCGGCGACTGGAGCGGAGACTGGAGGAGCTTGGTCTCCTTGGCCCCAACCATTGGAAGTTCCGGCGGCTGCTTCACCTCCATCAACCTCGTCGGCGTCCTGGCCACCAGCCTGAATCTCGTTCGGGTCGTAGTCTGACTCCGTCTCAAAAGCGATGGCTCTGCCTGGTACAATCTCTGGCTTGTATATTTCGAGAAAATCAGGAATCTCCTGGTTGGTCTCCAGGAGAGTGCGGGTCAGAACGCTGGCAATGGCTTCGTCCCTGTCCGTGAAGAGAGATGTAGCAACGCCGCGATGACCGATGCGACCAGTCCGACCTGACAGTGTTAGCGAGTGAAAGAGGGGATAGCAGAAGCATGAGTGCATAAAACCCAGCACATACCGATTCGGTGAGTGTATTCCTCAATGCCCCCATGATCCATCGAAGGGAGATCATAGTTGATGACGTGCATCACATTGCGCACATCAATACCCCGGGCAGTGATTCCCGTGGCGATCAGAATGGGCGCTTTGCCCGCGCGGAATGAACGCATCGCGGCTTCCCGCTCCAGCTGAGTGCGGTCGCTATGCATCGATGTCACTGGGAGCTTCATGTTAAACAGGAAGTCATCCAAGCAGTCAACCTCCTGTCGACTGTTTGCAAAGATAATAGTGCGAACGCCATGCATTTCGTTGAGAAGCTGAAGGAGGAGATCACGCTTCTCATGTCGTTCAGCCTTGACAATGATCTGCTTGATGTTCTCAGTAGTGCTGCCCGCGCGACCAACGCGGAAGCGAACATGCGCCGCAGCGAGATGCTCCTTGGCCAAGTCGCGAGCAGCCTTGGGAAATGTGGCGGAAAAGAGACCATACTTGACGTTGCCCTCGTCTTGGTCTGAAAGATGTTAATTAACAGGAATATGAGAAAGAAAAAAGGGACTTACCTCCGCCGAGCATGATGCGCTGAATGTCTTCCTGCCAGCCAATGTCAAGCATCTCATCTGCCTCGTCGATAATGAGATACTTGAGGCGACGGAGAGTGAGAACGCGAGGCTTGTTGATGAAGCTTACAAGCCTTCCAGGTGTTCCAATGAGGACGTCGCAGCCGCGGTTGAGCAGATGGATCTGCTCGGAGACGGGCACACCACCATAAACAACACCGGGGCGCAGCATGGTACGATAGCAGAACTTGCGAGCCTCGTTGAAAATTTGGACGGCCAACTCGCGGGTTGGCGCAACAATGAGGACCAGGGGCTCGGCAGTGACCTCATCTCGCCCTTCACAAAACTTGGCAGGGTTGGGACGGGCAGCAGCCAGCTTCTTGGCCTTTCCCATGAGGCGGCTCAGAATGGGAATCAAGTAAGCGCCGGTTTTGCCGGATCCTGTAGAATTAGCATAAGAAAAAGATCAGAGACAAGCAGCCTACCAGTCTGAGCAATGCCAATCACATCCCGACCCTGCACAATCGCTGGGATGGTAAATTTCTGGATTGGGGTCGGGTGGTCGTAACCTGCCAACTTGACGTTGTCCAGCATGACGGGATGCAAGCCGGCATCCTTGAACGAACTGATTGGCTCAATTTTCACGGGCCCTTCTTGCTTGACCTCGATGCTCTCGATGCTTAAAGCAGTTAGCAGATGAAGCAGATGTGAGGTGTTGAACGAACCGTCGGAAGTCAAGGCCAGTTCGCTCGTGACGGGTAGCAGGGTCACCGAAGAGCTCAAGCTCGAGGGCTTCGATTTTGGGGCCGACGTCGCCGTATTCATCATTCCACTGGTAAATCGGCGCGCTGCCATCAAAGGCCTCGGAGCTCATGATGCCGACCTCAGCGGATGGAGGGACATCGTGGCCGAACGCCTGATCCGGAACGGGCTGAGAGTACCCAGGGTCCATTTTGAAGGCTGGAACAACTGACAGAGGTCAGCTTCAGTATTGAGGGAAGCATTGAGAAAACGTGCGGGCTAGAGGATGTTGTTGCGCGATGGACTGACCTTGGAAGCAGAATAAAGATGGAAGAACAGGGCTTTGACGATTTGGAGCAGTGTAGTGAATGGAGAGATGTGAAGGAGGAAGAAACAGAACAAGCAGTGTGCCGCGTTTAAATAAACAAATGAAGTACGTGCCAGCTGGCAGCCGGCAGCCGGCAGCTGGCAGGCAAAAGATGCAGCTTCTCCGTTTGCAGGTGCACAACGCTGTGGCAGCTGAAAAACGTCAAGGTGAGCAGTGGTAATCATGGCTTTCTTGGAATACAAAATGTGGTGCAGTATTTACATGCAGCTTAATGCTGTCGTTGAAGTCTATATTTCTATAATGCGTCGTGATGGGCTGCCGCTGGCTCCTCCAGAGACAGCTTCCAAAATGTGTTTTTCTTGGAGCATTGGCCAGACGGACTTTATGCCCATTCATAACCTCAGATCCGCATCACCATAAATTCAACAAGTCTTGCGTATCCAGTGCTGTCGATACCTCAAAGTCCTTCATGCCCTTTGCGAGCACCTGCTCCAGCCCGACAGCCGCTCGTCCCGTGACGCCGCCCTCCTTTTTTGTCTGATCGATGCCCTTGAGCACCGGCTCCAGAAAGCGCTTGTGAAATATTTGCTGCCTTGCCTCTTTATTCGGGTACATTTCCGCGTCCTCGTCCCGCTGCGCCAGAAACAGGTTCAGGTACTCAAACGCGTTGGCCGCGCGCGGGACCCTGTACAGATTGTCCGCAAACTGCGCGCTCGTCGCCGCGGCCGCCACCTCGTCCCGGAACCCCGCCTGCAGAAACTTGGCCAGCGTCGCCATCTGCCGCGCGCGGTTCTGCGCGTCCTTGGGCTTGAGCGTCGTGCGCGCGTTGGCCGCCGAGGTCCAGCCCGTGGGCGACGACGCCAGCGCCCAGCCCATCATGGCGCAAAACGTCGTCAGCGTGCGCACCCAGCCGCCCGGGCACGTCACGAGCTCGTCGGCGGCGGCGTCGAGCAGCCAGTCCATGGCCGCGAGCGCGTCGTTGCTCACGTCGCTCGACAGGTGCGTCATGCCCGCCCGGACAAACATGAGCGAGTGCTCGACGGCGGGCCGCACCTGGTCGGCCGGCAGCGTGCGCAGCAGCTTGAGCAGCTGCTGCCGCACGGGCGTCGCGCTGTCCGAGAGGAGCGGGACGAGCTTGGTGAGGACGGCGGCGGTGCCGACGGGGTTGACGGGCGGGTCGAGCGTGAGCTGGCCGGTGAGGTAGGCGAGGGCGTCTTTGCGCTGCTTGTCGGCGCGGGAGGAGGAGGCGAGGGAGAGGTTGTGCTTGAATTGATAGATGACGTCGGGTGCTTCTGTCGACAGGGACTGGTGGCCCATAACAATTGCTGGCCAAAGTTAGCGACGCCCAGGGGGATATCGCCAGGAAGCATACCTTTCGACTTGAAGCTAGTATCTGTAAAGTTGGCGGCCTTGGCCTTGGTCTTGCCGACTTTCAATTTCGTTTTCTGCGACAATCAGCATGGGCATCAAATTCGGTCCCAGCCTGTGGCGTACCTGGAAGTCCTTTGCCTTTTCCTTCTTCTTCTTCATACTGGAACCCATTTTGGCGAAATTATAAGAGCACTCCGACCCAAGGTATCGTATCAATCGTCGTATTACGGAACAGCGTAATTGTTTTCCAACTCTCGCTTTGAATGTCGTCTTGCGATGTAGAGGGGCAGGAAATTTTGGCGGTGTCGCATGGCAAAATCAGACCACAGCGCGACGCCGCAGTGTCACTGCCTCCACCATCCCCACCAGAGCAGCGAGCTGGATCGGGTTCTTGGGTAGCGATACCACCCTCAGGCCAGAGCTTCGCTCTTCCATAAAATATACCGCACCAGCTACCACTGCATCATGATGGCCGATGTGACCAACGTATGTTGCAATAGGCACGGAACACGCCGAATCTGGACCCCCGCATACTAACCCTGGGCAATCTGCAGGGAAACAGCGCCATCTTGGACGAGAAGCTGTCGCGCCTGTCTAAGAAGCCCGGCGTCAAGGCCAGCATCGTCATTGACCGGGCGAGCGGGTCGATTCTCAAGACGAGCGGCGATGTCTCGGTGCTCGGCACGACGCAATCGCGGACCGCCTCCACGGCGGCGTCCTTTTCCAACGAGCCGGCCGCGGCCGAGGAGAGCACCTCCAAGGGCATCGACGACTTTGCGGCCATGATTTGGAAGTTTGCCAAGAACTCGGGCGAGATGGTGGAAGAAATGGACAAGGATGTACGTGGCCGCGTGAGGTTCTGCGTGGGCTGAGGGATGCTAACCGGGCGACCAGGACGAGCTGCGACTCTTACGACTACGAACCAAGAAGCACGAAATTGTCATTGTGCTGGACCCGAAATACCTGCTGACTGTCATTCACGATACGCCGACGTCTTGAAGCAAGTAGGTGTAACGTTGGAAATGAATTTTCTTTTTATAAATAGGCTGGGTATGCGCGCCATGAAAGATTGGCGCGCACCAGCTGACACCGGACACAGCCGTACTTGTGATTAAAGATACCCTTTCCGTATGGGCTGTGAAAGATACTACCAGGACGAAATCCGATTGCGGATAAATAGGATAGGAAAAGTACATATTGCGCCACGTACGTCCCGTGCTGGGGCTTGAACCCACGTCGCCAGACAGGTAGAGATAGTTCTCCCAACGGCAATAAATAGAGAAGATACAAGTCTGTATTCCGTCGCCATTCTATATTTTGGCCCGCGCAACCACTCGGTATGTTGCGCCTCCTTTATATATTACATATTGTCCACCCCACGTGCTTCCATGCCGCATACCGCCGACACGTGTCTCTCGAGCACCACGCAAGCGCATCACTCATCGCGTTTTTCTCTCTCTTTTCGTTTCAAGCTCAAGTAACATCGATCGGTTTTACGCAGGCACAGCCGCGGGCGCGCCCGTGGCGGTGCCGCCGGCCGAGCGGTCGGGCGGGGGCATGAAGAGCGGCATGTACGTGACACCGAGGGCCATGACTGCACCGAATCAGCAAAACAAAAACACACAAAAACTTGGGAGCCGCTTTCCGTCAGCCGAGTTGAATGGACGTACCCGAAAGACCGACGTTGAAGTAGCCCGGCGTGCCGTTCTTCTTGGCGTCGGCGCTCTCGCCGAGCCAGTTCTGGATGGAAAAGACGACACCCGCCCTGCAAGTCCACCGAGTTAGCGTTTGTCTTTTCTTCTCCCTATTCCTCTTTTGCTTATGGCAGCTTTTGGCATTCGTAGGGGTTTGGAGGCCGAGCGAAAACGTACCAACCAACAAACTTGTTCCTCGTAAACATGGCGGCCATGGGCATCGTCGACGACAGCGTCGAGCTGAGCTCCGCGCTGTCGCCCTTGGCGACGGGCTCCTGGTACGGAACGACTGCACAATGGTTAGCGAAAGCAATTTCCTTTCAGACAAGGCCAGCGTGACGGGCGCGGTGGTCTCCTATTCGTTCAGAGCCGTCCTAGCATTGCGCATCGCAGAAGCTGCGGCGCGGACAGTGACAGACGGGAGGGCTAAGTAAAGAAACATACTCAGTTCCGCACGACGCATATCTTTAGTCGGCGCCATTTTGTGACTCTTGCTTCGTGGTTGATTGGCCGAGTTGCGTGGGGAGATGGAGAGGTGTGGTTGCGCGGAAGCGTTGCGATGGAAAGTCTGGGGTGGGTTGCGCACGGGAACCGAAACGGCCTAGCGCAGCAGAGCGCAACCCACTTCGACAGCGGCCAACACGACAAGAACAAGAGTTATATGGGATAGACAAAGAATTAGAGTTGAATGGGATGTATTTTGTAAATGGAGAGGCAAAAAAAGTACATGCTATTTCGCTTTGTAACATAAACGTCAAAATTCGTCCGAAAAAAATATAATGATACATTGGTGCTTTTGGCGTCCCCTCAGTCCACGCGCACAATGACTTTGTAGCCCAGCGCGCCAGCCTCCCGAATCGCGCACGCCAGGCAGCCTCGCTTGCGGCGGCTGATGATGGCGTTCCACCCTTGCTCGGAGCACAGGCTGCGCACCAGAATCTCCAGGTCGGAGCCCGACTGCCGCTTGTGCGACTCGTAGTGCATCTGGGCCGCAAAGGAGAAGCTGAAGCTGTGCTTGCGGTCCGCGCGCGGCGACGTCGACGGCGAGACGAGCCGCTCGAGCACCGGCGACTGCGGCAGCGCCACGATTTGCGTCATGCAGTCAACGACCAGCACCGCGTTGCCCGGCGCCTTGTTGCCCGGATGGCCGACGCCCAGGAGCTCGGACAGCGGCAGCTGCTTCTTTTGAATCACCTCGGAAATGTGCATGACCTTGTAGTTGAAAGACTTGTGCAGGGGATGGCCTACGATGGGTTAGATGGGAAGATTTTGGACACGAGAGGAGGAGACAGAGTAAGTACATACCCATTCGATGCAAAGCGCGTGATGTGTTGCCGAGAGCGGCCTCGCCAGACACATCAATCTCACGAATCGTCGGGCTGGACGGCGACTTGACAAACCGCACACCACGCGGTGGCGAGCACGGGTGAGCATTGACAAAATTTACATCGTAGAGCAAAGAAAAAATGTGCTGCCGCTTGGGGATCCCGTCAATGGCGACTCGAAAAGTAAGCGAGGCGGGTTGGGAAAAGAGATCGGGCGCCGGCGCCGACTCATGCCGAGGAGTGGCCATAATCTCGGGCAGTGGCGTGGGATGAAGCGACAGCGCCGACGGGGACAGCTGCAAGGACGCAAAGTCGACGTATACATTCGCCGGCGGGGTCTTGTAGCGGTTCTCCCAGGGCATCGTAAAGTCGGCCGGTGATGCGGACTCCTCTTCTCCGTCGCCGACAATCGAAGAGTCGCGTTCGAGTCGCCGTTTTGCCCAGATTCTCGACTTTTTGCCCAAATTCGCCACATCCTCTGCTTCCTGTTAGCTAGTTATTTACAGCACCAAAAGGACCCTGTCTTACCGGCCACGTCTCTGACGTCAATGTTTAGCCAGCCTTCTTGCACGCCCGTGGGCACAATGTCTGTCGAAACCCAGCCCATGCATTCGGCAGAGCCCTTGCCGGCGGCGAGCACGCGACCGACAATGCACGAGGTGCTCCAGAAGCTCATGCCAGAGTAGACAAACCCGCCACAGAGATTGGCAAAGGATCCGAGCTTGCTCATGGCAATGTCGTCATTTTCGAGCAACGTGGCCATGAGAAAGTGGGAGAGCCCGTCGCCTGGCAGCATGAGTCCAAAGACGTAGGATTTGGACATCCAACCAGACGGGTGCAACGCGGCGGCCAGTCGTCTCCGCCGGGCTCTGGCTCGTTCTCTGTGGTTGCCTCGCTGGCAAGTGACATCCCAAGTGCCAAAGTAGTCGTCGTTGGTGTCCCCCTTGGTTTTGGCGTCGTAGCCGCAGTCGCACATGGAGGTGTCGGGCTTCCGTTTCACGGCTTCCTTCATGTGCGTAGTGATGCGGGCCTCATAATCGTCAATGCCAGGCCATCTCAGCTTCTTGGCAAAGTGAATCAGCCCGTCGACTTGGCGCTGTCCGTTTCTTCCCTTGACAACGTAGTGACGGGCGGGAAATGCTGGCGTCATGTGGTTTGAGCCATGGTGGTGGTTAAAGGGCATGTGGCTCGCAATGGCGGCAAGCCAGCTGGCGCTCCTGGCCTTGAGAGTCTGCACGAGAGTAGCATTGGGATCGATGACAGGGTCTTGCTTGAACGTATCATCCTGCGTAGACTCGCCATCGGCGACAATCTCAATGTTGTCGAGCCAGCTGCGAGCCAGTAGCAGCGACCATCTCACGGTCGAGTTGGCGGCACGCTCAAACTGGACGACGTCCATGGGTCGAAAAGACCCGGCGCCGTATTCCTCGCCCTGAGTGACGGCGTCCAGCCGAATGAGAAGCTCCGTCGCCATGAGGATCTGCAGCAGAAGCCAGTATTTTTCCTCGGCCATCTCGGAGGAGCATTCGGTGTTGTGTATGGTGGAATCGCCATCCAGCCGGTCCCCGTGCGGCTCGCCCCAGAGAATCTGGCCAACGCGAATGCGCCACTCAACGTGCGACAGGTCGATCCAGACATTGGCGGTGCCCAGACACTTGAGGAGGGCGACAATCTGGTTGGTCAGGCTATGGCTGTCCTTTTTGTCGAGGGAAATGTAGCGCGGGCGCATAAAGTTGCCAAACAAGTCGTTGTAGGACTCGGAGGACTGGCGCTTCTTGAGGTCGTTGTTCCGGTACGTCTCGCCGTTGCGCTGCAGGCGGCCCAGGACCTCGGACTCGGGGATGCGGTGCAGCCAGCCCTCGTGGCTGAGCATGTGCTCACGTGCGTCGACAATGGCGCGGGCCTTTTTGCCGATGCTGTCGAAGCCAAACTGCTCCTCCTCGAGCGCGTCGCTGACGCCGAGCTCGAGCGCGGCCTGGTAGCCCATGGTGCCCTTTTCCAGGCCCTGCAGGCTGAGCATGTTGGGGCGCTCGCGGCAGCGGACAAAGAAGTGGGAGCGGCCGCGGCGCTCGGCCTGCTGCCGCTCGGCGGCGTCGTGGTTGAGGTCGCGGGTGAGATGGGGATGGGCCGTGGCGCCGCTCCACGCCTTGGCCTCGATCTGGCAGTGGTCGGTCAGGTCGCGGATCTGCAGGTCCTCGTCAAAGGGGAAGGCGACCGAGGGGTTGGGGACGGAGATGAAGGGCCCCTCGTTGCGGGCAAAGTACTGCGGCGCGCCGGAGAAGAGCTTCTCCATGTCGTCCTGGCTCAGCGTCGCCATGGTCTGTGAAGCGCAGTGGGCAGTGGGCAGAGGGGCGAGGGCAATGGCATCGAGTTACCGCGGCGGGTTGGGGGGGGAGTGGTCGGCAAGGTGAGAGCGGACGTGTGGCAGCAGTTCGGCGGGGTCGTGGGCGACGACGAACGGATGAGGTCAGTGGAGAGCTTGGAGCTCGGATGGTCGGCCGGTGACGTCGTAAAGCGCCCGAGAGATGACCGATGGCGAGGCAAACCGTTGTACTTTGAAGATGGATTGATTCTTGGAGCCTTTGCGGAAGAAGGGTGACGTCTGGGGCGAGCAAGCGTCGCTCGGTCATGATGGTACGATGCGCACCTGGTCCGCTCCTACGCCCAGTGACAAGCTGCCTGTTTTCGGCGCTCGCGCCAGGCCTAGCCGGGAAAGGAGGCACGGGTCCGCCGGCATTGGGGCGGGGATCGTGGAAAGAGTCCAAGACATGGCGCACGCAGTGTAATTTTTTAATATTCTGTGTACTTTGAGATGAATGAAGGAGATCTCGTTGGTATTGAATGAGTGGCAGCCTGGTGATTGATCGAGCCAAATCTTGGGAGCCGCGTTGATCTGGCCCGGGCACAATTTACAGCGGAGCCTCGGCCTAGTTACAGCGCAGTCACTGTCCTGACGGCCGCTGCAATTAGGGGCGACGACGCCATTTTCCGGGGTACGACTCCACTGGAGCCGGGACCCTGAATGCTACAGTGGAGTGACACAAGTCCTGTACGGTTGAGCAAGTCTAGCTGGTGTGAAGCGTACTGAACCTCTGTCAGGACACTGTAGCGAAAAAGGAGTCGCGCTAAACAGTGCCAACTGAAGCTGCCCAGCCATCATCCCTGTCTCCCGTGTAGCTCCGGTCGGCGCAGGCCGAGTGCCAATGGCGCCAGTGTTTTACAGATATTAATATTGGTCTACCAGCGGGGTGTGCAACAGTGCAAGCAATCTTTCTGTCATGGTAGCCCTCTGTGATGGGGGATTGCACAGGCTGGCAGACAGACAAGTCGGACAATAAACTTGCGCTAAAATCAACAGGCAAAAATAAAGATAAACGACGGACACACCTAGCTATTATATACTTTTTTTTTAATACTCCGTACATTTTCCGTTCGCCTCCCTTGTATCATCCTCCAGTGGCCCAGTTGTGAGAATGGAGTTCGCCCATCAGTCTGAAACGCAGGCGGAGACAGTCTGTGTGTCGTCCCGTGTCGCAGAGCGCCGCTGTCAAAATCGCTGATATAGATGGGTCGAGGATAATATTCCCAGTCCGTGATATTTCGTTTCTTGGCTCTCTCCCTTTGATTCTCCCCCCCCAAAAAAATTCCTTTCACATCTCCTAGAAAAAACACAACATCGTCACACCGAGCCAACGCCAACGCCAATACACCGCGACGCAACATTCAGTACACAATGCGGCTCCTATCCTCGACCGCTCTGCTGCTCTGGGCGGCTTCCCTCGCCAGCGCCGGCATCGTCATTACCCCGATCCGCGATGATCAATTGGTGCCCAAGTCGTCTGGCGACTGCTTCTTTGGAGTCGTGACGCCGCAGGGCTGCGGGTAGGCTTCCTGCCCTGTCTTTAGGTCAAGGGAAAAGGCTAACTCGTTGAAAAAAGACCCAAGAGAGCGTAGAAAATACTCGCGAATCGAATAAATACAACATCTGTCGAGAGGCACGGAACGAAAGCAAAGGAAGCAAGCAGGGAGGAAGGGGGGGAATCAAACATGCCAGGCGCATGAGCGGACCATCACGTCAATACTTTAATATCACCAGACATACCCACATAGCAATGCATTCATTTTTCAACGCCACTCTAATTTATCAAATGCTTTGTAATTTGTAATTTGTAATTTGCCTCTAAAATTCTATTGTCATATGATGGGAGAATTCCAAAAAGAAATCACGTCTACTACTTTCTGAAACGTCGCCAGCCTATCTGCAGCCATGCATTACCTAGTTCTATAGAGCCACCATGAAACTTGGCCATCCTGCGAAACCACACGCCGAGTTTCAGACCGCCACCAACGTTTTATGCCCGTCACCGACAACCAAATTAATGCCGCGGAATTCGCTTTCCTTTTTTTCCTTGTCTCCCGACTGGAAGACGTCCCGGAAAGAAAAATTGGAATCTCGGCGGACGCCGTCGGTCCAGCAAACCCCCAGTGTGCTGTGTATACACAACCCCATCGATGCGTGCCGCAAAAAAATGTACTTCACACGCGAAAATAAAGAAAAAGGAACCATTCCAATTCATGATGAAAAACCTGCAGTACATGGGGGGATTCCCTAAACCAAGTTCATCCAAGCAGAATAGGCAAAAACCCCAATTGCCCAACAGAGCAGGAAAACCATGAGCCTTTTCGAAATACATAGGAAAAATAAAAGGAAAAAAGGTGTAATAAAAAAAACGTAAATCAACCATGTTCACATGCCAAACAATCCAATCCAAATCATATAGTTGTCCGCTCCGTAGTGGTCGAAAGTCGATTTGTCAGTTACGACAGGTCCGAGACGCACTGGGCCATCTGGGCGTCGCACGCGGGCATCTCGACGTCCTTGACGGCGCCCGACTGCACGCCGCTCTGGCAGGCCGCGCGCTGCGTCTCGCAGGAGCGCTGGACGGCCTCGCCCTTGGTCGTGAAGCTGTTGCCCGACACGCCAAAGGGCCGGTTCTTGTCGCTCGTCTGGCTAATGTCGGGCGCGCCGACGCCGCCGAGGGCCGCCGCCTTGCTTGCGCCGCCCTTGCCACCGCTGCCGGCGGCCTGGCCGTTGCCCTTTTGACCTTGGCCTTGCTGACCATTGTTGACTTGACCGTTGTTCACCAGACCGCCCTTCTGAGCGCCCTGTTGACCACCCTGCTGTCCGCCCTGTTGACCACCCTGTTGACCACCCTGCTGTCCGCCCTGCTGTCCGCCCTGTTGTCCCGGTTGCTGGCCAGCTTGCTTGCCACCCTGCTGACCGCCTTGTTGGCCGCCCTGTTGACCACCCTGCTGTCCGCCCTGCTGTCCACCCTGCTGTCCGCCCTGTTGGCCACCCTGCTGACCGCCTTGCTTGCCACCCTGCTGACCGTTGTTGACTTGGCCATTGTTCACCAGACCACCCTTCTGAGCGCCGCCCTGTTGACCACCCTGTTGACCACCCTGCTGTCCGCCCTGTTGGCCGCCCTGCTGTCCACCCTGCTGACCACCTTGCCTGCCACCCTGCTGACCGTTGTTGGCGTTGTTGTTGTTGCCATTGTTGGCGTTGCCGTTACCGTTGCCACCAACGGTGAAGCGGACGCAGTCGTCCTGGGCACCACGCTGGGCGACGGGCATGAGGACGGGCTGATGGTTGGCCGACGAAGCCATGCTGCACAGGCGGTAGTTGCCAGCCGGAAGACCGCCGGTGACCTTGGCCGAGAGAAGGCCACGGCCGTTGCCGGCGTCGTTGATGCCCTTGAAAAAGGCAAACTTCTGGGGGTCCAGGGGCTGCTGGGGGTTGAGGGTGCGGCCCGTGTCCTGGACGGTGACGTGGGTGTGGCCGATGATGACGCCCTGCTGGTTGAGGTCCTGGGGCGCCGAGTAGTAGGTCGAGGTGGCGTTGGTGAAGGAGCCGGGGGCAAAGTTGATCATTTGCACCTGAATGTCAAAGTCCTTCTTGGCGGCAATGTTGTCGCCGTTCTGGGGGTTGACAAAGATGCTCGAGACCATCTTGGTGGTGGCGGGAATGCTGCCCATGGCTACGCGGCAATGTTAAAAAAAGTGTCTAGGTCAATCATATGGCAATACTTACGGATACCGTTGCAAGATCCAGCGCGGACCTGGGCACCGTTGGTCAACGTCTTGCCCTGGCAAAAGTTGATAAAGTTGTTGTTGGAACTGTCGTCATGTCAGTCTGGTGCGTCAACAAATTGAGCCTGTGGTGACATACGTCGCAGAAGCAGCCTGTTCGTTGGAGCCAGGGTTGTTGCCGTTGCTGGCGGAGCCACGCTGCAGGACGTTCTGGGCGAGCTGGAGACCACCACCGCCACCGTTGTTGCCATTGTTGCCATTGTTTCCGTTGTTGGCGTTGTTGCCGCCACGGTTTTGACCTTGGCCATTGTTGGCACCATTGCGGTTCTGACGACGCTCGAGGGCGGCATGAATCGGAGAGCGGCGCATATCAGCCGCGTCGGCCACCATGGCCGCACCCACGAGGGCGGTAAGAAGAGCCTTGAGCTGCATGTTGAAGGACTGTCGAAAACGATGGAGATGAACTAGACAGTTTTGTCGAAAGAGAAAAGAAGAAGCCGTAAAAACAAGTCACAATCTATGGTTCCAGACCGAAGATGATTGTAAACGAGAGTCAAAGTTGGGTAGTCGTAGATGTGTGAGCAAGGGCGGGGGGGCAAAGGAGCGAACGAACGCGGAAGACAAAAGCAGCCCAGCACGCTCAAGGTGAGAAAAGGAAAAAAAAGTGTTAATAGGTAAATACGGCCAGCGGTTGAGTAAAGGAAAGAGAGGAAACGGAACGAGCGCAGCGGGCAAAGGAGAGAGGGGGGAAATATCTTTAAAACGTAAAAGTCAGTCGGAGGGGGCCAGAGGGGAATGCCAAGGCCGTGCCTTTAAGAACCCTGGGCAAGCAGACCGACAGAGTCGGCGGCGAGCCAAAAGGAAAGACTAACAAGGGACGAGACGGAATCTCGGCTCGCTGGTAGGTGTGGTGGGATGGATTCAGGTTTGCAGGGGTGCAGCGTGCATGAGTGCAACCCTGGGGCCAAACCGGCACACACGGCGACGGCGACAGGAACTCCGTTTGTACTGCCGAAGGAGGCTCTGCTTTTTTTTTCTTTCGATTGCATGTATTCTCCACGAGGCCAAAACCGGCAGCAGTGGATACCGTCCGTAGAAAAGACACAGAGAGAGAGCGAGTGTGTCTGCCGTCATCGTGTTGGTGGCGTGGTGATGCTTGTGTGCGTGGAGCGCGGGCTGCATCTACCACTTTTTCCGTCTGGCGATGAGATTGCTCGCGTTTGGGAAGGGGGAATTGCGAAATTGGAGAGGGATCGGCACCGCCAGTGGGCTCCAAACCAGAGGAGTCGCAAAAAAAGCTGCAGAGTGCGCGCGATGCCATGCATATGGCAGGCGCGACCGGGACCAGGATGTGATGGATGACCCCCCCAGCCCTGTGAGCCAGCGAGGGTGCCTCTGCAGTAACTACCATCAACAATTTTCCAGCGTACAGAAGAATGCAGCTAGCAACAAATTCCGCCAGCCTTCCTAGGCGAAACCTGGCGTACAAAAATCGCAGATGGTCGGGGGGGGGGGACGAACAAGGTCTGAAGTGCAGAGTGTCGCAGACGTGCGGCAGCCCCTGGTCTGAAGTTGGCAGCTCCGGACCAATGAGGGGCAAGCCCCGCGCCGGCGGCGGCCGGAGGCGCTCGTCTCCATCGGGCGCAACAAGCGAAAACCTCTGACACTGCTGAGGCAACCCGCCGCAGCGGAGCGTCGAGACAACGAAAGGGGAATAAGCCAAACGTCTGAAGAAAACTGGAGTGAAGGGGGGGCCAGAGTTTAATTGAATAGGAAAAAAGAACTGGTAATCGTTTTTTCCGCTGGCTGCCTGAACCCAATAGATTCTTTTTGTCATCTGGTTCCTGTAACCGCCGGTGCTGCGGGTTGCCTTTTTTGGGTCGTGTGCAACCACCCCCCGGCCCCGCCCCCGGCCGCACACTAAAATCCACAGGCTTGTAAATAGGGCCTCACCGTTTGCTCAGATGAACCGCTACCTTACTTTTCGTCCCTTGCTGGTGCCACGGCGGCGCATGTGCAGTGGCGGGCGCCCTATATCGTTCCACGCCCGCCACGTATAGGCTACCTAGGTAGGTAGGCACTTTAAAATCGTCTCAGGTCTTGCAATGTGGAATCGAGTCTCCCCCGGGGCAATTTCACATACTTTTTGCAACTACATCTCATCAGGCTGGTGCGACGAAGCCAGCCAGCCAACACAAAGTGTGTCTTGGGGAAATAAGGCTTTCTTACAGCCGTCCGATGCGTGCTTCTGTGCCGTTGGACCCGACAAGGGCCGTTTTGTGTTGTGCCATGTAAGAGGCTAGCTAGTCGCACGAGGCAGTGGCTTTTCGACTAGATGTACGGATTTGCAGTCACAACGTGCAGTTGATCATAGTCTTGGTATTAACTCTCACCTGCGTTCGGATGATCCGGCACGGTGCTGTCGCGGGCTTGGCCTTCTTGAATCCACGGCCGCCTATGGGAGCGCCCAGAGAGCGCCCGCTGTAGAGATGGCTACACGGACCGCCACACGTAGCTACATGAGAACAATCTTCGCCTTGAGCATACAATCACAGCTCTATCCCCCTACCCCGTAGGGCTTACAATTGCTCCGGCGGAAATAGACGGCCGTACGCATCCGACCTTGGCACTTTGACCTCGGCACTTTGACAAACTCTCAAGACATTGGGACACCAACATTGCTTTGAAACAAATCACCATCTAGAAAGAAAGCAAAAAAAAAAAAAAAAAAGACGAGCATAAACCAAGCTACATTTGTTAAACGTCAAGTCCAAATCAGCTTGGCCCTGTTTCTATCGTCTAGATTTTGTCGAGGGGTCGTGTGTCGTATGCGCTCGATTGTCAGGGCAATGCACGCCTCCTGGTTCAAGTCCGATTTGGAATGGGGGGCAATCCGTCTGATGACCCCAAAAAATCGATTCCGATGACGCAACTCTTGGGACCGATCTGAGCACTGTAGTGTAGCATGTTGATGACAATTGTTTTTTTTTTCTGGGGTCTGTCTTTGTGCCGGACGATGGACGTGCCGCATACATCAGTTGTTTCAGGGCGCCGCCGATGCTGGGGACATGTCGATAAATTCGGCCCGATGAATTTCTATAAAAAAAAGAAGAATGCAAATTGTATTTACAGCTCGATCTCAGCGTCCCCGCCATACTCCTCACGGCGTGCGTTGTACTCTTCCGCAATCTTGTCGAGCAAGACGGCCATTCGATAACCCGCCAGCGCCACCTGCTTCTCCAGGATGGGCGCGGCGTCCTCGTAGTACTGGCCGCTCAGCTCCTGGCCCTGAATGGCCTTGGGGCCCTGCGGAAGAACTGTTCCTCGTTAGCACCCACGGTTCAAATAGCTTAAGTGCGTCGACTCACCATGCGAGCAGACGATGGCGTTGGCCTCGCGCGACCACGCCAGCGCCGTGCCGTTGGTGTCGGCCAGGCTGACGTCCTTGACCCACGACGCCCTCTCGTCGGCCCATTTCCCCTCGCCAATCTCGCGGGAGAGCTGCGCCGCCCAGCGCCGCGCCAGCGGGTACGGCCTGCCGTGCAGGCCGCCCAGCCACTTCTCCAGGATGGAGCTGTCCCAGACGTGGTGCAGGTTGAGCTCGCGGCCGCCCCAGCGGACGTGGATGCCGTTGCCGCCGCGGGACGCGTCCTCGTTGTGCAGCGGCTGGTGCAGGTCGCCGACAAAGTGGACGACAAACTTGGCCGCCTGCGCGCGGCGCCAGGCCGGCAGCGCCGCGTCGTACGCCTGCGCCGTGTAGTTGGTCAGCGACGACACGACGCAGCCGCTCGCCTTGCAGTCGCGCGCCAGGTCCACGTTGCACGCGCGCGGCGGCTCGTCGTGCGCGTCGATGAAGTGAAACGTGCTGGTGAACTTGCCCCATTTCGTGTAGCGGATGGAGTCGGCCCAGCTGGCGACGGACGCGAGGTAGTCGTCGTCGCTGCGCTGGAGGAGGTCCTTGAGGTAGGCCTCGGTCGAGTTGGCGATGAAGTTGCTGGCAATGTAGGCCGTGGTGATGTGTCCAAGACCTGCGCGGGCGGGTTAGTTGATCAAGAGGTAGAAGACACGATGGATTGTTTCAGCGCAACGTACTTCCCCATGCAGATACTGCAGGCAGCGAGAGGAGGCCGTACGCCACGGCAGCGTTGAGTCTCATGGTGACGCGGGTATGGGGTATGAGTGAGTAAGGGGAGGCGAGCTGGGACAACAACGGTCTCGCTGGTGTACGTATGTCGTTGATATATCCAAAAAGTTGATGAAGAAAACGCGCTTGGCCGCCTGAGCAGACCGCAGACTCGGTGTGATGATGGGATGCCAGAGGAGCGTCGAGGGCTGAAGCCTAGAACGAATCAAGGGCCAAAGCAGAGGCCCACGTGAAACCAGCGTGTGTTGACACGGCAAGGTCAGATGGTAAAGTGAGACCGCTACGCTAGGGGAAAAAAAGGAAAAAAAGAAAATGAAGACTTTCCTACCAAATTATAGGCTTTGTACGGAAAGAAGTATAATTTTAGGCGTATACAGACTCAATAATTTCGAGCCATCTGAATCCTCACGGCCCCAGGCCCAGGCAGCGAGTTGGGTCGCTACGAGCCGGCGCGGCTAGTTGGGCCGGCGTCCAGAGACAAAGTACAATTTGGACCCCATGGCGTCAGGTACACATCTTGGTGGGATTTTACAGCGTTGATCAAGGTGCCCAAGACGCCTTTTTTTATGCCACATCTTTGGGCGCAAGGAGATGGTGCTACGAGCCGCACTCGAGTACGGCTAGGCCCTGCCTTGTGTAACCCAGACATGCCGAGTTGACCGCTGCTGCACCGTGAATAATGCTTGCACTTCCTCGCTCTAATTTTCAACACAAACTTGACCGATCATGCTCGCCGCTCCCAATCTCAGCCCAGCCGCCATCTGCGCCGCCGTGGCCGAGCTGCACCTCGGCAGCGCGCCGTTTGTCGACGGCACGTTCCAAGGCGGAGAGTGCCGCATCTTCAAGGTCCGCTTCAGCGACACCCCGACGACCGTGGCCGTGCGTGTCCGTCACCCGGAGCACGGCGACCGGCAGGACATTGCCATCTGCCAGGTCGGCGACGAAGCGCGCATGCTGCAGCGGCTCGAGGCGCTGGGCTTCCGCTGGTCGCCGCGGTGCCGCGCCGCCAGCCTCTCGTTTGCCAACCCGGTCGGGCATCCGTTCCTCGTGCTCGACTGGGCGGACGGCGTGCCGCTGGCATGGGACGATACGTCGCCGTCGCGACCGGTGCGCGATGCCGTGCTGGCGCAGTTGGCGGCGATCCAGCTGTCCTTGGTGACGTGTACCGCAGAGCACCGTACGTCGTGGAACTTGGGGGGCAGCTACATCGAAACAAAACGGACTTTGGGCCAAGGATCTACAACGGCCACGGACTATTTCAAACGACGCATCATGAACCAGCTCGGTCGCGCGCGAGACGGTAAGCTCCCCGGCATCACCGAGGAGGACTGCCTCGACCAGTTGGCGCTGCTGCCCAAGGTCCTCGGCGACGACGGCCAGAGCACGCTGTTTGCCGTAGACCACGGCGATCTGAAGCCGGCCAACATAATCGTCGACGCCTCGAACAACATAACATGGTGAGTGGGGGTCCTTTACTCAGACCTACTGCAAAAGAAAATCCAGAGCTTACCGACAATGATAGCATAGTTGACTGGGGCTTTGCCGCCGTGGTCCCCATCGTGCAGGCCGCCCGGCTGCCGTGCTTCCTGTGGACGGACGGCACGGCGACCCGCGTCCCCAGCGAGGCGATGCTCGCAGACCGTCAGTCGTACAGCAGCGCGCTTCCCGCGCCCGCGCCCGCGCCCGCGCCGACGGCGCAGGCCGCGGCCGAGGTGATGCGGCGCTGGCAGGGCGCCCGCGACGTCGACTTTCGCACGCTGTACCTGGCGTCGACGGCGAGCAAGGGGATGCTGGCGTCCATGGCGAGCGTGGGCTGGACGCTGCCGTACTGTGATTTCGTCGCAGCTGACGACGCCAAAGCCGTGGATGTAAAGGAATAATGAAAGATGACCTTGAAATATATTGTAACATGGACGGTTTTCTTGGCGGGTGGGCGGACAGCAGACAAGTGTTCAGCAATGTCGAAGCGTTCTTGCAGACGTACCACGGGATCCTGCAAAGAAAGGTGCATAATAGACAATTATTATCGAGCCCGTCGCTAGCGAGTGTGACATGCATGACCCCCCCCCCTGCGCTGCATGTCGCGCAGCCACAGCACATGTGCAGCTGACAATGCGAGATGGCGAGATGGCTGCATGTCTTGTCAGGGTACTGTGGCTCGTGCATGCATACATCCAACGAACTGTGTGGCGCGCCCTGTGGCACCCCCTTCGACGACAGCCCGAAGCCGGCCAGCCTTGGTGACAGCCAACCCCACCGGCTCGACCCCCTATCAGCCAATGAGGGCGTCGCATTTTCCAAATCCGCTGCCCGGAGCAAGCGATAAGAAGAAGAACCGTATGACTGGCGAAGACCGACCACCTGCCCGCCGCCAAAACTTGATCGCGTGAAACTTGGGGAACCTGACCTCACCGCAATCTATCCTCTCTTCTTCCAAAGTACAATTCGGCGTACCCGTGTCCCCTGCGGCGGAATCTTCTCTCTCGGATTTATTCAAGATTTTTTTCCTCCGTTGTTAGCTTCCAAACAGAACCATCCCACCCGAAGTTGTCTCGGATTTCTTTGCAGGATTTACACTGTTTTTGTCGTTTGCCAGCAATGGGCGTCCCTCTCATACTGGCTGCCCTCGCGGCGCCGCACGGCGGCGACATGCCGCTGCTCGAGGCCATCTCGGGCATCTTTGGCAGCATCAGCATGGCCTCGTGGATCTTTCTCATGGTATACTTTTTCCCTGTTCTGATCCGAATACCGAACCCCGGGGTACTGACCGACTACCTACTTAGCTGCCGCAAATGATTGCCAACTACAAGGCCCAGAGCGCCGACGGCCTCAGCATGACCTTTTTGGTCGTCTGGATGCTCGGCGACGTCACCAATCTTCTCGGTAAGTTTTAATTTCTTTCTTGCGTCGGCGCAATTGTCCAAAAAGTCCACTGTTAGCTAACCAACTCCCCCACGCAAAACAGGCGCCTTCTTCACCCACCTCGCCCCGACCGCCGTCGCCCTCGCCTGCTACTTTTGCGTCGCCGACTGCGTCCTCATCGTCCAGTGCCTCTACTACAACCGCCTCAACCGCCGCAAGGCCGCCCGCGCCGCCGCCGGCGCCCACGCCCACGCCCCCCACGCGGCCGACGAGGACTCGCCGCTGCTCGCCCGTCGCAGCCAGTCGCCCGGCCGCCGCCGTCGCGCCAGCCACACGTCCCAGTCCAAGACGCCCGTCGTTGGCGACGACGTCCTCGACACGGCGCAGCCCTGGAAGAAGAACCTCTTTAGCCTGGTGGTTGTCTACGTCGTCGGCTTCGTCGGCTGGTACACCTCGTACAAGGCTGGCGCGTGGAAGTCGGACCCGGCGCCGCCGTCGGACCCGGACGCCGAGAGGACGACGCTCGAGGTCGTTGGCTTGATCCTCGGCTACGCCAGTGCCTTTTTCTATCTTGCGTGTGTACCACTTCACAGAACCCCTGAAAAGATTGAGCCAAGCCACTAACTGTTTGCAGCGCCCGCGTGCCACAAATCATGAAAAACTACCACGAAAAGTCGTGCGAGGGTACGTTGCGCCACACCTCATCCGTCCGTTCCAATCCCTGCTAACTGTCGCAGGCCTCTCGCTGCTCTTCTTCCTCCTCTCGCTCACCGGCAACGCCACCTACGGCGTCAGCCTGGTCACCTACTCGCAGGACAAAAAATACCTGCTCAATGCCGTGCCCTGGCTGCTGGGCTCCCTTGGCACCATTTTCGAGGACTCCCTCATCTTTGTCCAGTTTCACATTTACGCCAACAATGCGCGCGCTTCCACCTCGTCCGTATAACGAGTGAAACCACGTTTTGGCCGCCTGTAGACACCGAATCGTTGAAGCATGTGCTACGTTAAAGGGTGGAATTATTTTGCATTTTCAGGTTGGGGGACATTTTTTTCGTCGGCATCTGCATGCAGAGGGCGTTTTATCAGTTGCTCTGCCGCTGGGCTACTCCGGGGTCGGCCTTCTGAGCATTTTCTTTATTCTTTGTTTTGTTTACCATCATGTACCAGGATTTTATGACATTGCGGTAGCTCCTACGGGAACACCATTGAAATTTATGAATTGATTGTGGAAGCACAAGCGCGTCATTGTGCATGTGTCGTGCTAGGCCAAAGGCAGCCGCTGATAAGGCAGGCGCCGAGATTCGCTGGCGGGCGACGCTCCGATGGCGGGGCAGCAAGGTGTTTTATGGCGGGGCATCTGTACGCATGAGTCTTGACTTGACATATTCTGCAGAGGACATACACGTCGCCTGCGTTCTTCTTCCTTGCATTCTTGTGCTTTTTGAGCGGTTTACCTGACCTCCTCATTCATTCACAGCGCCAATTCAGCCCCTTCGCCGCAATGGTTGCGCAACTACCCCCCAAGAAGTGCGGTACGTCTCCGATCCCATGCTCCGACTCCGTCCGCAATTGCCTCGTGACGTTCTCGATTGCAACACTACAAGCTCCCCCATGGCTACAAAACTCGTGTCACTAACTCTCGGTTGAACAGGCGTCCTCGGCGCCACCGGCTCCGTCGGCCAGCGCTTCATCCTGCTCCTCGCCAAGCACCCCTCGCTCGTGCTGCACGCCATCGGCGCGTCCGCGCGCTCCGCCGGCAAGCCCTACAAGGACGCCGTGCGCTGGAAGCAGGCCTCGCCGATGGGTAAAGTCGCCGACATGGTGGTGCGCGAGTGCAAGGCGAGCGAGTTTGCCGACTGCGACGTTGTCTTTTCCGGCCTCGACTCGGACGTGGCCGGCGACATTGGTGCGGCAACCCCCCCCCGCCCTTCCTTTTTTTTTTGTCAATTTCCTAACCGTCACGAAACAGAGATGCAATTCCTCAAGGCCGAAATCCCCGTCTTCTCCAACGCCAAAAACTACCGCCGCGACCCCCTCGTGCCGCTCGTCGTCCCGACCGTCAACCTCCCCCACCTCGACCTCATCCCGCACCAGCGCGCCGTGCACAACCTCACTAAGGGCTTCCTCGTCTGCAACTCCAACTGCGCCGTCATCGGCCTCGTCATTCCCTTTGCCGCGCTGCAGGCCGCCTTTGGCCCCATCGACCTCGTCAGCATCGTCACGCTGCAGGCCGTGTCCGGCGCCGGCTACCCGGGCGTCTCCTCCATGGACATGCTCGACAACGTCGTGCCCTTTATCCAGGGCGAGGAGGACAAGCTCGAGACCGAGGCCCGCAAGATTCTCGGCACCCTCGACGACGCCAAGACGGCGTTTGTCGAGCAGCACGGGCTCCGCGTCTCGGCGGCGTGCAACCGCGTGCCCGTCCTCGACGGCCACACGGCGTGCGTCAGCCTCAAGTTCAAGAACCAGCCGCCGCCGTCGGCCGAGGCCGTCAAAAAGGCCCTGCGCGAGTACACGTGCGAGGCGCAGGCGCTGGGCTGCCCGTCGGCCCCGGAGCCGCCCATCATGGTGTTTGAGGAGCAGGATCGCCCGCAGCCCCGTCTGGACCGTGATCTGGGCAACGGGTATACCGTCAGCGTCGGTCGCGTGCGCGAGGACGAGAGCGGCATCTTTGACCTCAAGTTTGTAGCGCTGAGCCACAACAGTAAGTGTCATGTTTTGATCGTGCTGCGAATGCGTGCTAACAGGTGAATAGCCGTGATTGGAGCGGCTGGCTCGTCAATCTTGAATGCCGAGGCCGCCATCCTCAAGGGCTACATTTGAAAAGGCGTCCAGGCCCAGCATTTGGGAGAAAAAAAGTACATACACATAGAACGCACTGGTCAAATGGTGTCACGTTAGAAAAAGTTGAATTTATTCGCATGCTGGTTCTCGTTGGATATCATGCCGCTATTCATTGCAAAAAGTACATTTCCTGTATCGCCAAGTCTCCAAACTGCACCCGCTCCAGCACCGCCTGCATTTCATGCCATCGCCGCCGCTACGGCCGCGCCGCCCCGTCGTGTGGTGCCACCCAGGCGCGTGCTTTCAGAAGCTCCACCTCGCGGACGAGCGACGCCTGCTACGCGTCCTCGATCAGGTTGAAGCGGCTGGTGAGGGCCTCGGTGACCCAGTACTCGCGGTCGCCAAAGCCGAGCATGGACGTGTAGATGGGGTCGAGGACGTCGTCCCGCAGGCGGTCGTTGAGGCCCCAGTGCTCGCGCTACATGCTGCCGGCGGCCGCTGCCTGTGCCGCCGGGTCCCGGGCGCGGATCGACCGCAGTGCGTGCTGGATAAAGGCCATCTGCATCGCGCGCGCGTAGAACGCCCAGGTGCCCGACGCGTCGGGGTCCCAGGGGGTGGCGGCCGCGGTCGACCACTTCCAAGCCTTCCAGAGCGCGTGTGCCTTTTCGGATGTGAAGCCGACGAGGACGAGCGTCCGCTCCGAGACGAACTGGTCGGGCCACACGATGACCCTGCGCTCGATAGCAGCATCTACAAAACAGCGTCTGCTCCACTCCTCATCGTGGTAGTTACGGTCGCCGTTCTCGTTGGTGCGGCTGATTTTGCCGATGCTGACCTGGTGTTCCCAGTCGAGTGGGCAGAGGAAGCTGCCGAGCGTGCAGGTAGTCATTTTGCGTAGTAGCTGTCGAGTATGCCGATGATTGAAGTGAAAAAAAAGTAAACATGTCACAAAAAGACATTGAAAGTGGCAAAGACGCCACGGGACAGATGGATCTGGTATATAAAGTTGTGCCGTGTAGCTCTTTCCTGCTTCGCGGTGGAAATTCTCTTGCCTTTGCGCCACTGATGGCAGGAGCCAGAACCAAATACACTAACTACTGTTTCAGTATAGAAGAATAACAACACTTTTTTTTTTAATTTCCTTTTTTCTTCAGAAGCCATCTTGTCAATCTGTTGTGTAGTCTTCCTCGCTGCCAATCCTCCTTGCAGCCCTTTCTTTGCCCATACCCAACGCAGGAACCACAATCCTCGCCAAGTTGTAAAATTCATCCACTTCAAGAAGAAATGGCTGGGATGGCTAGATCATCGTACTTGTGAAACGTTGTCAATTCGTGGGTTCGTCCGTCATCAACAAACACCACCATTGTTTCCACTGGAGCCATGTCTCGCTGTCCAGCCGCGGGGCCGTACCTGCAATATTGGTAAATCGAGATGACGCAGATAATGAAGAGCTGGATCAACGAGCACACAAAGATCCAGCCGGCCAGAAGCGACAGCCAGAGCCCGACCGACCACGTGTCAGACGTGCCATACTCGCGCGTCGCACCCTGGCGTCCGTTTGGGGAGTGGGTGGGCGAGTGCTGGCCCGGCTTCTTTTTGAAGCACCAAATCCCGGTGCCAAAGGGCAATTTGACGCCACACTTCGAGACGGTCGGGCGGGGGCCTTCGGTAGGATACTGAATGGCGTCCATGGGGGTATGGACAGTCAAGAATGGGGATGTTTCGGCTCGGATAGGTGCGATGCGTGCAGCGGCCCTATTGTCTGGGCTCATGATGACTTGCGCTGGGGTGGGCGCGGCCATTGCTGCGGCGGCAAGGTATGCAAAGATGACAGAGGTCTTCATGTTTGCGGTTGCACCTAGGTACGCTGTTGTATTGGTGTTGGTTCTTCTGCTCTGGTGGGAGATCTGATTTGGTGGGAGCTGCTTACTGTAACTTTGGAGTTTTCTTTTTCCTTTTTCCGTTTCTTCGTTTTTTTCTCGTCAAATTCTTTTGTCAGTTTTTGTTTGCAAATCTCTGTAAAAGACTAGCCATCGGAGCGTAGGCATAGAGAACATTTTATACCAACAAATTAGACTTGGGCTAGGGCATAGCAAGCGCCATAGTTTGCGACGGCGGGTCGGGAAAGTTTACTTTGATGGCGCAATTTCTTTTTAGGCCATATTCGAAAAGCCAAGGTGATAATTACTGAGCTGTAGTGGGCAGTGATGATATAACAGTGTTGTCTTGTGCATGGCTCACGGGCGTTGCGCTGGGATGGCCAAGCCGCGACCTGCCTCGCCAGCATCGGCCACTCGTGGTCCTTTCTTGACTGTTTATTTCATAGATATCTTGATGTGCCAACAAAGAGTTATAATGCAAGTTACTCTTGGGATATCCCGGCGTCAGAGGTGTTTGGTGGCGCCAAGCCTAATCCTTTATTCAATCGTGAATCTGCTTCGACCATGTGATGTGGCTGGGCCGCGACTTTGCGAGACAGCAGCTCCTGTGGGTGGTGGACAACTTTCCGCCTTTCAGCAAGCGCAGAAAATAACGGATTTTGGAAGAGCCAAGAAACTCTACTGCTTGTCTAGCCAGCTAACAAGCGCATGCACTGTTGGAGGGCCTCCCAGTAGGCCTTCTAGCACCGTCGCCTCGTCTTGACTGCTTCCCAGCGCCAAAAGATTGTAGCGGTATTTGTTCCAAGCCTCGCGACTGAAGGGGTCGTCCGCAAATATTGTTTCGTAAATGTTCATCGCAGCGACATGGGCACTATGCGCAGAACAATTAGTCAACAGCAACAGCGCGGGACGGGGGTGGTACAGACAGCATATAGGTATGTAAGCCGGCATCGTGGCCTTTTAAAAGGTGTCGGAAGTTGGCCTGGGGGTACCCCCTGTCGGCTATGTCAGGCTGAGATACGAAACGATACTTTTCCATACAGTTATAATACAGGTCGGCGGGATCCAGGGCAAGGCACTCGTCCAGGCTACGACAGCCGTGAAGCGCCATATCAAAACGGGAAAACGCCCTTTTGCCAGTATCAGCAGCCCTTCTAGAAAAACTTTATAATCCAAAAAATCATTGCTTACAGTTGCGCAAGATACCACGATACCTTACCCCGCTTGCGGCTGTTGATGAGGTGTTGCAAGTCTGCATCCGAAAGTGTCGCTGGCGCCGCGGGACGACCGGGGTTCTCTCGCTTCCACTGCTCCAAATACTTGGGGCTTAGGGTTGTATAGTGCTTATTCATCTTTTCGAGTGTTCGTTTCATCCAGATCCAATGCTCGAAGAGCAGGCTTGGCACTTCGTTAAAATCGGGCGGGGAGCTCCAGCCGTGGAAGCAGCTGTACTTGGTGCGGGACAGGAGGTCGTGCAGCGCGTGGCCACATTCTGTGTGGAGAAATATGTCAGTTAGTCCATTTGGGCCGGGAAAGAGGCGAGCGTATACCATGAAACAGCGACACAATATTGTCCTGGGTCAACAAGGTTGGCCCATCTGACAGTGGCCGCGAGAAGCTGCACATGATCAAGGAGCTAGGGTAGACTCTAACACCATCTGGCTTAAGAAACGACTGTAAAAAGAATAGTCAGTATCGTGAGCTTTCACTACCCTCCATGTCTCCACGGACACGGTGCAGAGTACGTACGCTCTGAAGACTCGGGTTCTGCGAGCCTTTGTATTTGTTCTCGCGGGCGAGGAGGTCCATGAACAAGTAACCAACAAAGCTTCCGCCCTGGTCAGAAGTTGATTCGCCTTTTTCTTCCCACACTGCCCATCCTATGACGTCCTCATGCCATGTTGTATTAGCCATCTCCCCTGTCGTCAGTCGCTCAAACTGCAGCCCCAGACAGTCGGTAATGGTTTGTAAGAGGCCTGAAATGACCCGGTCTAGAGCAAAATACTCAGAGTACTTTCTCTGGTCAATATCCAAACTCTCTTCTTCAAGGCGAGAAAAAAAAGGCAGGTCCCACACTGGCATACAGTTGGGGTAGTCGTCGGTATACGGTGAACTCTGGAAATACGCTTTCCTCTGGGCAATCAGAGAATCCATCTCGGCTTTGCCTTTTTCTAACAAGGCATTTTCGATATAATCTAAAAACCCGTTGATTGACTCGGCAGACTTGATCATTCTAGATTCAAGCTTAAACTCGGCGTGGTTCGCGTAGCCTAGGATGTTGGCGCAGCGATGGCGTGCGATGATGACGTCTCGAAAAATGTCGATATTCTCCTTGTATTGTCGGCTTCTTGCAGTGCAATAAAGTCTTCTCGCCGATGGATTTTCAGCGTATTGCAGGAATACATCGCCTTCTTGTCTGCGAACCGGGATAAACACGTTGTTTTCGGAGGACCGGTTGGAGAAGAAGCGCTCAACGTAGGTTTTCGGGACACCGTCGAGGTCTTTGGCAGGGATCCACAGCCCGTCGTCGTTGTCCATGATGTTACGTGAGTATTGCTGGCATAGCTCCTTGATCGTTTTGTGTGAGTCGAGGTACTGCTCCATCGCCTGGTCGTCCAACGCACCTCGCCCGCTTCTTTTGTACTTGTCGCACAGCTGCTCCAAGTGCCTTTGCGCGTCAGGTTCGAGGATCTCCCCTTTCTTTTGGACTGCGTCAAATACGGCAAAGAGATCTTGTCGCGCGTTTCTCTCAGCGCTTGCCTCCGTCGCCAGCTTGACGGCTGCTTCAGAGGCTGCCCTCGACTGCGGATCCGGGGCGCAGTACCGCATCAAAGCAGCCATTGTGTATTCGCCAGATGTTCGGTTCTCCACTTCTAAAATGGGAAGTATAGTGTTTTCAAAGTCGCATGGATCGGCTTGCTTGCAGACAGTGTCTCGCACTTCGCGATATTTGTCCATAATTCGCTGCATGGTTAGAAGAATGTCGCCAGCAGCAATTCGCTTTGGGGGCGGTTGCGGCGGGTTTCTGGCCGTGGTCGAACAGACTTTTCTCGAAATATATTAGGAGCTTGAGCCAATTTGATAGAATGAGAAAGCTGCAATGACTGTTGCAGGAATGATTTCGTCAAAAATTCCCCTCCCATGCTGACATAAGGCATGCGAGCCAACAGTCCTCTACAAACACAGCCATACATGATCTGATCTACTACGATTGTTGCAAATAAATAATTGATGAAATTATTTGTCTTTTTCTACGTTTATGGCTGAATGTTGACTTGTAAGTGCTCTCAATCTTGATAAATCTTATCGATATTATTACGTTTAAAAATGACCAGAATGGACAACACATTCGTGATGAACTGCGTCGAGCAGCAGCAGCCTTCTCCCACCCTCCTTCCACAAATGAAGGACAAACACACATTCTGATTTCTGGTAAATGGTCGCCCAGCCACACCACCGTTCGGAATGAACTAGTCGACAAGTTTGCGAACCATGGCGACATTCCTACAGACACATATTTGCCATTCCTCTTATACACGCAAACTGCAGCTCAAGCAACTAGCGACCGACTCCCGAGCTTGGTGGGTCGGTTGCGTATCTCCCGCTCGACCTCGAGGCCGAGCTAAGAAAACTCGTGGACCTAAGCCTCCCCCGCCTTTGCTCGGCTATCTACTGAGGGCACGGACGCAACACGGGGATTCTGCGGGGCCAACTTTGTGGTCTAAAGATAGCCACTGGCACGTCCAGTTCTACCCTACGACGCTGACACACGGAAATACGTCATCAAGTCATCAAGTCATCAAGTCGAGGGACAAAATGTATACAAAAGCAAAAGGGCGGGCGAAAGAAAGAAACAAAAAATTGCTTGGCAGTGGCATACATCACCACATCAATCACCCAGCATGGCATACATCATAGCTGCTGAGCGCAGTGTTGAACATCCCGGCGACTATCCCCGTTGTAGAATGTGGTGAGCATGGATTCGCGCAACGTTACATGGTTCACGGTCTGTACAATAGCGGAAATAGCCTGCACACTTCTGCTGCTAATGACCTTGGGCTGGGGTTTATCTAGCGAGATGACGGTTTCCCTGATCTGTATCAGACACTGCCAACAGTGCCAAGTGTAAGCATGGCCAATCTGTTCAGTAATGGGCTGAACCCTGCTGCCATGCTTGGCCGATTTTTGTCGGTGCCCGTTTCCCCTCCTAATGTGTCGAAATCATACGAGGGAAGTTTTATCCGGAAAGCAAACGGACGAAATACGAGACAAGCGGGACTGGAACAACATCTGTACAGGACAAACGGCGGAAGGCTTGACATGGGTAGAAACTGCATTATGCATTCAACATCTTTTCTATTGTACCCAAGTTCTATCTGCAAAGCGAACGTCTTTAGAAACCAGTGTTGATGGTCCAGTAGTTGGAGCCAGACTTGGTGGCAAATCCCTGCTGACCAACACAGCTGCCATACTCGTAGGGCTTGGGGATCGTGCCGGCGCCGGCGCCCGCCGTCTTGGTGGTGGGGAAGTAGTACGACACCTCCGTCTTGAACTGGTCGCTGCACTTGAAGTTGGGGTTTCCGTTGGCGAGGAAGTACTCCAAGAAGCCGACCTGCTTGCTGACGACGCCGCCGGCGCCCGCCGGCTGGACAAACTCGCCAATCACCACCGACTTGCCCGTGGCGGCGTTCTTCAGGGTGCCGCGCCACTTGGTGCCGCCAATGTTCTCAACCACGCAGTCGAAGCGGCCGCTAAAGTCGTCGATCTTGAGCGTGACCGCGCAGCTAACGCCGGAGCCGCCGTCGGCGCCGTCGCTGCAGTTGGGGTGCGTCGAGGTGGCGCCCTTTTGGAAGGAGGAGAAGACGCCGCGGATCGAGGCCTGGCCGTTGGCGTCGGTCTGGGGCTGGACGCCCGTGTAGCTGACCTCTTTGACGTTGGCAAAGTTGAACTGGTTGGCAAAGTAGTAGCCGCGCTTGTGCGCCGCGTTGGCGACGCCAAAGCCAAACGTGATGTCCTTGAGGCCGCCCGCCGGCGAGTTGGGAAAGGACCACGAGTGTCCGATGCCGGCGAGGCAGGTCGCGGGCGCGAGAGCGGCCATGGCCAGAGCAGAAGTCTTCATTTTGGACAAGGAGGGGAATGGTGCGGGTGGTTCGGTGGTGCTGTGGCAAGAAGCACGGAACAACAAGACATTCTGGCGAGTTTTATATATACATGGACATGCACCGCGGAAAGTGAAGAGAGCAAACAACTTGTCTTGAACACCCAGCGCTTCAAGGCCGGGAGTAACATTGCAATGATGTCCGCACGGATGTGGGGAGCTGTCGAGCAAGCTTCCTAACTTGGCAGGTGGATGGACTGGCGTATACCGGCAGTGGTGGTCGGGCAAAGGTTTCGGTAGGCTAGACTAAGACAAAGAGCGGCAGAAAAAACGTCAATTGCAGATGCGCTATCAATTAGCAAGCCAGTGTCAGCCAGCCAGCTACTTGGATGACTGGCTGGAACATGCTCAGCAGATGCACTGCATATGCGGTTTCGGTAGGCTAGCTGGCTGACCGGCCGGCTGACCGGCTGGTTGGCATACACTTGACCAGACTAATATGCCTATTATATTCTTAGTGTTTACCTTTTAGCTACAAGTGCCTTGCCAGAAGTTTAGTACGCGCCGCACCAGCCGGATGTATCAAACCGCACATAATTATGTCACACCGCTGTAGACATGTGCTGAGCATCAGCCAGCCACCAGTTCAGTCAGCCAGCGTACCGACGCATATGCATTACAGGATATGCAGACAACAACTCACCGCCTGTGATCTTTTTCTCCCACTTTGACCTGGAACTTCCTCTCGACCACCACGGAGCTGGGTGTCCTCGCCCATGCCTTCTCCACTTTCTGTAATGTAGGGGTGTCTGCGACCCATACGATCTACAGTCTCAGAAACTAAAGATAGTTTCTGTCTGCCTGTTTGGCTCGCGCGGCAGCGTTTGACCCAGCCCTCGGTATGCTGACTTGGCCTGATTAGGATGCCCGAATTCTTCAAGGCATGTCCAACCCTTGTCCAGTGTTTGCAAATATGACTAGTCGCTCATAGCAGCGAGGGCCAAGACAGGCACATCCCTGGATAGCCCAAGGTGTGTGACTGAGTAATGGGCCCGCCTTTGGTTGCGAGGCCGGGGGCTGCAACTAAAATCGCACGTGGCTGCAAACCTGGTGAAGGCTGCGATTGATAGCCACCGCGCGATGAGTTTATTTTTCCATGTTTATTTGCATATTGGATCGCCAGCTGTATGGAGGAAGCTGTATGAAAGAACAGAAGCAAAATGATAACCAAGAGCCTCTCGACAACGCATTATCTAAGTAGTGTGGAGTTGGACACTACATCTCTCAATTGACATTCACGGCATACAGATGGAATAAGGACATGTGTCTCTCCATCTTGCCAGACCTGCCAAGCGAAGCCAGTTGGATTACCATCCCAACAGTTTGCAAGTAAATTAGCAGGAGGGTCGTACCAACAAGGCATGCCCTTGCGGACTCGTTTCAAGAGTTTGAGGCTAGCGACCTGTCTCTTGTAAAGAGCAAGTTCGATGCTAGCGCGCAAATCGCTTGCCAACACAGTTTCCTTTTGCAATTTAGCGCTGCCAGGTTATGTGCCAGACGGGCCAACGGCTTTGATATGAATTTCGGGGAAAAACAAAGGAAAGACCCCACCTCCGAATGCTTGCAGTACAACGTTTCTCTCGCGTAAATCAAGGTTCGTAGAGCGCGCTGACGTAGCCATCGGTGCGAGCGAACGTCATGTTACTTTTGGTCGGAAATTAGGCTAATCTGATCGTTCCCGTCGGATGGTTTGCATGGCTTCGTAGTGGGTCGCTATCGAGACACGCTCAAGATCTTGCACCTTCAGTGATAGGGTCGAGGGGTAACTAGCGACACTTTTGGGGCCAGCACACTGCCGACGGCTGGCTGCGCTAAGACTTGGGCATGGCACACGGCGTCTTGCGAGGCAACACAGAAGCAAAGATACCTCTGTGACGGAGGAGGAACAATATTTGCGCTTTGCCTCGTACCGAGTCCTCGTCGTACGGCTTGTCATGAGCACAGTCCATTGTTCTGCAAACCTTCCTTAGGAGGCGCACCGCGCCCAACGGCTTGTTGGTATGCGAAAGAAACACCCAAGAGCTCCAAGTGAAGCTCAGTCCAGATAATTAGTGACACATAGAGGCGTTTTCTAGGCATTTGTAGCATCAGCCCTTGAATGGGCCCTCTACTAGTCGACGCGCTGCGTATGGTCGTTGGTCCTCGGCCACACAACGCCGCTTTGAGCCCCGTGTACTTTCGTCTCTTCGATCCTATTCCCGTTTCTCTGTCGTTTATAGGCGGCCAAGGTGCATTCCATTGTTCCGTTGTGGGACCGGTCGCCGAGATGCCGTCGTTGATATGGTAAGGTGCATGTGGCAGACGTGGCACTCGTGAACTTTACTGATCGCCTCGTGTTGTTCCGCTAACATAATCAATACTGAAGACTCTGCCTCTGAATATCCACGAAATGCTGCTTGGCCGTTTCTGGTGGGTGTTGGCATGTCGGTTCAAGGTCGAAAACAACACGTCGACTAGTGTAGGTTTTGAGTGATAGACGGCGCATCGCCCGCAATGAGAAGAATGTACCCCAGCCGGGCGGACTACGCAGTTGCCTCGACCAGCATCGTCCTGTCATATTAAACTAGGCTGATTTATGATGAATCAGTAAAATTATTGAATGAACTATAATAAATTTGAACTCGAAATTAATTTACTCAGTTTTACTGGTAAGACGACTATACCTTGGACTTGTTCGACTTGAAGATAGCGCCGCTAGAGTGATTCGGCTGCTAGCGAGCTCTCCACCGTTCCCGCCACATTCAGATGCCACCTTGGGTCGAACTCTACAACCACTCACAGCTTTTGTCCGCCTGCACTCGTCACCATCAAGGCAGACCTTGACAGCGGCTCACCACGACCTCTTGTATCCATACTCGCCGACTTTGCTCTACCCACTGGCCACGTGGCTGCCACAGCGCCCTCCTCCCCCGCGTCAACCCCTGGACAGGACCATCGTGCACGACGCCCAGGACCATCTCAAGACACGCGAAACAGCCCTCTCTATGCGATTATCAACACAGCGTTCGACCTCTACTCAAGGGTAAAGCGCCCTCACGGGCCCCGCGGCGATGCCCTCGCCGACAGACGACGAGATCCCCTTCCCGCCGCTGGGCAGCCACCACCGCTCCCACCTCTCGCCCAACGATGCAAACATCTCGCCTCCGCGGCGCTACGAGGGCGGCGGCGGCGTTGACGGCGCGGCCGACTCTGCGATGCGCCTCCGGCGACTCCACGGCGAGCGCGGCGGGGGCCGTCGACGGAAGCGAACCTGGAAGAAGCTCATGTGGGTGAAGCAATCATGTACGCCTGACCCAGCTCTTTCTTGAACAAATGGCAATTCTAACGTGATGGCATAGACCCCGATAACTACACCGACCAGGCCACGTTTCTCGAAAACCTGCAGCGCAACCCGCGCCTCAAGCCATACGACTTTTGGCCGCTCGTCGCCGACTCGACCGTCATCCTGCAGCACGTCTGCTCCGTCATCATCTTCATCGTCAGCTTCGTCGCCATCTTCCACTCGCGCGTGTCGCCCGTCTCCGTCGCCAGCTGGAGCTCCTTTGGCACGTTTCTCGGCTGGCTCCTCTGGGAGCGCTGGGTCGCCGAGGAGGAGGACCTCGAGGAGGAGCAGCTGCTGCACAACCCGACTTTGGCAGCGACCACACCGGCCGCCACCGCCGCGTCCGTGATTCGAGTGCCTGTGGCGCCGCCGACTAGGCGCAGGACACGCGCAGGCAGTCTGCGCCGGCCCGTGCTGCCGATTCCGCCCCCTTCGACAGTGGGCTCATCGGCCGCGAGCTCGACGACGAATCTCGAACTCGGCGTGCCCGGCTCGAACAGCCGCGCGGCGTCAGCGACCGTGGATGCCGCCGGCAGCAGTGCTGCAAATGTAAAAGACCAGCTCGGGCTACCGCAGCGCCCGCCGCTGCCGCCGCGCAACTCCGGGCCAATCTCGGAGGCGCGCATCGAGCACCCCGCCAACCTGCCCGGCGAGGAGAGCCGCCTCGTGTTACGTCTGAGCACCATCAAGTCGGCGATGCTCATCTACTCGACGCTGCTCGGCCTCAGCCCGATCCTCAAGTCCCTCACGAAATCGACGTCGAGCGACAGCATCTGGGCCATGTCGTTTTGGCTGCTGGCCATCAACATCTTCTTCTTTGACTACTCGGGCGGCGTGGGCGCCAAGTTCCCCGCGTCGCTCTCCACCAACGCGGCGCTCATGGCGTCGACGGTGCTCGCCAGCCGCCTGCCCGACACGACGCAGGTGTTTTCGCTGACCCTCTTCAGCATCCAGGTGTTTGGCCTGTTCCCCGTGTTCCGGCGGCACGTGCGCCACCGCTCGTGGAAGTATCACGTTCTGCTGAGCGTGCTGCTCGTGCTCGGCGCGGGCCTGGGCGTAGGCATGGTGCTGGGCGACGTCGAGGACGGCCGCGGCGCCTGGCAGTGGAAGAGGGGCGTCATCGGCATGGTCGTGAGCCTGCTGATTACGGTGCTGGCGGCGGGCGGGTGCAGCTGGTGGCTGATTGGCCTGCAAAAGTACAAGAATGAGATTCGAGGCCCGTGGGACCCGGCCAGACCCATCATCATGAGCAGACCTCGATGGGACTGAGGACAAGGTCCATGTATAGATTACGTGTATCATGTAAGAATAATGCACAATGACGGCGATAACTAATTACCATTCATCATTCGTCTACGTCTTTTAACTGCCAGTGACCCATTCACATATCCCTACTTGTCCTCGATGTCCAGCACCCACATCGTCTCGTCGCCCACGACCTCGTGCTGTATGCTCACCCGCCACGGGAAGCCGTCCAGCCGCAGCCCGCCGCGCAGCCGGTCCCCGCGAAACAGGTAGTCGCTGCGCGGCACCGCCATCCACGACGGGTGCAGCATGGCCTCGAGCGAGCCGTGCGCGATGGGCGGCCGCACGTCGGGGCTTGACAGCATGCCGCCGTACTGCGCGACGGGGTTGAAGTCGCGGTCGAAGCCGACCTTGAGCGCGTAGCTGCGCGTCGGGGTCCGCAGCCACAGCGCGGCCACGGTGCCGCCGCCGCCCGCGGGCAGCGTCACGACGCGCGCGGCGTCGTCCCACGCGCGCCCGCCCGGCGCGAGGTGCACCTCGGACAGCGGGTAGTCGGGGTCCGACGGGTCGGCGACGGTGACGACGCGGACCGGCAGCGTGCGGATGTGGAAGCCGTAGACGGGCGTGGGCGTGCGTGCGGCGGCGGCGGCGGCAGGGACGGTGCTGCTGTTTAACGTGTTGATGACGAGGGTGGTCGTGCTGCCGGCTGCGGGTGGGCAGGAAGCAGCCGCGCCTGGTATCACGCGCTTCGTCCGCGGCCGCGCCGGCTCCGTGTCCCGCTGGCGGACGTAAATCTTGCGATACTCGACGCGCCGCGCCAGCTTCGGCGAGACTGCGTGCAGCGCGCGGTTCTCCCCCGCGCGCTCGTCGTGGAAGCGCACGCGCGCGTACTGCCCGTCCTCCTCGGGCAGCATGCGCAGGTAGATGCCGACGCGGCCGTCGGGCCGGCCGACGGCCTCGCAGTCCAGGGCCGCCATGAACGTCTCGAGGCCCCACGGCACCATGGGCATCTCCAGCGACAGGCCACGGTTTGTCAAAGTGTACGGCTGGTGGTTCCAGCGCTGGCGCGCGACGACAACGTCGGCGCAGCCGGCAAATTCGGCCGGCGAGCTCGCCAGCAGGCCGCCCGCCAGCGGCGGTGCCTCGTCCTCGGACGACGGCCCCCACGCAAACAGCGACTGGTCGTCGGAGCGCTTCATAATCTCCTCCTGCAGGCGGAGAAAGGCGCGCGCGCCGCCCTCGCCGTACAGCAGCGGCATGTTGACGCCAAAGAGGCCGAGGAGGCTGTAGGCGCGGTCCTCGCGGCGCGTGGTGGTGCGGCGCGCCGCCCACGCCATGCGCTGCGCGACGCTGCGCTCGTCGAGGGTGGCCTCGCCGCGGAGGACGGCGGCGTCGACCTGCGTAACGCGCGCGATACGCTCCGTGAGCGGCGCCTCATCGCGGCTGCCCAGTGCTTGCCAGGCGGCGCCGTAAAAGACGACGTGCGCGGGGGCGAGCAGCTCCTGCAGGGTCCAGCCGCGCGTGAACCAGGCGCTGCCGTCAAACGAGGCGTCATTGTCGTCGGTCACGTCGGATAAAAAGGCGTAGCAGAGGGCGGCGTCGCGGTACCAGGCGTACATGGAGTTGATGGCCTCGTTGAGCTCGGCCGACGACGTCTTGTCGATGCAGCACGTGTCGACCCAGGCGTAGGCGAGGCCGTCGGCGACGGCCTGCGTGCAGCAGCGCTGGATCTTGGCGTAGCCGGCCTTGGAGGCGCCGCGGCCGGCCTGCAGGTCCTGGAAGGAGACTTCGTCGTCGAGCCAGCGGTGGGAGAGGATGGCGTACTCGGGGACGGCGTCGCCGTAGAATTCCTCGAGCGTGACGGTGGCGGCATTGAGGAGCCTCATTTTGCTCGTATGTGTGCGTCGTTTGTAGAAAGATGATGAGCAATGGGTGGCATGGCGGGCTTGACGGATATAAAGACGAATTTAAGCATATTTGCATTTTGTTTCCTGTGGTGCCGACTTGCCTATTTAGTGACCCATGGCTTCAGCTGTTGCATGCCAATGGGAAAGAAATCCATTTTAAAATGGGATCTTGTTCAGCTGCGGGTGCCATTTCTTCAGCCGCACATGGTCTATCAAAAACGCAGTGTTTCGTTTGCAGGTTACCAGCGCGAGCCGACAAACACCAAGCCGAGGCATCGCGAGAACCTAACAGAATGCGTTGTGCACAAATTCCTTTTAAAAGTCCACATGGTGCCTGACATCGACGAATTCGCGACATCGACTCAGACAGCCAGTCTCAGTAAAAATCATTATTCACGCAAACAGATTGGCAGTCTCCAGTGCCAGACCCTGGCTCCTGCTAGCGGAGCCACTCAACGTTCAGCGAAAGATCAGCGCAGCAACTGGCCTCTTCTTCTCTCGGACGACCTTGTTCTGGCATTCTCCGACGACGCTTTCCAAGATGCACGCCTCAGCGCACTCACATACTCCGTCCCGTCTAGCCTTGGATCACCGGCATTGAGCTTCCTCACGACTCACCGCATTCTAGCAGGATATCGCGCAAGCATCACATCCGCAGCTAATCGCACCTACATCACAATTCGGCTTCATTCAGTAGCTAACGCTAAATACATCCCAGTGACTCGCATCAGCCGAATAGCCCACCTCTCCGCGCTCGTCAATCCGCATATACTGCCCCATGGCCCTGGACCAGAGCGTGTGTCCGCGCCCGGGCTCAAACCCGACCGTGAACACGGTCGCGTTGCCGCGGTCACCGCACATCTCCCCCTCATGACAAATATGCCGCCCGTCGCGCGACGCCATGACGGTAAACTCGTCGCCGCCGATAGCCTCGGCGTTGATGACCCAGTGCTGCGCCGGATCCTCGTGGTTCTCCACGGCGCGCGTGGCGTGCACCCTCCCGCTGCGCTTGCTCGGGTGCGCGCGCGTCAGGGCGTGGTCGTGCATCACCAGCGCCAGGTGCCGGCCCTCGGTCAGCCGCCCGCGGACGGGCTTCCACCCTTGCTCGACGTGGTAGCCCGCCGCGGCCCGCTTGGCCGTCTTTTGGTTGTAGCCCTTGTAGCCCGGCGGCGTCGGCCCCGCGCGCGAGGGGCACGCGCCGTAGCCCTTGAACGGCGGCGCCACGGGCAGGTTGTCCGGCTTCGAGTAGTCGGGCTTGTCAAAGTTGAACGCGCCGACGAGGTCGGCCATGTGCTGGCGGCGCCAGGGCACCATCTGGTCGGTGACGACGTTGCGGCCCTTGGCGGCCTGCCACTTTTCGATAAACTGCAGCTGCGACGTGTGGTCGCTGTGCTCCGTGTAGACGCCGCCGCCGCGCGTCCACGGCGAGATGATGTACATGGGCACGCGGATGCCCGGGCCGGCAAAGGTGTAGCCCGTGTCGTCGAGCGGATCCTCGAGCCACTCGCCCGGCGTGCCGCGCGGCGACGTGTAAAACGGCACGTGGTCGTACCAGCCGCCGCCCTCGTCGTACGAGACGATGAGCGCCGTCCGGTTGTACGCCGGCGAGTCGAGCACCGCGCGCGCAATCTTGTCCTGCAGGCCGCCGCCGTCCACGGGCAGGCCGAAGCCGGCGTGCTCGGAGAGCGACGCGCCCGGCACCAGGATGGAGATTTCGGGCAGCTTGCCGCTCCGCAGACGGTCGTAGAAGCTGTCCCAGGACGAGCCGACGGTTGCCTTGTCGCGGAGCGGGCCGTTGCGGCGAAACTGCTCAAACCACGCCCAGGGGTTGTCGTCAAAGTTGTCCTGGGGGTCCTGAAACACCATCCAGTCCACGCCGGCGTCCTCGTAAAACTCGACGGCCGTCTTCCACTTGAGCGGGAAGCACGACGAGCCGTCCGACTTGCACCCGTCCTGCTCCCAGTTGTCAATGTAGGGGAAGCCGCCCTTGTCGGGGCCTTGCGGGGAGCCGGGTATGCTCGCGGTGCCCGAGGCCCAAAAGACGCGATTGGGGCTCGTGCTGGAAAAGATGGATGACTGCGTTTGTCAGTAACAGATACGGAGCGATTTGACGATGACGTTGGGACATACCTGGTACATGTCTGCAATGATCCAGTTCTTGGCCAGCGCCCACTGCGTCGGCAGCTCCTTTTCTTTAAAGTAGCCAATGCTATGCGGGCTCTGCGCGATTGCCCACATGTTGTTCAGGCCGTAGTTGTACGCGTTGCGATTGTCCTGCCAGCCCGGGTTGACATTGTCAATGCACTGGCTGAGCAGGTCGGAGCCGTCGCCGTCGTAGTTGAGATACCAGTGCGCCATGGTGCCCCCGTTGTCGCTGAGAGGCGACAGCGGCGGGTTGATGTTGATGTTGGGGTCGTCGAAACCGCGCACGCCCGCCATGGTACCAAAGTAGTGGTCGAAAGCTCGGTTCTCTGATTATGATTAATTTACGGTCCGGAATCCAAAATCGTTGGAAAGCAACCCGTACCTTGCATTAACAAAATCACATGGTCAATGTCCGCCAAACTGTGAGTGAGAGGTCTGTCGCGGCGCATGTGGTCATTTTCATGCGTTTGGCTAGTCTTGGAATCTTTGGCCTGGTCGTCGACATTCTCACGGATGGCTGCTGAGGCACTCCTCAGACCAAGAGCCCAGGCAAGCACCTTGGAGAGATGCATTGCAAACGATGCTATTCTCAGAATACAAATGAACTAGGGCCGCCTCGTGGGGGTCGCCTGCCGGGAATCACCTATATACGTGTAGCGCACATGCGACCCTCCATCTCGTTTGCTCGGCTTTCATCCAGTACTCGGCCACCTTCCAGAGCTGGAAGGGACATGGAAACAAACAACAACTCGTGCAAAATGTAACAAGCCGATGCGGCAGCCACACTAGTACAGTCAAGCCTGGGAGTGTGGAGAGACCGCGCTCCTGCACTACTGTACGACCCTTGCTTCCAAAGGTCTGCAGACCGGCATTGCCGCAAGAGGAAAGTCCGGGAGCGCGTGTGATTAATTGATGACTTGCCTCCGAAATATCGCGTGCCGCACTGATTGCAATACTGTCAAGCAAAGGGCGGTGGCTAAAAGACAAACAAGGCTCGGCTCAGGATTCGCGTTTGCTTGGATGAGGCTGCGACTGCGTACAGCTGTGGCGGACAACGGTGTCACTCGTTGCGTTGTGCTTTTTGTCAGTATCAGGTGCAATCCAAGTTATTAATCTAGTTGAACAAGTTGCCCGACGTCTTTACGAGACTGGGGGGGTAAAAAGCAGACTCCGATGCGTGGCTATCCCGCGGACATATGCAGCCTTGACTAGCCCTGGGGCCAAATAGCTGCCCCTCCCGGGCTGCATTTAGTATATGCAATGCTATTAGTAACACAAGCAGCAGGCTCGGTAAACATTCTGAGCGCCATGGTTCTGCGCGCATGGTCAATTGCTTCAGTTCTTGGATCATGGCAGAATGAAGGCTCATCACAATGAGCCACTGGGTGTCGAGCTGGGCCAGGACAAGGCCCTTTTGCAGGACCACGAACACGACAGCCATAGTTCCGAAGAACTGCTGTTCCTTGCAGATGATGGAAATGGATTGTCGGGACGTCGCAGACAATGGGTGTGGCTTTTCCTCGTCGCAAGTCTCATCGCGACCATCACAGCCCTCGTCCTTGCTGGTGTGTGGCGCCATACAGCACCGCTGCACAACGCCTCACAGTCAAAAGCGCCTCAACTGGCTATTGACCTGCATCCAGAGAATCACAACACGCGGCAGCCTACCACACTGAAATTTCATTGGAACATCACGAGCAGCTATTTGTCGCCAGACGAAACACGAAAAAGAATCTATCTTGTCAACGGTATGCAAGTGTCTCGATTGCAATGTCCCAGCATCTGACTTTTTCGCACAGACGAGTTTCCCGGGCCGCTCATTGAAGCGCGCTCTGGGGATCGTATCATTGTCCACGTCACAAATAGTCTGGAGGGCGATGAAGGCGTCTCTCCGCATTGGCATGGCCTGCAGCTGCGCGGCCACAACAGAATGGACGGCGCGGTCGGCGTCACGCAGTGTCCCATCCCGGCCGGCCAAAACTTGACCTACGACTTTCGCATCGGCGACGACGAGCACGGCACGTTTTGGTGGCACAGCCATGCGCAGTTCCAGAGAGCAGACGGCCTGTACGGTGGCTTCGTTGTCCACAAACCCGCCCCGACAAAGCCTTCCCGCACAGAAAAGGAAGCGCTGCTGCTGGTGGGCGACTGGTTTCATCGCCAGCAAAAGGACGTCTTTGCACATTACGACAGCCCTCTCAGCTACGGTCGGGAGCCCATCCTGGACGGCCTGCTGGTCAATGGGCAGGGCCAGCACCATTGTCGGCCCGACGACGACAATCCGTGTGCGGATGGCGCGCCGTCGGGTCTGCGGCCGATTCTTCGCTCCGCCGAGGCAACGAGGCTGCGCATCGTCAATACAGGCACTGTGGCGGGGTTGAGTTTCGCAATGGAGGACGCGACCCTCAAAGTCATCGAGGTCGATGGAGGCTGTCCGGTGGACACGGCTCCGCAGAGATCGCTTGGCATCTTGTATCCTGGGGAGAGGATCGATGTGATGCTCGATTGGGACTTGCACCATAGAAAGAGTCCTCATTTACACATGCAAGTCGATAAAGAGTAAGAGATCCGAAATGCGAGCAACAAGGATGAAGCTGATTTTGTTTAAGAAATTTTGTGGCATGGCAGAAGAAACTGAATCTAAACTATGTTTTCCCTGCGCTTCCAAACAGCGCCAACTCTTCCGATACAGCCTCTACGACAGAAGACATGTTTCAAGTCCAAAGCGCCACCCATCTCCATCTCGCCAACCTAACATCGTCCGCCATCGAGAGCGACTTTTCCGAAACAGACGAGACGCAAACTATTCTCTTCTTCATCAAGACGCAGCTCCTCAACCAGTACCAGCACCGGCCACTCGGCCACATCAACGCCACATTCTGGAAGCCGCAAGCCATTCCCCTGCTCGCGCTGAACCGCTCCTCATGGGACGAGCACCAAAACTTCCCCTTTATCAGCACGTCATCCACAAAACGCGTCGACCTCGTCCTCAACAACCACGACGACGGCGCCCACGCCTTCCACCTGCACGGCCACACCTTTTTCGTCCTGTCGTCGTTTCAGGCCACCGACAGGCACGACATGCCGGGCAGCTACAACCCATACCGGCCGGACGAGGGCGCGCTGCGCGGGTGGCTGAATTACAAGAACCCCGTGCGGAAAGACACGGTGGCGGTGCCGAGCAGGGGCTACGTCTGGGTCACGTTTGCGGCGGACAATCCGGGCCTCTGGCTGCTGCATTGCCACATGATGGTGCATCAGGCGGCCGGCATGGCGGCCGGGTTCCATGTCGGTGGGGAGGAGGATTATGAGCATGTCCAGGGGCTGGAGAGTGCGGCTTTGCAGCTGTGCGCCTAGATTGATCTGTCTTGATGAGGATTCCACTGTATAATTAAATAGTTCATTGTACGGTAGCATTGCAAACGTGTGTTATATGTGGCTGCATCAATCGGGTCTTTGATACGCAACACCCCATACTGGACTTTGCAAGACCTGTACTCTGTAAACCAGAATTGCTGTACACTGTACTTTGACGTTTGCTCAATTCCACCGCTTATTGCACGTTGCGCGCACCTAGCTACCTTCCCCATCCAGCGTAGTTTGCTTCCTTCGTCGGACGGGTTCGCTCCTCTATTCGTCTACTGTGGGACGGCGCATTCGCAAACAGCAATAGCGTAGTTTTGTCTTGCATCTTTGTACCGACATCTCCATGCATGCCGATCCCTCTGTACGCTAAGAAAAAGGGCATCAGGATTCGTTTGCCGCGCTCGCTCCATCACCGATTGGGTAATTCCCGAACCGCGAACTCAGGCTCGCTCGGGGCCAGTCATACGATGAGGAAGTGCCCCGAAATGGAAAGTCCGCTGTCCGTTTCAGTCGGATCGCCGAACCATTTTTATATGATACGTGGATAATGCGCTCGTCGTGCTCGTAGCTGGGGTTTCGGCAACAGGTGATTGAGACTCACTGGACGTTTGAACATGGTCAGCACAACGCGTGCGGCGCTCCTTCTGAGCTCGATGCTCCTTGCGTCTGTCTTGGCCGACAACTGCAACAAAGGTCTAAGCTACTGCGGTACTTCCTTGCTATCAAGAGGTTAGGTGCACCATGTTCATCCGTCCGCGCATCGTGCTCAGAAAACTAATCCGCCGGTGCAGGGTACGACCAGCAGCGCCTGGTGGATGTGCTCGAGAAGGCGGGCCAGGCGGGATACGCAGGCATCATTAGAGACTCGGTGTACCGCTGCGATAACGACTCTGGCGACATTTCCTTTGTGACGACGTGCGACGCGTGCAAGGACGGCGGCGCGGGAAAAGACGACACGTGCGACGCCAGCAAGAGACCCAACTGCGATGCCCGATTCACGTACTGCGGATCGACCCTGACTTCGCGCAGTAAGTGTTAATTTAATTACCAGGTGGAAAACACACGATGAATACTTCCTAATTTTCTGCAGCCGGGTACTCGTGGCAGGTCGAATCGGCCCTCCAACAGGCCAATCAACCGACCACGGCCGACTTTATCAGCAAGTCCCTGTTCAAATGCAAGGGAGACGCCAGCGGCACAGTCGAGTATCTCAGCTACTGCGGCAGCTGCACCGACGGAGGGCCCGGAAACTCGGATTCGTGCGCGCGCAACTCTGGCGACAACTGCAAAGCCGGCGTTGCCTACTGCGGCTTCAACCTGCTAAACAGAGGTGGGTAGCAAGACGCTCCCATCGCAAACATCTACTTGCCCTTTTTGACGCGTCAATTAACTTTCCTAGGAGGCGGATACCATGACAAACTGTCGAATGCACTGCAGGGCGCGTTTCCCAATACCGCAGAGCGAGACCGCAACATGGGCAAGTCGCTCTTCATGTGCACGGCAAACGGCGACGTGACGGCCCTGTCCACCTGCAACTGCCTGGACGGCGGCGCCGGCCGCTCCGACTACTGCGCGTCGCCCAGCTGCCGCAAAGGCATCAGCTACTGCGGCAAGGCTCTCATGAAGAACAGAAGTACGTCTCCAGCAGCGTATCGCCGTTGTCTTCCATGCTAACGTTGGCCGGGCTCTAGGAGCGCATCGTTCGACCCTCGCGGATGCCCTCGCGGCCGCCGGCCAGCCGACCGACAACGAGCACGTCGAAAACTCCGTCTTTACGTGTCAGGTCGACACGCAGGCCAACAAGGTCAAGTTTCTGAGCTTCTGCGGCAGCGACGCCGCGCAGTGTGTGGACGGCGGCGCGGCCAGCGACCACTGCGAGCCAAAGAAGTGCAGAGTGGGCATTGACTACTGCGGAAGCACGCTTCTGGGCAAAGGTACGGTCAAACACTGAGACGATGGCGTCATAGAATACAGCTACTGATATCTTGAGGTTTGGCAGACTCGAGCTACTCGTCAATTATTGGAAACGAACAGCTGAAATCCCTGTATCGGTGCAATGGCGCCGCGGACGGCGGTGTTGAGTTTATCAGAGACTGCGCGCAGGATGGCGACTGCATTGACGGCGGCAAATTTTCAGATTATTGCAAAAACTAGGGGCAGTCCAATCTTGATTCATTTGTCCCATTTATGGTATACCACCTAATGATTTGAACTGGAGACAATTGTATTCATTGGGACAGTCAACGCCCGTTTGCACAATGATGCTCACCACTAGCAACAATTTCCACTGCATGTGCAAGCCACCCTATAACAACTCTGGGCAGTGAAATTTCGATGCTACTCTATGTTTCCACTAGTGATGCACGTCGGTATTTCCATTGCGTCGGAAGAGACGACGTGCCTCGAATGGTTCGCCAAGCGGGATGCTGCCAAGTGTTGCTAGTCATTATCACTTTAACTACTATAGGCCCCCCTGGCAATTTAAACGAGGGGTCATGAACGACAAATGACCTATACGTCCACACAGCTATACATATCTCTATATTCACGAGTGAAGCGACCGACCGACCGAGGCAGGACACACCTTTTTCGCAACCATGCATTTTGGCATATGACGTCCGTCTACTTGCTAGTTGGTGAAACACGCCAAGTCATACACCAGGGCTTATTTTGCGTCTCATCGCGTCCTTGCTGGCTCGGTCCGATCTCTCGCTCCCTCTCTCTAACTCCCCCCCCCCAAAACTAGCCTCGACATCGCGGGGTTGGCTTGCTTGCTTTTTCGACCCCGCGTTTCTTAGCCCCCAAGACTTTTCTCACTCCCCTCCAATCTTTTTCGCTTCTCTCTCCACACCGACTTCTTCACAAGCGTGTGGCGGCGTCGTCGGCAGATTCGCACACCCCATTTTTGGCAGGTGGTAGTCAATGGCAACCAAACGGATACCTCTCTCATGTGCCGCCATTCCGGGACACAGAATATGGAGACAGCCCTCTCTCCTCGCTCGCCAAAGACGAACAAAACCCCGCCATTGATTACACTAGAAGTGCACTGCTTGGAATAGATTAAAAGGAGCACATAAAAATCTTGGCACATGTTTATTTCATAGTACTGATTACCCATGTATAGGATGGGGACCCTGCGGAGTGTCACCCCGGGACTTGTAAGCGAATCAACACCCACACGGGACACACAGGAAAAACGCTCAAGGACATGCCAGACCGGGAATCCGTCCAAATCCGTGTAGTACGTGCTTGGTTTCGTCGTACGGTCACTCTGAATGCCGTCAATCATCTGTAGATCCTGCTACCCTTTTCTTACGCTCTCACCAAGTCCCTGACAGCTTCCCTTCAGGGCACCGAACGTGCGCCCATGTGCGCTGCTCTCTGAGAGCTTACAGGTTCGCAGCTACGCACCAGCAGGCGCTCCATTGCTCTCTAGGATAAACGAGCTCGGAAGAATAGCCTGGATTGGAAATACTAAACACGACCGCCAAGGCACGATGTCGTGTCGCATTCACGCTTACAATGAGGACAGCCCATTGGTGGTCTCTCTTTGTCTTCCTGCTCGTGCTCCTACAGCATGCCTCTCTTTCTACGTGGTAGAGCTAACTGGGCCGGACTATCGGCACCTGTTTCCCCTTTGAGAACTACATGTAAATCAACTCCGGGAAGTCGGTCAACTCCGCCATTTTTAGAGAGTCGCATCGTGGTATGCTCGCGCGGTCGTGGTGTTGTCGGCCATGGGTCCGGGTAAAACACTAACAAGTGCACAGAGTGACTTCGCGCCCCCCATTGCCGGCCGGTCGTATCAGACTGATCATCTCTGGTCCAGCATCGTGCCAAAAAGGCCAATGTCCAAACACTTCTGCCCTTTCTGGACAATGGTCCGCAGAAGAGGATGAGACGATGCAGAAATGCATTCGCCAAGGTTGCACACGCTGTGGGGAATAGGACGACGAGATGTGCTCCTCGAGACAAGCATCTAAAGATTCGCCAAGGCGTCAGGAAGTAGATGTGCCATGTTGGAGAGCAACGATCGACTATAAAAGTCGTCCTCTCCCGACCGGATATCTCCAGTCGACTCTCATCAGACCCTCACCAGACCCATCTTCACCAACACCTTCAACCACAACTCCCTCATTCTCACCTCTTTACTTCCAATCCAACACTCCGCAACCGCCAAGATGCGCGCCGCCACCATCCTCGCTCTCATCTCCGGCGCCGCCGCCCTCTCCATCCGCGCCGAGTGCCCTACCTCGTCCGGCTCGGCCTGCGGTGTTGTTCAGGTGCTTGGCAAGACGGTCAACTACCCCAAGTGCGACTGCAAGACCACCTGCTCCGGTCCCGTGTCCGTCGGCGGCATCTCCGCCACTGTCGTAAGTTATTCTCTAGACCACTGAGAAGTGAACGTACTGACAAACTGTCCTCAACAGAGCATCGGCGTAAGTGTAATACCTGAATAGACATCAACGATTAATATGTGCCGTTTTGGAATCATCTTGCTAACCACTTACTGTTCCTTCTTGTTCGATTTAGAAATGTGTAAGCCTTATCTCTCCGATATGCAAAAGAGCGGCAGCTGACCCCATCACCAGGCCTAACTTACTCATGTTGTGAGTATGTGTCCGACCCAGCCGACGACCCAGCCCAGGCTGCACAAGAGTGAAAGTGTCACAACGACATTTCGTTGCGCTATTGGATGTGGCCCCCAAAAGGACAAATATGGCTTGTTTCTGTACATGGCATATGCAAATAAAGCAGTAAAGATATCAACAAAAATGTTGCAAGAATCCCGTCAGCTGCAAAGCACCATGTGCCGCGATTGACAGCAGCGATATTGTTCGTTTAGTGAAGAGGATGCTGGCAGTGGTCAGCTCGATTCAGCTCGGGCTTTGGGCCAATCATGGGAGGGATGAGCCTCATGGTGTCGTAACGTGCATGAATACAATGAGCCACGCCAAGGCGTATCGCCCGGGGGGTCTTTGGGTCCTCTTTAGATCCCCGCATTTCGCATTGATGTGCGTCATGAGGATGGTCGTCGTCGCGCAAAGACACAGTTGTGTGCGTGCCACGTCGGCGAGGTTGCTGCGGTCTCGCCCAAGGCTCCAGCGGTGAAGGCTTCGAAAAGAAGGAAAATAGAGGCATTCCAGCCGACCAGCGTGCGCCTACTCCATGTGGTCAAGTGCTTAGAAAGAACTAGCCGACCCTGAGTGTACAACAGGACGGCGCCATTTTCAGGACCGGTCAGGAGAGGAGGAGCAGCACGGGGTCGATGATGCAACATCAGCCTCATGGATGATGACCCCAGGTGAGCGGCCGGGGGGAGTTTAGTCGCCGTCCCTGTCGGCGGTTAAGGAAATGAAAAAAGGTACCGGAAGGACCTGGAGACGAACCCCTGCGCTGCAAGAAGTTCCCCCCTGAGGATGTCGGATATAACTACGGTATCAGATGTGTAAAAAGGCGGGAAGAGGTGGGCTGCCGTGCGGGTGGAAACTCAGCCAGCCATCGTGCAGCATGCCGTGCGTGGGCCCTTCATGCCGAGACTTGCAGAGTCCTAAAATTGACAAGGCATACTCTTGGACGATGGGTGGATGGTCGTGTTCGCCTTGCCGTTTGCAAGATGCGCATCGCTTCGATGGAAGCGTTGTTGCCTCCCCTTGCAGACCGCCGATTCGCACCAGGCTCAGTCTGGCGCCAACATTCAGGGTCAGGGGGGGGTTGAAGAAAAAGAAGAAGCACTTTCCGGCCCCCAACGGCGGCCAACGCAGCTTGCCGAGAAATTGGAACAAGATCTAGACCCATGGGAGCGCGGCATCAAGATGGGTTGGGTTGGGTGGTGTGGAGCAGCAAAAAGATGTGGGGTCGCTGGCACAATTGTGGGAGATATAAACTTCGGCCCTCGCCCTCACCCAATGTGCCTGACTTTTGCTGCAAAACAGCAGACCAAGCCAGGAAACCCGCTCCAAACCCCGCCCCAAGCTTCCCCGTCACAATCGTGGCCGTTGCTTTTGCGACTTCCTTTTCTACATGGGGTTCGGGCAACTCCGACACAGCTGTGCGGTAACAGCGCGCATGTCGCAACAAGGCCCAAGTCACCCGACAACACGACGGCCAGATACCACTCTATACGCAGCAAGTGTTTGTCAAACCTTCCTTCGGCTCCAGCGCTTCTTCGATTGGAGCACCTGTGGTCTTGTTTTCTTTTTAGCTCCACACCGTTACGCCATTAACCCTGGTAGCGGTTGTCCAATGTGTACGCCCTCTCGCCCTTGGGGGAGGACAGAAAGGCATGTCTCGAGTGATGTACTATCATGCCGTTTGGGTACCCGCAATTGAGGCAGTGCTGGGAAAGCCGCCGTTAATGGAAAATGGCCCAAGCAGGCCCTGTGTCATAGGACGCGGGAGCGAATGACAGTACATCGTAGACGACTCCATCGTTGCCCATCGCCGCTCATGCTGTGAAAGAAATCGACAACGCCCAAGTAAAAGTAAAATGTTTTGAAATCTTGATAATTCGCAGCATTCGATTCTACATCTGACAACCGCCCTCTGATCGGATTCCATGGTTTACTTATACTTAGGCAGCCTACCACGGGTGCAGTGTGGGATGGTGGAGCGGTTAGCCCTTCATGCGAGGCTACCGACAAGGCTGCAGTAGAACCTCGAAAAGAACCCCCCCCCCCCCCCCTGCCCACTCTTCATTCTGCTCTCTTCTCGATCGAATTCAGAAGGAATAATGACCTAAGCGGGAAAAAAGCGCAGTCGCATGCGTCAAGGCAGCGGCACTCTCCAGTTCCTAACGCCCGCCTCATGGGTTCCGCCCCCTCATTCACAAATGTGGTTCTGGTAGACTACTTATAGACCCCTCGAGGGCCTCCAAAATGAAGATGCCTACTCCCTGACCCTCGTTGAGCTAGTGAATAGATGGTTGATGCAGTGGTTGATTCCATTGCGAGACCATGTATTATTATATCTTAATCCTTCTTCATCTTGCCTTGATTGCAAGCCGTATCGCCTCTCTTTCCATCACCAAGAGTTACCATGAAGTTGGTGTCTGTACATACACGCACAGTCGTCGACCTGGCCGATGTCGCGCTTCCACCCTATGCAATCTTGTCGCACACGCGAGACACGGCGGACCAAAAGCCCTTTTCACACAGTTACCCCGCTGTTGGTCCTGGCCCAGATGCCGCTCCACACTACTCAAACGTCCCTGCCTCCCCACGCTCCAACACCAAGAGTCATCTCAATAACAACAGCAGCGGCAACACCAAGACAGACCAAAAAAAAACAAAAAAACCTTCCCTGCCTAGCGATAGACATGAGCAGGCGTGCGAGAATGCTCGTCGCCGCGGCATCGAGTACATCTGGATCGATGAGCTTTGTATCGACAGGACTTCCACTGCCGATCTCGACGATGCCGTCAACGGGTCTCGGCGCCGACTGCGCAACTCCGCCGTATGCTTTGCCTACCTGCACGACCTCCCGCCTGAGGTGACGACACTAGACGGCGACTACTCGTCCGCGTGGGGTCGCTGCCGCTACTGGAAGCGCGCCTGGACGCTGCAGGAGCTGCTCCTCGCCCCCTGCGTCCAGTTTTACGACGGGAGCTGGAACTACCGCGGCGACAAGGACTGGCCCGAGCTGGCCTCCCTGCTCTTCAGCATCACCAGAATTCCCGGCAGCGTTCTTCTAGACAGCACCACACTCTCCGACGTGGCGCTGGCGGTGCGCATCTCGTGGTCGGCGGGTCGCGTTGCCGCCCGTGAGGAGGACACAGCATACGCGCTGGTCGCCATCACAGAGGCCACGCTGCCCATCCGCTATGGGGAAGGTGCGGAACGTGCCTTTATACGTTTGCAGGAGGAGCTCCTGCGGGACACGCGCGACGGATCGCTGCTGGCCTGGCGGAGCGCGCGCGATGGCGAGGTCCGCGGCCTCCTGGCCCGTTCGCCCTCCGAGTTCGGCCACTTTGCGCCAGATGCCATCAAAGAGCTGCCGCGGCCGTGGGTGTTCAATGGAAAAGTGCGCTTCAGCAGCAAAGGGATCGAGCTGGAGTCGCGCTTCTGCAAGGGGCCCGGATGCGTGCTCCTGTCCATCGGGCAGAAGCGGAAGGACCTGGGCACGAGCAACAACATCGCCATTTGCTTTCGGGAGTGGAATGGCATCTACGTTCGTGTGGCGGAAGCGTCACCTGTAGCCTCTTCAGTGCCGCTGAGCTGGCGCTCAATTGATGTGATGCGCGACCTCGACGACAGCCACTCAATGTCGCTCCGCAGCCACTTTGACGGCATGCCGTGGCGCATCGAGATTGCCAAACGTGGCGGCTATGACGAGGACTGGCAGCAGGGTGTGATGGTGCCTTGCGTGGTACAGGACGGCGAGGAGGTGACGCAGAAGCAGGAGGACTCTGATGTGGACATGGAGTTGGACAGTGACGAGGTCACGCCGCCGCTGACCCGTCAGAAGAGTCACACACCGTCAGACCACTCCGAAGGTAGCTATATAAACGTCGCCATGACGGGTTCCTGGATGGGGGCCCAAGACAAACACCACACAACACAAGCCCAAGACCACACCCAAGACCGCGCACAAGAACGCGCCCACGACCACGACATCCACTCTGAACTGGGGGTCGACGCTGACGCCGTCTTTTCTGCCGACAGCGACCAAGGAAGCATGACATCCAACAGCGCCAGCGTGAGCGCCAGCGTGAGCGCCAGCGTGAGCGAGTCCGAATGGGACGATGACGGCCACAACGACGGCGGCCACTCTTCCCCGACTAGATCTCCAAACGACGACGATGACGATACCTATGTCGACGATGCCTACGACGACGATCTCCCCGCCACCGAGACGCGCAGCACCACCACGCTCGCGGCCGACAAGGACAACAGCAACAGCCTCATGATAATGCAGCCCGAGATCCGAGAGCAGATCCTCGCCACGGCGTACGAGCGCGTGTGTCACTGGATCCCCAACGCACAGTACATTAGGCCGCCCAAGGGCCATCGCCCGACGGGTGAGGGGGGCCGCATCAACAAAACAGAGTGGTGTATAAAACCCGAGACGATCACGCTAGCCAATGGCACAGGCGCCCGCGAGTACGCATGCGTTATCTTCCGGCCCCACGGCTTCTACCATCTCGCATGTCCCTTTTTTGTCGCCGACCCGGAGCTCCACCGCACCTGCGTGCTCGAGGGCCGCGACCTGCCCGACATGGCCGCCGTGTTCTGCCACATTGCCGAGCATCACCCCCTTCGCTACTTCTGCTCGAATTGCCACGGCTTCAGTGACACCCAGGAGGAGCGCGACATCCACATGCGGAAGCGCACATGCCAGGCCGTCGGATATTTCTACCCGAAGGGCAACGCCAAGCGCAACGGCGTCGGCGAGGAGCAGTTGAACTATCTCCGCGCGATGGACGAGCCGTACAGCCACAGCGACGAGGACAAGCGCTGGCTTTGGCTCTACGGTGAGCTCTTCCCGAAACTGCTGCACGACGGCGACGACCCGTACCTAGGAATCAACCCGTACCTGGAGAGCGGCAACGGCCTCGCCGTGTCGATGGCGTACGACTTTTGGACCCTGTATAAGAAGGCTTGTGTGTCGCCCACGTTGAAGGCATACGGGTACAATATTGATGAGTTTGACGAAGAGACCCTCAAGCCGCTCTACGAGTCGACGCTCAAGCAGCTCATCAATAAGATATATCACGAATACCACATCGCGACGACGTGAGGTTTTGCGGGTGGACTTTTTTCACTTCTTCGGCTTAATTTCTTTTCTTTTTGTTTTATTCTTTTTCGCTTTTACTGTATGTTCTTCTTCGCTTTTACTGAAGATTTCTTTTGCCTTTACTGCATTATTCTTTCTCCTTTTGTGTCATGTCATGTCATGCTGCTGACGACTATTAGTGCTCTTACCGACGAACTCTATATGCTGTGCTCCCACGGCAAAATACTCCGTTCTTTCTTCCGCATGGAAGTATCACTTTTTTTGTTTTTGTGTCGAAAGCTCCCATGGCGGAGTTAATATCCATCTATAGCTTTGTAGGCATTCTTTTCCTGCGGTCTTTCTTTCTTGTCTTTGGGAAGGAGACGGTCACTTTTTATACTATACATACACTCAATAAATTGTTACAATGATTTTTTTAGTAGCTAGATATGAATTTTACTAACATGATATGATACAAAGAAAATAATGATAATAATCAACTCCTAGAAAAGTGATCATGTGTTATAACATTGTCTCATTAAGAGTTGCGTGGATCTTGACTTGTGGGCGACCTTTTATCCAGAAGTGCAGAACAAGAAGCAGACAAAGAAAAAAAGAAAATGAAGGAAAAAAAGAAAAAAGCATAATAGAACGGCGTGCGCCATACGACGACGACGACGGAACAAAGGAACAAGCGACGCTGAAGTCTTGGTGTCATAATATCACATAATGCAGCCCCTGACAAAGAAAGACATATGACACGTCGAAAGAAGAAAGAAGGCCGAAAAAAGGAAAAAATATGAAACTCACTCTAGCCGAAACAAAAGCGCCCCTTTTTAGTTTAATCCATAACATGCTGTCCAAACAGCGTAAGCTCCTGGCAACGCCTTCTCCCGCACTCGCAAGTCATGGTCTAGCCCCAGAGACAACTCAAAATATACTCATTCCATCATCCGAAACACTGTATATCCAAATGTTTGAATGTGCATTGCCATATCGGCACGGGGACGATGCCGGATCACACTGCACACCGAAAGCAAGAGGACAGCGACAACAGGATAAGTCCCCATACAAAGGACTAAACGCCAACGGGATGCAGCCTCAGCGCTTCCACAGAGGCGCCTTAGTCAAAAATGCCATCTTTGAAGAATAAGTTATTCAACTCATCATCTTCTATTTTATTGGCTGGGGGATCAGGCTGCTCCAGGGCGCTGGGACCTGGATCGATAATTTCCTGCTGCTGAGGATGCTGCGGCGGCTGGTATAGAGGCTGCTGCTGGTCCAGCTGAGGATGCTGCGGCGGCTGGTATAGAGACTGCTGCTGGTCCAGCTGAGGATGTGGCGGTGGTTGGTATAGAGCCTGCTGCTGGTCCAGCTGAGGGTGCTGGGGATACTGGAACGGTTGGTAAAGAGCCTGCTGCTGGTCCAGCTGGGGATGCTGTGGATACTGGAGCGGTTGGTAAAGAGCCTGCTGCTGTTCGTGTTGGGGAGTATGTTGATGTTGACCATTTTGCTGCTGCTGTCCATGCTGCTGTCCATGCTGCTGCTGTTGACTATGCTGCAGGGACGATTGACCTTGTCGCTGTGTACCGTGCTGCTGCTCCTGCTGCTGAGCAATAGCATGCTGTCGCCTATACCTCACTGCTTGCGGTTGGCCAGCAAAGAACCTTTCATAAATAGCATGAACATCCTGGACAGCAGCGTGCATTGCCTGAGGCTGGCTCACAGCAGCATTGAGATTTCTCACCACGCCAGGTAGTGTCTGTGTCAGCTGCTCTCTGCAGTCGTTGAGGCGCGGACGGAATTCCTCTAGGTCGAATAACACGTAGGGCGAATCGGGGCGGGCATGATCAACAAACAGAAGATCCCACATCGTATACCATTTATCAACCTCGCCGATGCCCCCAAGTGGAAGGTTATTCAGCGCACTCGCTTCTCGAGGAAGTAGATTCTCTGGCTGAGGTGTGTGTTGACATAAGAGTGGAGAGTGTGTTTCCCACTCGGCTTCTTGGGTGTCCCTCCAGGTTCTCCAACACCTGGTGCAGTAGAAGCCGGTAATGGTATGACAACGGAGAATATGCTGTTTTACATCCGAATATCGGCGCAATTCGTACTTGTGCCAGCACCGCATATATTTGTTGGGGTCAAACTTGTAGAAAGGGCAGGCCCAGTAGATGGTGGCGGCCGTGCCCTCGTTCGGGTTGATGTTGTCCTCATTGTCATCATCGTTGTTATTTTCATTGTCGTCATTGTTTTCGTTGTGTCCGTTGTCTCCATTAGCGCCGCCGGCGCTGTTGCCTCGGCCGTTAGGCCTACCACCACGGCCACGGCCACCACGGCCACCACGGCCACCACGGCCACCACGGCCTCCAACGCCGGCATCAGTGCCTCCTCGCCTGCCGCGGCCACCCCGACGACCACCAGTGGGGCCTGGCGTGGTAGGGGCCCTAGCCCAGTAATATTGGCCAGACTTTGAACTGCCAATCAGAACAGAACCTCCCTCTAAGCGAAGAAGGTACTTGAACCTGAAAGGTTTGTCCGCCACACCTGTGGGTGGTGGCAGTCCGTTGAGCTTGTTGTTCAGCTCCTTTTGGATCTTGTTCGTAGTGTACTTCGATGGGATGGTGACCTGAATGGGCGTAGCATGGCCGCGCTGCTGGTGCCCTGCAGGGTCCCGCTGTCGATTGGCAGCGACCGACTGGCCTTTCTGTGCGTCAAACCCAGAGAGACGGACAGAGATACCAAAATAGTTGCCATTTTCGGCAATGATGGCAAAGACGGCATCAAGGTGGTTATCGTGGGGGACGGCCACAGCAGGTGCAGTCTGTGCTGTGGAGCCAGAGCCAGAGTGCTTGGGGCCGATTAACAGAGGTTGTGGTGCGTTGTTGTGCGTAGGGCCACGAGCATGGACGTATTTGTTCCTGTCACGACTGAGGGGAGTAAAGTAGTTGCCATCGTGGACGGCGGAAGCAGTGGCGAATGCCTTGATAACAGCCTCGTTGAAGAAACGCTTGCTAGTCCCAGGAAAGCCATAGGTGTGATTGCAGTAGAACTTGGAGATGTTGTGGAACAGTTGCACAAGCAACTTAACAAGGAGAAGCGCCTGCGACGCAAAAGAAAGAACGAAGCGCCATGGTAAGACACCCAAAATCATGGCGACTGCAGCATTCCAGGGGCTACAGTTTTGGATGGAATGAGTGGCAGACAAGCGTCAACGCTGAAGGTTGTAAAACACGAGGCTGGAAGCTGGCGCGTATAAGAAGAGGGTTGGTATAGTGGGAAGAAGTCATAGAGGGAGAGGGTTGGCTACTCGATTGGTTTTGAGAAAACCGCTGGCGCTTGAGGAGAATAAACGGAAACCCCGCATTTGAAAAGAGCTGCCACAATTGTGACCACGACAGAATAAATCCATTTTGGACGTTGGAAAGTGATGCTTTCGAATGAGAGGGTGTGGGGATCTGCCAATTGGCTCTTTTGGGGGGCCGCGAGGTGGCAGTCGAAGCGGGGGTTGGTACAAAGGCGTCTGTCTGTATAAGCCACTGTAGAATATGACGATGGCGGTCCAATAATGCACTTGGTTCTGGTCCGTCTGATTGTTTCAGACCGATGCATGACTGTCGAGAGAAAAAAGGGTTCCTTTGCCTTGCGTGGGTGCCGGATCCTTGTCCCTTGTAGCGAAGCAGCAATGCCGAAGGCACGACATCGGGAACTGGTTGTGCCTGTCGGTATCTTGATGTTTGGGAGGGCTGCAACTAGCTTGTCCGCCCAAAATCTGCCTAACGACGGCGGTGTCGGGAAAGCTTGCGACGCAGCCGCAACTGGCCACCGAATGGATTTTCGCTTCCAATTGAATCTTGATCCCCCTACTTCTGGTAGAAACGGCTCAACGGGAGAGCATAAAACCTGTTCGTCTTGTCGCCCAGCTTCCGATAGAATCTAGACTCGCATCCCCCATCGAGAACGTTCCAGGCCGCCCAGTGCAGGAGCAGGGTTACCTCTGTACCGCGGAATAAACTGCCGGGGCCCCTGGTCGCGCCTTTGCCACCGACGAGAACGCCCTGCCAGGCAATATCGAGGGCGCATGAGCAGCCATGCACCACGTAACAAGCCACTACACGGACGCTATCATGGCGGTTCGGAAACAGTGGCAAGGCCGAGGGCGTTTGACGCGCAGGTGCTGCCAAGCACAACACTTTTTCGAAGACTGTCACGCTGTTTGCGTCTTTGGCTGTACTAGCTTGCAGCGTGTCAAGATTCGGCTCAATACGCGTCACTGCCCCTGCGTTTTGGCCGCACTGCATGGCATTTTGATTCAAAATCTTTGCGGGCGAATGACCTGGCGCTGGGGGGGGGCGCTCCGCTGCGGCGTCCCCTGCTGGCGATCGCTACATTTTGAGGTGGCGACTGGCTGGGATGGTTGCATTGCCAAGCAACAAGATAAGATTTTTCCGAGGGAGCGAAGACGGGATTGTTTGTGTCGCATTTGCGGACAATCGAGACCGGCGATCGACCGCAGCAAATGCCTAGGTGATGAAGGTTGCAAATCTGCCTTGGGTGTGAGTGCAGCGTTTTAGCATCCGTTTGTTCCGTTTGTCTGATTAAACGAGCCCAAACGGGCAACAGTCCGGAAGCGTGGTTTCGGAGACGCTTGGCAACTGGCGGCGAGACATCTTGCGACGAGGCAGCCGGCGGCGAGCCAGCTGCCAGCTGCCAACTGTCACCTGTTGGGCGTCCGTTTGTTGCTGGTCCTTGCCTTGCCTAGCACCTAGATAGGCACTAGGTAGGTGCCAAGACAGAGACTAGAAGTACTGGAAGTACAGTGTTTCGCGGCATGACATCACACTATAGCAGGTACCTCGATCGCAATGGTGGGGAGGTGGCACTCGCGTGTACCATTGTGCCCAACTAGGTAGGTGGTTAGCGGCTAGTTATGGGCCTCCCGAGTAGCCAATCTTCAGGCACCCGTTGTCCCTTCTAGGCTGAGCTAGCCTACCGTCCCTGTGATTAGCGCTGTAAATTCACCGGTCGCATTCCAGTGCACTGTAATCTGTAACTACAGAGCACCTACCTTCGCAGGTACCTAACGGATCTGCATGTACTCTGAACCACACAGGCATCCTTGGGCGACTGGGGCACCTAGTGCTGGGCCGGATAAAGCCGAGCAGCGATGCATGGCGATTGTCTGATGATTTGCGACACACTCTTCGGGCAGATGCCGACCTAGGTGGGAAAGGGGTCTTCACAAGCCTCACCTGTATGTAGTGGCCCGGACAGGTGCTGCATAAACAGGTGATTGTCGTGAGATGCCCTCTCTGGATGCAAACGGAAAATATGCAGGGCTGTTAAAAGCCTCTCTGCAGACCTTGCCTCTAGACAGGAAGGTACAGGTAGCCGGTATACTACCTACCTACCTATACAGTTTTATTACCACTATACCACTTGTATAGAGACTCACTATAGGTACTGCCTATGTACTTGGTGGTTGAAATACTGCTGAATACCTACCTAGGTGGATAGTAGACGAGCAAACAACAACAGCTCGTAACCTCGTGTTTGCACTGCCTCATCCCACAACAACATCTCCTCATCAAACGTTGGGCATTTTGAATCTCTTGGTTGAATTCTCATCAAACTACGCTTTTCCTCAACACAGCCCCATCCCCGGAGCCGCTCCAACGCCAAGCCCCCGAAATCCCCTCAACTTCAGGTCGTCCAGGATCTCGTTAGGCTGCAGTCGGCGTTGCCTTGGCTAAAGACCAGACCATGGTGCGCTAACAAACCCAGCTGACCAGTAAAATGCGTTGCCTCATGCCCCCCGCCATCATCAGCCTGATGATGGCACTGCGCCGCCACCCGCAAACTTCGTCACAATTGTGTGCAGTTTCATGGATGGGTGGGCCTTGTCCGACTAGCCGCGCAGCCCGCCTTATTATCAGCAAAACATGAGAAAAAAGTCTTGTCGGGTTTACTCCTTAACATGTCCCATCGTCGTTCGGCTAAAAAGCCGACTTGAATCTTGTTCGCTTTAGAGTCAAACAACAAGAAAAACAGCGTGAAAACCAACACGGCCGCTGCCCGTCTTCGGCCCCGCCAGCCGCGATCCCCGCTGCATCCATGTCCTCTACATTTTCCTCTTCACCAACCGATGGAGCTCATGAGCCACCAGATTCAGCAGACTCTCGCTATCCTTCCCGTCAAACCTCGTACCATGAAAACGATGCGCCCGCCTTCTCGCCGCAGAACTACATGTGGCCGATGCTACCCGTCAACACCTTCCCCATCCCGCATGTGCAGTCTCTGGAAAGCATACAAACCGCTCTGAGCGCACCCTCGTCTCTCATGTCGGATCCCTCTTCCGTGCCCTACTTTGCAACATACCCTCCGTTTCTTCCTGCGGACGCTGCCGACTCATTTGCTCTGTGCCAACAGGCCGGTGCCTGGACCCCGTACAACTCGGACGCTGCCAGTGCGGACCTGTACAGTGCAGGCATACCGCGGACGGATTCGACCTTGAACGCCGATGCGCTTAGGAGACATACCTACGCCTCGTTTCAGGCCGATGTGCGCTCCAACAGTCCTTTGAAAGGAGATCCGGATCGTGCCTCCCGCAGCCGCTCCTTGGTCGGCGTCGCGACTACTCCCACGGATGCTGGTGTGAAAAGATTACGGAAATCCTGGCGTGCAAGCGCGTCCAGAAGAAATTCCATTCCTTTGGTTTTTTCCGCAGCGAACACCAAGGTTCTCCCGGATGTTAACGGGTCCAAATACTCGCCTCCCAAAGAGGAAGTCTTGTCAAACGACGAACTGCTGAGCTCCGAAGATGAAGACAGTCGCCATAGACCAAAGAATGCGGGAGATGAGCCTACTTTTGCCTGCCCCTTCTACCGAAGATGGCCAACTCGTCATATCGAATGCATGGATCGGAAGCTTACCCGCATTCAAGACGTCAAGCAGCATATATACCGAAAACACTCAAAACCACAATTCTACTGCCCGACTTGTGCCCAGGTCTTCCCATCACCGGACCCAAGGGACGACCATATTCGCCTGGCCTCTTGCAAACGAGCAACGTCATCTTCCAGGCGCAGCAGCGATGGCATTTCCGCTCAGGTCCAGGATTCCCTCAAGAACCGCTTCAGTCGGAGGCTCAGCCCGCTCGAGCAGTGGTACAGCATATGGGACCTCATATTCCCGGGGGAAAAACAACCACAAAATGCCCACGTCGGCAGCAAAGTTATAGAGATGTTGGGTATGCTTCGAGACTTTTGGAAGAATGAAAGCCATCGCCTCATCCCGGGCCTTATGAAGCCCGGCCCCACTCAACCTCTCGCCGAGGCAGACCTACATTTGTTGATGGCGCGGATGCTAGACAAGGTTCAAGATCACTTTGAAAACGAGCCCGGCGAGGCGGAAGTAGCCGCGCAAGCCATTGATGGCCAGACTGACCAGACTGACCAGATGATGGACAGATCGCCAGTGGACGGCGAATCGGGTGCGCTTGCAGAAGATGAAGGAACCAGTTATGAGACCAGCCCACCCAGCGGATGGGATATCGTCTTCTGTTCTCCGGATGGCTCGCCAACCATCAACATGGCCGGGCGCATAGTCGACCCCTCCGCGGACCTTGGTAGTTCAGGAATGCTAGTTGAACAACATTATACTGAGCAGTCATGGGGGGATCAACCCATGACGAGCCCTCTTGTGAACAGGTTTCCATGACTTCTTTTCTGTGTGCTTGGATGGGCGGGACGGTTTTGTTCTCTCCCGATTTTAAACATCGGCGTGTATTATTACGAGACAGCTGGGGAGGTGGGAAAGACCAGACATGTTGACACTGCTCCTCGAAATGCAGCTAAAGAAAACACGAAGGCAACGTAGAGAGCGCCGTGGGGGCGAGCAATCGTTGAAGCGGCGCTCACAAAAGGCTAGGCGAGGAATATACGCGTACACGCTTCTCGGACATGACGAAGCGGAAACCGGTGTGATGCCGTAGAGGGACGCTACTCGGCAGGAGGTTTAGTCGCTCTGCTGGGCTCCTGGACGGTCCGCCAAGCGTTGTGCTGTCCTCTACGGTATTTTGGGGGTATTTGTGTGAGGGTATACGGCCCGCGCGAAGCCATGTGGTTATACCCAGTGCGCTACCACAGTGGCAGGTCACAGAAAAACAAATTAGATAGATAAAATAGAAAACAGAGAGCGTCGGCTAATGATGAATATGGGGTCGAAATCAGGCCAGATATAATCTTGTAATGGTTTGTGCTGCAAAAAGACCGGAGTCATGCACTATTTGGTTGCGCATCTTCACAATCTACGGAAGTACGAAACAAGTTGCAAAACGAACAAGTATATCAAAATAGCTTTCCTATTTCATCACATTTCCATCTGTTCATCTAATGTTCTATTTTCCTGCGCTCTAATTTGCAACCATGCACGTGATTCCCTTGACCACTGCCATCACGGGCTCTTGAGAGCGCTCTGCAGAGCCAGGAGGTGGCTCCAGTCGTGGCTGTCCTGGGCCAGGCTCCATCCCATGACGCCGCCCAGCCCCTTGGCCTTGACGACGTCGGCCACCTTTCGGGCGATGAACTCGGGCGTGTCCCACGTCCAGTAGACCTTGGCCGCGGCGTCCCAGTACCACTGGCCGCCCTGGGCCGGGTCGGCCCGGCCGCTGGTCATGGCGGCGAGGAACGCGCCGCCCGCGGCAAAGTTTTCCGCCTCAAACGTCACGGCGCCCGACAGCGCCGTGTCGGCGCCGTTGGGGTCCTCGAGGACGGCCGTGGGGCAGCCGGTGGGCGCGTCGCAGGTCGCGCCCTCCCGCGTGGTGAACCACTTGGCGTAAAAGGCGAAACCGAGGTTCATCTGCGCCGCGGGCAGGCCGCGCGCGAGGTACGTCTCGACGGTGGCGAGGGAGCCCGCGACCGAGGTGTGGTGGTTGGTGGCGTTGTCGCGGCGGTTCATGAGGTCGTACGTCATGACGTTGACAAAGTCGACGGCGGCGCTAATCTTGGGGATCTGCTCGGCGGTAAAGGCAATCATGTCGCCCTCCTTGCCGGGCACGGCAATGGAGAGCTCCTTGTCACCGATGGCGGCCTTGATCTCCTGGAGCAGCAGCGGGTACGTCTCAATCTCGGCGACCTTGCCCGAGTTGGGGTTCTGCTTGTAGTCCTCGCCATCGCCGCCGGGGTATTCCCAGTCGACATCTACAAATACATTAGCCTCATCTTGTAGCAAAAAATGGAGGGCGGAAGAGCCAACGTACCAACGCAGTCGTATCCCAGAGTGGTGAGCGCTTCGGCGACGTTCTTGGCGAAGACCTTGCGGGACTCGTCAGAGGCGGCACCGATGGCGAAGCCCGCCGTGTCGCCCCAACCTCCAATGGCCAAGCAGACCTTGGTTCCGTTGTCAAAGAGCGCGCGGACCTGGTCCAACGGCATAAAGGGCGTGTAGGAGCTGTTCGAGTTGAATGTAGCAGAGGGGGCAAAGGCGGTAACGACGTAGTTGATGCCTGCGGTGACGTTTTTGGGAGGAAGAGTTGCTTTATGCCATCTGAACATGTCAAAGATCTTGTCCGTAAATAGTTTGTACAATTTTATACAGCCACTTACTGGTCAAAGTACATGACGTTGCGTGGGCCAGCCGTCGCAGCGGCGGTAGTGACGGCCGCCAAAAGTGCAAGGGGTGAGGTCTTCATGACGAATGTACTCAAAGATTGTAAGATGGAGATGAGACGAAAAACAAATTCATTCACAGGCTCTGGGTGCCTTTTATATTAAAGTCTGTCCCATGAGATTAAATGACCGTCTTGGACCTTTATTAGTCCCTAGGCCTGAGACAAGTTACCCACCCACTGTCGCCCATTATGCCGTCCCCGGCCAGGGCATTGCCTATCCGGACGCGATCAGCTTATTTAGTCCGTCAGCAGCAAAGACAGGAGGTGCAACGTCGCAAATAGCGCCGAAGCCGGGCCATTTGAGTTTGCAAGGTTACCATTGCGGTTTGGGGTGCCAGCCGAAAATGGGCGCTTTTATTATGCAGGTGTTTGTTACGTGGGGGGGAGCACCTGCTCGAAGAGGTGCGCGTGAGGCGCCGATCTCTTGGACATGCCGATCGTGGATATATGCATGCCTTTATTTCTGACAGACTGATGTGGGCGCAGCAAGTAAGCACTCAAAGAAGAAGCAAGCCGTGCAAGCGTAACGTTTGTGTTTGTGAGTCTGTGCTGCCTCTGAACTGTCGTGGATTGGAGCAGAGCTGGCTCTTGAAACGTGAGAATGTCAAATACAACGATTCACGATTTGTTGTCATCAAGAGATATGCTTGTTGCAGCCATGTAGCATTATGTATGCGTTTTCTAGTCGCATTACGCAGCGAATCGCCTGTCCCATCTCATGTGAGTGCCTGTGCCAAGCAGAGTGTGCTCGAGTCAGGGCCAATCTGGCGCGGCCGTCGGTCCAGTTTCAGCATCATGATTGTCGGCAGATTTTGATGGGATAGATTAAATTAAAATCCATGCGCGCCAATTTTTTCGGAAGAAGATGTAGAATTTCCGTCGTCAAGCATCAATTACTGGCTTGCAGGAGAGAGAGGCTTGCAGCAAGGCAAGCTTAGCCTCGATCTCTGAGCGCCATGCGCGGTGCCGCCGAGTTCAGGGACTTTGTCGGCAGCTTTTCATGGAATAATTGGAATAAATCCATGCGTGTGATTTTGTAACAAGCAAAGGAAAATTTCTGTCGTCAAGCATCAATTGCTGGCTTGCAGGAGGGAGGTTTGCACCAAGTTAGGCTGGGCTCGATCACTGGGCGCAGGCGCGGTGCCGCCGAGTTCAGGGACTCTGTCGGCAGCTTTTTGTTGAATAATTGTAATCAATTCCATACGTGTGGGTTTGTAACAAGGAAGAACGAACTTCTATCGTTATCCATCACTTGCTTGCTTGCGGGAGGGAGACTTTCACCAAGGCAGGCTAAGCTCAATGCCGGGGCTCGAGGCGTCGTGCCGGACAGTCAAGGACTTTCTCGGCAGCTGCTCAATTGAATGTATGAAATTGAATCCATGCGCTCGAATTTTTTTGGAAAGGAACTAGAATCCGTTTTCATGGTTCACTTGCTTGCGGGAGGGAGGCTGGCTAGGCTCGATCCCCTAGCTCGAGGCGTTGTGCCAGCGCGGTCAGGGACCCTCTCGGCGAAACACTTTTTCCCCACGCGAAAACTCTTGGCACGCACAAAAACGACTCTACTCATTCCCATCACGAATAGTGACGAAGCCGAGCAAGAAGGCCATTTGACGCTACCCCTCATCTCTTTGGTACGTTGCGCCACCCCAGACGACCGATTTCCTCCCGAAAGCTCGACTATCTTGCGAGAATTTCGCAGCCGTCGCCATTGCGTCCCCGAATTGTGCCGCTCACGCCTTGAATCTCTAGTTTCCGAACCCCCCTCTTCTCTACACAACTGTCAATATGGCGGATATCCAGGAGCGTCTCAAGAAGCTCGGTGCCCAGAGCGCCCGTAGCGGTATGTTGATTTCTAGCAGAAATGCTGCCCAAATTTTGCATTTTGACGACGTGGCTAACTTCAATGGCTAGGGTAAGCATTTCCTCCCCTTCGCACCTCCGATCATCGCCCCAAGAGCCGACAACCGAAATTCACTACCGTGCCGAATCACCGAATCAACCGAAGAAGCTTGCTAACGTCTAGGTTTTTTCGCGCAGTGGCAAGGGTACCCCCCGTCGTGCTGCCAAGCGCGGTCCTGCCCGCTCCGGTGCCGACGACAAGAAGCTCCTCCAGACCCTGAAGAAGCTCAACACCCAGCCCATCCAGGGCATCGAGGAGGTCAACATGTTCAAGGAGGACGGCAACGTCATCCACTTCAAGGCCCCCAAGGGTACGTACCTCGGCATCTAGCTGCGAGCCATCACCGGGAAAGCTCGAGCCGGAAAACGCTAACATCGCGCAACAGTCAACGCCTCGGTCCCCTCCAACACCTTTGCCATCTACGGCAACGGCGAGGACAAGGAGCTCACCGAGCTCGTCCCCGGCATCCTCAACCAGCTCGGCCCCGACTCCCTGGCCTCTCTCCGCAAGCTCGCCGAGAGCTACCAGGCCATGTCCAAGGCCGAGGGCGGCGAGGGCGAGGACGACGACGACGAGATCCCCGAGCTGGTCGAGGGCGAGGACTTTGAGAGCAAGGTCGAGTAAAAGGAACTGTGTCGGAAACATCGCATCGCATCAGCGGCGGTCGAAAGAAAGGGCCTCGGGATTGGTCATGCGTGCCGCGGTGGCATGTTTTTCGCGTGGGCCAGGACTTGAGAGAAAGATCTGGCACTCCACGTCGAACTTGTCTGCTGCATAGTATGAGGACTGGAGGAAAGCAAAAAAACACGGCTTGTACTTTTTTTTTCTCTATTCTTTTCGCACATGGGACTCGGGGGTTTTTTAAAAACAGTAAAAATCGAACAACTCTTTTTCCATTTGTCTTGCTCACGGTGGACGAGATTTGACGTGGGCACAGGGCAAGGAGATGAGAGAAACACTTTTTAGCGGTGTGGGCTCGATTCATCGTTTCTTGTACAGAACGCGAGCTACATTCTGAGAATATACCAATCTCTATTGATGTCATGTTTACGCTGCTACTTCGTCACTCTATGCGGAATGTGTTGATGTTGTGGCTGTGGCTCTTCTTGCTATGATTGTTATTGTTTAAATGCGTCGTCGCCCGTGTTTCGTATCCAACCGGGCAGCGCGACCTCCCTTGCGCGCGCCTTGGCCTTGCAGCGCACCTTGAGCAGCGGGCCTTGCTTTACTTGACCGTACGTGTCTACGGTCAGCTGTGCCGCTATGGCTGGCCAGTCTGGGAGCCTGGCCGCGAGCTCTCGGCAGTGCTGCCACATGCTGCGCCGCGCCATGCGGCTGGCGCCTTTGGGCAGAAACGGCTTGTGCCCCTGCACCACGCCGCCGAGGATCGACTCCTCCACGCCGGACGAGGACCACGCCGCCGCCAAGTTGCTCGCGGTCGTCTTGTCCGAGCGCGACTGCACCGCGCGTCTGCTGTACTCAAACTGGACGGTAGTCGTGGCGACGGAAAACGGGCAAAAGCCATACCCGCCGTCCATGGCCGCGCCCGCGACGCTGCTCATGCGCCCCGCCGCTGAAAAGGCGCGCTGGCACGCCGTCGCAGAGTACTGGTCCTCTGGCAGGACCAGGGTGTCAATGTAGACGTGGCTGGGGTCGACAAACAGTGACGTGAGGGACGCGAGCAGCGAGGTACATTGCTTGAGGGCCAGCTTGTCGGAGCAGGATTTGGAGAGCGTCGGCGGCGCATCGCTGCGCGCTGGCTTCCGTCGTACGACGCCGAGCTGCGAGAAGTAGGCTCGCCCAGGCAATGTGCCGGCTTCGGTGCTTGCTTGCGCAGGTACATCCCATGGGGACGCATCGTCCTGTGCCGCCATCAGGTTCTCCATGCTCGCATCGCCACCTTGTTCCCGTTAATATACTGACTCCAAGTTTCGCATTGTATAAACTTACATGGCGCTTCCGAGGCGTACATGTGAAGCTTGACGCCCCGTCTTAGACGAAACGGATGCCCACCAGCCGAGGATGGATTTGTTTGCTCAACCAGGTCCGAAGATTCGCCGTCCATCAAGCGATGACACTCATTCAAAAGGTGCCGGTTAAACGTGCGGATAGTGAGAATCTCGGCATGCCAGTCATGTAAGCCAACACCGTTGCAGTCGGCCATCTTGCTCGCCGGAAGGCATTTCATACCCGTACTAATCCGTTCTAAGTAATGAAGTCTGGAGCAAAAGAATAGGATGCTTACGCTAAAGATATACAGGTAAATTTTCCATCCTGTTCAGCTACAATGCCGCTTATGGGCACCCATTCGTGTAAACCATTATCGCGGACCTTGGGTTTTCGCTTGGCAGGGAGCTTGCCGAACTGAGAGAGCACTGCTTCCGCAATGACATTGGCAGTAGACGACGCCATGTGTTATACAATTTATCAAATCATGGTGCCCTCAAGTTCGGCGTAGTGGCCAATGAGAATGCCGACCCTTCTGTCAACAAAATGCTGGAGCGTTGGAATACTGGACTTCTTCCAAGTCTCTCACATTGAAATTGTCCCTTTTGGGACAGGCGGGTCCACTTCTCAAGCTCTGTCTGATACCACCCTCTTCATTGGCCAGCACCGCCTAGGGTCAAATCGCTAAAGCAATGACGCATCACGTGACTCCACACTACTAAAAGCCTCATCGGGAAACGCTCCGTCGCCTCGCCTGCCCTAGGCTTTGCTTAGGTAATTTTGGCCACACACGCTCCCCAATTTTGAGAAATTGAAGCGGACAACGGGCGCTTGAACTTTTGCCATCGCCAAATCCACGGTCCACCACAACACCACACTTGTCGCCCAAACACACCAACCGCGACAAGATGCGTACCTACGACGATACCTTCTCGGGTCAGAGAATCTACCCTGGCAAGGTACGACCAATCCCTCCCCCGCCCCCGTTGCAATGCGATTTCCCCTCCGGCGCCCGCGATCGAGAGACTGGATGAGGAGCCGAATACTGTTGCGATCTGGGTCCTTTGACCACCGAGACTTATGGCAGGGCTCCTCATCGCTCTCTCGCTGAACTGGATACGCTGTTGCGAATTTTTGGAGAAATTCTTTGTTGGATTTGACTTGAATTCGTGACGGGATATACGATGGGATATACGATGAGGGATTCTTGATGGCTAACCATGATTTTCTCCAAACAGGGTAAGATCTTTGTCCGCGGCGACAGCAAGGTCTTCCGCTTCCAGAACGGCAAGTCCGAGTCGCTGTTCCTGCAACGAAAGAACCCCCGCCGCATCTCCTGGACCGTCCTGTTCCGCCGCCAGCACCGCAAGGGCATCTCCGAGGAGGTGGCCAAGAAGCGCACCCGCCGCGCCGTCAAGGCGCAGCGTGGCATCGTCGGCGCCTCGCTCGAGGTGATCAAGGAGCGCCGGGGCATGCGCCCCGAGGCCCGCTCCGCCGCCCGCCTCGCCGCCATCAAGGAGTCCAAGGACAAGAAGGCCACCGCCGCCGCCGCCAAGAAGGCCGACAAGGCCAAGAGCGCCGGTGCCGCCAAGGGCCAGACCGTCCGCCAGGTCTCCAAGATGGGCGCCAAGGGTGGTGCCGCCAGCAAGCCCGCCGCCCGCACCCGATAAATTCATTCTACCTTCGGAAACTGATATAAAAAATTCGAAAGGGGGGAAAATGCAAAAAATTTAACGGGTCGATTTGATGAAGGGGGAGGAATTGGGGGATGAATGGAGTCTCATTTGTGGTTCTTGTGTCTTTCCGGCCGGTTCTTCTATCTCAGGTGCATGGAATGGCATAGGGTACATTGGTAGTATTCATTGAGCAATGACGAACCGATGCAAATTCATGCAAGATGTTCTGTGATGGACACATGTGAAGTGTGACTGTGACATATTCTGTGGCATGTCATCTGTGAAGTGCAGGTCATGGCCATAAAGACAGAATCCGTAATGTGGGAAAACATGGAGTCTCGATTATCAGTCTCTTTCTAATGCTAGTTGGAAAGATGCACACATTGTTGCTTCGCTCATGGCGACTACTTCCTGGACTCGAAAGGCATCGAGTGTCGCTGTGTTTGTTCACTTTTTCTGACTGCAGTCACCGAGCAGGTACCAAATCAAATATTACGTGCTCAATTCATGATCTAGTATATATCTATTATGGAGCGCCTGTCTACTCTAGCAGACCCCTACAGCTTGGGGAGGATCGCGTCGGCGCCAGAGACGGTGACGCCACCAGCGGGCTCCAGCTCGGCGTAGGTGACCTTGCCGTGGTCGACGACAATGGCGTAGCGGCCGGTGCGGGTGGGAGCGGCCAGCCATCCAATGCTCTTGCTGAACTTGCAGTCCTCGTCCGAGGCAAAGATCTGTAGATCATTGTTAGCAACTCTGCTCAACCTCTCTGTCTTTTGGTTTGTGGTTGTTGCCCCACGGCGGAGCGAGGGGGATAGCTTACGATGAACTCGTCGTGGATGTTGTTGGCCTTGCCCCAGGCGGACATGACCCAGGCGTCGTTGCAGGCAATGATGACGACCTGGTCGACGCCCTTGGCCTTGAGCTCGGCAATCTTGTTGATGAAGCCGGGGACGTGGTTGGCGGTGCAGGTGGGGGTGAAGGCGCCGGGGACGGAGACGAGGACGACCTTTTTGTTCTTGAACTCTGTTTTGGGCGATTGATACACGTTAGCTAGATGTACGGTCTGGGTAGAGCAGATCAGCCGCAAAACGGCCGCAGCTGCACATGCGCGGGGCTGCGTTTTCTTACGGGAGCTGGCGGGGTACTTGGTAGGGACGCCGCAGGCGGAAATGTCCTTGTTCTCGGGCGTGGGGGGGACCCAGCCGAAGACGACGTCCTCGGGGAAGCTATCACCGGCCTTGAGAGCAGACATTTTTGCTTGTAGATGGGGGTGTGGTTTGGGCGGTGGTGATTGGTAGAGCTGGACGGATTGGTTCGGAGTGTTAGCTATGCGTGAAGAGGGAAGCAAGTGCAACTTTGTTCAGAGGGGGGAGTGATGAGCTATTTCAATCAATTGGGTACGTACACGGTGTGTGGGTAAAGCTGACGTTGTTGTCTTGTATCTTGCAATGTTTGATTCGGGCAAAAGATAATGCTGGTGCTTTTTTTATTGTTTGGTAAGAGAGACACGCAGCAGCGGCAGCTTTGTGTATTTGGAATTCGGGAATTGAGGGGCAGAGCTCAAGGTACCGCCTCAGCCGCCTAGCAAAAAAATTACACCATGGGGCGGGGTTTGTGACGAGCAAACAAGGTACCGACCGGCGGCGTACGGCGGGGTGTTTTCTTTGGCTGGCTCGGCCCAGGCCGGCTTTTACGTCGACCATGGCGCGTTGCCTCCGATAAAGGCTCCCGGTGCGTTAAAGGGTACCTGGGTGTGCTAGTCCCATGGGTGGTGTACGAGGTATACAGCTAACTCCTGATTACATCATAGAACCGGGGCCAGGCCTGCTGGACCTTGATGGCAGCAACAGCGCTGGCTAGCATTTCGGAGATGCCTTCGGCCGGTGTAGAACCATGAGGCTCAATTCAGGACAATGGGGAGAGGAGAGATTGGTGGCCTGACTTTTTGGCTTTTCGGATGTACGGACCCGTGTCGGCTGACTTCGATTATCGAGATGCCGGTGTAGGGTAGCGGGTTGCTGGTCGGCGACGGCGAGGAGGTAGCGCTCGATTTCGGTCTACGAGTGGTCTGTTTTGGGTCAATGGTTGAGGTGACGTGTTTTATCATCTTTAAAAAGTGTTGAATCATTTCGGCTCTTCTCGATGCCGCTGTGGTGGTTTTGTTGGGTCATGCCATGATGTTCACGATGGAGTGTGATAGGCACGGCACAATCGCCGTACTATGATTACTACAGACGCGATATAAATTCAACAAACTACAGTTTACCTGGCACCAGTCCAATAATCAACAAGGAGTGATCAAGTCGCCACAAATACACACACATCACCGATGAATTCTAGCAGACATGGCAGCGTCTAGGTTCAGCGCAAGCATGTAGTCGACCTTGCAACATCAACACTCGTCGGCAGTTGCAGCCGCCAGGCTTGTCCCCCCAAAAGCCTCTTTGAGGGCGGAAGCTTCCCGTGGACTCATCACACTTGACATGTCAACTTTTGTCGCAACCCTGTGCCTCTCAGCACACACGTCCCTATGGACGCCACGAGGGAGAAGAGAAGACTTCGATCCCCGGCAGAAGGAACAGGTGTCGAGACGAGTTACAAGGAGTGAGAGAACATTGGCTGCATGTCTTTGGTGATGACGTGAAACGGTGTGCTGGCGGGCTCCTGCGGGCGCAACGCCTCAGCACAGGGATTTTGGCATGCATGCATGCGGTGGCTGGCAGAGGTGATGGGTGGACATTGGCCTCGCAGCGGAGTCGGGAATCGAGGCCCGAAAAGAGACGCGCCAGGCTGAGATGGGGCCAAGACAATGTAGCATTTTGAAAAGGCGAAACACGCCGTTGGAGAGCGCAAGTAGTCAGACAAACTAGCAGTTGACGACGACAAAGCAACGCCCGAAATAGCCAAGACATGGGAGGACGTGAAATGTGTCTCATCAACAGAAGGTTTTCTGTGTGCGAAAAAATTGACTAGAACAATGGAGACTTTGCAGTTTTCTTTTGTCGCTGGCTTCGATAGCTTGCTGCAGGCCCCTTCTCCCGCAAAGCAAAAAAACTATTTATGGGCAGCAAATACGAAAAAGAAAATAAGCCTCTTCGCTCTCTTTGCCCAGCCACACACACACAAGGGAAGAGAGAAGATTTTTTTGTTAACACGGTCATATTCACCAGACGGTAGGAAGGAAACGCCGCAATTTTTATTATTTTTTCATGTTTGATCACCTGGATATTTAGAAACAGTCGGCACGTAGCTAGTAGGAGAGCTTGCGCAGACCTGATACTGTGCTACTGCACGAGATGGTTAGTAGCTGTCCTGTGCAGGCAATTCAGTTGGTAGATTGGTGCATGTCTTTGGCGGTCAACTGCAGCCTGCAGTCTGCCAGGTTGACAGCTGGCAGCTGTAGTGGCGGGGAGCAGGCAAAACAGGGCTGCCAAGGTTCAAAGCACAGCCACAGACAGGGCCCGTCTGCTCTGCTTCCCTGCATCCCACAGCTTTCTGCTCCCCTGCTGATCCCCCATGCCTGCCATGCCCATCACAACCACCCTGACGGTAACCTAAAGTGCTGATCGACACGGGCATCCGCATGCCAACTTGCATCTCGATGCATGCTAAAGATTCTTCATCGGTACGATGCTGTATCGCCGAGGTACATACCAACAAACACCATCACTGGCACGGAGAACTAACCTCTGGCCAGGGACATTTGCCGCCTCGTTCCTAGAACAACGCCGTAAAGAGAATTGGCCACTGCAAGAGACGTTTCCTCCCGGACGTTTTCTTTTTTCATCAGCCAGCCAGGCCCCTTGAGAGAGAGAGAGCTGCTCCGGAAGGTGGCTGAAAGCCTTGCTTCCAGGCCCCGTTTTGCTTTTTGGCTGCGGGCTCTTCCACGCTGGCGCACCCTCTTTTGCCTTTGCTTTTCTGGGATGCGGCATCCTTGGATGGTCGCATGCAACCTTGGGGCCGTGATATTGGGTGGCCGCCGCCATAGCTGGCTGGCCTTGTCACACTCCAATTTTGATCGAATATGACGGTGAATGACGGCGGCGCGGAAACACAAACATCTGCACGCCATGACTGCTGTCACCGGTCCTGCCAGCAATAACTGGTGTGCTTCATTTCCGCAGTCTCAGGGGAATTGCCTGCACAAGAACTCGTATCGTCAACAGGCCCTGTTGCAACAAGGAAACGAACAATCGAGCAGTCATCAGTGGACAAACAGCACTCTACTTGCTAGTGCGCTGGCCCCCAGCCTCGCACGGCTCTGCCCATCCCATCCACCAGCGACGGCCTAACAACCACCACGCTTGCTTCAAACAATAGTCGCTGGCGAACCTGTCGCTCGGACGCCATCCATCGTACTAGCCGGGTGGCGTTTGTCTCATCCCATGTGCTCCCGACAGCGCAAAAGAAGCTCCCGACATGCGCTCGCCAGACAGGGTATTCTGCGAGTCTTTGCAGAGCTTCATCAACTTGACACAACAAGTCGACCATCGCATCTTATCCATGAGCCGCCTATTTTATTATACTGAGCTGCTTCGCAAGACGGTCCAACAGCCCGTTGAACCAGACGCAACAGCCACTAGCTTCGGGCTGTTTCCACTCTGTCAGCAGGGGTTCGAGCGCCGGCGCCTCCCCATTGCTTCGACCAGGGCCCGCCAAGGGAGTTTACTTTTTTAGGTTGCCCCAGCATGATGGATGCGTGTAAGTGCTCGATCATGCACACGACCACCACACCTCTGATGGCCTTGACTAGATGGAAGTGTAACCCGCCGCCACCAACTTCTCCACCGTATCCAGCCGCCCACCTGGGCCCTGGCATTGGCTGGTTGTTTCTTCTTTGACTTTGTGTCCTGGGTCCCGTCTGCAAGCCGCTTCCCGTAACGTCAGTGCCTGGATGCCACGCGTTTGGTACACAGAATAGGGCTTTCTAGGCCGCACCAGGGCTGCAAGCCAACTATATATCCGCCTCCCCCCCTCATCTTGTGCACCGGTCTTCGAAAGCCGAACCTTTGTCCTCATCTCATTCTATACTCTTGGCTGCCTTTCATCATACGCCAGACACCAATACCCATACCAACAAGATGGGCGTCCCTCTCACATACACCCGACCCAAGCATGTCGATGCTCAGAGTCTTGCCAGCCACGAGTCCGCCGCCGAGTCCAAGACTGGCGACTCGATGCACTCTGGCACCTCTGGCAACTCTGCCAACGGCATTCCCGACTCCCTCGCCTTTGACAACATCATCAGCGGCGGAACCTGCCCTGTAAGTTACACACACAGCTTCATCCCAACAGACCCAACCCTAACACGTACTGCCTCAGCCCATGACTGTTCGCGATTTCATGAACTATCTCATCTACATTGAGCACTCGGCCGAAAACCTGCAGTTCTTCCTCTGGTACAAGGACTACGTCAAGCGCTTTGGCAGCGCCGACACCACCGACCTGCGCCTGTCCCCCGAGTGGACGCAGGCCATGGAGGACGAGGCCGTCGCTCGCCTCCGCAAGGACAATGCCGAGAAGATGCGTCCCGACAACGCTGTGGCCGCCGAGTTGTTCAAGGGCACCGACTTTGAGAAGCAGGGTCTCGAGGCTGGCAGCAACAACCCCTTCAACACACCTCCCCGCACTGCCCACGGCGACCAAGAATCCGTCTACACGGCCTCCCACGCACCCGCCTCGACACTGGCCACCTACCGCTCCCAGGCCTCCGAGGCATTCAACGCCGCCGGCGCCAAGCAGCCCTTTTCCATCCAGCCGTTCCGCGAGGAAATCAACCGCGTGATCGCCACCTACATCATGGACGGCGCGCCGCGCCAGCTCAACCTCTCCGCCTGGGAACAAAAGGCGGCCGTGCAGGCCCTCTCCCACACCACCCACCCCTCGGCCCTGCGCCTCCTCATCACCTCGGTCGAGTCGACGCTCCGTCGCCAGGCGCACCCCAACTTTGTCCGCTGGTCCATCTGCAACGGCAACCCGGCCCGCGTCACGTTTGCGCGGGGCCTCGGCGTCGGCACCATCCTGCTCGGCATCGTCGCGGGCATCGTGCTCTGCCTGAGCGGTGCAGGCCGCGGCTGGCGCGCCCTCACGGCCATTGCCTTTGTCGTCGGCATCAGCACCCTCGTCGCCGCCTACAAGGGCATGTGCGTCGTTCTGCACGGCATGCACCACCGCCACGTGCGGCCGTGGGAGCTCTTTACGCAGGACACGGAAAAGGACGCGGCCGAGAGCCCCGGCGTCTCCAAGACGAGCCTGGCGTCGTTTGACTCGGCCAACAGCTACGAGGACGAGCCGTGGGTTGTGCAGTACGAGAAGCGCAACATCGTCCGCAAGGTCTTTGACCGCGAGGTCTGGATCCAGGAGCCGGCGCTGCGCCAGATTCAGGACACCATCTTTATTCAGGCCATTCTTGCGTCCCTGCTTTTTGGCGGCATCTTGACGGCGATTTTTGTGGCTGTTCCCGGCGGCCACTTCTTTTAAAGAGGCTCGTTGTTGTATATGATGTGAAAATGGAGAACATGACTTGTACTTTTTAGTTTGGCGCAAGATACCACGTCTTTATTTGTTACGAATGGAATATATTTTAATACTCATGATTATACCGTACTTGTTGATAAAGAGTTGACGTACCGGTTGTTGGAGATGATGACGGCCGTGTTGAAGCTAGTGCTGGAGTTATTACACTGCAAAAATGGCAGTGGAAAACTGTGTGTGATGTGGGCATTTATAAAGTCACAACAGCCCCGATTTATTTTTTTAAATTTTAACAACTTGTAATTCTGAAAATGATGATTCTTAATATAAACATAATTAAGTAAAATCTTGTACTTATCATTATACTTTTATTTACTTGTATAATTATTATGTGGATTTAGACGTGTGGTGAGCGTTAGGAGCGTATTGCTTGTGGAGTACCTTACAAACTGACCAAACTCGGCAACCTCCGCACACCCTGCAAGATTGTACAGGGCTAATGCGCCACACCACTACTCAAAGACACCGTTTGCAAGCACGAGAGATCTGCACAAAAACTGAATAGTATCTGACTACTCAAGCGAATCTGAAAGCTGCTTAGCGTCGTGTTAATTAAGCATTTACCGAGGCTTAAACGGGATGAGGATCCTTACTACGACCCCGCGCCGCTCCTTGGTCTTACCCCGGATCTTTGTCCGGTGGAGTTTTCGCCAGTATATATAACCCCTGTTGATGCTCTGCTCTTTTGCTTTCTACCGTCTTTGCTATAATGCCGACGAGAAAATTCAAAGCATCTTGTCCACAGGGAGTGCAAAACTTGAAACTTTCTTCGAGCCAGTTTTTGCCCAAACAAAGCAAAATGCCGACTTTGGCCCAGATCGTAGTGGCACTGGCCGTCGTGGCCAGCGCTGCATTCGCCTCGCCGACGCTGGCGCGGCGCGCTGGTAATAGTAAGTATAATTTTAGGACTGATGATGGTGTAAACACTCGATTAATACTAAACGCAATTCTTGCAGAACCCTTCACGCCGGCGCTGTTTGACGATATGAAGCACAACGCCCAGCACGCCGGCGCCGTGTACTGCAATGTGGACGACGCGCAGGCTGGCGACTTGATCAAGTGCAGCAACAATGGATGCCCACGCCTCGAGAAGAACAAGGTGGTTTTGGTGGATAGATTCACGTAAGTGCTGGATCTTTTCTTTTTGCTCAGACCGAGGTACAAAATGGATTTGGACATGGACTAACTTGAGTCACGCAGTGGCCTGCTGACCGGCATGGGCGGCTACGTCGCCGTCGACAATGTCCGCCAAGAAGTCATCCTGACCGCGCGAGGCACCACCAACCTCCGCAACTTTGTCACCGACGTGGAGCTCGGCATGGTGCCCGTCGACGACGTCGTCCCGGGCGGCCGAGCGCACGCCGGCTTTGTCCGGGCCTGGGGCGAGATTGCCGACAAGGCCGGCGCCGCTCTCGCCGCCGCCTTCAGAGAACACCCAGACTATCACCTCGTCATTGCCGGCCACTCTCTCGGCGCCGCGACGGCGTCGCTGGCCGCGGCGCACCTCCGCAGGCAGTACCCCGACGCGGCCCTCTTTACCTACGGCTCTCCGCGCGTGGGCAACGCCGTGCTGGCCGACTTTCTGAGCAGCGGCGGCAACTACAGGGTCGAGCACTACAACGACCTGGCGGCCAACATTCTGCCCAAGCTGCTCGGGTACCGGCACACCGACACGGAGTACTGGCTCAGCGTCGGCCCCAACACCAAGGCGGACTATGACTTTGCGCAGGTCGCCGTGTGCCATGGCGACAAGGACGGGGAGTGCTCCAGCTCGGTGTTTCCGGACGTGACGGGGACGGCGCATCGGTATATTCTGTCGGACCTGTATGCCTGCGGGGGTCTGCAGTTTACCGGCATCATCCACTAAGCAACAGAAAAGATGTAGATGGACTTGTTTAGTAGGTAGTGGTACGGAGATTACATGAACACAGCGTATCTTGAGTCTTTAAGTTTTTCTTTTATTTCTTTTATTTTTCTTTTCAAAAAAACCTTCTCTGCACAAAATCCTATCGGCAGGATAAGTCTTTGAAAGCCGTGGCTAGACTTGTCAGGGTCTACGATGCCGCCAAGGAGTCACCCTTTTTTTTTCTTTTCTTTTCTTCTTTTTCTGGAGGCACAGAGTATCCCGTGTGAGCAAGTAACTACGACATGGCGCCTGCTCCTCCGACTGTTGGCGACGTCGATCAAGGGCAGTTGTGGCTTGTAGTAGGCCCCATGTGATCTCGCCCCGTGGAAAAGCTCGACAGCCAGTTTCGACGTCGCGAGAGATAAGGGGGTCAGCTAAGCTTACCAGGGTAAAGCGAGATATCAACTGTTGGACGGGAAAGGGCTGCCGAATAGTTTTCAGCCCGATGGTCACGACGTCGACAAGAGCACCTCCTCCCCCACACCTCAGCCTAGCTGTCACGACCTAGGCATCTAATCGAAGCCTGGACAAATGCGATCCTCGGGAAGCAGCCGAGGTCGAAAGCCGGGTCGCTGTGCTATTCAATAGAAATACGTGATGAATGAAAAAAATGTTTTTGTTTATTCTTTCTAGTTTAGCGCAAGATAACGTTACTCTATCTTGATTTTCTTATTAATAGGACATATTTTTAATCTTGTACCTAAATGATGCTACTACCATAAAACCCCACAACTAACCTAACTAGTGGGGGGCTAGCCAGACTTGTACCTTCTCAGTACCTTCTGTGGTTTGTTCCTTACCAGGACCAAGCCGCCAATTACTGCCTGTCTCTCGCTAAACTCCATTTTAAATCTTATCTTTTTCATCAAGGCATCGTTACCAGTACCGGGCGGTATATTAGTCTGCCGGAAAGTATCAAATAAAGCTGTCGCCGAATCAATAGTGTCGGACCGCCTTCCCCCCCTTTTTTCTTCTTTTTCCTTCTCCAGCAGTAAGATGAGAGAACCAAGACAGACCGCTCCTTTACCCTATTCGCGTCTACGTACCGTAACGTTCCAGGTCTACCAAAGTATGCAAGGCTCTACCTCAAGGTACAATTACTTTGCGACGTGGCACAGCAGAAGCATGAACCGGACTAGCAGATGATTGGATGAGACGTGACGAATAACATGATTTCATTATTCAACTAATTCGGTTCGGAATTATGTTAATGCCAATGCAGGACGGCGACCCCTCATCATCCGTTGTCCAACCGTGTATCAAGTTAATTGTACTTTATCATCACTTGCATGCGGCAAAATGTTCGTTGTACTACTTGCCCCCGAAATGGCAACGTTGGTGGGAGCTGGGGCATGTTATATTGGTCTTTCCAATCCTAAAGTCCTGAGCGACATTGTCGAAACTGGAGCGAAAGCTCTAGACTTAGCTTCAGAGCATGTCGCGAAAACTTTTGCTTCCCTGTCTTCCAACTTTACTACACCCATCACCACGGTTGGCGTCGCCGCGGCTCCCGCTTTGACATCTATTGTTACCTCGACCAGGACGTCGAAATTAGTAGAAGGAACTGGAGCAAAATTGGCAGAGGTGGCTGGAGCCGAATTGGCAGAAGCGACCGGAGCCAAATTAGCAGAAGCGACTGGAGCCAAATTAGCAGAGGAGGCTGGAGCCAAATTAGGAGAAGCGACCGCAGAAGTTGTTGCTAAGAACGTGGGGGAGCATACAGACAAATCCAGACTGAAGCGTTGGCTTCCATACCTTGTTGGCGGTGCAGTCATTCTGATAGCTGCGGGCGCTGGGTATTATATTGTATGTACCACAACTAACCAACTATTGCGTCTATGAGCACTATTACTAAGAAGTGCATAGTGGTCCAGCTTTGCCCCAAACCCCTCCGGAGAACGGCGCAACGCTCTTCCAAATCCTCCGGCGCATATGCAAGACGGCGACGACGACATCGACGATGACGACGATGACGACACAGATTATGACGTTACGAAGAAAGATAACCCCCTCCGCGAAAATACGCCTGAGATGGATGAAGAGGTTCTCATTAGCAAGAGGTTGATGAAGAAACTCATGGACGAGTATGGCGAAAGCATGTACAACAAATTAAAGTCGGCCCTTACCCTTACCAAGCTGGGTAAAGTGTGGTCAGATCCAAAGGGACGGTTCCGCATCGACGCGGGGGAAGTGTTGAACAAGCATCCGCGAGTGAAGACCTGGAATTTGCAGGTAAACAGGAAGCCTCCCGGTCATGAGGCTAAAAAGTTACTTCAAAGCCTTGGCAAAAGAGGTACGCATGAGAAGCTCCTGTGGGGAGTGTGGGATTTCGATGATCCGCCAAGCTATGGAACATGGGTGCAGCTAGTTATGGCGTTATTTGATGACTGAGGGGCTGGGGGATGTCTAGATATGCTTGATAACTTTGAACTTCTTACCACAGCTAAATATACTATAATATTGCTTTTATCCTAGAGTGCTATATAATCGTATATGCCTCTACGTGGTCTACAAAAATGCCCTTCCTCGCGGCCAGTCCTTTAAAGCTTAGCTGACTATAGTAAGCATGTATGCCACCAAAGCTAGATCCCCATATGACCGCTCGATGCATATCCCGCAGGTCATGCTGCTGTCGTGCCCACGCAACTACGTCTCGCAAGTCTTGCAGCTCGCGCGAGATGGACATGAGATTGCGAGGAGGTCCCTCGCTCTCGCCAAGTAGAGGTAGTCGAACATGATGGCCGCATACCTAACATTGGAAAACGTTTTGGCAAATGGAAGGAGGCCGGCGGCGTTATGACAGACCGAGCCTACAGAGGACGGAATAGATGAGCGACTTGCGGCACCTTGACGCGGCAAAAGGAAAATGAAACTAAAATTTGAGGACCATCGGATGCATGGTCCTGATTCATGTACGATTGTTAGTCTAGGCACTGTCCGCCAGGGTCCGTTGCTCCAGCCTGTTTCTGCTGTACAAATCACCAAAAGTGGTGTACGTGGGGTGGTGTAGGTCTTGTCCAACCGTTAGCTGTAGCCGCTATTCCTTCCCGTCTTGCATGCCGGCCCTCAGTTCGCGAGGCGTGTTGCCATGCCGTTATTTGAAGACGAAAAGGGCTCAGAGAAAGGAGTATATTGGCTGTGCCCCGCCGACGGCCTGAACAGAATATTCGTCCTTGCTTGAGCTCATCAAAAACACACCACGGTTTTTTTACGTTGTTGGCGGTGCCACATTGCTTGTCGGGTGTCAAACCTCATACCTTGACAACAATGCCGTCATGTTCTGCATGATCCATCGATGCCCCTACAACCGCAGCATTCACCATGGTCGTCTTCGTCGTGGCATGCCAACCAAACATGCTGCCGACACGCGAGATGCAGAACCAGAACAGGATCACCACCGCCGAAAGCAACGTATCATGCCCACCCATGATCCCGCCGTATGCCCTCTCAAACCCATCATACGATAGCCGCTCCTCCCCGTGACCAGCGTGGATATGGCCAAAGACGACCAGCTTCGGCCGCACCCGTAGAATCTCCTTGATGAGCTGCGGACACCCTTTCCCCCCGTCGTCAAGATGGCCCCTCGGCGGCCCATGCGTCAGCAGGATATCCAAGTCCGCCGGCACCGTCCCGGGCCACACGGTCCGTACGTCCGGATACTGAAACGCCCAGTTCCCAAAGCTAGGCGTCCACGGCGAGCCAAACACGTGCACAACCCTGCCCCCAGGAAACGTCAGTCGCGCCGACGTGTTATTCAGGTATAAGACACCGCCCCAATCGAGGTCGCTCCGCGCCCCGCCCTCTTCCTCGCAGATGCGCTCCGGCGAGCGCGCCACAAACGCCGGGTCGAGGAGCAGGTCGTGATTGCCCGCGACGACGACCTTGTATCTGTGCGGCAGGGCGTCGAGCCAGGCAAGCTGCGCCTGCAGCTCCGCAAAGGTGCCGCGGACGGTGAGGTCCCCGGCGTGGACGAGGACGTCGCCGGACGGCACGGCGGGCCGCGTGTTGTGCGTGTCGGAGATGCACACGACGGTCAGGGGACTCGCCGGGTCGGGCGCGCGCCGCGGGAGCGCCCTGTGTTGGTAGAGGCGCTGCGCGACGAACATCGCCGGGTTCTTGCGGAAGCGTTGCCAGGACGTTTGCTGAGGCGGGCGCCACGTTGGCAGAGGGCCGCTGAATGTCGTAGCCATGGCGTACAGGCGACGAAGAAAGGGGTGAGAAGTCGCTGTGTTGTTGATGATCTAAGAACGGGCTTGATCGGCCCTCATGTGGCCGACAATACGGCTAGGTATTCCTCGTCCAGGATCCCGTGCGAATCGATTCGGTCAATGCATTTTTGGCCGTGTGTGAGTATGGTGAAATGGGAGCGCGGGCGTGAAACACACATGGTGGTGGGTGGTTGAGTGGATGCTGCGGCAAACTGGGCGGCTAAAAATCAGTGTCGCCCAATTGGAGGGTGCGTGCTGCTGGACCACCGCAACTAACAAAGACGTTGAGATGCGACGACCCCGTGGTCCTGTGCAACCTGCCATCAGCGTTCCCTCCGAGCGAGGCCGTCCGATCGAGCACCCGTCGTTCGAGCTGACGCGCGACGTCCTCTTGCAGGTCGCGGTCTGCTTTTGTATTCAGTTATTCATTAGTTATCGTCATTCTGGTTACATAAAATGTATATGAGGTTGCAGAATAAGTATGTTTTTGCTTGCACACTCGGGCGAGGCGCCATCTTCCTCAAACCCTGTCAAAGTAACAAAGTCCCTTTTGCGATTATCCCAGTGCGGAATCGCAAGCAGCTCCCGAACTGGCGGCACGCCTTCCACCCACGCAGGTAGCTCCTCAAACTGCTTGTCGCGTTTTTTCCACTCTTCCATCATCTTGCCAGTAAAAATTGGTGGCGCGTCTCTCGGCAGCCCAAACTGGATGCGCTGGTTAAACGCCACGCGCAGAAGCTTCGGGATGCAAGCCAAGCACGCATACCGTTCCGGGTCAGGATCTTTTGGGTCTGGTATCTCGCATATGGCCCAGGCGCTGTGATACCAAAATGCTTCGAATTCATTTCGAATCTCGAGCCACTGGTCCAGAAGCAGATGCTCGTAGATTCGATAGAGAGCCTTGAGGGGCTCGTCTCCCTCGGGGAAGACCCTGCGATTCAGAATCGGCAGTTCGTACACGGTTCGTTTCGCAATTAATTCGCGAGGGGTTGGGGGGAGAGATTCATGAATTGCCGCTGTTGTGGTGGCTGGCGATTCCTTCTTGGTAAACGATGAGAGCCACCGGGATACAGTCACCCACACCCTGTTGTCGGCCGTGCAGGCCCACCGCTTCATCGGGAGCGAGAGCAAAGGGTTCTTATGTAAAGGAAGAATGCTGCCTTCCGCGACTTTACTATCGAATCAAATGCGATGGAGAGGGGGCGGTGCTGATGATACTGGCGAGGATAGAAAGGCGTAGCTGTGAGACGACGATGAGATGAGGGCGCGTATTGATTGCAGGCGGCAATGGCTGCGGCACGTGCCTGCTTGCACAAAGGCAGCGCTGGACACACTGTCCTACAGTACTAGGCCAAAAGCGCCCATTTTACACCAAAACACTACTTCTTCAACTACCGATCAAATAATAACTTTATATGCAAGCATATATTTTTAAAGTGTAAAAAGGTTAAATAAATAGTTACTCTATTAGATAGTTATTTGATTAGATTTATAGACCTTAAAATGAAGGAGTTATACGTATTTCAATAGCCTACTCTTATATAGTATAAATTATATATACACTACTGATACCAAAAAAAAAGAAATTCACACACTATGTTACAGAAGACTATAATACCTACCCGAAGGGGTGTTCGCAGACTTTGGCCACTGACTGTACAGCAGCGAGATGCTACAAGGAGACCAACTTGATGTTGTGGCAGTGCATCACAAATGTGGCAATCCGAATACAAGGCTACACAAAAGACCAGCTCACAACCAGACGCTCGCTTCTGTCCTCGACAGCTCGTCACCGCCTGCTCATCCCATGTCTGTGACCGGGCCGACGGAAAGCCTTTTTTTTTTGTCGCATTTGTGTGTTGCCGGTAGTTGGGGGTGGGCAAGCGGGTCTGCCGAGGAGCCGATGAGACGATGCAAGACAAACAAAGCATGATGTCCCATGGACCGAAACTTGGCAAAAAAGACCCGGAACCCAGAACTCCGGCTATCCATGGCCGAAGCCCGTACTCTCCGTACATCGGGTAAAGTGTACGGGGACAAGGAGACAAACTCGGGGTTTGATGGACTGCTTTGTTAGCGGTATACCTCGGTTCAGGGTGGATATTGCAGAGGCCCGGCAAGTTTGTCGCTATCAATAGGTGGACGGGTTATCGTGTGACGGGATCTTGATTTGCGGTTTGACGGGACGGGCTGGTTAATATACTCGAGACTGGGGTTTGCTGAGGATACGAGTATTTGTATTCGTTTTTCTTTTTTCTTTTCTTCTTCGTTGAGTGGTAATACCTAGGTAACATGTAGGTAGTGCTACAGTAAATCAGCCCTGTGCATCTACAGCGAGTTACAGGCCAGTCCTTTAGCGTGCTGCATGCCCTTTTTGGGGGGTGATAATGTGCGCTACAGCAAAACGGTCAGCACTGGACAAGTCCCCTGTAAATGATAAGCTGCCCCGCCAAAAAGACTGCCCCTCGTCCATGATCGAACTTTCGGCCCGCCGCTGGTTCACTCCGGATAGTCACACACGACGAAGGCCGAACGACCCTATCCCCGTCACCAACAGCCGCAGCCATCCTGTACCCCCCGCCCGTGCTGATGCGCCGCTGAGACTTTTTTGCTCTTTTCTGCGACTGCGGTCGACTCCTCCCCTTCCTCCTCCTCCACCACCATCATGTCGCCGCCTGCACCCGTCCCGCCGCTCGCGATTCCCCCCACTGCCGACGACGTCGCCGGACCAGAGGAAGACGGCAAGACGCACGATGCGGCTACCTTGCGGCCCGTCGTGTCCCGCTCGCGGACCATGACCACCACGGCCGAGATTGACAGCACAATCACCAAGCCCGGCAGCGTCAAGATCAACGTCACCGGCGCCTTCATCCTCGACCCCGACCCGGCGACCCCCAAGAACGGCCGCGGCTCGCCGACGACCCATCACGAGACGCGCGACATTCGCCTGCCCAACCACACGGCCGTCGTCAGCCACATTGCCGTCGACGTACGTATTTTGAATCAACTGTGCGCCGGCTGTTCTCTTGTCTAACCTCTCTCTCCTGCCAGATTGGCGGCTCCCTCATCAAGCTCGTCTACTTTTCCCGCGAGGTCGATCAGACCGACCCCGGCGGCCGCCTCACCTTTCAGACCTTTGAGACGGACCGCATCAATGACTGCGTCGAGTTTATGCGCGACCTGCGCGACAGGCAGCTCAAGCTCACCGGCTCCCGCCCCAGCGACCTGGCCGTCATGGCCACCGGCGGCGGCGCCTACAAGTTTTACGACGAGATCCGCGATGCCCTCGGCGTCGACGTGTCGCGCGAGGACGAGATGGAGTGTCTGATTATCGGTAAGGCTGAAACTACGACGGCAATAGCGCACTGTTTCTTCAACCCCGTGTCATGCATGTACTAATCCTGCCCAGGCCTCGACTTCTTCATCACCGAAATCCCCAACGAAGTCTTTACCTACTCCGAAACCGAGCCCATGCACTTTGTCGGCCCCCGCGAGGCCATCTACCCCTACCTGCTCGTCAACATTGGCTCCGGCGTCTCCATGCTCAAGGTCACCGGCCCGCGCACCTTTGAGCGCGTCGGCGGCACCTCGCTCGGCGGCGGCACCCTCTGGGGCCTGCTCTCGATGCTCACCGGCGCCCGCACCTTTGACGCCATGCTCGAGCAGGCCGGCCAGGGCGACAACACCCGCGTCGACATGCTCGTCGGCGATATTTACGGCCAGGACTATGGCAAGATTGGCCTCAAGAGCACCACCATTGCCTCGTCCTTTGGCCGCGTCTTCAAGATGAAAAAGGACGCCGAGGCCGCCGCCCTCGCCGCGTCCGGCCAGCCCGTCGCCGACGGCCAGGCCCTTCCCCGCGGCGAGGGCTTCACCGACGGCGACGTCGCCCGCTCGCTGCTCTACGCCGTCTCCAACAACATTGGCCAGATTGCGTACCTGCAGTCGCAGATCCACAACCTCTCCGACATTTACTTTGGCGGGTCCTTTATCCGCGGCCACCGCCAGACCATGAACACGCTGAGCTACGCCATCAAGTTTTGGAGCAAGGGCGCCAAGCAGGCCTACTTTTTGCGCCACGAGGGGTATCTGGGCGCCGTCGGCGCGTTCCTCAAGCGGCAGCCCAAGAACTGGGGCCGCCGGGGGAGTTTGGAGAATGCAGGCCTCGACGAGCTGCACGAGTGGCGGAAGCAGCGCGCCAAGGAGGAGGCGGCGGCGGGGACTGGGCCGTCGGAAACATAGCGCCGGTGAAGTTAACAAAGAACTGAAAAAGAAAACGAAAAAAAAAGGTACGGGGAAGAAGAGAGCGAGAAGAGAGAGAGCAGCATAGAGTATACAGTCAAACGTTGACACGGGTTTTGGGAGCGGCATTAGAATCACCTCGACAACGAGGATTTGGCATTTTCACAGACATGGAGAGCAAGGAAACGGGCTTCATCTTTTGGATATTGGATATTCTAGAGTTTATTGGGGGGTTTTGCTTTTTTTCTTGCATCATCATCAGTCGTCTCCTTGTAAGAAAAAGGAGCAAAGGGACAAACACATTTTGTACATTTTTTACACTTAATATACATTATCCACCGTGACCATCCAACAGTCGTATCTTTGTGGCAACACCCATCACCCATCAACACCAGACCCCATGCCCCCTCACGCTTCCGACGACGTCTCCTGCAACTTCTCCGCCGCCAGCCGGTCCTTTTCCTTCAACCCCTCCACGTCCATCCCCAGCCTCTCCATCAGGCCCATGACCATGTTGTCCACCTCGCGCTCCTCCTCCTCCCCCGTCACGCCGCCCGCCTCCCTGTCCCTGCGCATCTGCGTCCTGGCCTGCAGCTCCGCCACCGAGCATAAATCAAACGCCCAGCCGGTCCCGCCGACCAGCAGCACGCCAAAGCCCGCGACGTTGAGCGTCGCGAGCCCGAGCGCCTGCGCCGCGAGCGACGAGCGCTCCCCGCTGTCGAGCGCAAAGTGCGGGTGCCCGGGGGGCAGGTACGAGGCGTGGAAGAAGCGCGGGACGGACTCGGCCTGGCGGCGGAGCACGGCGCGGCGGGTCACGAAGACGGAGGCGGCCATGAAGCCGCAGCCGAGGAACAGCAGCGAGAGCTGCTTGGTCTGGCGCTGTAGAGGGGTGAGGTGCGCGGTGCTGCTGGTGTCAATGGCCACGGGGGGCGCGGCGGGCGGAAGATGGCGATGCTGTGCTGGCGGCGGGAGGGATGTGCCGGCGGCTGGTATTTGGGATGGTGGTGATGAGGCTGTCGTTGTTGTGGATGATTGTGATGGAGACGCTTGCTCGGGCGTGCCGACGACGTGTGGCGCCAGCAGCTTCGCCAGGAACCCCATCGTAATGTCTTTATGTGTGTGTGTCTAGTGCGTTTTATGAGATGGAGGGCGGTATCATGTGAGAAATGGCGACGTGGTTGATTTGCGGATGCGAGAATCGTAGATGGCAAGGAAGAGTGCCAAGGGTCAAAGGGCGTTGAAAAAAAAGTGGAAGCCCCTTGGTGGAGTGGTGGCGCTTGGTGGCAGACAAAAGGCTGGTTCGGAGATTTCTGTCAGGTAGAGCAGATATGAATGGAATAAGATGTATAGTAATTATAAGAAGAATATAATTGATTAGGCTAATTAGTATATGATGCAGTCTATAGATAGGTATAAATAAATAGATGTATGGGCATGCCGTGCCGCTTATCAAAGGCCGATGGCCGCTAGACGCAAATAAATCATCAACCTGGAAGCCATACTTAGTTACAGCTTACAACGCAGTCATAAAATACACTATTCTAATCACCAACTCATTGAACCAAACCTATACACCTCAAAACCGTGAAACAGACCATCTCCATCATCAGCTACGCCGACCGAAGCGCTATGCAACTCACCAGCCCGTCCGAGTGGCCCAGGACAAACGTGTCCCTCACAAACGCCGCGCTCGTTGGCCGATGCTGCGGCGGCAGCCAGAGGCTCTGGGCCCCCTCTCGGCTAATCCAGTGCTCGTGCAGGAACATACCACCGGGTGGCGCGCGTCCTCGTCGATTCTCCTGCGGCGGCGCGTAGCAGTCGACGCGCAGCGAACCCCTGTTGGTGTCGACAAACGGCCCTTCGCGGGAGAACCGCACCGTGCTGACGTGCACGTCGACGCGCAGCCGCTGCAGCACGGTCCGGGACGCGCGGTCCCACAGGTAGATGGCGCCGTCGGCCGACGCCGACACGAGTAGGGACGCGTCGGGTGAGAAGGCGATGGCGCGGACGGAGCATCGGTGCGCGACAAGCACGCCCGTCGGCTGCGCCGCGTCGGCGCGAATATTCCACAGCCGCACCGTCTTGTCGTCGGACGAGGTTGCGAGGCTCGCTCCGTCGTCTGAGAAGGCGACAGCGCGGACATAGCCTGTATGTCCGCGGATAGTTCGTGTCACGAAGAAGCGACGACCAGCTGCCGCTAATGTTGGCGGCGTCAGGGACCACAGCTTGGCCGTCTTGTCGTCGCTGGCCGATGCGAGGATGCAGCCGTCGGCGGAAAACGCCAGGCCGCGGACGCCGCCGCCGTGATCCTGCAGCAGCGCGACCAGGTCTCCGCCGGCGGTGTCCCACAGCCGGACAGTTCTGTCGTCGGAGCACGAGGCCAAGAAGGTGCCATCGGGCGAGAATGCCAGCGCAAAGATCCAGTCGGTATGCCCATCCATGGTCAGCGGTGGACCGCCCGCGCGACCGTGCCGCTGCCATAATTTGACAGCGAAGTCGTCCATGGCCGCCGTGGCTACCAGGCGGCCGTCGGCCGACACCGCCATGGCGTGTATGGGTGTCGCGTGGCCGCGCGGCACCGCCGGCGCCGTGCCGGCCTCCTGCACACCCCAGACGCGGATGCACGGGTCCGCGCCGGCCGAGGCGAGCAGCCGGCCGTCGGGGGAAAAGGCCACAGCAAACAGCCAGTCCGTGTGCCCGTGTAGCGTCGTCATCAGACGACGCGACGCCGTGTTCCACAGCTTGACGGTGCGGTCCGCCGACACAGACGCTACGGTACCGCCGTCCGGGGCCACGGCCACGCCGTAAGACCACTCGCTGTGCCCTTCCAGCTGGTGGAGCGTACTGTCCGGCCGCTCGCCGTGGTGGTTCGCCCACAACCAAACTGACTTGTCCGACGTCACCGCAGCCATGAGCCTGCCGTCAGCAGAAAAGGCAACGTGCCGGACCGCGCTGGTGTAGCCGTCAATGTTGTGCAGCAGCGCCCCCGAGTGCGGATCCCAGATCTTGACGGTACTGTCCGCGGACGCGGATGCTAGCATACCGCTGTGGGAAAAAGCCACCGAGTAGATCCACTGGGTGTGGCCGCGGAGGATGCGCAGCGCCCGGCCCGACTCAGTATCCCAGAGTCGGACCGTCATGTCGGCGCCTCCCGACGCCAGCAGCTTCGGGTCCTTGCTAAACGAGACGCCGCGGATGCCTGCGCCGTGTCCCTCGAGCACGCGCAGCAGGCTCCCCGAGTGACACGCCCACAGCTTCACCGTCTTATCCGAGGAACCCGACGCGAGGGTGCCGTCGCTCGAAAAGGCAATGCTGTAGACCCAATCGCTGTGGGCATCTATCGTCTGCAGCGTCTCGCCGGTCACGGTATCCCACAGCTTGATCGTCTTGTCGGCCGAGCTCGACGCCAAGATGATGTTGTCGGGCGAAAAGGCCAACGCGCGCACCCAGTTTCTGTGCCCTTCCAGGATGTGTAGGTTGGCGCCCGAGTTGGGGGGGATGACGGGCATCTCCTCGATCCACGCGGGGAGCTCGCTGTGAAACTGGCTTCGAATAATGCTCAACTCCGAAGCGAACACGAGGGCCGAGTGGTAAATTTGAAGGGGCGCCTGCGCGATGATGGACCGATTATTCAAGATGAACTTTTTGGCATTGTCTACAAAGGAATGCAGATCCGGGCTTTGAGCAGGCTGTTCAGGTTAGCTCGGGAAGCGAGGGTCAACCCGCAGAAACTGACCGAAATACTAGTCTCCAACGCAATCAGCGCATGGACGCCATCGGAGGTTCTACCAATCAAGCTGAGTGCTTCCAGCCAGTGCAGGAGATGGTTTTGTAGAAAGATATGGACTGGCCCTTGATCGTCTAGTTTGATATCGCTTGATCGAAGATGGTGGACCCAGTGGATGCAGGCGTACTGAGCCTGCGGTGGTAAACCACCTGACACCTGCTCCGAAGTTATTTTTGCAACGTCAAGCCCGGGGCTGTGCAAGCTGCATATATCTCGCTTCAGAAGCCTCGACAAAAGTTGTATGCACCTCTGTGCCAGAAACGTGTGCGCACTTGATGCTTGGACTAGGAAGCGCTCTTCTTTGCACCGGTCCTTGTTGAGAAGAAAGTCGCGGAAAGACGGGTGGTGCAGCCTGATAGGCTGCGCGGGTTTGTCCGCTGGTGGAATGTCTAATATGGCGTAGAGGTCTTCCAGAGCCTCCATGATGTCTTCCTCTGGGATATTGAGCAGACTTGCGAGAGAGGCCGTAGCAAGAGGCGCGTAGAGGGTCACCAGGCTCCCGAGAACATTCCTGAGAAGAGCGTACATTTCTTCCGTTTCGGCTTCGGTAAACTCCTCCCCGATACAATTGGCGAGAACCGTGAGGTAGATATTGTCTAATTTTGTTTCTGGCGCAATGTCTGGATTCCCGCCCTCCAGAATGCTAGAGAGCCGTTTCTTTGTGAACCGCTTGCCTTCCCGTACAAAGCGGCAGGCGGTGGCCGCCCAGATGAACAGGCCGCTGGACTTGCGGACCAGCATGTGTATATTCCTCGCCCCAGGCCACTCCGTGGGTAGGCTTCGTTCCTTGCGAATCACTTCAAAATTGTGCTCAAAATACACCTGAATATCATGATCGACAATGGTCCGGTTCAAGTCGTGAAGCACGCAGTCCTTGTGCGCTTCGCCTGGAATATCACTGAAACCAGCTCTGATGGGATGGTCAGGTCTACTCGTGACTAAAATACGCACGCGGCACGTGTGAATCGTGCGTGCCTCTGCGAGCAGCTGTATGATGGTCTTGATGTCCCTTTCATCACCACATTCGTCAAGGGCATCAAACACGAGAAGCAACGACAAGCCACTGTAGCCGGCACCCAGTCGCGACAACGGTGTGAGAATGAGATATCGCCACTGGTCAATAAGAGATAGACTCGATATGTTGTTGCACTCCTCAATGGCATTGCATATGTACTGCTTGAGAATGGGAGAGCGGGCTGCCAGTTGAACGGCCACGCTGGTGAATAAGTTGCGCGGGTGCCCACGATCGCCCCCGCCGCGGGAGAAGAAGAAGCTGGCGGTAAAGTGGCCGTGCCTCTGGGCGACCGTTAGGGCAATGGTCGTCTTGCCCGTCCCTCCCAAGCCGCTGAGCCAGAACAAGTGTTTCTCACTGGGGGCGGCAATCCATCGCTCAATTGTCTGGAGCAGCGCCACACGGGTTTCCTGCAAGCATAGCGGTTCATGCTGCTGTTCTATGGAGTTAAATGCAGCCTCGGGAATGTTGGGCAGTTTAGCAAGCTGTTTCTCTTGGTTGGCGGCGTTGGCGTACTGATCCTGGACCCGTAGTATGTCTACCAAGGCCAGATGTACTGTGGTTTGTACCATAAAGACATCGTGCTGCGCTTCTATTGCTTCCAAGATGCTTTTAGCGGTGCTGTCCAGGGACGACAAGTCCTCGGAGGTTGTCAAGAGCAAATGGGCGACTTTTTCTCTGTAGACGATGCGGCAATCAGCGACAAGTCTGCCAGCGTATAGAAGAGGCGGCACCACTTACCTTATGTCCACAGATAACCGGAGGTTGAGCTGATTCCTGATGGCTTCCAACATGCGTTCTAGTTCTTCAAATTCAGCTTTCGTCCATACTGCTTTGAATGCCTTGCGGATGCTCGTCCACATTCGCTGCTTCGTGTTTGTGGTTATATCTCTGAGCCCCATCAACAGCTTGTCCACAAGCTTCTCGCATGCGTTACACAAGTCATCGAACAGTGGATCAGCTGCCAGTTTGGCGTCGCCGCGGAGCTTTGCCGTCAACATTCTTAGGTCTGCCGCGGCGGCCTCCATGGCCGGGGCTCCCATTGATGCGACATGGCCGGTCCTGTACAGCTTGTCCGTTTTCGAAATCAGCTTTGCGCCAAAGTCCACCAACTGCACAATGCTAGAGACAATTCCGACAACAGCGAGTACTTCCATGCTCGTTTCGCATCAGATGCATTTGATGAGAAAGACGCCAGAGTCGCTCCCTCGCAGATCGCTGGATGACAGTTTCAGCCGACCAGCCCAAGCAAGCCTCTTGTGGCCTGACGGTATTAAGGCCGACCCACGATGGCGGTTTGGAGTCGGAAGCAGTAGCTGCACCTCTGCTGCCGCAGGGCGAAGCTTGATCCTGTTTTGCCAGCACATCGCTCCAGATGTGTCTGGAGGCAAGCCGGCGCGGGGGCGGGGGACTTTCAGCTTATGCAGCTCTATGCATGCCCAGGCTGCGTGCATATCTTGCCTGATAATGGAGTACCATATGCGCACGCCGACGTGGCAGTAAATGGTGAGGCGGATTTACCTAACCATAACTCTCCGTTGGGATATTCGCGGGGGGGGGGGGGGGGGGGGGGGGGGGGGGGTCACGCACACAAAGCTTGCGGGCGCCTCTACTTTTGTGTGAGCCGAAATCGCTCAAAGTATTGCACCTGCAAGGCGATTTGTGTAACCACCATATATTGCGGAAAGTTATCAGGCATAAATCTGACAGGTCACAGAGCGTGGTACACGTCTGCTCGGAGCTGGAGGCTCGCGTGGGCAGCCAAGCTGTCGAACATGATAGGCACTGAAATGATGTCAGGTTGTGCCGCTCTGTGGATATGAGCTCTGTGTGAGCCCCAAATTCATATTACAGGAAGGAGCTAACGTGGCGTTTGCACCTGCCTGCTGATATCCTCCAGCTCTGCATCAAGTGGGGGTTGCCGCAACTTTGATCAGTGGGGTTACAACGGCCTTGAACAACAGACAACAAACAAAATCCCGTTTCTGTTCTCCCTCATCCTCTTGTTGCAGAAAAGACCCCCATCCTCTTATTTTGGATAGGTGGGAGCATACGTCGGCTAAACTCTCGCTAGCAGTCCTTCATCATGGCAGAATCATACGAGCACGAGCTCAGGATAGCAGAGTTGGCCGTGCAAAAGGCCGTTATTGTCACCCGCAAAGTCCTCCACCTCGTCGAAAAGGGTGAGCTCGCCAAGGGAAACAAGACGCCCGTCTCTCTGGCCGATTTTGCCGCACAGGCTCTCCTCGTGGCCGCGATCCACCACAGCTTCCCCCACGACACCATAGTGGGCGAGGAAGACACATCCCTCCTGCAGAAGAACCCGGAGCTAGTCGAGCGTGTTTGGCAGCTAGTAGTCTCTGCACGTCTCGACGACGATGAATGCGAAAAGCTTCTGCAGTCACCTGAGTCGGCCGACGACATGCTCCGATGCATCGAGCTTGGCGGCACCTCGTACAGCGAGCCGACGGGACGTGTGTGGATGATTGACCCCGTCGACGGCACGAAGGGATTCCTGAACGGCGGCCAGTACGTAGTCTGCGCGACGCTGCTCGTCGACGGTGCGGAAAAGGTCGCCGCCTTTGGCTGCCCGCACGTTGACATTGACGCCGGCGCCATGGGAGAAGCGGACGCCAAAATGGACGGCACTGGCTACCTCGTCTCCGCGGTCAAAGGCCAGGGCGCGTTCCTCCGGCCGCTATCCACGGGGGCACTCGCCCCTCGCCATAGTATAGAGCAGCGAGCGCCCATTGAAGATCTCGGCCGCCTGCGCTTCTGCGAAAACGTACACACCACGTCGCCGCAGTTCGCCGGCCGCGACAAGATTGCCGCGGCGCTGGGCGCGGCCACGTGGGCGCCGATACACGTCTACAGCACGCAGTTGCGCTATCTTACGCTGGCCCTCGGCGTCTCCGACGTGGTGCTGCGCACGCCCCTGCCGGGCGATGCGCCACCGCACATCTGGGACCACGCGGGCGGCGTCATGGTATTTGAGGAGGCTGGCGGCAAGGTCACGGACCTCAACGGCAGGGATTTGGTGTTTACCGCGGGACGGGATCTCACTGAAAACTTTGGCCTCGTCGCATGTCCAGCCAGCATCCACGCTCAGGTCATCAAGGCGACCAAGGCAGTGTTTGCACAGTATCCAGAATACGACGGCATTATCGAAAGCTAGTGCAAGTATACAGAAGTTAAGCATTGTCTTTAGTACATAAATTAGATAAGATATGATTCAATTAATTTACGATGAAAAATATCATAATGATATACATTTCTATTAAATTTGTAATATATTTGGATAAGTTTACGTTTTAGGGTCCCGGCAATACGCCATGTGCAACTGTGCGCCACTATTTTCCACCTCGCATATTTCCATCTGCGATCATGTAGCTTCCACTGCATTCATCATCCACAAAACGAGACGTTATACAAAGCAACTAGACGCTTCTAGCGTGGCCATGATCCCGTCTCACACTCTTCAAGCGAGAATATGGCAACGTCGCATGCAAATATCGAAGCGGCTTCGCCCGTGAATGAGCAGGCCGCCAACAAGGCGGCCCATCAGCTGGCCAACAAGTTCATCCTTGCCCAGCTCCAGGATAAGCTAACAGCCAACCCAACTTCGAACCACTCTGCCTTTCTTCACGAAAGAGCTCAAGCATATGATCAGCTCGTCTCCAGCCTGGCCCGGCTGCACGTCACCCAGCCCACACCCGAACGGTGGCTCCAACCTGTAGAGCCAGATCCTGAATCCCGATGGCTCTTGCTGCAGCAGCCAACCGAGGTGGTGCACCGTCTCGACGCCAGTGTTATAAAGATTGCACGCGGGACTGCCCAGGCACACGGCGAAGACCACGGGCCGCCCGCTACACTATCAGAAGACGCCGTTGCGGCGCTCAACACGGCGCTACAGCAAGGAACAGTTCTTTGGAAACTGCACAGCACCCACGTCATTGCTCTCAGCTCGTCGGAGGCTGTCAAGATCAGCATTTCTCTTGAAATGGATGAGATTAGTAATCTGCAGTACCTGAACAGCCTCTCCCTCGATATACCGACGCCTCGGCACCTGGGCACGTTGAAATCCGGCGAGCGAACGTATTTCTTCATGTCGCGGGTACCAGGCCAGACGCTGGAAAAGCTGTGGCCGACACTGACGACGGTGCACAAAAAGTCTGTTCAGGAACAGCTGGCAAAGATGCTCTCCTCCCTGCGGTCTATTCCATCCCCGAACCCCGGTGGCGTGCATCGCATTGGCAGCTTCGTGTCGGGTACATGCAGGGATATGCGACGCATCTCTCGCGTTTGCGAATCTCCTCTTCACACGGAGGCCGCGTTCAACGAGTTCCTGTGCCGTCACGAGGGCAGGACGCGCACAGCCTGGATCAATATGATCCAGTCTTCCCTGCGCGCAGACCACAGAATCGTGCCGACCCATGGCGATCTTCACCCCCGCAACATCATGGCGGCGTGGGACGGAGACCCGGGCACGACGATCAAGGTGACGGGCCTGATTGACTGGCAAGCGTCTGGGTGGTATCCAGAGTACTGGGAGTACGTAAAGGCGCTGAGCACCATAACCCGCCGCGACGCGGTGGCGGATTGGTGCGACTACCTGCCGACCAGCGCCATTGGCTGCTGGCCGGTAGAATTTTCTCTCGATTTGCTGATAAGCCGTTGGCTAGGATGAGAGAAGACGGCTGAAACGTTTTATGGAGAGCTTTACATAAGAATAATTTACGAAGGAGGATCTTGCTGATTTATTCTACGAGAGCCAGCAGAGACAAAATTCCGAGGAGTCCTAGTTGCACGACTGCGGTACATGACTTGTATAAGCTTACCCACCGAGAATTAAGCCCACGCCTAATTGGGAAAGTGGCCGTGGTAGGGACGAATAGATGGTCAAATATATACAATAAGTAACTTTTATTTCCAACAGTGGCCTAACTCAAAATGTATATCAAAATGTCAGTCGGCGTTTAAAGCTGGTAGTGTGGAGTAAAGCTGCTGGAGATTTACTGCCTTAGCGTCTGGCCTCTGGTACTCGAACTCTTCTTCAACATACACACGACCTCTTTTACTCACAAGCAAAATTCTCAAATTAATCCCCTTAATTGACCACAGACACGCGCCTGACTCTTCTAACCCTCCCCAGCCCACGTAAGCGCGCCACCATGGCGAGACCAAAAGCCGCCAAGTCCTCCTCCTCCAAACCCCAACAACCCACCACGACACCGCCGGCATGGCCCAAGTTCAAGCCGCCGCTGCCCGTCGTCGACCTGCTGGCCGAGCCGCACCCGCGCAGCCGCGACAAGATTGTCACCGTCGCCGGCTTCTTCCCGCGGCGGCTGTGCCGCGACTACGTCGCCTTTCTCGCCACGCTGGCGCTGCAGACGACGCCCGGCACGCCGAAGCGCGGCGACGCCGTGCGCGTCAACGACCGCTTCCAGGTGCACGACGGCGCGTTTGCGACGGCGCTGTGGGAGAGGACGGGCCTGCGCGAGGCCCTGGCCGCGGAGGACGTCCGGGGGCTATGGTATGTTTCGCGGATGATGAGGACCTCTGTCCATCTGTTTGTCTGTGCGTGCTGATGAATGGGGGACGTAGGGGTGGTGAGCCGGTCGGACTGAGTCCGAATATCCGCGTCTATCGATATACAAAGGGTCAGTTCTTTGACTGCCACTGTGAGTTCTCGTCCCTAAGTAACCGTGATGAATTAGAAAAAAAAGAAAAAAAAAGTACTGAACAAGGCAGATGATGAATCCAACAACGTCACCGTCGACGTCGACGGCCAGCCCGTGCCGGCGCGCACGACCTGGACGCTGCTGCTCTACCTCACGTCCGCGTCTGACGGCTGCGTCGGCGGCGAGACCGTCTTTTACCCGCACGACCGCCCGTCCGACGCCGAGGCGATTTCGGTCGCGCCGGAGACGGGCATGCTGCTCCTGCACAAGCACGGCGACGACTGTCTTTTGGTAAGCTGCTACTACTGTTCAGACGATGGTATAACAAGTAAAAGCTAACGTCCGCGCGCAGCATGAGGGCAGAGAGGTCCGCGAGGGCGAGAAATGGGTGCTGAGGACTGATTTGTGTATTAAGCGCTAACTAGCTGCCAAAGAAAACCAAGCAAACATTTTTAAAAACAAATCTTGAAAAAAAAAATTGAAAAAAAATTTCATGGAAGCCAAGATGAACAAATAATTCAATCGCCTGTTGTCCCAGTTCTCCTAGAATACGCCGTCCACCCGTTGCGCCTCGATGGCTTTCACTCCTCATCAGAGTCATCACACAGCCTCAGCAGCTTGTCCATTGCCGGCTCTCGGTACTCCAAACGCTGCAAAATCGGCTCCGCGCTGCCGGCAACATTAGCGGCCGCCGGGAACTCTTCCTTGGGCTCGGCGGAACGCGGGGAGTGTGCTCCTGTACCGGGCTTGCTTGGCGTCGTCTCAAAGCTTTTTGCGCTCTGCAGTGACTGGTTGTTCTCGGTCGTCTCGTCGGGCGTGTCACAGCTCATCTCTGGCCCTGTTTCCACGGCGTCGGCCTCGAAGTCAATGAGGTCAACTTCTCCGTTGACCTTGGGGGCTTCTCTTGGCGTCTCAATGGATTTCCTTTGCTCCCCCATCTTGGGAGCGGCGGCATTCTGCGAGACCTCGCCACTTGCTTCACGAGGTGGTGCGGCGGCCGACATTGGCGCAAATCGAATGGCCGGCGCCAAAAAAGTTTTGTGTGGCTTGAACTGATCGGCCATGGCAATCTTGACTAGAATCCAGTGAAAGATCCACGGAAAGCCAATGAGTGGCATGGCCCTGGGCGAGAATTCCAGATTCTCCCCATCTGCCTCCGCCTCTGCCAGAAAACTCTGGACCTCTTCTTTTGTCACCTTGTATATGGCTGCCACAAGCTCGTCCAAATCTCTTCCTGCCGCCTCCCCTGCTGCCTCAATGCACATTTCGCGGAATCGATGCTTGAGTGTGTCAAACTGCTGGCCAAGGTCCTCTTGGCGCTTGTAGTCCGAGCCGACCGCCGGTTTAGACATGGCCCAGCCCGAGTAAAGCTCAAACTCGGTTGCGACGCGGAACTGCTTCAGCAGACGCCGCACAGCCATGTCGTACTGCGCCTTCATGCTCCTGGCGTCGGCTAGAATGCTGTCGGTAAAGGCGAAGCCTTCGGTAATTCTCGAATCAAATTCGTCCTCGCAACTGGGAACGTAGTCAAAGTTTTCTACGGCCACGCGGTCATACAATTGCCCGAGCGCCTTGCGAGAATGGCTCCTCTTGCCTTTTCTCTCCATGAAATGCGGCCACTCCTTCGGTTGGTATTTTGAGCGGTTCCATTCTGCAGGCACGCCCGTTTTCGGATAGTCGACGGCCTGCGAGTGAAGTTCGGCGAGTTGCAAACCTGTGACAAACATGTTAACAGACGTCTCAGAAGCCCTGTGGTGCACTTACAATTGGGAGAATTCAACCCAAACTTATCCGCATGGGCGAGATGCGCAACGGCAATGAGTCCCAAAAAGTCGTTCTTCATGTACTTGACGACAAAGTTGCGCAAGTCGTTTACCTCGACATCTCTGTCCAGGTCTTGTGGGATGACGGGCGTAGAGTGCATAGGCGGTGTATTCCATATTTTTGGCATCAGATTGGGATCCCAGATGACGAAATAATCATCACCGTCCAAGTCACCTCCCGAGAGCATGCTTGGAAGCGACCGGTCACCCCGGGAGGGGAACACAACAACATCCTTGAGGTGTCGCAGGCATGGAGCGTCGACTGCTTCAACAACACGAATGTCACCCGCATGAAGCGACGGATTGCGGCCAATGAGACAAAGCCCTTTGATAATCGTGGTTTTGTTTTGATACGTTCGATCGCTGATTTGAAGAAAGACCTGAGGCAGACTCGATACATTCTTCGCCTTGGATCCTTCTGTCTGGACATGATGTCCTCGCAACGTGCCTGTCTCATCAACACATCCTATGACAAATGCACTTTTCTCGACCTGAATTCTGCATTTCTCTTTCAAAAGCTTTAAAGACCAAGACCGCCAGAGACTGAGAAGGTTCTTCACAAAGGGGTCCTGAAAGTCAGCTTTGAGGAGCTCAGCCAAAATAACCGTCGTCTGGTTCTCGTCGACAAATTTTGTCAAGAGTTCAATAGCGACAGTTCGGCTCGTCATTGCTTCTTCGTATTGCCGAACTTGGTAATTCAGCAACGACATGAATGCTTCAGGAGGGACCCCAAGGTGTTCCACGACGGTAATGATTTGGCGATTGAGCGTCGCGGTCGTGGTCTTGGCGCACTTGATGATTTCCAGCGTGTTTGCCTCGGTGCTGAATTTGATCTGCGACTTTCGCAGGCAGACCTCCATATGCTTCGCGTATTCCTTCGGCCACACGACAAGAACTCCCTTGGCACCACCCATGCGAAACTGGAAAGCAGACGGGCTACCAACCACGTCCAGTTTCATCTCATCCACGACCAACCGGGCGAGAAACTCGGAGATGATTCCCACACCATCGCTGAAACACTCGCCTTTGGCTTCAATGTCGTCAATGTGGCGAATGGTAGGCACGCGAACACCACGGACTTCTCGGGTGGTCGAAAAGCATTGCCCAATGCGAGCCCCGAATTTGGCAATACTGCGAATGTGGTCGAAATTCCCTAGCCACTTACGAATGTCATCGCACGACACAAACGGCGTAGGGCAGAAAAACGTCACGCTGCCTTCTCGTAGCTGCGAGTTCCCAAACGCCAGGAATTCGTACGTGCGGTCTCCGATCCGAATGCCTTTGTACAAGACACGCAAAAGTCGTTTCCAGACATCATCGTTGTTGTAGCGATCTTTTGCAATGCGGTCAGACTCTGTTTCCGAAAGAAACTGCACGCGGAGAAATCTGTCCTGCAAGTTGCTGTACTTGCGCATGACCCGGTTTGAGCTCTCAACATTCGGCAGATTCAGCTTCAATGAGGTTGGCGTGATATTGGCCTTGAGAATCAGCGAACAATAGTGCGGAATACGCGACTTGGCTGGAGAGCAGCAAATCTGTTCATCTTCGAAAATTTGTAGGGGTTCTTCGATTTGGAGTTCGTTATCTGCCACGTACTCCAGCATTTGGCATGCTTTTGCAACATCCAACGCTGCCAACTTCTCCAGGAATACAGCATCAATGGCGTACTCTCTGAGCCATCCTCTGGTAACACACACCTCCAGTCTGTATCGGACAGCGAAATCCAGGTAAATGTGATGCGCAGTGAGGTCAAGGTACTCTAGAGTACTAGAATTGTTGCTGTTTCCGTGATGATCCAGCATATCCCACATGCATTTCCGGTCCCTCTCTAGCTTCAGGGTCGTTCGAGCCGGATGTACATTATATTGATCCAGCGCGAACATCAAATGCTCAGCAGCTGCCAGAGACTGTGCTTTGGTTTCGTCAATGATGCACCGAAACGTCTTAAGGCGGCTGATGTCGATGCATTTTCCGAGGTGACTTCGACTGTAGGTAGATATGGGAACCTTTTGCGGTTCCATGATGACTTCATAAATGTCAGTCGCTCGCACCCAGCCGTCGTTGTAGTACCATTTCCTCGTGTCAGGCGGCATTGTGTCCAAAACGTCTGGAGCTTGCCATAGGTAATCAATGGGTCCGTCGAAAGAAATTGTAAAACCCCGTTTGTTCCCTTCAGAGCAGGTATCCTATACCTTCTTGATGGCGGACACTTGCGTGATGAGTTTGTACTGTCTCTTCCTGGAGATATGTCTTTGCTTCTCTTGAAACTGGAATTGAACGGTAATCTCTCCTTTGTGAGTATTCAGTTCCAGCGAAAGATCGCTAGCTTGCATCGAGTTGACAGTTTCGCCAATCACTATTGTATCCTTGTTCAGTAAACTGCCAAAGTCGAGCGACTTGAGCTCCATTGAGAAAATGGACGGGTTGCACTGCGCTGCGCTACTGTGCGCAACCCTATTCTGTTGGAGACCGATTGTAACTGGCTTTTCGTGGCCATCCAAAGCAACTTCAATTCGACCCTTCTGCCAGAAATCTATTCTAGGCGGTGGCGCAAAGTCGATTCTCCCGACAGCCTTTGTCTCTCTATGACGGGCATCGTAGATTTCGAGGAAATTGACGCTGCCTTTAGGCGAAAAGGCTTTCCAGAGCTGCTGAATAGTGACGTCTCTGGGCAAGTTGGACAACTTGAGCGAGATGGTTCTCTTTTCCGGGCCGGGCGTCGCTGCCGCATCGTTGCTGCCGGACTGGCTGCGCGAGGCGCTTTGCGACCGGTCTGCGGAGTGTCCTGCATTTGACCATTTTTCAGCCAGGCACTCAGGATAGTTGTAGAAGGTTGTCATTGGAGGCTTTTCGCTTGCTAGATGCGTAGTCAGGAGTTGAGGGCGAGGTGATTGAGCAAGCTAATGACAGGAAGAGGTTGGATGTAGATAAGAGAGAGTGGAGGTGGAAAGTGAAGGCGGCGAAGGCGGCGTTTGCAGAGGCGCAAGGTGAGGTGCAGTTTTGCACAAGTGCAGCTGCACAAGCTGCGTTTATCTACCTACTCAGCAGCGATGACTGATTATGCAAGAAACAAATTGTAGAGCACTCAAAATTGCAAGCTCATGCATTAAAGTTCTTCTACGCAGAAGCTTCTTCACCACCCTCCGGCTGTGTAAGTCTACTGTACAGCGATAGCAGCTACACAACCAACAGATTATACCAGATATACAGCAAAAGAATTATAGATGCATTCAAAAGAGGATTTTCTCACTCATCAAAGTCATTCTACGGAGAAACCTTCTTCTCCACTCCCCGAATGGGCGTCACAACCACACCCTCCCTCGCCACGTGCCTTTCCTTGGGCATCCACGGCACGTCCATAATCTTGCCCGGGTTCAGGATCCATCGCGGATCCAGCGATCCCTTGATCGTCGCCATGACATCCACTGTTGCCTGTCCGACCTCCTTGACGAGGCTCGCCTTCTTGCCCCAGCCAATCGAGTGCTCGCCCGTGCACGTGCCCTCCATGTTGAGCGCGCGGTTCACCATGTTGTCGACGCACGCCGCCACCTTGGCGCGCTCGTCGGGGTCGTTTTTGTCGTACATGATGCTCTCGTGGAAGTTGCCGTCGCCAATGTGGCCCAGGATGCTCGCAAACATGCCCAGGCTGTCCATTTCCTGCTTGCTTATCTCGATCAAGTCGGCCAGGCGGCTCAACGGCACTGCGACATCCGTGCTCCCTGGAATTATTAGAAGTCTGTTTGCTTTTCGGTGGGTAATGATTTTACGTCTTACAAACGTCTTGGCCCTCTTTTCGCAGGGCTAGCATCGACCACAGCGACTCTTTTCTCGCAGACCACAGCAGCTTCTGCTCCTGCTCGTCCTTGGCAAACTCAAACTCTTCGCCCCTGTTCCGCGACGTGATGCCTTGCACTGTAGCGATATTCTCCGCGACACTCGCCTTGGAGCCGGCAAACTTGAAGAAGAGCGTCGGCAGTTCTTTCCACTTGCGTGGGGCCGTGGTGCCGCTCAGGTTGACGACGCGCATCTGCACCTCATCCATAATCTCCAGGCAGGTGACGGGAACGCCCGCCTGCATGACGCCAGCGGCGGCGGCGGCGGCGTCCCGTATACTTGGAAACGAGACGACGCCTACAGAGTACATCTCTGGGATAACGGCGAGCTTCAGCGTGGCTTGCATCTGTCAGCATCTGGGTTTGCCAGCGAATGGACTGCATGGCACATACCTTCGGTGACAATTCCTAATGTCCCTTCTGACCCCACAAACAGCCCATTGAGGTTATACCCAGCCGACGACTTGCGCGGTCTTCGGCGCGTCTTGATGATCCGCCCGTCCGCCAGCACTACCGTCAGGTTGACCACCCAGTCTTTCATCGTGCCGTATCTGACAGCATTCGTCCCCGAGCAATTCGTCCCAATCATGCCGCCAATTTTCGCCGTTGGGCCAGGGTCTACCGGGAAGAAGAGGCCGGCACCCATGTCAGCCAGCGTCTGGTTCAGGTCCTGCCAGCCGACGCTTGGCTGCACGACGACGTCCATGTCGTCCTTGTTGAGCTGGAGGATCCGGTCCATGAAAGCAAAATCGACGCTGATGCCGCCGTATGGCGCGGAAAAATTGCCCTCGAGGCTCGTGCCCCCAGAAAAGGGAATAAGAGGCACGCGATGCTTGTGGCAGATCCTGGCCATGGCGGCCACGTCCTCGGTGCTGCGCGGGTAGGCGACGGCAACGGGCAGTGTGTCCGGATTGACTGTGGACCATTCCGAGTACCCATGCGCCTTCAGATCTTCATCATCCGTAGAAATCACCTCTTCGTTTCCAAGCTCTGATATTATTTCCTCTACTGCCTATGCATTTCTGTTAGCGGTATTTCCTCCACGCAACAGTGTAGACTAGCCTTGTGCATTCCCGACAGCGTGGCGAACCGCTCTCCACCACTGAAGCTTGCAATATCAGCGCCAATCTGGCTGCTATCTTTGTTGTTCTGCCACTTTGCAGCACCCCATCCAATAACCCCCGTGGCTGCTGCGATACTCAATACTGCGCCACTGGACCAAGCAGAAGCAGACCTGGCGCTTGTTGTGGTGGTCGACTGGCATCGGCGGCTAGGTGCGGCGAGGCGCCGACCACGAAAGCCAGATCTACACAACGAACGCAGCATAATTTTATCTGTAGAACAAGGTGTACTGGTCAAGTCCAACTCTCCATATTATATAACGCAAAATTTTGGTACAGAGAGTCCGACGTCGCTATAGCTTACAGTAGCCAAGAGCGGATGGATACGCGACCCCCACGTTACTCCCACGATGCGCGACACTAGTTGCGGGGAAGTCGCATAACTTACAAGTTGCAACCAGACAGCGGGACCGGCACTCACAGACGGCAGTAGGTCAAGAAGCCGATACAGGGATAAGCTGCTCAACAGCTGCGGTCTTACTAATGTCAAGCAGTGACTGGCACCGTCGAATGACCACCCCATCTCTGTACGGCACAAGATGGGTTCAAATCGCAAGCCGCACGAGCAAACAGTCATTGCAGATGCAGCATCATTGGAAGATTCATGTTTTCTCATATTTGCCTATGGCTAGTTTATAAAGGAGGTGGCCCATGGCCCCCCGACCAACAGAAACGTCAAATCCGTGACTCCTGTGCACATGCCATCTTTTTTTATACTTTTCTACACCCAACAAACCATCATCGTGATGAGCTTAGTGGGCCAGAGCGCGGCGGCGGTCACGCTCCTCAGCAATGGTGAGCTTGACACCCTTGCCCTTGGGCAGGGAGATCCAGGGCTTGTCCTGGCCAATGACGAAGACGTTGCTCTCGCGGGTGGCGAACGTGTTGTCGATGGCGTCTTTGATGTGGACAATGGCGAAGCCGCCGTCGTGGCGCTCGCGGTGGGTGATGACACCGATACGGCCCATGTTGCGACCGCCGGTGACCATGGCAATGGCACCAGTGTCGAACTTGACAAAGTCGGTGATCTTGCCGGTGGCGAGCTCAATCTTGACGGTGTCGTTGACCTTGATGAGAGGGTCAGGGTAGCGGATGCTGGATTCTACACGTTAGCAAACATGCGTTTGGTGTGGGGTTCACCACTACAGTTCATCGGAAAAAAGACGATGGGAGCTTTCGGGGGAGGTCGTGGGAGCGGTTCTACGACGAGGTGTCGCTAATTCCCCGTCACCTGTCTGACCCTACCGTAGCAGGCAGACGAGGCAGCGGTTCTAGCAGCAACCCCAAATTCTTCATCCCAGCCTGGAAATAAACCAGTCACGGGAGAGGAAAAAAGTATTCCATGACGCCCAAAGAAACTCCCCCCGAAATCAACCAAAGCTTGATCCAACGACTGAATGATGTCTGACAGAAACTCACGTTCTGGCATCGTGCGTGACCAAGAATGGGATTCCGCCCTTGCCAAGCTGGACGCGCTTGACCTTGCCGAGCTTGTACTCGGCCTCCTCGGCCTGGATGCGGTGGACGGTGAAGCGGCCCTTGGTGTCGTAGATGAGGCGGAAGTTCTCGCCCGTCTTCTCGATGGAGATGACGTCCATGAAGCCGGCGGGGTAGGTCATGTCGGTGCGGACCTTGCCGTCGACCTTGACCAGGCGCTGCATCAGGATCGAGCGCGTCTCGCGGTAGTTGAGCGCATACTTGAGGCGGTTGCGGATGAAGACAATCAGGGGCATGCAGTCGCGGAGCTTGTGAGGACCGGCCGAGGGCTTGGGGGCGTAGACTCCGGAGAGCTTGTCCAACAGCCAGTGGGAGGGGGCTGAGAGACGCTTTTGGTGCTTCTTGCTGTGGCAGTTGTCAGTATTTTGATCGCGACCGCCAGCGAGAGGCCGGCAGGACAGGTTGCAGTATTGTTCATTCGTAGCATTGCTGGTGAGAGCAATTCCCCAATTCCCAATAGTGCAGTTCGGTTCGGACTGTCGACTTACATTCCGCGGGCCATTTTGTCGGTTTGGCTGTGAAGTTAGTCGGGATGCAGAAAATCAGAAATTGAGGCGGGTTCCGTCCAACAAGACCAAGATGTGCTCCGCTGGGGCACGCACAATTTTTTTCGTCTTCGCTTGGCCTAGCGCGTGGGCTTTGTGCCCTAGAAACTGGGCAGTGGAGTCCGGAGGAAAAGTCACGCGTTTCATCACGTGCCGTGATCGCGATAAGTCCGCCCTGCACAGTGGAGCCTCACTTTACGACTTTACCCAGGGCCCCGCGCCGAGGTTCATTCTCGTTTGGGTAAATGGGTCTGATCGGTCCCTGGTCGCCTTCACATGTAAGTTGAAAGATCCCAGATATAGCGCCTGCAGGGCAGGCTATATTATTCAAACTAGACTGGACGAATCGCTGGCTAAACTGCTTTTGGTGGACTGCATGTGTCTGTAGATGCTATCAGCTGCCAGGTCCTGGCATTGATCTTTTCTTCCCACTTGCTTCAAGAGCGGCCGGCTAGCTGGGTCCGTTTGTTCCCATCGAGACTGTCTGTGTCCCGTAGCCCTCTATCTTGTTGGTATCAGTAAATCAATCTACCATGCGCCATAATCTCATATGATATCCCGTTGTAACCCAAACTCCCAAAGAAACATTATCCGTAATATGTACCATGTGTGCTGAAATAAGTGGTGTTGTTCATTTATGTGTCGTGTCCGATGACATCTTAGCACCGAAGTGCATATTCGTAGCGGTCGCGGCGAGAGTCCATGCCCGTAGCGGTGGGTGATGACGGCCCGGAGAGGTCGCCTTGTCTGCCATGGCCGTGAGCCATGCGAGAATCATCTAGAAGCAGTCTAGAAATATCCATCTCGCCGCCCATGAAGTGGTTTGCGCCAGCGTCACCAAACTCAAAACCTGGGTGCTGAGCATACTCGGATTCAGCAACGTGAGCAGGCCATCTGGGGTCCTCGTCGCGAGCGGCGTGGTGGTTAGCCGTGGCGGCCACCTTGGAGCGCTTTAGCGAGTTGTCGATGGACATGTTGACAGAGGGCTCCATGATATCGTTGCCCCTGGACGAATCCTTGGCTTGAAAGGTGCCCTTTTCAATGCGCTGATAGATGGCTGGGTACTTGTTGCGGACTCTGTCACGCAAATCCGTAGGCTGTCGGCTGGAGAGATTATAGCGAGGATCCCGCTGAATCTTGGTCCAGGCAGGGCCGTAGTGGTCTAGGCCCTCAAGAATCTCATGGTCATCCTGCTCCGTAAAGGGGCGGCGCTCACGACGATGTGATTTTTTAAATGGCCCGTGAATGCCGAGTTCGGCCAAGTCGTCCATGTTTTTGCGATGAGCGCGACTCTTCTTTTGCTTGGGCGATTCGGAGTCAGTGCAGCTCTTGGAGCTCTTGGACCGAGACTTTTCATCGCTTATCAAGATATTCTCCGAGTGCAGGCCCTTGCGAGAGCTGCTCTTGCTGCTGCCTTCTGTGCGACGCTCGGATCGAGAGCTCTTACTGGAGCCTCGGAGCTCGTCGGGGCAGCAAGTGCGGAAACGGTCCTTCAAATCGCCGGCAGTGCGGTCGTTGAATGCAAAATCCGGGTCTTCCAAAATGTTGGTCCATTTGCCGACGCCATGGCGGTTCACACCGAGGAGGAGATGATTCGTCTCCTCGTCAGTCCACTTGCGTCGGGGTTTAGTGGCGCGCTTGCGGCCCTTGGAAGAGCTCTTGTCGGTCTCGGAGGAGCCTCGTCGGTGGGAGCGTTCGTCAGGGCTGCTGTGGTTGTTGAAGTCGTGCATCATCTTCATCTGGTTCGCGTCATTGTCGTATGTGGTCGAAGAAATAGGCGGGAAGAGTGCGGCGTGAGGCGGCGGCTCGTGGAGGCCATTGATGATGGGCGGCATGACGAGGGCCTGCTGTGTGGCCTTTTGCTTCTTGAGCGGCTGCGGCAGCTGCACGAAGTCGTCCTTGACGTGCATGGTGGCGCGACTGCGCTTCTTGTGGTAGACGTCATCGGGCCCCTCGGGGCTGTCATCGCGGTAGGCACCATGGCCGTGGCGAGACTCGCCCGAGTCGGAGTCGTCGAGCAGCAGTCGAATGGGATATGGATGCGACGCGGCATGGCGGCTTACATCGCGCTCGAGCCTCGGTAGAGGCCTGTCGCCATGGGCGTGCAGAGGCAGGGCATGCAGAGGAGGGAGGTCCGCATGGGACTGGTGGGGAGTCGATGTCGACTCATTCAAGAGATGAATCAGGCGCGGTTCGATGGTAGCCATCGTGGGCAAAGTGTCAGGGCGATGTCGTGGTGGGCATTGGTGTCCTTGGAATCAAGAGCCAGGAGGAAGACGAGATGCGATGGAGGCGGGCAACGACGTAATTAAAAAGACTTGAGGAATCGCAGACAAGGTGGTCTCGTCCCATCCTCGGATTAAAGATGGATCCATCTGGACCGATGCACAAGCAAGCGCAAGGCCGAATGGAGGCTTTGCTGTGGCAGCGGTTTGTGTCTGTCGCAGTGACACGTGAAATTGTCACATGGGAGGAGCCGGAAGCCAGAGCCAGATGCAGAGCCTCCACCAGACCACCACGGGCCAAACAGCCGTGCCAGGCGACCAAGCAGCCGTCTTGCAACCCACCCGAGTAGCCACCTCTTCCGCCACGGAATTCCTGCGTTGCTGGTCTCTGTTCCAAGCTAGTGGCCTCTGCTACGAAAAACGACAAATCCCCGCCCGCTAGACCATCCTGGGTGCCGTGAGGCGCTGGGGCCGGCGCCATCCCTACTCTCCGAGTCTCCGTCGTCAGCGCAGGACTCAGGAGGCTCACGACCCTAGCGACAGCCCTGTAATTAAGCTGGGAAGCGGTTGTTATACCGTTCCCGTCCGTCCGGTGCGGAGGCCACATGCACCATGCAACAGTCGTTACTCTGACACGCCAGAACAACCCGAAGCTTCTGACACACCCGCCGCCGCCCGACAGGCTGACTTTGCGCCCGCGTCGTACGTTGATACTTACCGGGTGTATCAATTGTCACACCTCTTGCCTCGCTCCAACACCCCGAACCCAGCGGATTTGTGGATCGCGGCTCGGAGTCACAAGCTTCACGCGGCGCCTGGCAGTTGGTCGATAAGCTACCCTGTGGCGAGCTGCAGCCATCTGGCAGTCCTGTGCCGGTGGCGTCATTTATTTTTATCTTTGCAGCGTCCTGCGGCTGAGGTCGCGATAAGAGGCACAATGGCCTCCAGATTGCCTACGATTCCACGGGTGACATTTACCATTATTGAACCGATTTCTTTGTGAGTGTGCGCACAGCGCCATCCTTGCCAACAGACGGCATCAACACCAACGAACCCCATCTCACCCTGTCCGTCCGCAGGGTTGCCGGCTTCATCGGCGCCATCTGGGACCCAGCATGGTTCATCGCTGAGCAGCTGCCCGAGAAGCAGGTGCTTCCTGCATCGGCGCACAGCCTTGTCATGGCGCAGCAGCTAGGCAACATGTATCTTCTCATGTGCTTTGTCGGACTGGCAGTCCTTACGACAACTTCCGAGATCAAGGTGGTGAGGAGCTATCTCGTCGCGCTGTGGCTCGGTGACATTGGCCACCTTGCTTTCACATGCTTGGCGCTGGGCAAGGAGAGGGTGATGCAGCCACAGGCGTGGAATGCATTGACCTGGGGCAATATTGGATTCACGGTAAGGAAATTCACTGCTCGGTACAATCAGAGTCGACGCCGGCTCGCTGCATTGCTTGGAGGAACCCGTTCCGCTAACTGAGTCGGGGGCGCCGGGGGGCGCTCTCCACCGTAGACGTTTGTTTTCGTGATGCGCTCCGCCTATCTTACGGGTCTGTTTGGAAGGGAGCAAGAAGCAGCGCCGAAGCGCAAGAAGACGGCGTAAATGTCCAATCCGGCAAGTGGCCCGGGCCCCGTCGGTGTGGTGGATCGGCAGGACTCAGCGACGTCGACAGCAAGGTCGAAGCGTCGGCTTCACTCGAGGTGTGGTTGGACTAGACCATCTGATGGTTTGCTCCGCTTCGGCACCGTTGATGTCGGTGGCTGGCTCGGAGGGGGGGATAGCAGGCGTTATGATATAGCAGACCATGTATAAATCATTTTGGCACACTGCCGATTGCCTGATCACGTCTCGATACTAACACCACCATGCTGTCTTGCGCCAGTGACTCGTGTTATCTAGCGTTGCAACAGATGATCGATGGCGAAAATGAATCGCTTCTGATAGCCATAATTTGGCATCTGATGAAACGGGGTACTGGTGGCTTGCATAACGGCGCAGGAGATATATGCAGACAATTTCATACATAATTATGCATATTAACTGATGTGATGTGATTGTGATGAGGCGTGTGATGCGTGACCAAAGCAGTGTCTCGGCGAATTGACGGGCCGCCTGCTCTGTACGTAACAAGAAGCCAACAGGAGGACACGCTGTTGCAGAACCAAGTCGAGCATGACGCGAGTGAAGCTCTGCAATGATGAAGCAGCAAGGTCTTCCTCTCTCGACTGTGCGCGGCTCTTTCTACCTCGATCATGGGCCGCTCTTTCTACCTCGATTGTGGCCGTCTCAATGTTGTTTGCCTTGTTGTCAACGTGGTGGAGACCAGGTCAACCGCCAGCAGCCAATGAACAGCCTTGCTTAACCCTTAAACCCCAACCCTAACCCTCGAAGTAAAAAGAAAAAAAGGGGGGAGGCCCGCCCAACACGCTGGTTCCCCCGTAACGCCACTTCAACCTTCTCTCCTTCTTCACCATCATCATCATCATCATAAAAATTATTTGCATCATCTGCATTATCCACCAATCTCGCAGTCGTGATTTTTTTTCTTCATCATGCGACCCAAGCGCGGTACTAGGGCCACGCCTTCGTCCACCGCGCCCGTACCAAAGCGTCGCCCCCGCGGCGGGCCTCGACACAGCGGAGCTACTCATAGTGCTGCTGCGGACGACTCAGACAGGGGTGTAGCGACCAGAACGCGTGCCGCCAAACCGAGCTCTTCAGCGCCTGTCGCGCGGGCCAAGAGTCGCTCCTCCCTCACCGCAGATCCCATCCCACGCAGGAGTGCGCCGCGCAATAAAGGGGAGCTGACCATCCCCTCGAGCCCTCAGCGCAACGAAGAGGATGACGACGATGACGACGAGCAAAATGACGAGGACAATGACGAAGTAGCCGGCGCCGAAGAAGACGATGATGAAGACGAAGAAGCCGGCGCTGAAGAAGACGATGGAGAAGACGATGAAAAAGACGACGAAGCCGGTGCTGAAGAAGGCGATGAATCTAGCGCTGAAGAGGACGCGGGCGCTGTAGCGGATCAAGATGAGGCCAACAAAGTCGATGAAGAGCTTGTGCCATTCATGTGCCAAGGCATCCAAAACATGGCCGACGCCGCCGAAACCATCCTCACTAAGCATAGACCAGGCGAAATGGACAAAGTCCAGCGTCAATTCTTTGAGGTGGCCTTGGATGGTCTCACAGCTATACGCCAACGCTACATCGTGCATAAGCTGTATGCGCCGTTTTTTCACTGGCTGTGGCTTGACCGTCAGACAAATGAAAAGGAAGCCAATGTCCTCAAGGTGGCCTTAATCCCCACCAATCTCGTGACCCTCGTCGAAGCCATCTATACGGGCGCAGAGAACAATCTGGACGAGGCCGGCAGCGCCGATGCGGACGTGCTTGAGATTATCGATGAGAACTTCGAAGACCTTGTCCTCGGCGGCCACCTGCTCCCCGTGACCGACACCATTGTGAACCTGGCACTTGACATTCGCCATGCGTATCTGCTCGCCGCGCTCAGCAGAGCCAAGAATAACAACGACGCGCGCATGCTCGTGTACCACATCTTTTGCAGCGGTATCGAGAATCCGACCCCAAAGCAGATGACCATGTCGCTCCAAGAAGGGCCGTACAGGATGGTGGCCGGCTTGGACAGCGAGGCGGTGAACCGACGCTGCCGCACGCGCGTCGCCGGTTTCCTCAAGTACATTGCTGGGAACAACGCCGCCTTTGCCAACCTTGCCACGTTTCGCAAGCGCTTTCCCGCCAAGAATCTGCTAGCCACCATACAGGCCGTCTATAATCAGGAGCTCAGCAAGCCTATTCGTGAGGCGCGCGACACCTGGGCCCGGCTGCAGGATCCCGCCGCGCACCCTGACAACGATGACGCCGTCTCAGATCAGGTGGATGAATTCCACGACGCCGCTGGTGAGCTCCCCGTCGACGAAGACGATTCTTCAGACGACGAAGATTCGCAGCCCATTGTTCGCATATCGAATCCGGAAGCCGGCCGCAGCCTCTTCCCCAACATCCCTGATCTACGAGCTCTTTTTGGCTCCCGATCTAGCGCGCGTGCCGCGCCGCCGCCGCTTTCGAACCAGCAAGCCAGTGCCAGCCGCCGCCCCTTTCCCGTCGACGAGGACGCGGTGCAGCTTTCTTCGGAGTTGCCCAATGATCGGCGACGCAGCGCGCCATCTCAGCCATCCCCACCCTATCGTCCCAAGCGCACCTACGACCAATTGAACAGCCCCCCTCTCGCCAATGGTAGCGACGATGACGACAACCCCTTTGAGACGGATACTCGTCCCATAAACCATGGCTTTGTCCGCGAGAAGCGCCGCCGTTTCGAGAACGAGCGCGCAGCGCGCGAGGCAGAACGTGTCGACCAACGCATCCGCGAGCAGCAGCACCAGCAGCGACACATGCCTTCCCCGCGACCAGCTCCTCCTCGAAGCTCATACACCACGGCCGCTCCCGCTCCTGCACGACCGCGTCCCAGCGTCCACGGGGGCTTCCGCCAGCGGCGCCCATGGAGCTCTTACGACGAGCAGGTGCTCCTCGGGAGCATCGAGCGGCATTGGGGCCGGTGGAGCGTCATTGAGAGGGAGGACAAGGACCTGTTTGAGCATCCGCGCGACCAGCAGGCGTACCGCGACAAGGCGCGCAACATGAAGGTCCGCATGCTGCTGAACGACGAGCCGCTGCCGGTCGGGTTCGATTTCGTCGCGCTGGGCCCCAAGGAGAAGGTGAATGTCGTCAATATGCGCAAGAATCCGCACCGGCAGGAGGCGGACATTGAGATTGCGACGGGACGCGTGACCAACACGGAGTTTGTACCGGGACAGGCCATTTAGAAAGGATGATGGGATGGGGGGCATAACGAGAATTGGGGAATCATGCAGGATATTTTTGTCGGATTGAGTTAAGGGATGAAGGCGCAATGATGACCTAATGGGCGGGCGCTGGGTCAAGAAGTTCCCCGGGCCGGGGTCTGGACAGACACGTGGTGAACTCCTGGATGGAACGAGGAGACGTGAAGGATCAATGAGGGGTGGTTTGGTGATTCTTCTTTGCAGGAGGAGTGAGGTGAGGGGTGAGGGCGCAATGATGGTTTTGGTACTGTGGTGGGAGGTGGCGGTTCCCTGGTGGTCGTGGTGAACTGCTGGATGGAGCGAGGAAAGGTGAGGAAGGGATCAATGAGGGTATTTTTGGGTTTATTCTTCTTTTGCAGGATGAAATGTTGGTCTCAAGTTGGCGTTTATATGATTCCATCTCTTCTTCTTTTTGATTATTAGCTAGTTTTTTTTTTCTCCTTTTAGCGAGCGATTTGCTCTTTTTTTTATATCCCACCCCCGAGCAGATGTTACTAGATATCCCCAACATAGTCTTTTTATTTATCCACAGCTTTCAACATGCATGTTTTTCTACATGGTGAAAAGTCCGGTGCCGCATTACACTTCTCAGCGAAGTTATCATTTTCAGAGCTAAACGAAAAATGGATATCAAAACATATTTTGATTTGCATGGGATTGGTACTCTACTTTCAATCTGCCCGCGTCCAAAATCAACAAACGGGCTTCCAAAACATATTTTTCCTCGCCGCCTTCCAAGAACAACAACAGACAAGTACAAAAAAAGTTATAACACAGAGTGGCATGTTGCTCAAGAACAACCTTGGGTCGCAGAATATTCCAGCGCTTAAAAAAAAGAAGAAAAGAAATTTGACAGTGAGACGTCAAGTGTATAAGGGATTCTTAATGAGAGACGTTAAAAAAAGGCCATGAGTGAAACAGCTTCGTAGCAATAAATCCTGATACAATGGGGGTATAGAGGATTTGTAAATGAAAACAAAGACGTGACGCATGACGCAGCGCATCGACAACGCCGCAGATAAATGCAAAACAGTATACTCGGATTCGTCGCAGCGTGTGGCCGAAAGTTCAAAGTTGCAAGAAAAGAAAAAAGAGAAAGAAGAAGAAATCAGGTATAGAGACTGAGATGCGGATGGGCCGCATTGGTATTTGGTTGACGGAAGCGCATTGTCGGTATTTTGTTTTGACAGAAGCGCAGTGCCGGTATTTTGTATAGTGAAAGAAACGCAGTTCTTGTATCGACAACGCAGTCACGGTATAAACTTGATCAGCAAAGGCAAATCAGCGTCGTAGATGAAGGTCCCCTAGCGACGACGGTACGAGTTTTCGCGGTGTTTGAGCTTGTTTGTTCGCCAGCCTTCATACCACTGCTCCTTGCTGGCCTCGCGCAAATCGGTGCGCCACTCGCTAAAGACGGCCTCCTTGAGTCGCTGAAAGTCGCAGTGCGTCTCGTTGTAGGGGTCGGCAAAGCCCCAGGGGAACTGGCGGCCGACGACGCTGGGCTCGTACAGGTCGGGGCTGATGGTGGACAGGGGCAAAAAGGGCAGCTCCTCGTCCTTGTTTTCCTGGGAGGCCTTGTGACGGATCATGCTCTGCGATGAGACTCGTTTGCCGGGTGAGCGCTTGATGGGGCTAAAGTCGGGCGACGTGTCGGAATCGGCGCCAATGTCCTGTGGCAGTGTGTCCGAGTCGGCCTCGATGTCTTCATCCTCTTCGTCGATGACGCTGCTAGAATCGTCCTCGCGGCCGAGGGTTTCAAGCGGGTCGAGTCCGTTTTGGCGGATGCTGTCCCAAACGGCGCGCTTGAGAACATTCATGTGCTTGGTGGTAATGGTGTCGGCCTTGCCAAGGACGGGAATCACAGTCGTCTTCCTATGGAGCGAACGCAGGACCTGGAGATCCATGTCGTGGTCAAGGGCGCCAGTAATTTTGGAAGCTTCGGTGCGGAAGCCATTTTGGTGTCCATCGGCGTGGAGCTGGGCCTTGCGAGCGTTGGCAATGTTGCGGTCGACGTGAAAGGGATCGAGCATGAGGAAGACGGCGTGGATGTGGGTGTCCTGCACACCAGGCGAGCGCACCACCTTCATTTCTTCGGCAAAGGTCTGCTCAAACTTGCTTTCAATAAAGGCCGACATTTCTCGGAGCTGGAGATCGACGACATTTTTCTCGAGGCCCTCCGAGTCCCAAATGGTCAGGCCAATGCTCTCTCCATCAATTTCCGTCTCGAGGTAGTGAGGAACAAAGTTGCCCTCGGCAGGCAGCGGGGCCTGGTACTCTGGCTGTTCCTGCTTTCTGGGACGGCGTCTGGGAGGCAAGGCGAGGGCGGTTTTGAGGAATTCGAGAAACGATGTCTTGCCCGAGTCTTTGGAGCCAATGACGAGGACACTACGAGGTGGGTTAGCGGCGGGCGCAACAGTGGAGGAACAAGAGCTTCCGAGACATGCAGTGATACCAGCCGGGGCGAAGCAGACTAGCAAGTGAGGTATTGAGCAGGCAACTTACTTGAATGGAGTAGGATCCTTGCGACGGCGCACCCTTCTAGGGCTGTTGATGGTGCTGATGGCACTGCTGGCGTAGCTGTACCTGCCTCGATGCGTCATGCTTTCGGTGGCAGCGTAGGGGTCAAAGGGCGGGGGCTGGACAGGATTATGAGCACCGGGGATGGGCGGGGGGGCAATGTTGCTGGTGTAGCTGCGGGCGCTCCCAAAGGACGAGTCGTGACGGGCCGAGTTGAAGTGGTTGGGCCCGTTGTAGGGCGCCTGAGGGCCGTTGGGGGAGAAGTGAGCGGGATCGAGACGCAGCTGGGTGCTGAGGGACTTGGAGAGCTGCTGGCCGGTGGTGTTGGCCAGGTCGGGAAGGCGAGGCGGACGGCGCTGGCGTTGGCGCTCGAGCTCGGCGTCGCGAGCAGCTTGAGCCTTCTTGCCCAGGTCGCCGCTCTTAGTGCGCCGGAGGAGGCTGCCGAAGCTGGGACGGCGGGTGGCGGGAGGTTCGGCGGGATGCTCCATGGTTGGCGAGGTGCTAAGCGAGCGAGGCGTGAAGCTATTGCCAGATTGTGCCGTTTGTCGGGGAGGAGAGGAAGCGAGCTGCTGTATAGGTAGGCGGCGGGCGAGCCGTCGCGAGGCTATGAAAGAAATGCAAATATATAGATGCAAGAAATTGAAATGCTGGCGAGGACGTGTCCAAAAGGAGGGCGCATAGGATGGAGGAGGAGGGAAAAAAACGAGTGTAAGAGGCGCTTCAACGGTCAATGGTGTGTATATTTCCTTTTTTTGGCAATATCGGTAGCAGCAAACGCAGGTCAACGGCGTCGCGGCGCGGCGGCGGGGGGTGGAGGGACGAAGCTGTCCACTGACTGACGGTGACGGGCGAGCTAGCGCTGCAGAAGGGGCGAAAGCTAGTGGCTGTGACGCAGATATGGGGTGACAAACGGGTGACGGACAGGCAGCACAAAAAAAGAGGAACAAAAATGCGTCGATGGAGGAGGAGGGAAGAGGAAGAGGAATAGTGAAGAAAACAGAGCAAAGAGAGAGAATATTGGCCGCAAAAAGGAGGCGACACGGGAATGGAGAAGCGGCGGCGCGCCTACAGGCTGTGCGACTGGGTGCGACTGGGGACAAAGCCTGGGATGGGAGGGGGAGGGGACCCCTGGCTGGCTGGCTGGTGGTGGTGGTGGTGCCTGGGCGGCGGGCAACGCAACGGGAATCTAACAGGGTAGCTTCGGCAGCTGCTTCAACCATGCATGTTACCAGTAACTAACTAGGTAAGGTAGTGGCCAGTTCCCACGCAGCTTCGTTAGCTGCCGAGCTAGCGACTCACCAAGGCGGTTCGAGCATAACCACCAAGCCTAGAGTTGCAACGGTAGGTACCTGCGCAGCTTGGCTTGCCAACGTCGCGCTCCAGTTTACTAGGTGCGCGCCCGGCTCGCTCCAAGGACGTGGACGTGGACGTGCGCGAACGTGATTGCAGACGGCGGAAGAATACAAGCGAAAGAACTTGGTCATCTCATTTTGCTGACTCGTCGATGAGGCTCTCCTTTCTGTCGGTACCAGGCCTCCGAGCGAGCCAACTCCTGCCCACCACCCCTCTGGAGCCCAGACTCTGCCCAGTGACGCGCCCATCCAATCATCCCATCCCCGGCCAGCATCAAACCCCCGAGAGATTCCCACGGGGCGCCGGGTGGGCTCTGGCCTCTGCACAACCCCTGGGCCACGTTGGGCCCAACGCTCTGGGGGGGGGGGCCTTTCTTACAAGGCAAAGCAGCGTCGCTGGAAAGTAAAGTCCACCGGGCCTCCACTGAGCGCAGCCGCTAATCTCTACGAGCCCGCTATAAGTGCCCCGCACAGCAGATCGTCACGGCGGAACAGGAACAAGGGCTCTCCGTTGGTGCTGGTGCAGGTGATGGAATGGCAGCAGCATTGAATGAGAATAAATCGAAAGATGTATCTGCATTCATTCTATCGAATTTATCCGTGATTTTTTTTTTGAGTATTTTAGGCGAGATGGTCCTGTTTTGCACAAAAATACATCTCCCAGTCTTGACACCCCTCTTTAAACTCGTGTTCCCGAGTCTATTCTACAGCAGGGAACCGCTGCATAAACTGCCTGTCAAGTAAATCTCCCACGCGCATCTCTTTTTTACCACCGTGTACCCCAAGGTTTACTCACTACCGAATGCCCCAAGTCCGCCGCCCAGGCCCAGCGCTAAGCTTGGCCCCCCAGCAACAGCCTCAGGGCCAATGCGCAAAACACACATTCCAAGGGCAGATTTGTGAAAGGAAAAAAGAAGCAGAAGAAAGGAGACACCAGTCAGAAGCGGCCGCAGGTCCATGGTACAGAAAACGAAACGCCCGTAGTGCATAACCCAGGCTGATATTAGCCTCAGCTTCTCCTTCGCGAGACACGCGCTGGCCCCACAGCGCTGTCGAGCCAAGGTCGCGGCGCATAACCACGCAAGTGGAGGAAAGAGATGAACAGGGGCTGCATTCTTGCGACAACACGTCTACTGGAGTACTAATCAGACGAGCATGAGAAATACGTTGGTGAGATGCTCCACCGTCGGGCTATTCATCCGGACTTGCATTGTTGCGACTTTTGGTCCTTTTACCCAAAAGCCGAAGGTGTTACGTTGGGGGACTGGCCGAGCTAACTCACTAGACCGAGACATTGACTTTGATTCACCTATTTTCGGTGCAAGGGTCCATGCTCGGCAGGAGCAGAACGGAACAAAAAAGCAAAGACAATGTCTATTGTTCGTAGCGGAAGATAGCATTCGGGTAGTGGCATGGGAAAAAAAAGGGACGAGATGGCGACGCCCCATTTACGCTATAAAAAAAAAATTTGGTGGCTTCGGTTTCATCTACCTCAAACAATCTTCTTCTGATTCTTCTTTCGCCCTCTTCTCTCTCTTCTCAAATCATTGACCTTGACGTGGCCGTCCCCCGCCGCCCTAGCCGGGAAACTCTCATGCCACCTTGTCAATCCCAAACGACGGGAGACAGGGGCCCATGTAACCCGGAAACAAGGGCAGAATAAAAAAGGTGCAAATCCTCCGATAATTACAAAAAAGAATGGGCGAGTCAACGACGGCGCTCCTTTTTTTCCTTTTTATTCTTCTTCTTTTTCCAGCATCGCGACGCCGTCTCCAGCGCGGGAGCATCCGCGTACTGTATAATGTCCAGGGGGCAAGGGCACTTGTTGCACTTTATTCAATGTATATCCCCATTTGCTTGCAGCAGCGCCCAGACTACTGCAGGAACCAATGGGGCTGGCGCCATTGCACTTTGCAGGGATGCGGCAGCCCGTCCATGGTAAGAGGACGCAGTGTCACGCGTGGCATCCAAGTCCAGTGATGGCACGCCATAGGGGCTTCATGGAAAACAAAGTTTCGCCATGCAGGGCCGGCACATGTGAATAAATAGGACGCGCTCCGCCTCTCGCAGGCCTCCCTCCCCGTCCGGCCAGTAACTTGTTGGCATCGCCCTCCAGCCAGTCGTCCCGTCGCAGCGCGTACCTGCATCTCCCATCAACCCACTAATGGGGGTAGTGGGCCACCCAACTACCACGGTCAGAGAGATGGGCCTCTCCTTCTGGCCATTCTTGGATGTTTAAGCGCTCAGTGGCCATGATGTGCAACTCTATCCATCCACTTTGAGAGCCTCTTTCTCTGGCCTTTTTGCTTCGTCGAGAAGCATGACCTGTTTGTAGGCAGCATGCGTAACCTCGGTGCGCTGCCTGACGTTGTTCTGACCTCTCATTGGTCCAAGTTCTAGGCTGCCTTAGGCACAGCCAGCTACCAACACAAAGCTAATAAACCTGAGCCAACTTGACAGCTCAACACATTGCGGCCGCCATCAACAGCAGAAGACACCGCGTCCCGTCCAGCCGTCGAGAGGGTGCTGCAGTCGCCTGGTTCAACTGCCAAGGCGCACAACTCACGTTCCTCCTTGCCAGCGTAGTGCAACGCTCCGAAGCTTTCGACTTGAAAAAAGGATGGCTGTCCAGATTCCGTCGCGCGAAGTCGTCAAAGCCCTCTGTGAAAAGGAGGGGTGGGAGTGCCGCGGGTTCGCCTACAATGACCAGATTTGGATCAAGTATGGCGCCGGGGTGAGGATGGCGGAAGCCACCATGCAACGATACGTGCATGAGCATGCCGATCCCAGCATCGTCCGCATCCCGCAGGTCTACGACGCCTTTACGATCCCGTTCCAGCTCAGCCGCGTGCTTATTACCTACATTGTGATGGAGAATATAAGAAGCGACGACTGTGTCGAATACACAAAGTGGGATCCGGAGGCGGCAGAAGCGGCTCTCGCGACCATTGCCACGGCGGTCCGCCACCTCTGGGAGATTCCGCTTCCGCCGGATGCGACGCCCGGCCCGCTGGACGGCGAGAACCCCGTCGACAGGTTCTTTGCCGACTTTGGCGCGGACCGGGTCTTCCACGACCTGGAAGAGCTCGAGGGCTGGGTCAACGCGAAGCTGACAGCGGCGCGCCGCCCAGATCGTGTCGCGCTGCAAGGAGAGCGACTGTCCCTCTGCCACGGCGACCTCACCCAGTGGAACATCAAGCTCGGCGAGCCAGTCGCCATCATTGACTTTGGCTTCTCTGGCTTCTACCCCCGCATGTTTGAGGAGTTTGCCCTTGTCCATCAGTTCCCTCTCGCGGGGCAGGAATTCGCCCGAGCTCTCCACCGGCATCTCTTTGGGCCAAAAATGTCCCCGCCGATGCGGGCATTGTGCCTGGCAGCCAGGTATCACATGTTCAGCTGCTAGGCAGTCGTAGCAGTGGTTAGCGGTCAGGTGGCGGCGGGCACGAATGCAGTGCGGGAAGAACGATGGCATATGAACGACGTTTTAGATGATGAAATAAATTACAAGTCTATTCTATTGCTTCACTAGTTTCCCACTTTCGCTTGACCTCCAGGGTTATTCCATCATTGCATGCTAGGGGTCAGAAATGACTGCTTCTCTTCGAGACAGGGTCAATTGTCAATAGTATCGCTAGGCTACAAGCGCATTTCATGTAGTTGGGAGTAGCTGGTCGATTGATGATTGGTACTATCTAGTACCTTGGAGACTATGGTGGCTATCCGTAAGCGTTGCGATGCAAGCGTGTCGCGGTAGGTGCTCGTGGCAATCAATGGCCTCCGCGCCTCTACACCCCCTGCGTAGCTAGTTTCTTCCATAGGCCCCAACAGATTGTACATCATATGTACCAAGGCTCTTATAAAGCTTTGCCATATTCTGCTCAGTTTCTTTCTGTATCCCCTTCGCCTCACTTAGTATGCCACAACGTACTAGCAGCCTGTGTGGTCTAATAGAAAGAGCCTCCCCGACTATTTTAGTATGAATAGAAGACATTCTACAGTTTTTCACTATTTTCTCGTATATTGAACCACGTGATTCGTTTCATAATTTCAATTCCCCCGTGTAGTTGAAGGTTTGCAGCTAACTACCTAACCAGGGCAAGTAGGAATAGCCTCACGCGGGGCGCATGATTGTGGCCTGCATGGTCCAGACTTGCCCGTCCCTATTTCACAAACTCGATATTGCCGTATTCCGCAAAGCTCTGCGATCTGGCTTAATGATGCGGTCCAAGAAACGTTCCCTCGTCAATGCTGCTCCTCTCGACGACCATGTTGGGATTTCCGTGAACCTTGGTGTATACAAACGGCAGGAAATCATCGATGTTGTTGTTTCCGTCGGACTTGCTGTTGACCCATCCATTTTTCTGAAAGTCGAGCAGCATGGTTTGGCTGAGGCTGTTAGCGCACGAATGATTCTTCAGTTAAAATGTGTGTTTTGACATACAGGTGAAAACGACAGCCTTTCATTTTCCCCTCATCGGTGACGGCCATGCGATACTTGTGCCAACCAAGGCTCAACGCGTGCTCCAGGATCTCTCGGACCGTAGTACCAGGACCTTTCCATGAGTAAGTTTCCCGGTGGACAACACTTCGTGATGGGCCCGTATAGCCCAGTGGCCTGACGATGAGCACTCCCCACCCCTTTGTTGTCTTATTTTTCCGACTTTCCATGCTTAGACGAACTTGAATGCTTGGGTCGGCCTGGAGTATGATGGCCCAGTGATTTGTACTGGTGTCACTCTCGTCTTCTCCGTCCATCGCGAGTCCCAGCGTGAAGCCGTCTGCGTGGACCTTGGAAACAGTAAGCTGTAGAAAGTCGGCATCGTCAGGGATGTTATTGGCAGAGATAGTCTCGTTGATGAGCTGAAATTCCTTTTGGACAGACATGATGTACTGTGCTTCTCTGTTTAGATATGAAAAAAGAAACCCGGGATGAGTGGTAATGGACAGATTGAGAAAGTTGGTCGTATGTAGTCTTCATTTCGAATTTAGGTTGAGGGCTCATTCCTTTTATAATTGGAATATTATATTCAGGCTACGATGTACTTGAAATATTCGTTAATAGTATACCGCTTTCCAACCCTCCTTCAGAGTGCAAAGGTCCACGAAAACGAAGCCGCCAAGACCATCGTCACCTTTGGTGTCACAGTCGCTGCGAGCCAACCATCAGTCAGCTATTCTCGCCAGCCTTGGGGGACCAGCGCTATACGAGATTTAATGTTGACCGGCCGGGTTTCGGGCAGCGAATCCAAAATTTTTGTCATATGCTTTGGTCTAAGTGCGATACAAATTACACTTGCCCTCCCTCTCCCCGTCTCACGAATCCTTGGCGGGCGGCCATAAGCGCCGACAGTTTACGAGGGCTGCCTCTACAGTCCAGCCCCCTCAGGAAACTGTCCATCCCAGTCCTCGGGATTTTTCCCTCTCCCTCTGAGTCACTCCCAAGGTTGTATGGTCGAGGGCAGGTCTGCACATAGGCCTCTGTGTCCAACATGAACAAGCCACCAGGTGACGAGAAAGATGGGGCGCCTAAGACCGACGGATGGAGGAGGGGTATAATCATAAAGAGGGGGGATGGCATCTAGAAATGGGTGTTACTCATCGGACTACAGGTCGCTCAGGAAATGATTGAGCTAATCGCATTTTTGAGAAAAGAACAATCTAGTTATCCGGTTTGCTGCGCCTGTTGGCACTACCACATCAAGACGTCGCCATAGGAAATTGCTCGTCACCAGTAAAACAAACAAAAGCTTGTAGGTTTAATGTACAAGTTTCTATAGTATATAGGAGAGTGTATCCGCTCTAGTCCGTCCTCCTCTGCAAAATACCTGGAATGAAGCCGAGATGTTCTAGTCTAGTACATGTGTATGCCCTGAAAACGCCTTGTATGAAAAGCACTCTTTTTTTCCCCAGCAACAAGATTTCATAAAATAACGGCAAGGACAAAAAGAATCAGCCGCTAAAGACGTCATTCTGCAGCTCAATCCCCATGTCCTGCGCCATGTCCTTCATGCGCTGCTCCATGACGTCCTCCATGCCGCCGCCGAGGCCGAGCCACTGCCGGAGCTTGAAGACGTAAAAGGCCACGTCCGACGCCGTCATGACGGCCTTGAAGAGGACGTGGCGCCAGGCGTTGCGGACGCGCGCGCGCCATCCCAGCCCCGCGTCCAGGAAGAGGCTGCGGCTCGCCCACTCGCCCATCATCTTGATGCGGTTCACGGGCGACCCCATGTACTGGTTGTTGGCCTGCACGATGCGCATGTTGCGCCCGATAAAGAGCAGCTCCTTGGGCCACTTGTCCTCGTCGGCGAGCATGTCCCGCAGCCCCTGCTTCATCTTTTGCTCCATGGCGTGGTGGCGCTCCGCGGCCGTCTTGCCGTCCAGGTCGACCAGCGCGTCGCGCGTCGAGCCGCTGCCGCCTTCGTAGGGGCGCATCAGCGTCGCGCTGGCGAAAAAGTCGGCGCCCTTGATGCCCCACTGCGACGTCACGCGCTCAATCGTCGCATTGTCAAACGTCATCAGCGCCTTCCAGAACTCGGCGTACTGGTTGCGGAAGGTGGGCGACATGTAGACGTACAGCCCGTGGTCGATGAGGACGACCTCGGCGCGGCCGCTCGGCAGGCGGCGGATAAAGACGTTGCCCGGGTGCGGGTCGCAGTGCACGACGCCCCATTTGAAGATTTGCGCCGCAAAGAGGTCCGTCACCGTGGCCATGACCTCCTTGGTCGACAGGCCGAGGCCGCCCTGGCCGCGGCGGCCCTTCCACTCCTGTCGCTCTGGCTTGAGCCGGTCCTGGAGCGGCTGCGTGCGCACCTCGCGCCGGATAGCGTCCATGTCGAGCTCGGGCAGCGGCACGCGCGCGCCGGGCGTGCCTTTACCGCGGCCGCCCAGCCAGCGGCCCGTCAGCGTCGCCTTGTCCCAGAGCTGCACGCCCTCGATCCACTCGGCCGTCATGACACGCCGCGACGTCAGTTCTGGGTAGGTCACAGGCACGTAGACGCGGCCGCGCATGCTCTTTTCGTTGTGGATGAGTTCGCGCATCGTTTCCGAGTTCTTGGCCTCGTTGACAAAGTCCGTCTCGAGCTCGAGGCGTTCGGCCACGTACGGGACGAAGCTGTAAAAGGGAATGTCGAACCATTTCGAGTAGATCCAAGCAACGCTCCTGCGAACCGTTAGTATAGTTGTCGTTCAACCACAACATCAAACGTACTTGAATGCCCACAGATCCCATGAAATCTGCTTGGCAATGTCCCGCTTCTGCACCTTGATCGCCACCTCGCGTCCGTCAGGCAGTTTCGCCCAGTGCACCTGGGCGACGCTCGCGCTCGCTCTGGCCTTTTTCTCCATGACGCCGTAGCCCGGCTTGCCGGTGAAACTGACGCCAAAGACATCCTCGACGCTCTTGCCGAAATCCGCGCGAATGACGGCCTCGACGTCGTGCCAGTCGTCCTGGGGCGCGTCGTCAAACATGCGCGCAAACATCTTTTGAAACGCGGGCGGAAGCATGGCGCTCTGCATGGCCACGGCCTGGCCCATCTTGAGGTACAGCCCGCCGTTCTCGCGCAGCAGCGTGGCCATGCGCTCGGCGCTGCGGTGGTGCAAGTCCGCGACGGAGCCGCCGAACCAGGGCTCCGCGCGAAAGTTGATGTTGTAGTCGAGCGCGACGAGAAGCGTGGTGCCAAAGGTGCGCGCCGTGCGCGTCAGTCCCGCCGCGTACACCTGGCTGTCGACGGCGTAGATGCCGCCGAGCACCGCCGCCGTCCAGAGGAGGCGCCGCGTCCACTTGCGGCCGCGCTTGTACTGCTTGGCGGCCTGCGGGCGGCCGAGCTCCTGCGGTGAGGGCGGACGCATCGGCTTGAAGGGCCCGCCGGTCTGGACGCCGCGCCGCGCGAGCCATTGGCCGTGGCGGTTGCTGCACGCGAAGGTCGGGGTCGGGAGGCGAGACACGCGACAGCGGCCGCTGCGGGCCGCTCCCAGTATGCGGCTTTGCAGCATCCTGTGGTCGTGTGCGGTGGTGTGTGTGCGTGTCGTTGTTTGTTTACGGCGCGGACATGGGGGATGAGCAGCTGGTCGTGGAAATGGACAGAGGGGATATCATGTCTGACCGGGAATCCTGCTCGGAGAAAGCCTTATTTTGAGTGAATGACGCTGGCCGGCTTTTTGCGGGCACCGGGGCTACCTTAAGACCGAGGCCGAACTCGGCCGCTTTGGTGGAAGGAAGGGCTTAAAAATGCTCCCAGTGATTTGAAATAGAGGTATCCTTTTAAATTTGATTGAGTTTTAGAGAGTATATGGCTTTACTACAAATGTATGAAGAGCTGAGAAATAAAGTGTTGCTGCTGCCGGGTAGCTGTCGTGTGACGGAGCCAGATTTGTGGTGCGACGCGTCGATCCGAACCGCCACCGCGTGATTTCATCATTTCGAAATAACAAGAGAAGATTTTCCGTCAGAGATTATTGGGTGCGTATCTATTGTTTTTATATACAAGTAAAGTCATTGCAAACATCATTAACCAACTATGATAAGAGAGACAAAGGAAACTTTTTTTTTTTTTTTTTTTGGCAGAGCAAGGCTTATTTGTTGCATCGTCCCTTGCCTCAATGTGCCCGGCCGCCCAGCAATGCCAGCTGCGACAGCCAAGTTGGGTGTTGGAAGACATCCTCCGTGGTCATGACATAGCCCTGGCTTGCAACATGAGCCGCAAGGACGCCAGCACCAATCAAATCACCACCCAGATCGAAAAAGGTCGTTGGCGACTCCAGGTCCAGCTCAACGTCATCACCAAGCACGCTTCTCCACGCCGTGCGCAGAGCTTCCGTCTTGGCCGGCGGGCAGCGCTCCGCCAGCACAGTCTTGGCCTCGATGCCGTTGACATGGACGGGCTTTGGCCGCACAGGCAGCGAGCATTGTATAGCTGGAAGCTCCTGCAGAGAGTGCAGAGGCGCATCCAGGCTGTTGAAAAATTGCAGAATCGTGTCCTGCAAGTCAGCGGCCAGCTGATGAGCCACGTCCGCGGGAACCACATTCGCCGCGAAGCTGACTTCGACATCAACACTGTCATTGCTCGAAATCGCCGTGATGTGGACCTCGACATTGTCAATGTCGACCGTAGCCGTGCCCGAGCCCAGAGACTCGAAAATGTGCATGCGACTGGCCTGGCCTTCGTCGTCGCTGTAGCTGTTGTGGCGAATCACGGTGCCAAAGTAGGCATCCTGCGACCAGTCGGTGCAGCCGCGGACAATCTCGCGCGAGCCAAGCTGCGTGTAAGGAATGCTGGCTACCCTTTGCGCATGGGCGGCGGCGAGGAGATCCTGCACGCGCCAACCATCCTTTAACGTGACACGCAGCGGCACGACATTCATGCACGGTCCGCAGACGCCCTCGCTGACGGGCTGGTCGCGACCATGGGCCAGGATTCCGAGCACGACATCGTCAATCTGTGATCTCTTGGCGAGCACGTACGCCCAGGCCGCACTGAGCACGGTGGAAAAGGTAAAGTCCATGGAATGGAGCTGGCTTTGCGGAATGGACTTGGTGACGGAAATGTCCGTACCGTGCTTGACGTCGTGGGACATGCCCTGGTTCAGTTTGGTAACAGAGGATCCCTGAAGCAGGCCACGCCAATACGTCGTGGCTTGTGGTATGTCGAGCCCGACCACGGACGCCATGTGGGCAGCGAATGTCGCGACCGGGTCTGCGCTGGCCTTGATACCGTCCTTGCAATTGTCCTCGAACGCAGACCAAATCTGACCCAAGCTGATGGCATCAAACTGCGCGTGGGACACGCGCAAAACGACTCGGTACGTCTGCTGCTGTTCAGAGTAAATGATGAAGAACTTGGTCACCGGCACACCAATATCAAGTGCCTTGGACGACTCGCGTTGCAAAAGGGCCGTCGTGCACTTTTCGATATCCTCGTCCTGCTCTGCCACGATGGTGGGCACCTCCAGCTTCAGGGAGCGAAGTACCACCTGCAAGAAGGAATCGCCCTCTACAATGAAGACGGTGCGCAGAATGTCGAGTCGCGACACGAGGATCGAGCAGGCCTTGATCATGCTCAGCAAGTCGAGCTCAGCGGAGCAGTCGAGGGCGTGGTAGAACAGCATGCTTCGGGACGTAGAGTACGTCATGGCGAGATGGCGCGCCTGCTCGTCCGTGACCGGCAGCACATCCTGCGCCTGCTCATTGCGCGAACCCCATTTCTGCAGGATCGCGCCGAGACGCTCGTTGGAGAGCTTGGAGGGCAGCAGCTGGAGTGGTGCTTTCTGTACACCATCTTCGGCAGGTTCGTAATCTTCGATGAGCTGAATTCTCTGCGAAGCATCCGACAGCTTCGGGTGGAGGAGAATGTCGGCGACGGTGAGATTGTAGCCGCGCTGTCGCGCGGCACCGACCAGTCTCATCGCGCTGATCGAGTCACCGCCGACACGCATGAAGCTGTCGTCGGCGCCGATGCTCTCGGTGCTGATACCCAGCACCGTGGCCCACAGCTCCTGCATCAGGCGCTCGGCGTCGGTGCTCGGCGCGCGCTTCTCGACCTGGTAAATGTTGGCCGCCGTGAGCGCCTGCAGCGTGAGCGCTTCCACCTGGGCGCGCAGGCTCTTGCGATCCAGCTTGCCCGTGGCCGTCTGCGGGAAGCCGGTGACGGGGAGGAACGCCGTAATGGTTACATTGGTGGGAAGATACTGTGTGAGGACTTCCTCCAGGCCGGCCTGCAGCTTCTGCGTAAGCGCCTGGATCTCCGTGGCGGCGGCGTCGAGAAAGGCCACGAGCACCGGCTTGTGGCCTTGAGCGGGCTTGACCAGCTCGACCACGACACCAGTCTCGCCGCCCGTGCTGGCGAGGTATTCCTGAATGACGTGTTCCACGCCGCCCAGCTCGAGGCGCTGGCCGTTGACCTTGACTTGCGTATCCTTGCGGCCGACATAGATGATGCTACCGTCGTGATGGTAGCGAACCAAATCGCCGGTTTTATACAGGCGGCCAGGGCGACCAGTGTGGCTAGGGCCTCCCCGTGTCAGCCAGGAAGGATCCTGAATAAAGGCTGCGGCGGTTTTATCAGGTTCATTGAGGTACCCGGGGCCTACCAGGGGACCTTCTAGCAACAGCTCACCGACACAGCCAATGGGCACCAGCGAGTTGGTCGTCTCCGCATCCACGATCCACGTGCAGAGACCAACACCCTTTCCAATGCTATCCTTGACCATGGCCTCCGAATCGATGCTCAGAATTGTGGCCGTTGCCGTGCACTCGCTAGGGCCGTACATGTTGCGCACGTTCTTGACCAGCTTCGCCCACCGCTGCGCGTCGACAGGGCGGAGCTGCTCGCCGCCGAGCGTCATTGTATGCAGCTGGCGCAGGGCGCTTTCCGGCAAGAGGCCGGCGGCCGTCGGCGTCATGTCAATGTGCGTAATTCCGAATCGCTCCATGGATCCGGCCAAGTCGTTGCGCCTCTCGTCGTCTGACGGCACGCATAAACAGGCGCCGCCGACCAGGGACAGCAGGAGATTCAGCCAGGCCGCATCAAAGGCATAGGAAGAGAAATCGTACACCCGCGCGGACTCGTCGTAGCCAAAGTAGCCCTGTTGATGCAGGATTGTGCTGCTAAAGTTGGAATGCGTGACAATGACACCCTTGGGCGTTCCGGTCGTTCCAGACGTGAAGAGCACGAAAAGAGGACCTTGGGGTGTCACAATCGGCAACTTGGCGTCGTCCTGGATGGCAATCTGGCTCAGCTGCGCTTCGCCAACTGCAACGACGGCGGTGCCAGGCGTTTTCGCCAGCCTCACTGCCAGTTTCTGGCAGCCGGGCGACGAGAGAATCATCTGCGGCTGAACCTGTTGCACAATCGTAGCCAATCGTTCTTCCGACTGGGCTGGGTCCAATGCCGCCGACGCGCCGCCGGCCTTCATGACTGCCAACATGGCCACCGATGTCCATCTCGACTTTTCAAAGCAAATGGGCACGATGGAGCCGGCAACGAGTCCGAGGTCTAGCAGACGGTGAGCGAGTCGCGTGGACCACTTGTCGAGGTCTTGATAGGTAAACTGGCCGTCCCACGCGTTAATGGCGATGGCTTGTGGCTGTCTGTTCACCGTCTCCTTGATCAAATCGTGCACAGGGCGGTTGAGAGCCTCTGGAACGGTCGCATTCCACTTCCAGATATCGTCGAGATCCTGCGCGTTAATTGACACCACGTCGGCTAGCTTACCATGCAGGCTGTCGGCGTTGCAGAGCTGTCGAAGGACATTTTCAAGCTGCGCGGTAATCCTCGTCATAAGTTCGACCGCAATGACGTTTTCGTCATAGGTAATCTGTAGCTGTAGGCCATCCTGCTCCAGGTCGCAGATGACATTGACGGCATACGTGTCAAATGACCCAACGAACCCTTGCTCTTGGTCATCCTCGCTGTCCGGAAGGAATAGATCGCTGCCGATTTGCGTTTCCTCAATAGGCTGCACGACAAGCAGCGTCTGAAACTGACAGGCGGCCTTTGCCTCGGCGCTGACGCGGCCAATCTGGGACAGGCCAGTCTGCTCAAACTCAATCATCTTGACGGCTTGCTCTTGCATGCCGACGAGGAATTGCGCAACAGTCTTGGAACGGTCGCCCAGGCGGGCGCGGAGAGGGACTGTCGCGATGGCCGGCCCAACCATGGACTCGACACCAGGCACGGCCGCGCTACGCCCGGCAATGGTCGCACCAAACACAACGTCGTCGACGCCCGTGTACTGCGCGGCCACGATGGACCACGCGGCGCGGATGGCAATGGAAGGGGTCACATCGACTTGCGGCCAACGCAGGTCACTAATTTGGCGTGTCAAAGATTGGCTCGCGACGGGTTGGTAGTTGTAGGTTGGAAGCGCTGGGAAGCACGGCGCCTCCAGGCCCTCCATCTCGTGGCCCCAGAATGCCTTTGCCTGCGCCGAGTCATTGTTGATCATGTGGGCGACGAAGCCCTGGAACGGCACAGCAGGGGAGATTTCGTCGCCATTATATGCCTTTTCCAGGGAGTTGAGCATGGATAGCAGCGACCATCCGTCGTACAGGGCATGGTGGATTGTCCAAACAAGATGATGGTGGCCGGCCTGGCGCACGAGCCGGAATCGTGTCAGCAGCGTACCCAGGCCCATGGGTTGGAGTCTATCCACGTCGGCAGCGGATTTCAGGTCGCTGGCGGTTTCGCCGTCGGCAGGCCATTCTGGCTGTTCTTGCACCACGACCTGCACAATGCCTTGTCCGGGCAGGTCAATGATGCGTGTGCGCAGGATCGGCGTCGTGGCCACGAGGCTGTTCCACGCCGCCTTGAAGCGGGTAATATCAATGGTCTCGTGGAGGGTAAAGATTTCCTGGCCGACATAGTCGCCCGCGCGCTTGGCGGTGAGCGCGAGAAGACCCTGCTGCAGCGGCGTGCAGGGAAAGACGTCTTGGATGTGGCCCGGGGCGACGGAGCAGAGCGCAGAGGCTTGGGCGCGCACATCGTCGGTCGTGAGGCCTGGCTGAAGAAGCGAGAAGGGGGCGACATCTTCCACGTGCACCTGGCCGCGCTCGTTGATGCCGGCGGCCAGGTCGCTGAGCCGGGGGCTCTTGAAGACGTCGGCCACGGTGAGGAAAATGTCCTGCTGGCGCGCGGCCTCGACGAGCTTCATGACGCTGATGGAATCGCCGCCGATGCGCAGGAAGCTGTCGTCTCGGCCGATGCTGTCGACACTGATGCTGAGCACAGAGGACCACAGGCCCTGGATCTGTCGCTCTACATCCGTCTGCGGCGCTTGCTTCTCCTGCTGGCCGGCGTTGGCCGTCAGCTCTTCCAGCGTGAGCGCCTCGCCCTGGGCACGCAGGCTGCGGCGGTCCATCTTGCCGCTCGCCGTGAGCGGGAACCCGAGGACGGGGATGAAGGCAGAGGGCGTCATGTACGCGGGGAGCTGCTCCGCGAGCTTGTCCTGGAGTCCGGCCATGATGGGCTTCATGGAGGCATTCAGCGCCTCGGTCGCATTGCCATTGGCTGTTGGCACAGAAGAGCTCATGTCCACAAAGGCAACCAGGATGGGCTTGACACCCTTGGAGGGCGTGACAAGCTCGACCACTACGCCAGCATCAACACCATCGGGAAGGCACCTCTGCACAGCATGCTCGACTTCGCCTAGTTCGAGGCGTTGGCCGTTGACCTTGACTTGGTTGTCCTTGCGGCCGACAAAGCTCAAGCTGCCATCTTGGTGATAGCGCACTAAGTCACCCGTCTTGTACAGGCGTCCATGGCGGCCAGTCTGGTTGGGTCCCGGCCCGCCACGCAGCAGCCACGCCGGATCCTCGATAAAGGCTTCGGCTGTCTTTTCGGGCTCGTTGAGATAGCCCAGCGTCACCAGAGGTCCCTCGAGCAACAGTTCGCCAACGCCTCCGACGGGTGTCAGGATGTTGTGGTCGGACACCTCGGCCACCCACGTGTTTAGGCCGACGCCCTTGCCAATGGTCTTTTCCGAGCCGCGCGCCTCCGGAACGCGATGCAGCGTGGCAAAGGTGGTGCACTCACTCGGCCCGTACATGTTGTGGATGGCCGTCTTGTGCGGGATGGTGGCAATGTCGCTCTGTCTGAACGACTCGCCAATCAGGTGGAGCGTATCGAGGTTGGCCAGTCCGGCCATGTCCAGGGCGCGAATGGTGGAAGGCGTGAGGAGCGACACATTGGCCGACAGCTCGCCGATGCCTTGCAGAGGACTGGTTCGTCTCGTCTGATCGCTGGGGATGCAGAGGGTGCCTCCGGCGGCAAGGCCCTGAAGGAGGTTGCACCAGACGAGATCGAAAGTGTATGACGCAAAGTCGTACACTCTGGACGATTTGCTGAATCCAAGCGCCTGCTGCTGATGCTTGATGGCACTGCTAATGTTGGAGTGCGTGACCACGACACCCTTGGGGTTGCCCGTGCTGCCAGAGGTAAACACGACGTACAGAGGATCGTCGGACTTGACGACAGGCAGCTTGGCGGCCGCGTCTGGAGTCGGGAGCTGAGCCAGGGTCGTCTCGCTCACGACTATGGTACTTGCCGCCGTAGAGGCAGTCAACCTGTCCACGACGTCTCGCTGGCTCGCAGACGACAGAACCAGCGTAGCACTGACTTGCTGCACGATATTCTTGAGCCGCTCTTCTGGCTGTGCCGGGTCCATGGCCACCGATGCCGCACCAGCCTTCATGACGGCCAGCATCGCGACCGGCGTCCACACCGATTTCTCAAAGCACAGAGGAACAAAACCCTTGACACCGAGAGTCACCAGATGGTGCGCCACGCGGGTTGACCACGTATCCAGTTCTCGGTAGGTCAGCTGCCCGTCCCAGGCATGAACTGCCACAGCATCCGGCTGCCTGGAAATGGTATCCGCGATGATGTCGTGCACACAGCGGCTAGCGGTCTCGGGCACGGTCGCGTTCCAAGTCCAGACATTCGACCAGTCTGCGGCGTTGAGAGAGACAAAGTCGGCCAACTTGCTGTCGAGATTCGAGGCGCAGAACTGCTGCAGCATAAACTCTATCTGCGAGATGATTTTTGCCATCTGCTCAGCGGCGACAATGTGCGTATCGTAGTTGACCTGGAGGCGCACACCGCCCTGCTTCAGCTGGCAGATGATGTTGATGGCGTACGTATCAAACGCTCCGATCAAGCCTTGCTCGGTGTTGACTTCGTCCTCTTCCTCGGTGTCCGGCGCGAACAGCCCGCCCGCGGTCTGCGTCTCCTCGTCCGGCTGCACCACGAGCAGCGTCTGGAACTGGCAGGCCGCCTTGGCCTCTGGGCTGATTTGGCTGATTTGCAGCAGGCCCGCCTGCTCGTACTCAATCATCTGGGCCATTTGCTCCTGCATGCCTGCCAAGAGGTGCGCGGCGCTCTGCGCGTAATCCAGCTGCACCCGCAGCGGCACCGTGGCAATGGTCGGGCCCACGATGCGCTCGACGCCGGGCACGGGAACGTGGCGCCCCGCGACGGTTGTTCCGAGGATAATGTCTCGCAGGCCTGTATATTGCGCGATGACGACGGAAAGGGCTGCGCGAAGCACCACCGTCGGGGTGACGTCTGTCTTGGGCCACGACAGGCCGCCGATGGAGCGGACGAGGGACTGGCTCGAATCAGGCTGGTAGTTTGGCGAGGGCAGGGCCGGGAAGCTCTGTGCTTCTAGGTCCTGGAGCTGCTGGCTCCAGAACTTGGCCACCTGATCTTGGCCGATGCTCTTGACGTGCTGCACGAAAGCCTGGTAGGGCGGCGCGGGTGCGAGGGCGACCCCGTTGTAAGTACTTTCCAGCGTACTCAACATGATTGACATGGACCATCCATCGTAGAGAGCGTGGTGAATGGTCCAGACGAGGTAATGCCGCTGCTCCTGAAGGACGAGTCGGAAGCGCATCAGAGGTACACCAAGACCCATGGGGTGCTTGCTGTCCATGCGCATGTGGTAGTCGAGGTTTTCCGAGGAATTGGCAATGGCCGTCTCAGGCCATGTGTAGGCCTCATCAACCACAACCTGGACGAGACCTTCGCCAGGTAAATCGATGATGCGCGTCCTGAGGATAGGCGTGTTGGCCACCCACTTGTGCCACGCCTCCTTGAAGCGCGGGATGTCAATCTCCTGACGCACTTCAAAGACTTCTTGCGCGACATAGTCTCCGGCGCGTCGCGCCGTCAGAGCCAGCAGGCCCTCTTGCAGCGGCGTGCAGGGGAACACGTCCTGGACCTGCTCTGCATTCACCGAGCAGAGCTTGGCGGCATCCAGGCGTGTCTGCTGCGCATCGGCACCGGAACGGACCAGCGAAAACGGTGCAATCGATTGCTGGCTAGGTTCGACGAGCTTGCCCACGACGGTAGCGAGATCACTCAGACGAGGCCGCTTGAGAATCTCGGCCACGGTCAGGTAGACGCCGTTTTGACGCGCGAGCCCAACGACTCGCATGGCGCTGACGGAATCGCCACCAATACGCAAGAAGCTATCCTCGGCACCAATGGTATCTGGACTGATGCCCAAAACCGAAGACCAGAGCTCCTGGATCGTTCGCTCCGCCTCGGTTGTGGGCGGCCGCTTTTCTACTTCCTTGTAATAGGGATTCAGCGCCGTCAGCTCGTCCAGCGTGTGAGCTTCGGCCTCGGTACGCAGGGCCTGGCGATTGATTTTGCCGGCCGTGGTGAGCGGGAACCCGTTGCGAGGAATAAAGGCGCTGATGATGATGTTGGTCGGCAGGGACTGCGTGAGTCTTTCCTCAATTTCCGCCTGCCGTTCGTGCATAGATTTGAAAAAGTCGTCCTTTTTCGCGACGCCGATATCTAGGAACGCAGCCAGCACCGACTTCTTGCCGTGCGACGGCGTGACGACCTCGACCACCGCTCGGCTGTAGCCCACATCGGCCAGGGACTTCTGGATGACGTGCTCGATGCCTTCCAGCTCAAGACGTTGGCCGTTGAACTTGACTTGGGTGTCTTTTCGGCCCATGAAGATGAGGCTGCCGTCTTGGTGGTACCGGACCAGGTCACCGGTCTTGTACAGACGGCCCCGTCGACCGCCGCTGACCAGCCAGGGCGGGTCTTCGATAAAGGCCGCCGCGGTCTTGTCGGGTTGGCCAAGGTAGCCGGGGCCGACGAGGGGTCCTTCGAGCAGAAGCTCGCCGGCACAGCCCACGGGCACCAATGAGGAAGAATCCTGAGGGTTGACAATCCATGTACACATACCGGCACCAACGCCGATGCTGTCGCTAACCATGTCAGGTGTAACGCGTAAAATCGTAGCCGTGGCTGTACATTCACTCGGACCGTACATGTTGTTGACATGTTTAACCGCCTTTGACCATCGCTGTGCGTCGGCAGGCAGTAATCGCTCTCCGCCCAGGGTCAACGTGTGCAGCCTCTTCGTGGCGGCGTCTGTGAGAAGGCTGGCTGCTGTGGGTGTCATGTCGATATGGGTGACTTGGAATCGTTCCATCGACCCAGCAAGATCGTCGCGACGCTCATCTTGCGAGGGGATGCACAAGCAAGCACCGCCCGTCAACGAAAAGAGCAAGTTGAGCCAGGCGGCGTCAAAGGCGTAGGATGAAAAGTCGTAGACCCGCGCCTCCGGACCGTTGTAGCCGAAATAGTCCTTTTGGTATCGGATTGCGGTGCTGAAATTGGAGTGCGTAACAAGAACACCTTTAGGAACACCAGTAGTGCCAGACGTAAAGAGGATAAAGAGCGGGCTGCTTGGGTCGACCACTGGCAGCGTACTACCCTCAGAGGAAGGTTGTGCTTGCGTCAGCCATGCCTGGTCAATCGCCACAACCTGGACCGTCTTTGAAGCAGCCAAGCCATCCGCAAGGCTCTGGTACTTTGTGGACGAGAGCACCAGCGTGGGCTGGATCTGCTGGACAATGGTCCGCAGTCGCTGCTCTGGCTGCTCGGGATCCATGGCCACGGAGGCTGCGCCCGCCTTCATGACAGCCAGCATCGCAACGGGCGTCCACATGGATTTCTCAAAGCAGAGAGGGACGATGGAGCCCATACCAACGCCTTGGCTGACGAGGTAGTTGGCCAAGGTGGTGGACCAGACGTTAAGCTCCTTGTACGTGAGCTTGCCGTCCCATGCGTGGATGGCAACGGCGTCGGGCTGCTTTTGCGTCGTGTCCCTGATTAACTCATGGACGCACTGGTCCACTACTTCAGGGACCTGCGCATTCCACTGCCAGATGTCGGATAGATCCGTCTCGCTCATGGTGATGGCGTCGGCGAGCTTACCGTCCAGGTTCCCAGGGATGCACATCTGCCGAAGCACGTGTTCCATCTGCGTCACCATGCGCTCCGTCCTGTCGCTGGCAAAGACGGCGCCGTCGTAGTTGATCTGCAGCCACACGCCGTTGGGCTCCAGGTGACATATGATGTTGATGGCGTACGTATCGAACGCGCCGAGGAACCCAGAGTCGGGGCTGTTTTCCTCCTCCTCGGTGCCAGGCGCGAAGATGGTCGAGTCGAACTTGGTCTCCGACTTGTTCGGCTGAACGACGAGCAGCGTTTGGAACTGGCAGGCGAGCCTGGCTTCGGGGCTCACGCGACTGATCTTAAGCAAGCCAGCCTGCTCAAACTCAATCATGTCCACTGCCTGCTGCTGCATGTCGGTCAGAAACTGGCCGACGCTCTTGGTGTAGTCTAGCTGGATGCGTAGAGGCACCGTGGCGATTGTCGGACCGACCATGGCCTCCACGCCGTGTACGGGAGCATGCCGTCCAGCGACTGTGGCACCGTAAAGGACATCCTTGGCGTTGGTGTATTGGGCAATGACAATGGCCCATGCGGCGCGAAGCGCCATGGTAGGAGTCACACCAGCCTGCGGCCATTGCACGTCTTTGATCTGGCGGTTCAGGACGGCCGTGGGCTTGGGCTCATAGTCTGGTGCTGGCAGGACAGGAAAAGGCTGGGCCTCGAGGCTCTGCAGCTGACCATTCCAGAATGCTTTGATCTGCTCTTGATTGCCCTTGACAATGTGCTTTACAAATTCTTGAAAAGGTGGCTGTGCTGGCGGCAAGGCGTCGCCGCCGTGGTAGATTGTCTCGAGCAGGGACAGCATGAGGGGAATCGACCAGCCGTCAAAGAGGGCGTGGTGGATTGTCCACACCAGATGGTTGCCCTTGGCCTGCTGTACCAGCCGGGCGTGCAAAAGCGGCGTGCCGAGCTCCATGTGCACCTTTTCGTGCTGACGGATATAATCGTCGAGGCTCTGCGTGTCGTCTCCGCTGGCCAGCACATCGCCCTCGTCAATGACAACCTGGACGATGCCTTGGCCGGGGATATCAATCATCCGCGTTCGCAGAATGGGCGTTTGCGCCACAAAGGTGTTCCACGCGGAGCGGAAGCGGTCGGCATCAATCTCCGGGAGCAGCTCAAACGTCTCCGTGGCAATGTAATCCCCGGAGCGCTTGGCTGTCAGCGCGAGTAGTCCCTCCTGCAGCGGCGTGCATGGGAAAACATCCTGAATCTTGTCGGGCGCGACGGAACAAATCTTGGCCGCGTAGAATCGAATGTCTTCCGCGCCGAGACTAGGCTGAAGCAACGAAAATGGCTTCACCGTCTCGTCTTGTCCATTGTTTTCGCCGACACACGCGGCGAGGTCACCCAGACGAGGCTTCTTCAGAATCTCGGCCACAGTCAGGTGCAGTCCCTGCTCACGCGCCAGGGAGACGAATTTCATGACGGTGATGGAGTCGCCACCAACGCGCAAGAAACTGTCGTCGACGCCGATGCTGGACGGGCTAATGTCCAGAATGGATGCCCATAATTGCTGAATCTTAATCTCCGTCTCCGTGGTCGGTGGCCGCTTCTCCTTGCGGCAGGGGTTCATAGTTGTCAATTCCTCGAGATTGAAGGCCTCTGCTTTGGCTCGGAGAGCGCGGCGATCTAGCTTGCCCGAGACCATGAGAGGGAAGCCTTTGATTGGAATAAAGGCGAAAATTGTCATGTAGGCGGGGAGTCGCCGTGTAAGCTCCTGTTCGAGGACAGCACCATTTTCCCTCAAAAGTGCAAAGTAGCCGTCACCATCTGCCATGGCATTGGTATCCATCAGTGCCACCAGAACTGGTCTCTTGGAGCCTGACGGGATAATGTGCTCAACAATGGCTCTGGAGTCGCCCGACGTCTTCTCTAGGCACTCCTTGACAATGTGCTCAATCTCGCCGAGCTCCGTTCTTTGACCGTTGACTTTGATCTGGGTGTCCTGTCGACCGACAAAGATAATCTCGCCTTCCTGGTTGTACCGCACAATGTCTCCGGTCCTGTAGACGCGTCCACGGCGGCCTGCATGGCCTGGTGCGCCGCGGGTCAGCCAAGGCGGGTCGTTGATGAAGACGGCAGCCGTCTTTTCAGGCATGCCGATGTACCCTGCGCCGACGAGCGGGCCCTCAATGACCAGTTCTCCAATGGTTTCAATAGGCACCAGCTCGTTGTGGTCGGATGGCGATACAATCCAAGTATTGACGCCGTAACCAGTGCCTATACTGCCAGAGAATGGGACGCTTCGGTCAATTGTTGTGATGGTAGAGGTTGGCGTGCATTCAGACGGGCCGTAGGTGTTTAACAGCTCGACATCTTTGGGGAAGCGATTTAGTGCTTCGGTGTGGGCTTTCTCGCCGCCCAGCACGATGGTCTGCAGAGTTTCTGCGGTTTTGGGTGATAGAACGTAGGCCATTGTCGGCGTCATTTCAGCGTACGTTACTTTGAGCCGGACAATGGACTCGGAAAAGTTGTCTCGCCGGTCTTCTTCCGACGGGATGCAGAGGACGGCCCCCGCTGTGAATGTGTGTAATACATTCATCCAGGCCACGTCGAATGCGTACGAGGCGAAATCGTATACGCGCGAGTCGGGCTTGAAGCCGTGCGCCGTCTGCTGGTACTTGACAGCGCTGCAGAGGTTGGAGTGTCTGATGGAAACGCCCTTGGGCTTTCCTGTGCTGCCTGACGTAAAGACAATGTACAGGAGACTGCTAGGGTCGACTGTGGGCAGCGCATGGCCGCTCTGGGGGGTGGGCAGCTGAGCCAGCTGTTCCTCGTTGACAACCACGACCGAGGCGGCCGGCGGCATCGAGCTCAGCAGCTTGTTGGCGACAAACTGCTGCTTGATCGACGAGATGATCAAGACGGGCTCGACCTGCTGCACAATGACCCGCAGGCGGTCCTCGGGCTGGACAAGGTCTACAGCCACCGAGGCGGCGCCGGCTTTCATGACGGCCAGCATCACCACGGGCGTCCACATGGACTTTTCAAAGCATAGCAGCACAATTTTTCCCGGGCCCACGCCGAGGCCGAGTAGATGAAACGCCAGCCGCGTAGAGTAAATATCGAGTTCTTCGTAAGTCATGGATCCATCCCAGGAGCAGATGGCCTCGGCCTTTGGCTGCCTGGATGTTACTTCAGCAATCAGATCGTGAACACAGCGATTGACGGGTTCCGGTACTGTCGCATTCCAGCCCCAGATTCTTTCCAGATCTGACGAAGGAATGCCGGTACTATTCTCTGATGAGGTCATTTTTGAAGTTGTCACAGTAATTCTGTTTGTGACGTTGGTGTGTAAGTGATCAAACTTTTGTCAAACAAATTCGGGCTACGAAAAGCACTGCAGTCTAATTGGCAATACACGAAGCGCAGCCGGTGCCTTTGTTTATAAGACTCAGCTCTTCGGCACGCTACATACAGCCACACGTATACCGCTACCTGTGCGATTGACACCCGTCTTCGGCCACTTCCCTTGGTGGGCTGGCACACTACTGGGGGGGTTGGAACAGTCAGCGCGTGGTACGACCCCTACAAGTCAAAGAGATCAGCCGAGTCAGTGCCGCATTTCCACGGTGCCACAGTAAAGGCACAGATTTTCCCTTGGCAATCTATGCATGCCATGTAAGTAAGTGCCCATTCATCCATGATCACGTATGCCGAGACCGAGAACGATGAGCGGCGACGCCACCGAGGCCATCGCGCGCGCTAGTCCGACGAGCCCCATAGCACCATTTCAGCAACTCCCGAGAGATGTGTCAAGGCCGACGTAGTCCAGGGCTGACGGGCCTGCATAGCGCTTACGGGGTGTGAGAGTGAGGTTTGACTGTGCGGAGTACGGCGGACAATAGCTACTGTGGTGCTAAAACGCTGAGTAAACTCGAGCAGAGGGCTGTTTCTTATACAAGCACACCTTTTTTATATACCCACCTTCTTCACGCCAAGCTGAACCAACAGCCTTGTAAGCTAGCCAGCCAGCCAGGCAGAGTGATGGCGAGAGCACTCGTGAGAGTACTCAGGAGAGCACAGGCGAGGAGTGGTAACTCGAGAGACTCCTGCAGAGACTCGAGAGACGGAACAGAGAATAGGGGCCGTAACACGGAAAAGAAGCTATTAACTAGGGGCAGCGCTCCCACCAGCGCTCTCACCAGCGGGCTGGCTAGTAGGGTTGGTTTGCTCTATTTTAGGGTCTCCAACTAGCTAGCTTTATTGATAACCATACGTGAGCGTGTGCGTAGTGGAGAGAAAAACAGAAAAAACGGTCTCTCCAAGAGGGTATTAGTACTACCCGTCGTAGACTGCTGCAGGTCTTTTTTTCGGGCAGCTACGTAACTGACTACGATGCCGGGTGTGCCGCTTTGCCGTGTTTCAAGATGCACGATGTGACTGGCTACGGTCTGATGTTGCCGAAAAGCACGGCGTTAATAATCATAAAGTCGTCATTCCATCCCACTGAGAAAAGGACGTACTCACCGCCCGGAAGAAGGTAAACGGCGGATTATCATGTTTTATTATGGACAGAACTGCCTGGGTAAACAGCAAAATAAATAACCTGCTGACGTTGTGGTTGGGGCAAGTTTGCTAGCGCTGAGACAAGCCCATGAAAAGGCCGGGAAAGGCGACAAACAAAGAGGAAAGAAAATAACTAATTTGAAACCAGATCTGAGAGAATAAGAACAAACGAAAAAAATCGACAGACTAAAAGGCACTGTACACGTTGAATACGGTACAGTTGTCAGCAACTTCATCCAGCACCAGCAGCCCTATCCCGCCCAAGCCAAGAGACGGCTAAGAGATGGTGTGTGGGTAGTATCGCCGCTTCAGAGGAGCCTCAAATCCTTTCTTCTTTTCGCGCTCGGCAGGCCGGGGCCACTCCCGTCATGTCGATCCACCGAAAAGCCACAATTTAAAGAAAATTTTGTACCAACTGCAGTCCTGCCCGAGCTGAGGTTTCGTTCCGGCTTCCGCTGCAGCGTTGTACGTATGTCTGTCCAGTCGGCCACCACGTCTTGCAAACCTGCGAGTTTATTCGTCATTACCAGAAGAAATAAATAAAATAATACAAAATAAAAAATGAGCACAGGAACAGGGTAGCATCATGCCCGTTGATCCATATGACTTTGTCAGTGGGGCCGCCTTTGTACTGGAGTATTATTCCTGCTGAATCCAGCAAGGTGCCTTCCGAAATCCGTCATCTCATCTGAAGCCTGGCTCACGAAATCCCGCCGGCTTCTTCTTGTTGCGAAGTGCGGCCATCCGTCCCGCTACCAGTTCGAATGCTTTGGGAAGTCGCCGAAAAAGAAACACAGTCAGGGTGAGGCAGAAAGAAAAAAAAGCTTCCGGCGGGCGCATTATTCACATGACAAGGTACAAGGTGTGTAAGTGGGCTTATGGGTGCTTGCGCTCACTCCCAAATGTCTCACAAACTTGTGTCCTCTGCGAGCCTGGGTGATTTGAATTGGTATTATTCTGCTTATGCAGTTGCCACCATTTGTACGAGAAATTGCGAAGATCCAAAAATGTAGAGTATTGCAGATCCGTAGAGCCCGTTCGAGGGGGAAAAAGGGGGATTGTGCAATATCGGCAAAGCAGAAACGTGCATGGCACGCAAGCAAGTGACCGGGTGGGTGGACGCGCAGCCCGAAAGCCATAGGGAGGATCACGCAAGCCAACATATGCGTCGGAAAAAGCTCAGTCCAGCGGGGCCTGGCCTGTTTTTTCTTTCTGAAGCACGGTGCAAACCAGTGTACCTTTGGCCCTTAGTCAACCTGCTGCCTCGATGGGGAAGTTGGTAGTTGCATGCCGGTCATCACTAGGTCGTTCCAGTTTCGACCAGAGATTTTGGCCTGTAACTGTGGTGCCTATTATTAGTCGGGCAGCGAACGCGTACCAATCTAGCAGCATACTACATATAAAACTTTGAACCGTTTCTTATCATACCGGGCCACCTGTTCTGCGTACACACCTTTGCTGTTGCTCTCTTCTTATCTCGACAGCCCAGCAAACATGGAAAGCAATCACCACTACAACTATTACTCTCTGAGTATCGCCATTCTGTTTGCGATAGGACTTCTTATCAGTCGGGTTATCTATGCCCTGTTCCTGTCACCCTACTGCCATGTGCCCGGTCCCAGAATCTGCAAAGTCACCCGTCTCTGGGTAGACCTCCACGACATCTTCCTCCGCCGCAACCAACAGATTTACAAGTGGCATGAAAAGTACGGCCCCGTCGTGCTCATCGCGCCGGGCGAGGTGTCCGTGTCCAGCGCCGCGTCTACCAAGCTCATCTACCGCGCGGGCACGCAGCACCCCAAGAGTGCCTTCTTTGACAACTTCACCATGTACGGCGAGCGCACCATCTTCACGGCGCTCGGCTGCGTGGACCACCGCGCCATGCGCAAGTCGACGTTTGCCTTTTACCAGCCCACCACTGTCTACAGCGACTCCGTCATGGGGCCTCTGCGGCAGCGCGTCCACCTCTTCGTGGACGAGCTCAACAACAGCGCCCACGCCGAGTCGACGGTCGGTGCCGACATTTTCAAGCTCACCAATTCGTACGCCTTTGACAACATTACTTCCCTTGTGTACGGCCCGAGCCACACGTCCCAATCGCTAGAGTCCGTCAAGGAGAAGCAGACGATTCTGGAGGACTGGGCCGAGTGCGAGGTCTGGAACAACCTGCTCTACACGTTTCCCCTCGCCCACAGGTTCATGAAGTTTGCCATTACCCACCTCAAGGATCCTCACTTCCTGCACGCCGAGGAAAAGCTGTTTGAGTGGAACATGGAGAGGCTGGACTCGACGATACAAAACATTAGCACGGCGACGGGCCTGTCGCTCGTCGGACGCCTGCTCAAGGATAAAAAGGGCAGCGAGGTGCCCCGCAAGACGTTTCTCGCGGCCGAGTGTCTGGACAATATCCATGCGGCGCAGACGACAGTCTCCTTGTCGCTCACATTTGCCATCTGGCTCCTGGCTGTGCACCGCAGCTGGCAGCGCGAGGTCCGCAACGAGCTGCAGAGCCTGCCGTTGGAAGACGACGGCCTGCCTTCTTTCGACGCCATCAAGAACGCGCCCATCCTAGAGGCGTGTCTTCGCGAATCGCTCCGAACGAAGCCTCTGTCCAGCGGCCGAGCGGAGAGAATCGTTCCCGAGACCCATCTGTACGACGATGTCATGATACCAGCGGGCGTAAGTCTTACAAAATTACTTGTTCCCCATCTCACCTTTCCATTTTTTTGCTAACTCATTTTTTTACAGACAATCATTTCGACTTCCACAATAGCCATCCAGCACAACCCTTCCGTCTTCCAGAACCCGCACATCTACGACCCCGGTCGCTGGCTGCGCGCGGACCAGGACGAGCTGCGCGCCATGGAGAGCTGCTATATCCCGTTTGGTTACGGCGCGCGCATATGCCTCGGCAAGGCCTTTGCGGTGGCCGAGATTAAGCTGCTGCTGGCGTGCCTGCTGCTGAATTTCGACATTCACGAGAACGAGCAGTCGGGCACGAATGCGACGACCATGAGCCAGCTGGGGACGGAAAATGCGCTCCCGCGGGGGCTCCGATGCGATGTGCTGTTCCGGAGATTACAGAAAGCGTAAGCCCCGGGGGCAAGTACGATTACTGAGAATACAGAAGAAGGTTGGCATACGTGTCTAGAACATATTTTTCTTCTTTCGCCTACTTCCGACGCAGGCTGCGGAAGTCGCAAAAAAGTTTTTGTAATGGAATTATCTGATGGGAATAAAAGAATAAAATAAAAATAAAAATAGAAAATATAGATCTGACGCAATATATTGAAAATCCTTTTTTCCACAGTTTCTTACGTTTTTGACCCAGACCTTGGACAAGGGTTCAGCCAAGCATTGTCTCGGAGGCCGGCCTGCAGCAAGTTCGTGTCAGATCTGCATGTCTTGGACGACGACACTGCGCTGTACGTGAGCCTGATGAGGCGCCGCAAAAAAGTTCGTTTATGGGCTCCACGACGAGGAGTCGCAAGCCCCGGCAGTTGAAAACTGACCAGACAATTCATGACGGTGCCATGATCAATCAATCACGCCACGGTGGGTGAGGGATTACATGCGAATAAGCGTATATATTGGGGGGTTCGCGGGATGAGGCCAGACTCGGCGGCCGGCATCTTTCAGTGTGGAGTCAAGTGAACAACGGGATTGAGTTTTCAGAGATTCTGTCGTATTTCCAGGGTTTATCATTAAGTTGTCTCGTCGCCTTGGTTCTTCAGCCGGATGATGCGACTTCTGCAAGTTCTCTTGCGTGCTGCGTGCTGCTGTGGCATGGCCGCGTGCCGCCATGCATGCATGTGCGTACGGGAATTTTTTTTCTCTTTCGTGACAAATACCGAGAGCAAAAGAATGCGCCTGCGGCTCTCACGGATGTACCAGTGTCCCCGTCAGCATGCAGTAGCTGGTCTAGATGAGATGGGCCTAAGCAAGGGGGCGCGTGGTTTTCGTCTTCCGAGAGCCACGCAATCCCAAGGCCAGTGGGGGCGAAGTCGGTTAGCACGGCGCCCAGCCGGGAACAAAATAGGATAGATCCGAAAAAAGCTTCAGGCGTCTTGGCTTTTGGGGGGGGGGGTTTGACAACTGGGGCGCATTAGTCTGGATGAAACGCAGTCTTGTTAGCCTGATGGGCTAATGTCCCAGCGCCCCTCTCGCCAACAACGAATGAAACCAAGGAGAGAAAGCTGACAGGCGGGGGTGAGGGGGCCAAAAGAGAAGCAGCATGGAAGAAAACCGCCGGTCTGTCCACAATAACAAGTCGCCGTGTGTACAGACATTTCCGCTTCGCTGCAAGGTTGAGCGACTACGCCTACCCTCATAGGGTGGGCGGCCTCGACAAGAAAACACACCAACACGTTTGCAGTGACGAGTGAAGCAGCCAATCAGCCAGTATAAGCGCTGGCGTGAGCGCATGGCCGCCCGGTCTTAGGGTTGAGGGTAACACACTGTAAAGGTAGCGCTCTCGCAGGCGTCCCGCCACTCACCAGCGCCGTCGCCAGCGCTCGTTACAGCGCCTTCATCGACATCACCAGCGTTCCCACTGACTGGTTAGTTGGTTTTACAAATAAACATGTTCCCTTGTGAACATTCTTCAATTAAAGAGCCGAAGTCTACTTCGCTAAAAGAGGACCTCCGCTTCTTCAATGTATAATCGCCGATCCTATATCCCTACCCCTCGGGTTAACAATGGCGGAAATGTCACCATCGACTGCTGTATGTATCCTGTGGGTAAGACAGCGGGAAGGGTGGATAGCACCAGCTTTGGGCTGTTACATGTGTGAATTACCAATACTTGGATTCAGTCCGAATGCGAGAGATCGTGTCTTTTCGCTAGCACAAGCCACAGGGATAGTAACCATCCTTGCTGCCCTTTTTCTCGACTGACCATCAGCCCTAACACAATTCGGTGGCTTTGTTTTATTGCTTGTTTTATCGCTGGTCAGCGCTTCCCGGCGGTGGCGTGCAAGCCTATCCCCGATTAGATTCATAGCGGCGTCATCGCTGACTGGTCTAGATCTGCGCCCGTCTTTTGCCTTTTTTTTTTTTTTTGGCCCATCTCCGCCCCTCCGAAAACAAGGACCAAAATAAGAATAAAAGTATGACATGAGAAGAAACGAAATTGTCAACCAGGGTGTTTGCTACCCGCAACCCAGAGGGCGTGTAGATAGACAGGTAGTTTTTGCTGCGCAAACCCACTGTAAGCCGCTGGCCCAACCCCAAATTCCCCTCTTTGCCTCTTCCAGCATAGGCCGATGGGAGGCAGTGCCCGCCCATCCCGTTAGGTAAGCCAGCCAACATCGGGCACCCAGCTTGAGCAAACACATGCAATGTGTGTTGCTCACAGCACCTGGTTAGTTGCAGCTTGTTTGTCCATCTTTTTAGATCCGATTTCCCTTGGTCCAAAGGACTAGCCGATATTTCGACCCCAGAGAAGGATTGACCTCGTCATTCCAGCTCATGTAACTGCGGCGCGCGCGCAGTCTTCCTCTCAGACAACAGCAGCACCGCCGTCGCGATGCCTTCCAACCACAGCTGCACCATTGACGTGGAGCGGGCCTTTGGGCCTTCCGTCTCTTCGACATGCCTCGGCGGCTTCGACTTTACCTTGCTTTTTGAGGAGACCATCCTCACGATCCTGCCGCTGGGCCTGACCTGCAAGTTGTCCCTGTCAAGGCGCCGCGCGCGCGAGCCCCCCCGTCTGCGTCTCAGCCACTCTAACGCCTTGCCTCTGCAGTTATTTTATCGGTGGGACGCGCTCTTCAATTGCGCGATGCGCTCGCCAAGGTCAACAAGTCATGGCTTTTGCCTGTCAAAATGGTAACACATTTGCGCTTGCGACACACGCGCCCGAGTAGCTCGAAACGGCTGGCTAATGGAGTATCCCAAGGTCTCATACGGGGCGTACATTGTGCTGCAGATTGTTCTTCTGGCATTGTGGGCGCAACCTCATGCGCCGAAAACAATGTCCACGCTCCCGACGCTCTCGGTCACCCTGGTCACGTCTCTCTTTTTCCCATACCTCTCGTACCTGGAACACACGCGATCGGTGCGCCCATCGACCCTCCTGACGCTGTACTGGGGCCTCTCTACTCTTCTCGATCTTGCGCGCGTCCGGACGCTGTTTTATCTGCAATCGGCCCATCACCTGGCCGCCGTATTCCTCGCTGGCTTTTGCGTCAAGCTTGTCATTTTCATCCTGGAACTGTATGAAAAGCGCCGTTTGCTCCGCCCTAAATGGCAGGATGCCTCGCCCGAATCTACGAGCAGCACGTACGGCAGAGCACTTTTTATTTGGCTGAATGCGTTAATGGTGAAGGGTTTCCGCGCATCGTTGACCGTCGACACGTTAATGCCGATAGACAGCGATCTCCTCAAGGCGTCAGAGCCATCGACGCTACTGGCTCGGTGGAATCGAGGTTGGTGGCCATGATCAAAGGAAAAGACAGAATGCTAACAACCTTGGGCAGCGGATCAAACAAAGAAGCACGCATTGCTCTGGGTCTTCATCATGCATTACAAATGGCAGATACTGGCCGCCGTGCCGGCCCGACTAGCCCACTCGGCATTCACCCTTGCCCAGCCCTTCCTCGTCCAAAGAGTCCTCGACTACACCGCCGCGCCCCCGACTGAATCCGATAAAAATACAGGCTACGGCTTGATTGCCGCTTACGCTCTCGTCTATATTGGAATTGCTGTATGTCATCCGACACTTAAACTTGGGCGATAAAACTAACATTCGCATCTAGATTGCATATGCAGTCTACGAGCTCAAGGTGTATCGCGCCATCACCCTCTTCCGCGGAAGCCTCATCTCTGTTATTTTCGACAAGACACTTCGAGTCAGCTCCCACGCGGCTTCTGACGCCGAGGCAATGACTTTGATGAGTGCCGACATTGACCGCATCGGGCTGAGCATGGAGGACGTACACGAGCTGTATGCCGGGCCCCTGGAGCTGGGCCTGGCCCTCTGGCTTCTGTACAGATTCCTTGGCGTGGCCATGTCCGCTTCCACCGCCTTTGTCGTTGGTAAATTAAGCTCCACGTCCGGTGATGCCAAAGAGTACATGACACTAACCCTGAATAGTTTGTCTCGTCGCAAGCTTGCGAGTTGCAACCATCGCGGGTGACGCCCAAGTCCCATGGCTCGAGGCTATCGAGACTCGACTGGAAGCAACGTCCAGTGCTCTTGGTGCCTTGAAAGGAATTAGAATGACCGGCGTGAGCGGTTCCATTTCCGCCATGATTACCCGCCTTCGACAGGAGGAGATTCGGTCCTCTCTTCGATACCGTCTTTGGAACATTTTCTTGAATGCTGGATGTGAGTACACGAATAGGAAGAGGACGGGAAGGCCCGCTCTAACAATTTCCAGATTATTTATCGTCTACTTTTGCTCCTGTTTGGGGATTCGGTGTCTTCATTCTGCTAGCCAGATCAAGAGGCACACAGACGCTCACGGAACAGATCATCTTCCCCGCCCTTACATTGTACGAGCTCTCAGATCAACCCACAGTCAACATTCCGGATGCGCTTGAGCATGCGCAGACAATCTTGAACTGTTTTGAGCGCATCCAGGAGTACCTTGTTGCAGATGAGCAAGGCGACTCCAGCACCGATTCGGAACAAGATTCAAAAGTCTCGGGTAACAACGAAAAGGACGGCTCCAGCACTACTTCATCTCAAGAGAAACAGGCTGAGGAAATTGTGCAAGCTGGCTTTTCCGAAAAGGCAGATCTGACGAACCCTGACGCCATCTACACTGCACGCAATGCCACGGCCGCATACTCATCCGACAAGGAGCCAGTGCTCAAAGCTCTCAACTTTGGCATTGCCAAATCCAAGACGACCATGGTTATTGGACCCGTCGGTTCTGGCAAGTCTACGCTTCTTAGACTCCTCCTTGGCGAAATACCCGAGGTAGGAGGCTTTGTCAACAGGACGTTCCCCAGCTCTGCGTACTGTCCCCAGACTTCTTGGATCTTCCGAGGCACAATCCGCGACAACATCGTTGGCTTGTCCACATGGGATGAGCCTCGGTACAATAGCGTTGTGCAGGCCTGTTCTCTTTCAGCCGATTTTGATATTCTACCCAACGGTGACCGCACCGAAGTTGGTACACGTGGCTCGCACCTCAGTGGTGGCCAGCAAATGCGCGTTGTAAGTAAAACTCCTCTATGCCAGCAGCAAGCTTTGCTAACGATAGACAGTCCCTTGCGCGAGCGCTTTTCTCAGGTGAGGATGTCATTATTCTCGACGACGTACTAGCAGGAGTCGACCGTATTACCGAGTCAAGCATCCTTGACGCCGTATTCGGCCGCGACGGACTGCTCCGACAGTGGAATGCCACGACAATCCTGTCCACAAGCTCGGGTAAGTACTGCAGCTGCGCCATGACTACATTGTGCTAATCCAGCCTAGATCGCCACTTGCGCTACTCGGATTCTGTCATCGTCCTCGACAGGAACGGCAACATTACGCGACAGTGCACACCGGAGGAGCTGTCCGGTGTCACGCTCGACCTGGAGCGCTTGGATGATGATAAATCAACCACGGGCGAGCCTGCACTGGATCTTGAACTTCCAGATGAAATCCTGGAACACATGGCCACCACCGAAGTAGACGTTGGCGGCGATCGCCGTGTTGGCGACGCCAAGATTTACGCCTACTTTATCGCTGTTGCTGGTTGGTGGTACATGGTGCTCTATGTAATCCTTTATTCTGCATTTGTCTTTGGTCTCCGATTCCCATGTGAGTCATCTACGCTACTTGCGAATACTCGCTCGCCGCAAAACTAACACTCTCTCGCAGCTATTTGGCTACAGTGGTGGGCCAATGCCAACGATAAGCACCCTAATGAAAACATTGGATACTGGCTCGGTGTCTATGGTGTCATTGCGGCTACGGCTTTCTTGGGAAGTGTTGCGTCCGACTCTGTCTTCCAGTTGAGAATTGTTCCCAAAATGATGGTGGAATTCCACAACCGTCTGCTGTCCACAACCCTGAACGCCACCACAAGATTCATCACCTCGAAAGATACCGGAACGATTCTCAATCGGTTCAGTCAAGATCTCAATCTGATTGACGCCGAGCTTCCCAGTGCGCTGGACAAGACCATCATTGCCATACTGTCAGCTCTCTTCTCTGCCGTGCTGGTATTCATTGGCTCCAGCTATGTAGGTGCGGCCATCCCGCTCTGCATTGGTGCTCTGTACATTATCCAGCTTTACTACCTCCGCACATCCCGTCAGCTTCGACTGTTGGACATTGAATCCAAGGCACCGCTGTTTTCGCTTTTTGTGGAAAGCATCGAGGGTCTTGCCAGCATTCGTGCCTACAACTGGTCCCGCCATTACATGCAGCGCAGCATCGACATTCTCAACTCGTCGCAAAAGCCGTACTACCTCATGTGGTGCATCCAGCGATGGCTGACTCTAGTACTGAATCTGGTGGTGGCTGCCGTCGCTATCCTGCTTGTTGGTCTCGCAACCAATATTCGCAGCGGCTCTACCGGCTTTCTCGGTGTCGCGCTGTTCAACATTGTCTCGTTTAGTCAAACTCTGCAGCTTGTCGTGACCGAATGGACCCATCTGGAGACGGCCATCGGAGCCGTCAGCCGCATCCGTTCATTTGTGCTCGGAACTGAGCGAGAAGATGCTGTCGGCGAGACGGAGGAGCTGCCCAGCGACTGGCCAAAGACCGGGTCAATCACCTTTACTGACGTTTCTGCTTCGTACGACGCGAGCCTGGGACCAGTTCTCCAAAACATCAACCTCACTATCAAGGATGGCGAGAGAATCGCCATTTGTGGTCGTACCGGCAGGTAAGCTTCACCCCACTCACTTACAACATGTTTCGTGTTCTAATGTATCACAGCGGCAAGTCTTCTTGCGTCTCTTCCCTGTTCCGCATGCTTGACCTCGATACTGGCTCGATCCTGATCGATGGGGTCGACATTGCCAAGGCACCCAGAGACGAGCTGCGCATGCGCCTCAACACTGTCCCGCAGCAGCCCTTCTTCCTGTACGGCAGCGTGCGAGGTAACATTGACCCGCTCGGCACCGCGACCGACGAGCGCCTCATCGAGGTCCTGACCACTGTTCAGTTGTGGGACATTTTCGAGGAGCACGGCGGTCTGGACGAAGACATGGACGCGGACTTGCTCTCCCACGGACAGCGACAACTCTTTTGCCTGGGCCGTGCCATGGTACGCGGCGGCCGCATCCTGGTTCTGGATGAGTTCTCGAGCAGGTACGTCAAAGCAGGCCCCCAAGAATGACTTTTCAAGTACTGACTGATTTTGCAGCGTTGATGCGGATACGGATGACATGATGCACCGTATTATTCACGACGAGTTTCAAGGGCACACTGTGATTGCGATTGCGCACAAGCTCGACACGATCCTCGACTTTGACCGCATCGTGTTCCTGGACAAGGGCGAGATTGCCGAGATTGGGGCGCCGCGGGAGCTGCTTGCCACCGAGGGGTCACTCTTTCGAGCGCAGTATGAAAGTTCTGGGAATTAGCCCTCGCCTGGCTGACATGTAGGGGCAAGTTGCATAGTTCAAGGAGTACACTGGCGATTTTGTTGATTAAAAGCGTTTTTGTTAAAAATTTGATTTAATATAGAATGGAAAAGTTGTAATTCTGTTTTATCCTTGGTATGGCTTTTGTTAGTCTTGGAAAAAGTGCTTGTTCTACACGTCCATATTTATAAGTGCTGCTGCCATGGGAAGCCGTTGTGTCTGCCCGAAGCTCGGCCCACCGATAACTTGTGAGGGTTGAAGTGTTTGACATACGAAGCCCTATTACTCAGTACAGCACAACAGCATTCATTTCAAAAGGACAGCTAGTAAAATTAATCTCTTCATGATTTGATATTGTTTCCCGCATTAAGAAAAGGACTCGACGCAAAAAATTTTTATATTGAAAGAGGCTGGCGGGTATCGCGAAAAAAGATGAAATGAATATAGGTAGGTACAGGGTACGTACCCGCGAACCGGTGGGAACGCCTGCTGACAATTGGAGCCCATCTTGGGACACGACCGACAGCAGCCCGCCCGGCACGCGTGGCCGATATGAGACATGCAGCACAGCCCGTGACGTATTTAGGTGCTCATCTCGGCGTTAGCCTGCCCCCCTCCAGCCCTTGACGAACATGCTTCGGTATATCGAACCATTGCGTTGTGGCACTTTGCGGGAGCGTTTACTGGTCGAGGGCGTGGTGCTGCAGCCCGCGTCGAGATGATGGGCCGTGAGCTACGTTGGGATGAAGATGTCGTCGCCGTGGGAACAGACGAGGTGACAAACGTTGGGCGAGTCAAGAGCAGCATTCGATGCAAGAACGCAACGATGGCCCAAGGAACGATGTGCAATGAATTGTTTTCGCGCGCTTGTGACTGCTGGACAGAATTGGCACCCGTAAGCGGGCGGCTCTCTCGACAGCGAGGGCCAGCCCAGAAAACAATTATTTATTCTTTCACCGAGAGAGAGAGAGCGCCAGCGTCTCTCTTTGTATCGAAAATGAAGACGGGTCAGCCAGCTTTTTTTGGTGTGGTGGACAAAACAAGGACTTGTGTCATTAATATTGGTACAGCGGGGGCGACACACCTTGGCGGAACACTGGCGACGATCAAAATGAATCTTCTTCAGCCCGTCGGTGTACCTTGAAAGTATCAATTCGGATAAGAATCTGATTTGGTACAAAATGTTTCCGGAAATCTATTGTTGATTGTTTTTCTTGGAAATGCGGTTTTTTGAGTTTTGCGGGGATCTGGCTAGTTCTAGAGGAGCTTTGAGTTTTTTGTTCTTCCCTTTTACGTGCCGTGTGCGTGGTTCGACGAATCAATGACTTTTGATCCTGAAAAAATGGCCGATCCAGGCCTGTGTTTGCGTGCCTGTTGGTGGCGTCGGCCAGCCGTCCACAAAGGAGCGGAAAAGGGCGAATGGCAGCGAGGCCTGCGCGCCACACGACTTTTTTGTGGCAGTTCTGTCTAAAAACGGAAGGTTTGAAGGTGAGAGAGAAAATAAAAAAGGAGAGCACGCACTGCAACGCGCATCAGCTCTAGGTGCACGAACAAAGCTGGCCGCCCCCCCCCTGTAGTGGAACGGAACGGGACAGGTTTTTAGTCAATACATGGGTTTGGCTGGCGCAAAACTTTGAATTGAACGATTGCCCAATTCTACTGAGTAACAATAAAACGATTTGTCGCATCTTTTTCGCGTCGGTTGACGTCAACCATTGAGTCTGGCGCAGGGGGGAGGGAACCAGGCTGGGCCAATAATTGGGGAACACGGCAACGGCGTGGAGCTGGGAACCAAATTAGCTGATGCAGAATACAACAACCCCAGCGCTGATGATGGTCCCATGTGCCGATATGCGAGCAGCTAGGTAGTTGGTTATTTTGGCGACGTGTTTGATCAAAGACGGCTAGGCCGATTCACGGTCCTAGCAGCACATTTGGTAGCGAGTAAGCGTCACTGTTGGCATGCTGCTGGCCTGATGGCATCAACGTGCCAGTTTTCGCTAGGCCCCCCCTGTAGCCTTTTCACTACCTGCTCACTAGAAGCCCTCCTCCGTGCTGTGGCGCGTATTGGCGCAGCCGTGCAGACAAGCCACCCACGCCCAACAGAAAAGACGATATATGCGGGCTAATCAAATCCCAAGGTACTTTTGCGCTGACCTGCATATCTACCTTTGTAGTTGCCATTACCTTTTTTTCCTGTGCTTGGTGATTGAACGGCAGATCCACATCATGACAGCTACCGACCTACCTAGGTACTGAGCAGGTACCGTGACGACAAGGGCCGCTGCAAAACAAAGGCCCCAAGCCCCCCCTTGCTAAAACACGTTCAACTGCGCATGCACGACAGCGCAGGGGGCAAGACAGGCCGCCGCAAGTCATACCTACCCAGCAGCGAAAATGATCCCAGCCCTTTTTCCTGCGTGTGCCTGAATTGATGGACTGCGTGTCCCCCCCCCCCCCCCCCGGCCCTCCACTCCGCGAATGGCCCACCAGCCCTCGAGCCCACTAAAGCCACGGAGCCCACTCTTGCTGCCCACGCCTTTTGGGGTGCTGGAACTGCTGGAACAAGCTCTCCTGTGCTGTCCAACAGGTACTGCATGGGTACCTCTGCCATGCTGCCCCCCCCCCATCCCATCCCACATCTCCAATCCCCCCCATCGCCGTCCTCCAGCCCGTCCTCGAATTCTGGAATGCCACCCGCCTCACCTGCATCTTGCATCATTCGCACTGCTAGCGAGTTGTTTGATCGCCTCTTCTCTTCCGGTCTGCGCAATCTCTTCCTGCGATTGCGATCAACCGTTTTATTTTTCTTCTTCGTCTTCTTCTTCTTCTTCTCTCTAGACTCGCTCTTCATACACTAAGAAACCGTTGCTCACCGTTGTTGCTTCCCACGTCTCGCTGCTGCTGGGCCACAGCCACTTTCCGTCCTGTTGCTCCGCCCAACCACCAACATACCGTGTCTGGCACACTACGCAAAACTACCCGCCGAACCGACAAACGCTTCTTTTTGTAGTGTCGCGATTGATTGCCATTTCTCCCTCTGTCACTCTCGATTTTTTTTATTCTCTATATTCTTCTACGCGCGACGATAATTTGCTTCTACCGATGCGCCGATAACAACATCGCCGAGTTTCCCTCCCGCTCTCCCTCGCGCTAGTTGCTTCCCGCCGCTCGGCGCAGCTAGCCCACGCCCGACAACATGCTGAGACCTGCGACGCCGCTCACGATATTGCTGGCCGTGGCCTTGGCCCTGCTCATCATTGCCGTCATATCGGCTCCTGTCACAAAGTCCATTTATCTCGGCAAGGCCGACAACACCATATATGGAGTATTTGGCAGATGCACAGGTGACAAGTGCAGCAGCGTCGGCCTTGGCTACGATGGTGAGCAGCTTTGCGACAATCACCTTCTTGGACTCTCCTTACTGACAACCTTCTGCAGTGTCCGCCGATGGCTCAAGTACATTTACCATGTCCGACTCTGTGCGCAAGTCGCTCTCCAACGTCCTCATTCTGCACCCCGTCGCCGCTGGCTTCACCCTCGTCATGTTGATCATGGCCGGAGCTTCTCACGCACACAGCGCCGCCCACTCTGCCCGATACCTCCTCGCTCTCTTTGTTTTTACTCTTCTCGCGTTTCTCATTGCCCTTGTCGCCTTCATTATCGACATTGTCCTTTTCCTCCCGCACATGGCCTTTGGCACCTACCTGGTCCTCGCTGCTGCCGTCATCCTCGCCATCAGCGCTATTGTAACATTCTCTATGCGTTCCTCCATGGTCGGTAGAAAGGCCCGCAGGCGACAGATTGCCGAGAATGCCGAGATGAGCGGCGAAAACTACTACAACCGCGAGGCCACCATGAAGCCCATGGGCAGCACATTTTCGAGTGTTCCTGCCCCGCCCACCACCATGTCCGGCGCAAATAGCGGCGCCGACGGCCTGCCCGCGTTTGCCTCGTACGAGAGCAGCCGCCAAAAGGATGACCAAGTTAGTGACGAGCGCATCCCGCTTACACAGGTTCGCACCGCGGACCGCTCGCCCGGAACAAACACCAGTGACCTCGCAAACGTTGGACCTTCGCGCTCCGCCTCGCACGACAGATACGGAAACCAGCCCGGCCAAGGGGACCCTTACGGAGCTCAGGGCCAAGGATATGGCCCCAACAGCCGACCCAGAGGAGGCATGCCTGGTTATCGCGGAGCCGCTCCCCCGCGCGGCGGTCGTGGTGGTTACGGTGGCTATGGCGCCCCAATGCGCGGAAGAGGAGGCTATGCCCGTGGCGGTATGCCACCTCGTGGCAGAGGCGGTCCTTACGGCCAGTCTCGAGATGGATACGGAGGTCCAGCCATGGCTGGCGCCGCCATGGCAGGAGGTGCGGTGGCTGGAGCGGCAATGGCCCGTGGCGGCCACCAGGGCTACGACAGGCGGCCTTCGGCCCCCGAAACGTATGACGCCTACAACAACCAGCCAGCCAACAACCAAGGAGAGTATAACAACTGGGGATCGCAAAGCAACCCCGGCTATGCAAACACGCAAGAAGACCTGCCGCGCGCCGAATCGCCGCCGCCGATGCCCGCTGAAGTCTCAGCTTCCGGTTTTGGCCCACCTATCGAGCTGGCTACCACCGAGTCAAGCCATCACGGCTATGGCGCACCAGCCGCCGAAACGGCCCCTGCCAACGACGCCGATGCTACTGGCATGGTTCACACGCAGCAAGGCCACCCCATGGGCCAGATTCGGCCTGGCTACGTGAGTGATGGAAGCAAGTACAGCACCGACGAGTACGTCGCTCCGCGCGCCGCCTGGAACCACGGCTCCGGCAGACGATCGCCTCGGACACAGTCTCCCATCCACGGGGCTGATCGCCGCTCCCCAGCTGTCGACTACCGCGGACCGACTAGCCCTCTGGCTGGCGCTCCCGGTGCCGCCCCTGGCAGCTATTACGAAGACGTCGAGCCCCGATACGAGACCTCGGGCGCGCACCCCGTCCCCGTTGCCCCGCATCCCGAGCCCATGTACGAGGATGTGCACCACATGGACGGATCGCGGAGCCCCGCGGGATCGGAACGATCCAACTTTACATCAGTCTCCCAGCGAGGTGTCAACCCGCGCTGGAACCCGCAACACCATCCCATGCCGGGCAACGCCCCGCGTCGCGTCTTGCAGCAGCGCCAGGATATGATTCTGGACAACCCCGACTTTCAACTCCCAGGCGGCCGCTCCGGCAAGCTCAAGCACGGCAACCCGTCCGGTCTCGTTCCTGGGAGCGCGTATCCCAACGCGCCGATGTAGGGGCGCCTACCGATTTTACTTTTTTCGTTTAGATTTTTCAATGCGGCTTGGATTCGGATATACGGCTTTTTGACAATCAGTCGCTTGTGCTTCATGTCCTGTGGAACATGAAGAGGGAATGAGCACTTTTATATATAGTTTTCTTTTCTTGCGGCTCATTTCTGTATTACTCTTTTTTATTTTTTTGAGCCTCCTTTGGCTTCAACTTGGTTCAAGATGGACCATGAACGCTTGGTTTTGATTATGTAACATGGCAACGAGAGGCGGAGGATGGTTCACAAGCTAAGCAGGTGGACCGAAGCGGCATATGGCAGAGAGGAGCAAGCACCTATGGATTATAGTATCAGCACTGGATTCAAAGAAGGGAGGTAGCGTTTTTGTCAAGATAGGATATTCATGTGGTATTTTATATAATTCAACAAAAGTTGCATCTTTTGACGAGAGGCTGTCGTGGGAGATGCCGCAGTGTGGAGAGGGCGTCTGTTTGAAGGCCCGTTTGCACTGATGACGTGTGGGATGCAGACTTGGGCGCCGATGGCCGCAGGTGGCGGCCTTCGTTTGCAGTCTCGACCTAGGTATCTCCTAATTTTTCTGTCCTTTTCCACGGAGAGGAATTTTGACAAGAAACTCTTCCGGCATCATCAGTCCATTCACTCCTTATGGCCGGAACCGCGCATGATGCCAGCGATGCCATAAACGCTTGCCGAGATATTCTATTCACTCCTTTATTCTGCATCCTCTACCTGCCGCCAGACACTTGTTAAAATCTTTCGTTTTCCTCTCCCTTTGGCGTCAATTCTTCTTTTTTGGACATGGGCCGATGCCACTCGTTTATCCTCATCCTCTCCTCCTCAGTGTACAGCGGGATTTGATTGTTCAATTTTATACCTTTTTGGATTCATCAGGTATGCACTATTTTCATCTGCTGCTGTATTTCTCGCTCTGTTTTCCGTTTTGAGGGAGGGAGGGGCTGCAGAAACTCGAGGAAAGTGCGCTCGCTTGGGCCTGTCCAGGAATCATCTGCCCAACTGGCCCCCCCTCTACCCAGCTTCCGCTGCTACGATGAGGATCGTCTTTGGCCTACAGAAATCATGACCCAATCTACCTTAACCTTGCACTGATTCTTTGGCAATTCTTGGGTGCAATTTTCTGTATCCGTTTTTCTTGATCTTTGTTGGAGATTGTGTTGGAGACGAGCGTTACTGTTTTGGCGTGCTCATATTTGGCTCCTCTAATCCGGACTTGCCCAGATCTCTTTTTTCCCTTGTTTCTGTCTATTTGTTGGACATTTTCGCCAAGTCATATAATCGAGGAGCAAGACATATCCACACGCTTGAAAAAAAAATATACCACACCGACCCGAGAAGATGGAGAAGCCATCACCAACGGACAGCATCTCTCCTTCCACCATCAGCGGCTCGTCTAACCCGGCCACCCAGCCTACCTACACGACGGCCGGTACCATTTACAACCCAAACTCGTCCCAACCTCTGCAGCCTCCCACTCGACGAGGCCGTTCGCTCAAGTGGACATCTGGCGGCGCCTACTCCGACCTATCCTTACTACCACGCTCTCTTCTTGCGTCTCTGCAAGCGAGAAGCAACGGCCGCAGCTCTCCGTATCCTGCGGCACAATACACGCCCCTTCAGCAAAACTACGACCGAGCGGCCAACCCCATCAGTAAGAACGGCTACTTTGATGACATGCCGTCCCGCTGGAGCGGTGCTTCGGCCAGCCCTGCCCCCGAGGGCGACGACTTGATGAGTTACATTCCCAGTGATAGAGACCACGACGGAGATGATGAAGACGAAGACGAAGATGACGGCATTGACAGCATCATGATGAACATGACGGTCAAGTCGCTGCATAATCTCGCGTCGTATCCGAACCCTAACCAGAAGAAGGCTCAGAAAGCCCTCCTGCGCCCGGTCAAGCCGAGACTCAACCTGCAGAATACTGCTGGTGCAAATGACATGTCAGTCCAGCCTTGGGATCCCAGACCAAGCACGGATCCGTTGTACGATCGATCCTGGGTCAAACCAAGACAGTCCAACTCGGATTCTGTGGCCTCACAGATGATGGCCCAGGCTGAGCTGCAGAGCATCACCCAAAGGGGCCAGCGGGAGGGACAGACCCCGCCACTCAACAGCGACAGCGCCGAGCAGAATCCTGCCTGGCTTACGCACACGGCCCTTGGTGCTCCCAGACCTTTGACGGCTGGACCGCCTGGACAGCGTCAGTATCGCGCGTCGACGTTCAAGTCTACCTTTAAAGCATTGAGCACAGAAGCAAAGACTGCTAGCCAGTTGGAGGATGATGATGCGTATGCTGTTACAGCACGGGTACTACAGCATGCTGGCATTGACGATGCTCGAGGCAAGCTCGAGGGCTCTCTGTCCCGACACGAGTCTGAAGCAGCCCCTTATACGCAGCTTTTTCAAGGTAGCCAGACCCTGCAGGCAAGCTCACCAAATGCGAGTTATGGTATCGTCGGCTCTCCTGACCAGGGCAAGAACACACGTGAGGGTGTGGAGGGGTTCGTAGCGGCCGACGCGGCACTGGCACGGCCTGAATGGAGTATGCATGCAGCGTGTGGTGGTGTCCGCTCTTGCCGGGACCCTGATTACGAGGCGGGTCTGGCCTACATGGAAAAGATAAATAGACTGTGGTATTATGGCTGCGAGACGCTATGCGGGGAATTGGTGCGAGACGCAGACGCCAGGGAGTTGTCAGTGGGTGTGATTGGGGATGGACGACCGGGATACGCCGGATGCAACAGGCACGGGGAGCTCAAGATCTCAGAGGCCAACAAGATGGAGGTGGCGGAGCACGCGAAGCCCCTTCTGGACATGGCCATGGCCAATCTGGAGCGCAGTCTTGGAGAGCTGCTCAAAAAGGGTCATGGGCAGTAAAGTAGCCAGTAAGCAACAGGGCAGCAGGGCTGTAGGTAAAGATATGTTTATGTTAGACTCGGATGATAGCTGTAGCTTAACAAGACAGAGTTGTACTGATGTGTTGGCTACTGTGATTTACCAGAAAACTGATTGCATGAGAAGTCTAAGCTGCGGGAGTACGCTGGTTGGATACGAAGTACAGCGGTCTTGGCAAAGTGTGGGCTCTGGCGGACGATGAATTGAAAGTGAATCCGGAAGCATCAACAGCATGATAAATACCGTCAAAATAATGGGAGACAGGCTACCAACACAAGTATTTCCACAGATGTGTTATTTCTGCTGTCTAATAGTATTGTAGGCGGAGAAGGGGGAATCATTTGTACACCTAGGCTGCCAGCAGGACGCGACGCGATCCGTCACCACCGTACCAGCAAAGCCAACAGAGTACCAAGAAAAAAAAGACCAGACGAAAAAAGGGACCAGGCGGCTGCGGAGAGACAGAGACAGAGAAAGAGAGAGAGTGGGGATAAATTTAAAAGAAAGTCTGCACAGGGCAGAGCTAGCAGGGCAGAATTAGCGCGGGCCTAGTAGAGGCTTGTTTCCCTGGTCTGGCAATCTGGGTAGGGGGCCATGTCTTTGGGAGAGAGGAAAGAGTCTGTAGCGTGACGCAATTGGTGGTGGTGGTGGTGGTGTTTAGTCGCGATGGGTGGGCGTGCGCGCGTGAGGGCACGCGACGAGGGGATGCGCTGGCAGCCCAGCAGCCACAGGTAACTACAGAAGGGAGAGCGTGATGAGGAGGAATTCTGGTCTAGTAATTGCATGCGGCGCTGACGATATTCAGGGGGATCACGGGGAGGGCGGCGGGGGGCATGTGGTGTGGAGGGAAGGGTAGGGTTAACTGCACAGCCTGTGAAGGGGAAAAACGCTAGAAACGGATAGACGGAGCAACTGTCAGCGGCACGGGACTGGTGAAATAAGTCCTATTTCCAATATTGAGCACGTAAAAAGGGAAATTACTGAATCTGTGTGACAATGGATTTCTCAATAATTCGGTAGCAAGCAAGACCCCTGACATTTGCTCGGCGCGCCGCGGGCGGGCGTGGTGTGGAAAAAGGGGCCCCCGCTCCCTGGGCTGATGGCGTCGCGAGGTCTCGTGCGCACTTCCCGAACGCAGATGAAAGGGGGGGGAGGGGGATATTGTGTAAAGTCCCTTTTTTTCCTTCTCTTCCTTTTCTCTGCCAATCCATCGCTTTGGAAGCTGTCTCTCTGTGTTGAAAGTTGTCTTTTTTTTTTCTGTGCAACGCGTAAAGGTTTCGTCATTGTCATATCTGGCCGTCAGCCAAGGTACGTACGTGGGTCCCCGTCGTCCCCCCCCTCGTGTTGCCTTGCAGCTCCTGATCAGCAAAAGCCGGATTTTTTTCTTTGCCCCGGCATCATCGGCGCGCGCGCAACACACCCTCGGTTACCCTACCAAACCGGCCTCCTTTGACGAAACCCTTCTTTTTTTCTTTCGTCGACGGCTTTTCATCTACCATTCTTTAATATCCGGCCGTTACTGGGCTTCTTTCATTCTGCCATTCTCTTTGCTGGACGCGCACTCGTCGCAAACGCTCTCGACTCAGACCACGAAACCCCCTGTTTTGTCTCCTTGCGGCGCTGCCGACGGTCCCGCCCCAACAAAAAAAAAAAAAAAGAGAACACATCTCGCGACTCGAACGTTGCAACTTTCCACGATCATAACACGCACTCTCTCCGAATCTACAAGCAAACGTCTTTGTGAGAAGACGAAGCAAAAACCGCAGCCATGGTCTACATCCGCCACAGCGAGCTGCCCGCGCTGCGCGAGTACAAGTACTCGTCGGTCGACCGCTCGCTCGTCTCCAAGTACATTCTGAAGCCGTTTTACACCAACTTTGTCATCCACCTGTTCCCGATGACGATGGCGCCCAACATGATTACGCTGACGGGCTTCGTCTTTGTCGTGGTCAACTTTCTGACGCTGCTGTGGTACAACCCGACGCTGGACCAGGACTGCCCGCCCTGGGTGTACTTTAGCTGGGCCATTGGCCTGTTCCTCTACCAGACCTTTGATGCCGTCGACGGCGCGCAAGCGTAAGTTTTTTGTTTTGGTTCTCGCTTCGCTCGGCGCGTCTTTTGCAAAGATGCGCTGGCTTTTACGGCCCACGTCGAGCGAAGCGAGGAAAAAAAAAAGAAAGATGGCTAATGGAATGGATAGTCGTCGCACCAAGCAGTCTGGTCCTCTCGGCGAACTTTTTGACCACGGCGTCGATGCTCTCAACACCTCGCTCGAAGTCCTCATCTTTGCTGCCTCCCAGAACATGGGCCAGGGCTGGAAGACGGTCGCCACCCTCTTTGCCTGTATGCGCTTAAAACCCGAGTCTTGACCAACCCAGCCATGTACTAACCGTGCCTAGCCCTCCTCACCTTTTACGTTCAGACCTGGGACGAGTACCACACCAAGACGCTCACCCTCGGCATCATCAACGGGCCCGTCGAGGGCGTCCTCATTCTCGTCCTCGTCTACGCGCTGACCGGCTTCCTCGGCGGCGCCCACGTCTGGCAGCAGAGCATGCTGCGCGCCTTTGGCTTCCCGGACAACATGGGCATCCCCATGTCCATCTACAACCTGTCCTTTACCGAGTGGTACCTGGTCCAGGGCACCATTGTCCTCGTCTTCAACACGATTGAGTCGTCGTTCAACGTCATCCGCGCCCGTCGCGCCCGCGGCGAGAACTCGCGCGGCGCCCTCATCGGCCTCGGCCCCTTCTTTTCCGTCTGGTTCCTCGTCATCTCGTACCTCAAGCTGCAGCCCGTCATCCTGCGCAACCACCTGGTGCCCTTTGCCATCTTTGTCGGCCTCATCAACGCCTACTCGGTCGGCCGCATGATTACCGGCCATCTCCTCAAGCAGGACTTTCCCTACTACAACGTCCTCGGCGCCCTGCTCATGATTGGCGTTGCCGACTCCATGGGCCCGATCCTCGCGGAGCGCGTCGGCTTTGGCTGGCCCAGCGCCCTCGGCGACGGCCCTTACCAGGTGGCCTATGTCTTCTTTATGCTCGGCACGGCGTTTGGCGTGTACGGCAGCTTCGTCGTTGATGTCATTGTGACTATTTGCGACTATCTCGACATTTGGTGCCTGACTATCAAGTACCACCACGTCGAGGACGAGGTGGCCAAGGCTCCCGAGCCTGCGTGGTCCAAGACGACAAAGACGCACTAAATATTAGATGCACTCACATGGGAAAGATGGAGAGGCAGAGATGTCTCGTATGAGTGTTATCACGACTTGTGTCACCGACACAGAAGATTCATGAAGTGAACTGTATTCGTAGGTGGAAGTCAGAAAAGAGGACTGCAGGGGTTGGCAACAATACACGGCTGTGCTGTGCGTATTGCATTATTGGCAATGTTTTTTTATTCTTCCCTCGGGGTGGTTTGGGAACCCTTTTTTGTAATTGTCACTTTGGTTTGAAATTAGCATGGTTTTTTTTTTTCGGGATGGCTGCATGGGACAGAAGTTGAAAAAGAGAACACCAGAACGAAGACGAGAGAGATATTATGGCGTTGTCAGGACATGTGGCGTTTGCTGCTTTCTTTATTCTATATATAATTTTATCACAAGGAAAATCCCCATTCATATCATGGCGTTGTGAGAATTTTAGCTATTTACATCATTGCGGCCTGCGTCATTTACATGTCATGTGCGTGCCTGGGCGTGTGCGTGTGTTGTGGAGTGTACATGTTCATTCGTGATGACGAAACTAATTTAAATAGAAACAAAAATGCCATAACATCAGAAACAAACAAACCGAGCCCATCCTGTTTTGCCCAATCAAAATCAACAAACAAAAAAAGAAAGTTCAATATATACGCCCTTGTCTCCAAAAATTCGCCCTAACCAGTATTTTTTCTGCATGCCATGCGCGCTCGCTACAGCAAATCATCCGAGCCGCCCGCGACGCTCTGCTCGATGGCTTCTAGAATAGCCGCCTCCGGAAACACGGGCCCCTGGCCGTCACACCGCGCCGCGCCGCGGAGCCGCTCGCTGACGCTGCCGACGTCGACGAGGCCGCGCTTGAACAGCTCGTGGCCGACGATAAAGTCCCAGGTGGCGCCGGCGGCGAGGAGCCGGGCGCCGTCGTCGCCGACGACGACGCGGTGCGAGGGCGACTTGTTGGCGTGGCCCTGCAGCACGTCCGAGTAGAAATCCGTCGGGCGGTACTCGGTCGGGCCGGTGGTGACGGGCGGCGACGAGGAGCCGTGGTTGTTGTTGCTGCTGTGGTTGTGGCGGGTGGAGGAGGACGAGGACGACGTGGCGCGGAGAATCTCGTTTTCGGTCGACATCTTTTGGAGGTCGAGCCGCAGACGCTCGTTTTCGACGGAGGCCTGCTGCTGCGCGGCTTCCATGCTGGCGAGCTTGACCTCGAGGTCCTTGACGTGCTTTTCCTTGCGTTCGCGGAACGCCCGTTGGCTAGTCGTCATCATCAGTATACAGATCCCCATCATACAACGCAGAAGAAAAAGCTCACGCGGCTCGGTTTTGGGCCTTGCGGCGCGACTGCGCGGGCGTCAGGTCGTCGTCCTCGCTGTTGCCCTTGCCGCCCTGGCCGTCGTCCGGGCTGCCGTGCTCGGCCTGCAGCGGCTGGCCGCCCGGCATGCCCTGCTGGGCGGCAGCGTATGCGGCAGCCTGGTTCGGGGGCGTGGGCGGGCCGGGAAAGGACGCGTTGTGGTGGAGGGCGCCGGGCGTCAGGCCGGTGCTGTAGTCGAAGCCGGCGAACTGGTCGGCGGCGAGGGCGTCGAACGCTTCCTACGGCCAAACCCCATCGTTAGTTTCCGGAGGAAAGGGACGGTTCGCTGATGGGGAAACATACAGGCGGCGACGTGTTGCCAAAGTCGTCGGAACCGGCCGACGCAGAGTGTGACGGCGTCAGAGGCTGCATCGGCCCCAGGAAGCCGTACGTCGTCTGGCCGCCGGGGGCAGCGCCAGCGTACTGGTACTGTGAGGAAAAGTCCATCGCTTGGGCGGGAGCGGAGAGGGGAGAGAGGGGAGATGGGCGTTGCGATTTTTATGTTTGTCGTCGGAATAAGGTAAGAAACGGTGGCAAGGCTGACGAAAAATCGATGGGAAGGATCAGAGGCTGGTCCACGATCATCGACTTTGTTCGGCTTGGTAATGGGGGAGTTATGCGTTTGGATAAAAGGCGGAAGAAGAGGGGCGCAGCGCGTCCCCCCCTCGGCGGGGTCGCCGAGCCGTTGGGACTAGTGCCGATGGAAGGGAGGCAATGGCGGCATATGGAGGTGCCTGTATCTAGTCTGTAAAAATTAGTAGTTTATTATTAAGAAAGCCTCAAGTCATTAGAAAATAAAAAACTATTCATGTCGCTTACATGGTATGTGAAAATCCCATCAGAGCTGGGAAGGTGACTGAAACGTGCCTTTGTAACGGGTTAATAAGCGGAATCTAATAATAAGAGGGGCGAGGCTACCGACCCTGTTCACCCGAGGTCGGTGGTAAGAAAAGGTCGACAATGCAGTCACTAGCGGTGTGTATACTCGGCGAGACTAAATACTTGGAATCAATGCTTGTTACATGTCGTGCATAGGCGTCGAATACAGCGCAGTCTATCCGGGCCATCGTTGTTCACCAACAAGTCGGCCAGGGGCGGGAACGGAGGCGGCGATATCAAACGGATGGTAGGTCCTTGCAATGGCCAAACGTCGTGGCTAAATGCATACAAAAAATTCTTCTGCTGCCGCCTCTCGTGATGAAATCTGTGGACTCGTCTTGATCTTTCTCGCACGAGCCGGTGTCCATGGACCATTGTATCGTCCCGAGCAATGCGGCCGTTTGCGCGGTTCGTGCTCCCAAAGCCCACACATTTACTCCACTGGCCGCGAACCACTGGGCCGCGTTTAGCTGCGGTTGGGGTCATTTTGTAAGCTAATAGGTCGTAGATGCGCCCGGGTGAAGTGAGAGAAAGAGACTGATAGACGACTTTGATAGCGCGCGATGGACCGGCGGTGCTGCCGCAGGATGCTCGAGAACAAAACAATACCCGCTGGAAACCCCTACCAGGCCATCCGCGGCGGGCTCCCCTCGTTGTCGTTGCTGGCGCATCACGAATATCACCGGATAAGCCTTTCGCCCTGCTCGTGAATACGATGGCCCCATATCTGTAACAATCAGAATTACGGCAGAATGGGTGTCTCCGGTGTGTAGGCGCAAGTGTTGCTGCTCCAGAGCGCTACAGATGAGACAGTGGCATATTGGGACAACTCGTGCCATCCGCCACATTTGTCTGATCAGTCGAACCGGCCACTTATGTAGGAAAACTACGGTATAGAGCTCAGAAAACGGTTGCAATTCTACAGCATAGTCAAATAGCATCTTACGGGGCGGGCTTTGGGCACCAGCGGCCCCGTCGCGCGGTCGATGGCATCCTGATTGTTGGTGATTCGGATGATGAGGCGTTCGGATCGGACAACGAAGAAGGGTGTCCGTGCCTGAAGTGCCTCCACTCCACTGATGAGAATATCGAACTCGAATATCTGCGGACCGCGACCGGTTCTTGCGTGGCCTGCAGACGCAAGAAGAGGAAGACCGAGAGCGATGTACATGGTTCGATCTTATTCGTCAACAACCCGCATATTCGCAATGAATCCAGAGCCTTGTGGACACCATGAAGCCCGCTGTCTATCAAAAACTGCATTGAAACAGGCTCAATATTACGCATAGCTGCCCGAGCGTCGTTTACCAGTGCCCGAGACTGTGGCGGGGTATACCTAATGCATAACACAGCCTTTCAGCTGCGGAGGAAAGTTGCTGCCTCAGTCCGCTTTGCGTGAACGCCTCTTTTTTAAACAAGTATATAACGTCTCCGATAAGTTTGAGCTTGATCAAGTGAAAGTTCTCTGAAATTGTCCTTAAATAAGGCTGAGTCGATCTCTCGTCGCTTCCTGGTCTGTCCTCATGCTGAGAACACAGTGAAGCGACCTTCCTTCCACCTCTTCCCACCCCTTCTACCCCTTCAACCCTTCCACCCCTTCCTTCCGCAGTCCACCTCTTGCACCAATTCTTTGAACAAAGATCCACTTCAAATCTAAACCTTGGACCCCACACATCCAGCTCGCCAAGCATTTATCTTTACCCCAACAATGGCTGGGCAAGTACCGCGAAAAGACGAGTGTAAGTTTCCGTATTACGCACTGCAATACGAGAGGTCATAGTTTCATAGTGGTGGAAGAAAGCTCACCGTTATATCAAGTTGCCGCCGACGAAGCCGCAGTGAGGACCAAGACTCTAGTTGAGTACCTCAAAGCCGGGTATGTAACTACAGTCAAGAGATTACCAGCCGGAGCATACTAATTGGATAGGAAATTGGATAAGGAGATTAAAGTCATTCTCGTCATTGGGAATGCTGGCTCTGGGAAGTCTAGCTTGATCAAGTTATTGACAGGCTTAGATGTTCCGATTGGACACACTTTAAAGCAAGGTAAATACTTTTGCGGAACTACAAGGTAGTAGGATATTAACCGACACCAATAGGCTCTTTACAGCCAAACCTCCTTCTTACCAAATTGGAAGGTCAGCTATACATTTTTATTGACACGCCAGGCTTTGGCTCCACCATGTCATATAAAGATGTGCGGACGTCCATCCAGAAGATTGTAGGTTATTTTACTCGAAGCATCGGCGGCATTCACGGCATACTATATCTGCAAAACATTCAACAAAATCGAGAGAATCCCGGAATGAAAGACAGTTTACAGTTTCTCGACAAACTCGCAAAATTCGAAGTCCGTTCAAACATCACATTCATTACAACACACTGGGACCTTGTCATGCCCAAAGTTAAGCGACAGCATGAGGAGCGAGAGAGAATGCTCAAAGAAGAAACGTGGATCAAATTTGCCTCTGACGGGCCAGGTTCACTAAAGTACTATCGTCACGGAATCAGTTGTACAGAAGACACGGAAGACGAACAGATCCGTGGGAGACGACGACTCTTGGATTTAGTCTGGCGCCATTACGACTCAACTCCACCGCATCGCCTGGTTATGCCATTTTCAGAATGGACCATGTCGGAACAGGCGTATGCCCTAGCGGGATGGACGTTATATGTTGACCCTCGTATCATCGCCTGGGGGGCGCTTGCTGCGGCGGGTACTTTGGCTGCCTCGGGCACTTCGGCTTCTTCGGATACTTTGGCTGCTTTTGATACTTCAGCTGCTTCGGGTACTTTGGTTGCTTCCAATATTTTGGCTGCTTCGGAGACTTTGGCTGTTTTAGAAGCTTTGGCTGCTTCGAATTTTCGCTGCTTTTGAGTCGCCTACTCTCGCTGCTTCGGTTGCTATTGTTGGCATAAACTTCGGCGTGTTTGCAATTAGTATTGTAACAAGCAGACACAAATGAAGATGTGCTCCTGGCATTCATATTCAAGTTTAAAAGAGCAAGCGTTCACAGAGTATCGGCCGCTGAATCGCTGCAAGGGCCGAGTTGGAATCGCGGTAATTTACCCGACTTGTTATCCTTGTGGCCTGCCATGCACCTACTATTTACTGCGCGAGCGAGTTCTTCAGCTGTTTCTGCCAATCACTTATTTGTCATTAGAAAAGCTACAGTTTTTCTCCTCCAAGACTGTGCTCATGACTGCATGTTTTGAGCAATTTATTACCTCGACTCCTTATCAATCTGCTACCACATCTGCCTATTGCCTCATGTTGTTATATTTTGAGGTACGCTCACATATCGGATGAACCTTCTTGATGGCCTTGCAATGATGCGACAGGGGGGCGATGCTTACACAGCAGGCTACCTCGCCTACCATACCTCCACCTTGGTGGTTGGAGAGCTGTCGCCTGCTTGAGCTCTTAGCTGGGCTTGTGCGGTGACAGCGTTTCCTGGCCCAGATAAAGCCATGTACCACCTGCTCCCGACCGCAAACGAAAGGAAATCGCATCACACAATGTCAACAACATCGCTGCCCTCGGGACCCTCTGTCACTTTCGAATCTTCGTCGTTCTCTTCGCGCCATGGTAGCGATGCCACGTTTCCCATGGCCTCCACCATCCGTGCGAGGAGCGCCGCGCCGCAAGCGCCGTCTTACCAGGACTGCTAAGAGCGCCCGCCAACAAGTCGGCAAAGGGCGGAAACGGAGGCGGCCATCGAAAACGGCTCGTAGGTCCTTGCAATAGAAAATCTACCACAGGGGTTCAGAAAACAGCCCACCTTACATTGGTAGGCAAGTACCTACGTAGGCAACGTTATTGGGTCTCCTGCGGCGCATTCATGGTAAAAATCGCAAGGGTGCCAGTCTGACAGTTCTTTCCCTGGTCGCATTGATTAGTTGCTGTGGCATCTCAAGTCGGCTCTGTTGGGGCAGGCTTCTCTTGACAGTCTTTGTGTGGTCGAGGACGATGACGAGGTTCCACGAGCGATCCGGGTTGCGAAACTTTGTCCGCAAATGACATCAGCCGTCATGTCTCGCTTGAGGTTAAGCTCGCGGAAGCCACGGGTCGTCCGGTGCTTGGCGTGTGCTTCTTCAGCGGGTACCGAGGAAACAGAGTGGTGTTTCCTTGGCCTCGAGCACTCCGAACAGTCCAAGGTATGCTGCTTTAGCCATCGATTCGTTGCATGAATTTTAAATTATACAGCTGGCAGTCATTATTGTTGACACTCTCTCAAAAGGCGTTGCTCCACTCTCCTCGATTCTACTCTGTCTTTTCATGGAATTAGTTTATAGAATCCTGAGGTATGTATGTACATCAGTGGTAAAATTAAAGTGTCACCTGCTGCTCGGTCGCACTACGACAAGAAGCCGAACCTCATAAAATGCCACACATCACATGGCTAAGAAAAGAACATTCAACAGCCAGTGGCGGCGTGTCGTTATTGAATTCGCCAACTAATCTACTACCAAAAGCACACACAGGAACATCAACCCCAGATTTTGCTCCCCGCAAGTCTCGAGCCGCCAAGTAAGCCGATCGTGGTGGCCAAAAAAGGGCGACCGCCTCAAGGTTGAGACTAGCGAATGACACCTACACTGGGCCTCGCGTGCATCAGTGTGGCCATCGTGAACATCATTTCGCATGTTTTACTATCGTCTGGTCTCGCTTCCACGGCAGAGTCGCTTCGGTCGCCCGTCTTCGATGCTGTGGCTACCGCGCCACGGCGATCTGGCTACCCAGGTGGATAGATACCTGCTAGTGTTTCATTAGCGCCTCCTTCCCCACACAGCAATCACGTCGCAGCAGATGTATGTAGCTGACCATTACATGTCCAATGTCGCTGCCAGAAACGGGCTGTTGTGCCGGGGCCGCGGGCAACGCTGTGCTCAGATTCTCCTCATCGTCTACTACACTGGGTGTTAGCGACCAGTGACCTCGTCACCCGTATTTCTTGTTTTCCCCTTATTTTTGTTGTAGCGTACCTCGACAAGTGCTGGCCTGGCGGGCGGTCCGTCGGCGCCAGAGCTTCCACGCCAACGAGAGCGATGATGTTATCCGTCGTAAGTGACATTGAAAATAAACCAGGGCTAGCAAAATGAATGAAATGAGGAATAGATATATTCGAGAAGCATGCGCTTGGTGGATAATGGGCGTCTGAAAAAGAATTTGGTCTCTGCAAGACAGCTGGCGGACAACTTGCTTGTTAAATACGTACAACAGTACGAGCGGTAGCGGATCCTGTTGAGGCGGAGTGCGAGCGTCAGTGTGGATCTTTTTCGAGGGTTGCTGCTGGCCTTTTATAGACTAGCGTCTCTTTCAGCCAATCAGAAGACAGAAGATAACACACCTTTAATAAGACCTGGAAAAACGCCTTTAACAACGTGTTAAATAGTGCCTTTAACAACTCTTTAAACAGCATTTTGTTGGCCTTTTTAGCGATACCTTTAACAGCGCCTTTTAAAGCTTTTAATAGCGCCTTTAGAATCCTCCTACAGCGCGTTCAACAGCACGTTCAACAGCGCGAACAAGGCTACAAGGCTACAAGGCTATAGCTCTACCTCTGAGGTTAACAGTACAGGCTGGTAGGTAGAGAGGTATCAGCTGGTAGTGAAAAAGCTACTGGGGGGTAGTTAAGGAAGATAAATCCAATTAGATGCATACTATAGTCATTTGCGCAATCTTTGTAGTCAATTTAGCGGCCGTCATCTTGTTCAAGCTGGAAGTCTTATTCGGGCGAGAAGTGGATCTTGTTCGAGCTGAAAGTCTCGTTCGAGCTGCAAGAGCATACCTGCGTCTGCTCGAGCAGTCTCAAGTGCCACGGGGGAAAAAGAGGCTTAAGAGTGAAGCGGGCAACGATTGCCTCTCGGTTTTGAGGTCGGAAGCCACGACGATCCTCTCTGGGCAGGATAGAAGGGCACTGGGAGTCAGCACAGACGCCGCGAGGAGCTTGCTAAGCAACATGTATCTGAATAAAACTGCCGAAAACAGCCGCCGAGAATTACCATAGAGTCCGCCTTGTGTATTCTCATCAACACCGTGTTGAATTAGTGCCTGTACGATATCCTTATGACCTCAAGATGAAGCAGCCTGAAGAGCATTGCCATAACGTCCGCATTATGTATTCACATGGCACCACTGTGAATCAACATCTGCACAATACCTCCATGACCGTGAGATAAAGCAGCCTGAAGAGCATCGCCATAGAATCTGCTTTGTGCATTCACATCGGCACCACTGTGAATTAACATCTGTAAAATACCTTCATGACCTTGATATGAAGCAGCCTGAACAGCATAGTCAAAGAACCCGCCTTGTGCATTCACATCAGCACCACTGCAAAGTAACATCTGTACAATACCTTCATGACCTTGATATGAAGCAGCCTGAAGAGCATTTCCGAAACGACCACATTTTGTGTTTGTGTTTGCATCCGCCTCTAGCAGCATGCGAACTGAAGCCGTTAATCCTGCGAATGAAGCATAATAAAGAGGAGTAGGTGGTTGCTGGTCCAAATCATACGATAACGCACGGTCAACTGGAAATATCAAGCTCCCTAGTATAAATCTGTTANAACAGCATAGTCAAAGAACCCGCCTTGTGCATTCACATCAGCACCACTGCAAAGTAACATCTGTACAATACCTTCATGACCTTGATATGAAGCAGCCTGAACAGCATAGTCAAAGAACCCGCCTTGTGCATTCACATCAGCACCACTGCAAAGTAACATCTGTACAATACCTTCATGACCTTGATATGAAGCAGCCTGAAGAGCATTTCCGAAACGACCACATTTTGTGTTTGTGTTTGCATCCGCCTCTAGCAGCATGCGAACTGAAGCCGTTAATCCTGCGAATGAAGCATAATAAAGAGGAGTAGGTGGTTGCTGGTCCAAATCATACGATAACGCACGGTCAACTGGAAATATCAAGCTCCCTAGTATAAATCTGTTACCACAACCATAGTATTCTTCGACTGCTTTGGAGACTCGTTGACTGGAAGATTCCAATATAAACGCATAGCCTGACCAAAATTCCGCCGAAAACTTTGCAAAAGGATATTGTTTGCATATTTCAACCTTTGGTAGGCATGTATCCATCTCAAGCAGATAGGACAAGCACAAGTCAACTATAGCTGTTGCAGCAGCTGTCTTGCCTAGCTGCGCCGCTAGGTCTCGCGGTAATCGATCGGACTGAAAGTATTCTTGCACCGAAAAATGCGCAAGCTGAATTTCAATTCCCTGTGGCCTGTCCGTTTCCTCGTAAATTTTGGTTAGAGAAACGAAGCTTGAACAATATCGAGTAATTTCTTGAGGAACCTGCACTCGATTTCGTTTGTCAAAGCGCGGTGTACCTGTTGGGTCAATGGCGATGGCGTCAACAGCCTCTTCAATACGAAGCGGCCGCGGAGAGTATGTCAAGAGTTGTAGAAGTCGTATTGCCTCAGGCTTGTACTCGGGATATATGCGTTCAAAAATCCGCTCATATGTTTCGTCTAATGTTCGCGGAAGTGCCGCCAGTTCTCTCAGTATATCTTTGCGACTTAAGCAGCGTTCTAAAACGTCGAATTGGCATGCCACCCATCGAAACCTGAACCTGTTAGAAATTTAAGAATGGGGGCGTAGTTGCTCTGAGTACTCACATCCCATCAGCACGTTCGCTTAGTGTAGTCGCAATTAACGTCTGAATTTCTGGTTGAGTTTGCCACCTATGTATCTGCTCGACTTTCGTGCGGATATATACGTTGATGTCATCCGCCACCAAGCAAGATTGAAGTGGGACTATCTCTTCCGGGCTGGCCCACGTCTCGATGCATGTTTTGATATCGTCTTCCGGTCGGCTTGTGATAAGAATATGAACATTGGATAGCGAATGTCTTAATGCCTTGACTAACAGCATGACACTGTTGGTAGCGTTCTCTCCCCGCGTTTCGCACTCGTCGAGACCATCAAAAACAATCCAAACGTGACCACATTTTTCGATCATTTTTTGAAAGACCTTCTGTAATGATGAACAGGTAGGTTGTTTTCCGCCTTTCTCATGTGTGGTGTAAAGAGCATCTACCACTTCTCGAGCCTCGATTTTCTTGTTGTAAAGTTGTTTGATCAGCGAGCGCACGGCGTTTTCAGTCGATCGTTTTTCCACATCAGTAAAGTTGAAGTAGAAGTATAAAAGCCCTTGAGAGGTCAAGGGGTATCTTTGTAGATCTGCAACGACAGTGGAGCTAAGGATTGTCTTGCCACAACCCGGTATACCATGAAGCCATAGGAAATGCCCCCACCCTATTTTCCATGCTCGATACATGGCATTGTTCAGCAGCCACTGACCAGTTCCTGGTTGGTGTAGCTCTCGCGCCTTGTTCAGATTTATTGATGGGTCTGGTGCGGACAGCCATCGGACAATGTTATCAAAGTGGGCAGAGGTCTCTAAGCCTTGCACTCTGGTTTTGGTGTCAATCGACACAGACACAACTTCAATATTTTATTAGCTACCTATCCGTCGCTTAAGTTTGCATTTGAGCCTTACCATCTTCAAGCAGCTGGCTAATCTTTTTCTCTGCCTCGACTTTATTTTGCGAGATCCGTTTGAGAAGGTCTTTGGTATACGCCGCTGCTGTCATTGCCGCATAGCCTTGCCACTCATTGTTTTTATGCGTGTCAGAGTAATCGCATATGCCGCGGACTACTAGACATGGAAAGTGGTTCGGTAGGCCGCCTGCTTCCATTTCAAAGCACAGAACCCCCCTTTCGTTTGCGTACTGATCTCGAAGCTTGGCATTCCTCATCAGTTGGTTTGCGGAGGCGATCAAGCCATAATGGATAACCGGGTCATCTTCATCCTCGTCTCGGACACTGCGTAGGATCACAGACGGGGCGTCGTTACCGCAGGTACTCAGGCAGGACTCTTCGCTGAGTGGATGAACAACATCTGCTTGGTACAGTAGATCTGTCGCTGCGACAGGGCGCCCGTATTTTTTTCTGAGCCGTTTTTCTGCTGCTAAACGAACTTCAATGTCTTCCTGAATAGAATGTCCATGTCTCTCGTATTTTGCCCTTAGCCCGCTGATCGCAGTGAGTAATAAAGTAGGGGGCGGGGCCAAAAAGCGCGTGCTATGAAATGGCTGATCCTGTATGTTCTTGCCAAAGTCGTATTGAAACACGCCACCTAACCCATCCCGAGGTTCGCTAACCACGACATCGCCGAGTCGGATATCGTGTTTTAATGTCGGTGCGCCACCCCCGATGCCGACCATAAGCCCAATCCGGATGCTAGGGAACGTATGGAGCATGTCGCGCGCCACTGTGGCAGCCGACGCTGTGCCGTGTTCACCACCGGGCAGCACAGCAATAACGATATTGTGTTCGCCAATGCGCCCTAATGTGTAGTTGTTGTTGTCATGGGTAGCTATAAAGACTGGAGGCGGATGTTCCTGGTCCAGGAAGACCTGTGCAGCGACGTATTCTGTTGTCAAGGCGCAAATCCAGCCCACAGTATAGTCTTCATTGGCAAGCCGGCATGGTTCGGGTGCCAGGCTACCAGCAGCCCCGAATGCTGAAGCCATGCTGTGGTATATGGAGATTGTTGGTCGGGATAATGTAAAGGACAAATATGTGAGAGCGACAATACTTCAATGGGACCGTCCTAGCTGTCTATCTTTTGTTTGCAACGAGGGACAGCCTCACTTGTCCCGGCAGAAGGCGTGACATGGCGGGGGCAAGGGCGGGGTTCCGTCAGGCTGCGAGTGCACGTGTAGGGCAAAAATTGATCAGCTGTTACTATACTATGCATAATATCCCGTAGCTATTGCTCAGCCACTCCTATCTTCCCTCTGATCAATGACGGTCCGTCCCGAGCCGCCAAGGTGGAGAAACCTGGAGCTGCTGCTCAATCAATGCCGACGCACGTATATATAACTCCTACAACGGGCTGAAGCCCAATGCACAGGAGAGCAAGACTCGGACCAAATTCGTGGACGGCAACTAGCCGAGCAACAACGCACCGATGACCGCTCATCGATAGTAGTGCGTCAGACAGCGACAGAAGGACCAGCTACTACTGCCATGATGTTGTAGGAACCAGGGCATCTAGCAGGCAGCCCAAATGTGGAACCAAACTTGTATCGTTAGGAGTCAATATATATCACAATGCCGTCGTATATTGAGTTATACACGTTACGACTGTAAAAGAAGTCTGAGCCTCCCCAACCGAAATAGAAACCTAGACGCTTGTAGAGATAACTCGTAAGAATACTCATGATGCGCTTTAAAAAGTTAGCGACCAGGCCATGAGAGATTTTAGGCAGCTCACCTCGTCTTTAAGCTGCGGCTGGAAGAGGGGTATCTCGCCATGGAAGCTGCATTAGCTTCAAACAGTGCATGCACCAAAGCGGCGACGATCTCGTTCCTCTGACGAAAGAATCCAGGAGTTTCGTAAAACTCCTACGATTACTATGTTGTGACGACGGACGATATTTGATCCTTTCCAAACTCGGATGCCATATTCACCACCTCACAACTATAAAAGTTTGGAGACTGGTGCGACGGGGGACCTGCAGGAAACACAAACGTCACCTGATCCTTTGCATAGACCCGTAACGAAAAGCCTGTGTTGATGCCCAAGGCCGTCTGTCGCATTTCATCATTGAAATAATACAACTTTGCAAACTTTGCAATCACGGTGAGTACCAGTACTGAAACCACCTAGAAATCTTACGCGCTACTGTCATAGTACTAATGACATGTCCAGCATAAGACAGTGACAAATACAAGGATGGGCAATCTGCATGCCCTGCTGGCTGCAATAACGGTACTGTCGGAGGAGGGAAATGGACGTGCACTGTTTGTCACGGTTCTGGTGAGGAGAAGAAGTGAAAGCGGCAGGCAGTAGAGTACTTCCGTCCAGCTTAAAGCACATACTCAGCTAAACTGCTTGATGGTGCTCGACCGCGATCTATTTCTTTCAACATTTTCAGACTGCCATAGCGCCGCTTTATATACTATCTACTACTACAGTCATTACTGACGCAGTTGATGCAGTTGATGCAGTTGCCGTAGGAGTTTGCAATTAATAAAGTGCTAAATCACGTCGCAAAACCGACTACTCCAGTTTCCTTTCCAAGAGCGGAGCCTAAGCGGTGCTGCTCTAAGGTGAGCCCCAGCGAGCCCCCATCCAAATCGGGTTGTGAGCCAGCACCCGAGCTCCCCTGATCAAATCTGAGCAGTCCACCTGAGCTGCTTTGATTTCTTCCAGTCAACCCTAGAAACGGATAAAGGCACACCCCTGCGCAATTTTACGGAGGCACCTCGTGGGTAGTACTAACAAGCACATGCCTTATAAGTGCGTATACACACACCATTACCAACACCCACCCTAGTAAAACTAAGAACGTCTAATGTTGCTCATCGTCCAATCAAGTCATTCTATAACCATCTATTTGAGCTGCCCTGTGATTTAAGCCGTGCGATTTGGGATATGCTGCCTATGCTACACATCTGCTTCGCCCCCACCTGACCGAAATCGGAAGGAATACGGTTACTAAGGCTCCCTGTCATGTAAAGTTCCATCAACTTAATTTGCCCCTGCAAACTACACGTATACTTAATACTCCATACTAAGCCAACAGTATGGTTGTGTACGATTCGACCGCGGGATAGTGAATATATAAAAGCAGATCGGCTATGATTTACAGGCCGCCAAATCTTTGCAACATTCTGCGCATAGTATCAGTTTTGGAGTCAATGGATTGATTAGTCCTATTATAGGGGTAATAATAGTGGCCGAGCGTATGCTGCAATGTTCATGGTGCGGCCGACGGGTGGCAGTTGCTAACTCGCTCTCCATGTTCGTTACACACCATTCCGATCTGATACTAAGATTGTTCCGAATCTTACATGCTTTGAAACCAAGGATGATTGAGAACGTCACTCGCACTCATCCTCTCTCCAGGCTTATATCTAAGTAGTCTCTCCAGTAGGTCAGCCAGAGCCTCTCTTTCAGCTTGTGACATGGGTTTGCCCTGTTCTATTGCACTTTGCTGCAGGTGACGCTGAATAGCTTGCAACCGCGTAGACTGTAGAGATGTCACTGGCATCGGGTGCTTGATTCGGCACTGCGCTGCCAACTCCTCTGGAAGCTCTCCCAATACGTGAGATACTTCCACTAGGTACGACCTCAGAGGTACGTTGGCTATGTGCGGTATGTGGAACAGTGGCGTTCCAAGGCGGATTTCGTAAATAACGCAACCCAGGGACCAGCAGTCCGAAGCTTGATTCACTGTCTGCCGCAAAACTTGCTCAGGTGATGCGTAATTTGCCGGAATTCCCCAGCGGTTAGAGGAGCCTGTTCCGTCGTGCGATTCTCCGAAATCGATTATTTGTATCGAGTGCAGGATCATCGAGGGAGTGCGTTCCGTGAAGCTCGCAGGATACACCAAATATTTAGGCGAGGGTGTCATCTCAGGGTGCCCCAAAACGCTCAACCGCTCAAGAACGGGTTCGCCCAATGAACCCAGGATATTTTCCATAGGTATACCATCCAGTGAGCTTAAGCGTAGTAAAATACTTAACGGTCGAAAGTCTGGCAACACTTAGTTCTCCCACATATTCCTGGCATTACGCTCACTAAACTTACCTCCATGGCGAATGCCAATCCGATGCAATGCAGCCAACCCTTCCGTCGCTTCTTGCGCAACGCTCTGAAGAATCACCAAGTTGTTTCCAAAGATGTTACTAGCCATCCAGACAGATGGGCCCAAAACCGGATAGACGAGGCACTTGTGAAGTCCATTACTGCTTTGCGCAGTAAATTCGCTTTGTGCCAGGCAGAAATACTGACGGGCATCAGGGAACCCCCTGGTTCTTTCGTCAGCCTTGTTCAATGCAAGGTTGACAAGCTCATCGCCATCGTGCGGTTCGAGGTTATTTGCTCGGAAAATTTTAATTGCAACGTGAGTTGGCCAATGGGCAAGCTGGTCGACGCAGAGCCACACGATTCCATGCCCGCCATGACCGAGTTTATGAATGACACGATACCTTCCGCCGCTCAGCTGGTCTCCGATGTGTATAGGGTGAAAACCTCCAGGATTATAGTCGGTTGGCTTCTCCAGTTCCTCATCACACACGTTGCCCGATGCTTCGTCCGTGAAGCATAGTCTTTTGAATTGAGCTATACTCTGTTGCGAAGGGTTCGTAGTTTCAGAAGGGCCAGATTGCTTCAAATTCATCATTTTGAAATAATGGCAAAGTTTGGACGACGGTTGGACTGGTGTTGGAGGCGGCGTCGTCAGCGACCGTCTTGACCCCGGCTATTTATCGCACACCCACACCGACTCTCGCACTCTCGTAGCACATAGGTAGGTGTCACAAACGGGGAGACCTACAGCTGTGGCTACGGGATACTAAGCCTCAGGGAAAAGTATAAGCCACATGAGGACACGTGATGGCTCATTGGATCATTGAGATGATCCAGCAATGCGGGCGCATCAGGATAATTAGATGAGCCAAGTGAGCCACGGAATACAATAGCGAGACAGGTAGGTACTTGAGGGAAAAGTATCCCTAGTAGATACCCACATAGACCACTAGAAAGGGCACGGCTGCGAGGTTGGTACAGGGGCAGGCGGCGGGGCGACTAGACATTCTAGTGGAAAGACAGCCAGTAAAAGCTGATTTTCAAGCAGCATGAGTATTACATAAAGATTGTAGTTTAGTAAATAGGCCCCCTTTGTGATAGTAGGCTAAGCAGTCAAGGCTTGTGTTGGAATAATTGACGTAAAGCTAGGCAATGTGAAAAAGGTTAATTCGATATGCTTCCGCGACTGTCGAATTGGCGTTCATCCTACGCCGAACGGTTAATGATATCCGCCCCTCCCCGGATTCTTTGCCAACTTGGAGCCCATGCTAGCTCGGCAAAGTCACTGCAGCGGCACGGAGTCGATAAAGTGGGCGTGGAGTCTACACCGACAAGAATGTTAGAATCAGGGCGAGTGGTGGCGTACAAATGACCGGTTGACTGGGGCATGGTCAAAGGTAACTCACCCGCCTGGATAACGGCTCCCCGGAATATCGGTGGCCTCGGCGTACCCGCGCAGCTCGGCCACCTCGTCGTCGCTCAGCCTGACGCGCAGCGCCCCGACATTCTCCTCGAGGTACTCGGTCGTCGCCGTGCCGGGGATGGAGATGAAGTCGTCGCCCTGCGCCGCCACCCACGCCAGGCACACCTGCGCCGGTGTGGCACCGCCGTGCCGCTCGCCGACGGCGCGGAGGCGGTCCGCGAGCGCCGTGATCTTGGGAAAGTTGGCCGCGGAAAACTTGGGCACGCTGGCGCGAAAGTCGCCGGCGCGCAGGTCCGCGTGCGTCTTGATGCGGCCCGTGAGCATGCCGCGCGCGACGGGGCTGTACGCGACGACGGCGATGCCGAGCTCGCGGCAGGTGCGCAGGATGTCGTGCTCGGGGGACTCAATGTCGAGGAACAGAGGGCTGTACTCGACCTGGTAGGCAGATATGGGATGGACAGCGTGGGCGCGGCGGATGGTCGCGGCTGAGCACTCGGAGAGGCCGAGGTATCGAATCTTGCCTTCACTACAAAAACAAAGACATACGTCAGTTTTGTATACCTCGCTCTGTCAAGTTTGACTGGCTACTTGCGTTTTAAGCTCGACCATGGCCTTGATGGTATGCTCAATCGGCGTCTTGGTGTCGACGCGATGGCAGTAGTACAGGTCAATCGTGCTGATGCCCAGAGTCTTGAGGCTCTGGGTGCACGCCTCCTTGATGTACGCTGGGTCATTGTCAATGGTGTGGCCGCCGCTCGTAAAGCGGCCGCCAAACTTTGTCGCGAGGAAGATGTCGTCGCGCTTCCCCGAGCGCCGGAACCACTCGCCGACATATGCCTCGCTGTTGGTGTAGACGTCGGCTGTGTCCCAGAAGCGCTCACCGAGCTGGTGGGCGCGGTCGAGAAAGGCAACGGCGGCGTCGACGCCGGTGCGCTGCCCGTACCAGCCAGCAAAGGACATGAGACCCAGGCCGATGCCGGTGACCTGTGGCCCGTTGCGACCGAGAGCTCGTGTGGGCAAAGCCATGGCTGTGTATGTGAAGGATTGTGAGTTTTTTCTTTCTTTCGGCTTGGTTTCTGCCAACAGTAGTGTTTTGAAGCTGGTAGCTGGTATTTAGAGCCGAGGGATCATCAAGGGGTCGGGCATGTTCACAACGGCGGGGGACGGCTGGCTGCCTTTTCATAGATACCGCTGCACAACAACAGGATCGTCCCGAGACGGTGTCTCAAACAAACCAGAGAAGCGGGCGGGTTCTCTGCTCTTCCTTTCTTTCTCTGCCGCTGCAGGCCGGTCCTGATGCCATTAACGGTTCCTCTTGGGCTGCTTAAAGCCGATAAGCCCGATGGCAAAGGCAGCAGCTACGCCAGCTCTCGATGGCATTAGATCCGCAAACACGCGTCCGCGCTTTTTTCTTTTTAATTCTGTTCCCTCCTCCCATTTGACCTGTCAACCAGAAGCAAAAGTTGCCTCGCTTATGCTGCAAAAAGTCCATTACTCAAGACCTGTGGCTAGTTCTGAAGAAACGAGCACTACACGGAGGAAGACGAGAATGATGGCCCTTTGGCAGCAGAGGAGGAGCAAAGAGGTAATTGCCTCGTGTAAGATGATACATTGAAGTGTTTTATTGGAGGAATAAAATTATGGTAATAAAGTACGTAATGATAGACATGTATACTTGATAAAGCAGAGGTGGATATAGATGTACCAGTAACTATCCTTCTGTTTGCATCTCCGCGGCGCCACAGTACCTAAATTTAGTGCAGCCACATTTCTTCGCCACCAAATTTGGACGCCCGAAATTGCAGATTGCAACGTCCAGGAAACCAGCTTACCCCTCCTCCTCCTCTTCCGTCTTACTCCACTGCCAAAGGTGTAGAGTTATAGCTGCAGGAATAGAAACGCGCAAGACAAAATGATGCTCCATCATGAGTACACAACATGTCCGATAACTAGAGTGCCCCCAAATCTTGGCGGTGCCCTAGCCCAATGGTTTGTGGCCCAAGTCCAAAGTCCTAGCCTCAAGCAACCCAGTAAAGCGGGGTTGGGATTAGGCCGCGGGGAGATTTACAAGGCTGATCTCTCCTCAGGGACGCACCGTTATTCGCAAGCAAACGGTTCCCGTGATTGGCGTTGTAACATTGCTTCGAAGTGGGTATATCACTCTAGCGACTGGGGAACCGGACATGGGGCACCGGTAGTTTCTGGTGGCTTCGCAGTGCCGCGTACAATCTGACAGCATCGTACGTGAAGCTGAACAGCTCGTACGTGAGGCTGAACAGCTCGCATATGAGGCTGAACAGCTCGCAGGTGCCCCAGCGACCTCGGTGCCGTTGGGGAACTATTCGACGCGCCAGCGTAGGCAGGGGTTGAAAGAGACGAATTGCCCAGTTCGTTGACGGCATGGGCCCACGCATCTCAAGTGGGAAAAACGTACCCTGGCCCTACAGGACCCTTTTGGCGTAGGGCCAAGACAGGGCTTACAGGGGGACCGGCATTCGCAACGAGCGCCTCGGTGGGCGCGACCAGGGATACACCCCCACGTCTAGCTGCGCTGGGGCGGTCCGTAACGGCTGCAGGATAACAACACGCTATTGTGCCCAAGTGACAGGAAAAATTGTTCGAACTGAAGGGGGTGGTGGTGGAGATGCCGACGGAGCGATGGTGGCCTCTCCGCTTCCGCCCGTGAAGGACAGCCTCGCACACATGTTGGTAGCCCCGGAAAACTTGGCGAGATTAATTGGTGTTGTATAACAAGTGTCTGAGTTGGGCGAATGGATGGAAGTGTGCAAGGTAAAAGACCCTTGAGATTTAATTAATCAAGCTATATTTTTAGCTTTTGCCAATGCAATGCTTTCAGCTGTAGTTAAGGTTTCTGCTCTCGGCTCTCGGCTCTCGGTGCGCTTGCTTATGGCATTTTACAGCTGTTTCGTCATCAAACGTCAGCGCGCTACTTGGCCATGATGGCCGCCGAACCTGAAGCTTCCCAACTCCCTGCACACAGTGACGCGCTTGATGCAAAACTCAATACCCCCGACGGACAAGCCCGCGGGCAAGCTATACGCCATAGCCGACATCCATCTCAGCTTCGCCGACAACAAAACAGCCTGGTCAAAGCTGACGCCGCATCCAGGCGACGGACTCATTCTATGCGGAGACGTCGGCGAGTCTGCTGAGCAATTGCGACTAGCATTCTCGAAAGCGACAGAATGCTTCGATCGTGTGTGGTGGTGCCCTGGCAATCATGAGCTGTACACGTTGCCCGGTAAATCGGGCAGCAAGGCTCGAGGAGAGCAGAAATATCAAGAATGCATCGATATAGCGCGGGAATACAACGTCCTGACTCCTGAAGACGATTTTGCGGTCTGGGAGGGAGAAGGCGGCCAGGCCCTTATCGCTCCCATTTTTACACTGTACGACTACTCGTTCAGACCCGACCACGTCAGCTTGGAGGGTGCTGTGGCATGGGCGAGGGAGAAGGACACGGAGGCTACGGACGAGTTTCTGCTTCATCCCGATCCGCATCCGAGCCGGCAGGCTTGGTGCAAAGCGCTCGTCCAGAAATTCGAAACCAGGCTCGAGGCGGCGAGGGCGCAGTTCCCGACGCTGCCGCTCGTCATTGCCAACCACTGGCCGCTGCGCGAAGACTTGGTCGTGCTCCGGCTCATCCCACGGTTCAGCCTGTGGTGCGGGACCAAGCTGACGGACGATTGGCATCGGCGATTCAACGCCAAGGTGGTCGTCAGCGGCCATCTTCACATCCGGCGGACGGACTGGAAGGACGGGTGCCGGTTCGAGGAGGTCAGCCTGGGCTACCCGCGGCAGTGGAAGAAGTGTGCGGAAATGGGGCTGGGGGTGGAGGAGCTCCTGCGCGAGATACTGCCAGGCCCGGAAAGCGTCAAGACGGGCGAGGTGCCAACGCAGTGGAGAATATACGGATAAGGCTAGATCTTGTGGCGTTGCGTAGCATATTAGAACCTAAAATTACATGGCGGGTAGTTACCGAGGAAGCCCAGAGGAGTGGGTGTGACTGTTGCCATCAGGTCATGCAAACGAGCGTGGCGTTGTGAGATGCCGTCTCGCCTGGAAATGGCAGACGAGAAGATGCCCGGGATATCCATATGTAGAAATGTTATGCACAACACTGCCGGATTGCCACAAAGGATGCCACACACTCTCCAGATAGCACGCTGGTGATCTACGCCGAGGTTGGAACTCTCCGCATGTAGAGCACACGGCATGATTCCACATGGGAATCCGTTGAGACCAGGCTGCACGAGGTGCTCATCACATGTTGTCTGGTGCTTCGTCTGGCAGGAGGCTCGCTGGGTTTTGGGAGTTGGAGCATATGCCCGTCGGGTAATACAGAGCAAGAGACCACAAATATATAGACGCCTCTATAAGCTTGACGCAGGACCCTTTTCGCACCCCTTGGCCAAACGCCCTTATAGCTCAAGGAGGGATATATTGTGCAGGAATAGATTGACGTACTATATTTTCGTAAGCACGGAAAATCTTTTGCGAAGCCGCCACAAGGCGCCCGGTGGGCCATGCTACCTTTTTCGCGGGGCGAGTGCCGGAAGCCTCACACTACATCTCAGCCCCCCCCGTGGTCTCCCGCACTAGTTACAGCAGATTGCTTACTGAGTGCGTTTCGTACAGAGTGTGGGCCAAAAGCGAGCCTTTTTTTTCTGGCAGGTCCTCGGAGTATGCAGATCCTGTTCACGACAGCTGCCAACTGATAGCGGATGGCCTGGCCCTAGCGGTATTTGTCACGCAACCAGTAGAGGCAGTCCGTTTCTCATTCGTCCGTTGTTGGAAGCCTCTTTCCCAAGTTTGCCCATCGCAGGTCGGATCAACACGACGGGGGCTGTAGAAGGCGTATCCGTCACCGGGACACATGTCTCGCACGTCTCCCGGTCCGTTTCTGTACATGAAGTTTATCATGGCTTTGACCCTGACACCAATCAACTCTCCGCGACTTCATACCGGGTACCAGTCCAGTTGTCTCTTCCTCCAGAATTACAAGGGCCTAGACAATGGCGACCCCCAAAAGTAGGCTGAATCCCCCGCAAAGCTCCAGTGGAGTGCGGCTGGCCGCTAGCATGGGCGGCGGCGCCAGCCACCGGCGGTCTTACCCCGGGCCAGGGAGCAAATGCTAAGACGGAGGAACGTGGACGAGGCTTGCGTGTTGCGCTTCAGTTGGCAGGCTGAAGGAAAGTGGCATCTTCCGTATCGGCACGTATTCTCGGGGTACAGAGAAGGTGGCTTCTGCTTAAACAGTTGCCAAGATCTCGTTCGCCTCACAAACCCCCCTTTACATTTCCAGATCTTTAAGCTTATTCATATGCCCCTCACCAACACACAAGATTCAATGTACCGTCAGCGATATTCGTGCGATCGTTGTCGCCAGCAAAAGGTGCGGTGTCTCAAGAATTGGGAATCATCGGCAGCGGTTGGGGCCTACGGCGACCATGTCACGCCATGCGAGCGATGCACAAAAGCTGATGTGGCATGTGTGTACAGCTGTACGTTACTGTGCCTCTCGCACACTTACACACCTTTTTTTGAATTGGTCGGGTCAATTAACTGTGCAATGAATAGTTCGGCAAAAAACCAGGCAATCCAAGGGTCAAAGCGCGGATATACCATCGCCCAGGAATGCACGTCTCAGCCAAGGCTTCTCCGGCGTGCTCTCGAGCGGCGAGGTGACAGGGTACGGCCTTGGCGACCTGCTGATACCGTCCCTGGACGGGGCCATGTCGTCCATCGGCGGCAGCGACGCATACAGCTGGAACGACAGCACCGACCTCATGTATAATAGAAACGGCGACAGCGCGACCCAGGCGAGCTCGGCGTCCAGCAGTCTAGGCGGCAACCCTACGCCTTTCCAGGACGAAGGAGAAAACGGGGCACTGGCGGAGCAGCTGATGAAGCTGAGCAACCGGGCGACGGGCGCGACGCGGGAACTCGAATGCGCCATCGTCACAACGCCATTAACAGTAAATTCTTCCGTCGTCAATGACGCGTTCGAGGCCGCGAATGCCTTGGTACACATCATCAACGACCTCGCCCGGGCGGACAGTGCCTCGTCACAACCACTGTCCCACGACGGCGGCGAGCGACCACCGGCTCTCAAAGACGGCGCCATCTTTCTCGTTCTCGCCTGCCACCAGCACATTCTAGTTCTCTTCCATGCGGTCTGTAACTGCATTAAGCGGTCCGTGGGGCCCGTAGTTCAAGGGACAAAGCCGCAGTTACAACAAAAGGCTCTGCACGACGCGGGGTCGTCCCCTGCGCAGTTCATCATGGTGCTGCAGCTCATCATGCACCTGCTCAACCGCCTCGGGCGAAGCCTTCGCATAGGGAGCTCCAAGGGCAGTGACCAAGATATGCTGGCCGTCGTGCTTGACGGCGCTGGCGAGAATGGCTGCCTGGAAGGTATTCTGGACTCGGCGCAGGGCATGCTGAGGGGCCTGCCTGATGAGCACGTCAGGCTGGTCGGGGCCATTCAAGAGTTGCAAGCTTATATAGAGGAAGGATTGTATACTTAGATTGAATAGAGTCAACCAACACTACAGTCTTTTGCCACTGCTTACTCCGGGGACTCGCTGTATCTCGAAACCAAACCTAGACCACGCCAACATCAGGCTAGACGACTGCGTCGACGCTTGGCTTCTGCCTGCTTAGCGACCAGTTGCTACAAAGGCAAAGGCTCGTGCGGATACACGCGCGGTTGTGTGTAGGAAAATTGTGCTGATTTAGGACAAGTAGGCGTTGAAGCTGTTGCAGACGCTGGTTGAGCAAAGGCTGGTCCTCTTCACAGCGGCCGGGTCGCGGCCACTCATATACCGGTAAACGGAACACCGGTCATCAGAGATGAATACTACGAACAAGGTGGAGAGCCGTCGCATTCTCTGCATTTAATTTACAGCATACTGCCCTCAATTTCATAACGTGTTTTCTCTGTCGACTGCTAGCGCCGACGGTTAAGCCCGAACGCGATGGCCGCGGCATGCATCGCCAAGCTCGCGCATGAAGCTCGATTCGGGAAAGGCTCACATGTGCTCCTATTCTGTTGCAGGTTCATTCGGGCCTGCAAATTAGAAGTCTCATTCCCGCGGCGAATTATTGGTGACGGGAGATGGGCTTAAGTCCGACTGCACGAGTAACACCACTAGCTCCTTGTCTCACCGCAGGAGCGTGCTATAGTGAGTGGACAGGCGTACCGCTAAGAATAAAAGGAAATTAGTAAAAAAATACAAATCTCAGCCTTTTTTAATCAATGCATGTGCTTACCATGGTCTATATTTGTTTTGTCTAGGCCCAGTCGTTCGATGCCGGCTTGTCGCACCTGGGCCACGGCTTGGCGGCTGTGCTGCTGGATGGAGACGCCGTCAAGATTAACTTTGCGGCAGCAGGAGGGGCTTGAGTGGCGGTGGCGCGAAGAGAGTTTAGCTGGTGGGAAGAAATCGGACCAAGTCTGCTAGGGCGTGGGGTTGCCGTCGACGGGTTCAACTTTAGCGCATCGTTGCGGGATGTGGACAAGCCGCATTGACGTTGACAGAGGGTAGTGTGTGCCACTATTTTGACGTTAAATCTATGGGTCGTGTCATTCTAGCCATGTAATTGCATCGTCATGTTGTCATGAACCCGGGCATGCATTGCGAGTTGTCAAAACAGGCTCGTTTACGAGGACAGTAAATCCCTAAACTCCATAATCCTTCAGACAGCGTTACGGCCAGGCTGCTGCTGCTGCACCAGGGGGCCTGCTGGAATTAACGGACGTAGTGGCAGGATTGGGCGGCAAGGGGGCCATTAAGTCCCTAAACTCCAGATTGAGCATGCTACTGCCAGCACACGTTTTATCACCGCAAGAGGACCCGCCTCCTTCGGCGTTACAGACAGCTGTGCTGCTTTACAGACAGAGTGCTGCTGTACCTGGCGCGCCCGCTGGAGTTAACGGAGCTAAGGGTCCTGCCCCCCAGCTCCAGGCCGGGTTCCGGTGCGATTGCCGGGGGCTAGCGCTACCTTGCCCGTAAGACGGGGGGTTCCAGCTGTTTTTTCCCGTGTGTTTTTCCAATCTCCGAAATCGTGTTTTTTGGGGAAGCTTGAGTCTGCCTTATAACGGCTTGGTCCACACAAAAATTGGATCGCATCTGCGAAAAGCTTCACCATTTTGCGTCTCGAGTCAATCACAAGGGTGGAGAAACTTCAACCAGCAAGGAAAAACAAACAAATTGACAATGTCTTCATCAACGCGCCCGGCGCAGGTCGAGGCCGAAGACGCAAAGCAACCTGTCGAGCAGCAGCCTCTCGGCTCCAAGCAAACGTCCATCATGGCATCAGAGGAAGCGGCCGTGTCCGAGGAAAAGGCGCCCGAGGAGGCGCCAAAGCCCGTCGTGGAGTATCCCAAGGGCCTCGAGGTCCTGTTCATCATGCTTGCGCTCGTGCTCAGCATCACGCTCTGTTCGATCGATCAGGTGAGTTTTTTGGCCCATGCTTTCCAACGCACCATACACAAACGTACCAGGCGGCGGCGGACCTGACTCTAGCATCCCCCAGACCATTGTCGCGACCGCCATCCCCCGCATCACCGACCAGTTCCACAGCCTCGACGACATTTCCTGGTACGGCTCGGCCTACTTCATGACCCTCGGCGCCTTCCAGTCCACCTGGGGCAAGGTCTTCAAGTACTTTCCCCTCAAGACGAGCTTCCTCGTCGCCATCTTCATCTTTGAGATTGGCAGCCTCATCGCCGCCGTCGCCCAGAACTCGACGACGCTCATTGTCGGCCGCGCCATCTCGGGCATCGGCGCCTCGGGCATCGCGCCGGGCGTCTACACCATCTCGGCCTTTTCGGCGCCGCCCGACAAGAGAGCCACCTACACGGGCGTCATTGGCGTCTCGTACGGCGTCGCCGCCGTCTGCGGACCGCTCATCGGTGGTGCGCTGACAAAGGCGGCAACCTGGCGATGGTCAGTGGCATTTCTGCTGTTTTCTTTAGGAACGCCTGATGTAGGCAAGAATTGACTAACACGAGACAAATTAGGTGCTTCTACATTAACCTTCCTATTGGTGCAGTCGCCGCTGCTGTCATTATGCTCACCTTCAAGACCCCGAAAACTGCCACGGTCCACGCGGCTACCCTCAAGGAAAAGCTTCTGCACATGGACCCGATCGCGACGGTCCTCATCATGGCCGCGCTGGCCTGCATCATCCTGCCTCTCCAGTACGCCGGTGTGAGCCACGCGTGGAACTCGAGCGTCGTCATCGGACTCATCGTCGGCTTCGTCGCCATCTGCGCCGCGCTGGTCGCCGTCGAAATCCTGCAGGGCGAACGCGCCATGCTGACGCCGCGCATCATGGCCAAGCGCACCGTCTGGGCCAGCGGCATTTGGGGCTTCTTCTTTGCCGGCGCGTACTTTGTCACCCTCTACTACCTGCCCATCTACTTCCAGAGCATCGACAACGTCAGCCCCATTGCCTCTGGCGTGCGCAACATCCCCCTCATCATCATGTTCAGCGTGGCCACGTTTGGATCGGGCAAGGCCATCACCATGACGGGCCACGCGACACCCTACATGCTGGCCGGGTCGGTCTTTGTGACGGTCGGCGCCGGACTGCTCTACACTCTGGATATTGGCACATCAACGGGCAAATGGGTTGGCTACCAGATCATCGCGGGCTTTGGCTACGGCCTCGCCTTGCAGGTACCCGTCGTCGTCGCCCAGGCTTTTGCGGAGCCCGCTGACATTGCTCCCACGACTGCCATCATTATCTGTACGTTCTTCTTTTCCTCGGTCCCACCATGTCTCTGGCTAACCATATCCCTCCTACACAGTTTATCGATCCATGGGCGCAACGCTTATGCTCGCTGCCGGGCAATCCGCCTTTGTCAACCAGATCGTGGTCAAACTCCGCAGCACGGCGCCAAACCTCGATCCCGGCCGTGTCACGGGCACTGGTGCCACCGAACTGCACCACGTATTCAGTGGCGCCGATTTGGATGGCGTTATACGTGCGTACGCCTGGGGTATCAAGGTTGTCTTTTTAATCACGCTTGCTTGCTGCATCCTCACCATCCCGTTCGCCCTCTGCAACAAATGGACCAACGTCAACGCGAAAAAGGCCAAGCCTAGCAAGGCTTAAAGAGAAAGGCACCCGCGCCTTTTTGTCAACCGAGGCCAAAAAGCATTTTCCGCGCTGCCAAGATGACTCGGCCTATACATGATGCGGATAGGGGAAAGGATAGGTATAGAGGATAGAACTACATGGTGTTTGGGTTGGCGGCTTAGTGTATAAAATTGGACTATTTGGTGGATGAATACCCGGAAATTTGAGAGAAAAAGTTGCAAAAGTTGCATGTATAATCAATCGGAATAACGAAAAGTTTTGGGCACGCTGGAAGGGGTGATTGCACCAGCGTTTTGGGTCAGCAGTGGCAACAGTACCTGCGACTGACTGTCGTAATGGAAAAGTGTTTAATAACAAAACATGTAATATTCTAATACAAAAACTATTTACTACAACCTTCAAAAAATGTCTTGACCTTTTAGAATAAACTCAATCTAGTTGCAAGCAGCCTGGAAATCTATCCCTTCAACGTCGGCCCCTTGCGCAGCACAGGCGACACAAACACCTCGCTGCCGGTCCAGGTAGCCTCGACACCAGGCGGCATGCCCAGGGCCTTGGCCTTTTCCATCCACTGCTTCGTCGGCAGAACCGCAACCTTGGTGCCCAGCCGGTCGTTGTACATGCCCTCGAGGTTCGCGAGCAGGTACCTGTTGTCGCTGCAGTAGTTGTGCACCGCAAACGGCGTGCTGGGGTCGTGCGCGCACGCCGTGGCCATGAACTCGGGCACCACGTCGGCGACGTCGATGATGTCGAGCTCGCCCTGCCACTGCCGGGGGTCGAGCGCCGGCACCGCGCGCATCTGCGTGCAGTACTTGTCGAGCGCGACGAGGGGAATCTCCTCGGGCGCGTCGGGGCCCATAATGTTGGGGAAGCGGTGCACGACGGCGGGGAGGTGCGTGGCGCGCTCGAGCAGCATCTCGCCCATCCACTTGCTGGCGGCGTAGCCGATGGCGTTTTTGAGCAGCGAGTCGGCGTCTGACGGCGGGCGAATGGCCGACGGCGGCACCTCGGCGAGCTCGCACGTGTCCCTTTGCAGCATGGCCACCGACGACGACGAGACAAAGTGCACGGGGACGCGGCGCGGCGTGGCCATGGCGAGGAGCGTCTGCGTGGAGACGACGTTGGCGGCGCGCATCATCTCGTACGACTTGAGATGGGCCACGTCGGCGCCGACGTGGATGATCATGTCGGCCGTCTGGCAGAGGTGCGAAAAGTCATTCTTGGAGAGACCGAGCAGCGGCTTGACCAGGTCGCCCTTGTACTGGTGAATCTTGGCGTCCTGGACGCGCAGCGGGCGCGAGCGGAGGCAGAGGCAGTGGACCTCGGCGACGTTGGCGTCTGCCACGAGGTTGCGCAGCATGTTGGTACCGAGGAATCCAGTACATCCCGTGAGGACGACGCGGCGGCCGCTACTGCGCCGCGGCGTATCCTGGACAGCGTCGGCACCGGCCGGAATCAGGGTCGGTATGGCGGCGATGAGGCCGGCCACTTCCTTTTCCCAGTCCATTTCCGGATCGTCGTGCTTGGTCGTCGGCGGCGGCTGCGTCTTGGCCCCGGAGCGCAGGTGCTTCCACGCCGCCAGGGCGTCCTCGCACACGCGCAGGAGCGTGTGGTTGGTGGACATGAGCTTCAGCACGGGCACGTCGACGCCCAGCTCCTTGAGGAACCAGTCGCGGATGCGGACGGACACGAGCGAGTCGACGCCGTGCTCGGCGACGGCCATGTCGGGGTCGATCTGGGCCGGGTCCAGCTGGAGCATGTTGCCCAGGGCTTGCGAGAAGCACCTGACCAAGATAGCCAGACCCTCCTTTGCGTCGTCCGTGGTCGCCAGCTGCGCCTCCACCTTGACGTTGCCGTCCCCTTGGCCCTTGCCCGCGCCCTCATCTTGCGCCTCTTCCTGCACAAGGTAGCACGACAGCCGGGGATCTTCGTGCCACGGCTCCGTAAACATCTTTCGCACGCCGGTGATGAGCTCCGACGGCAGGCCCGAGTCGGGCCGTCCGCACTCAATGGCCTTGGCCAGCATGTCGTGCAAGTCCGTCTCGCCTTGCCTGTCCAATCGCGGCAGGAGCGATTTCTCAATGGTGGCGTTGCGCTTCCTGTCGGAGCGGTAAATGTAGCCCAGGCCCGTGAGGAGGCCGATGACGACGACGGAGCCCGCCTGGCCGCGCTCCCGCCGACGGCGCACGAGGCTCGACATGTAGTGATTGGCCGCGCTGTAGGCGGACTGGCCTATGTTTCCGACAATCGAGGTTGCCGAGGAAAGTCCAATGAAGAATTCCAGCGCCTCGAGCCCGCCAAAGAGCTCGTCCAGATTGCGCGTCCCGTCCACCTTGGGTGCCAACACGGCCTCAAAGTCATCCCAGGACATGTCCAGGAAGGCGCGGTCCCGCAGCACCATGGCACCGTTGATGATGCCACCGACGGGCGGCATGCTGGACTTGATCTCAGCATACGCCGCTCGTAGGCCTTCCATTTCTGTAACATCCACCGGTATGACACGCAGTACGGCCCCCTTTTCTGACATGAACTCGAAGACCGTGTCCGGAACACGAGGATGACGGCTGGTCAACACAATGTTTCGGGCTCCATTATCTGCCATCCATAGCGCGATGGAGATGCCAAGGTCTCCTGTCATCCCGAACAGAACGTACGTTTTGTCAGCAGCGAACAGGCCCTTGTGCTCGACAGGACAGGTGCCGTTGGTTTGTTCACCATTAGAATAAGCCCCATTGGTATGATGAGTACCATTGGCGTGAGTTCCATTCATGTGAGTGCCATTCGTGTGCGTGCCATTGGTATCAGTGCCATTGGTGTGAGTGCCATTGGTGCGGGTGCCGTTGGGTTGAGTGCCGTTGGGTTGAGTGCCGTTGGTATGAGCTCCGTTGGTGTAATCTCCATTGATAGGCTTCTCGACATTGGCTTCCTCAGCTCCTTCGATGCTCGCATCCGGAAGCGCGGAGTCGCCGTCCTTCGTTGTCAACTGGTTGTTGATACCATCAAGAGGTAGCACTCTGGGAATATAGAGAGCACCATCTCTGAGTGCCAGATGAGGCTCGTGAGTCCAGAGTATATCGGTCGGGTTCGGCTGGTTCATTCCGGTAAGTCTCAGCAGAAGGGTCGCCAGCAGAGATGGCTCGACCGATGAGGGCTCATCAACATCAAGGAACTGGAGCCGCAAATCACTCCGCTCAGCCAGCAGCGTGCGTCCCAAGCCAACAGTCACATTGGCCATTGGGTTCTTGCCAGAGGCCGCGCCCGAAGTTACCCACAGAACGGCGCTGGCGTTGCGCAAGAGTGTCTGCATAGCCTCGAATCTGGCAACGGTCATGTCGCCAAAGACGGGGTTGTCAAGGTCGACAAGGCAGAGGGCAACAGCCCCGACTGGACATTGTATTTCCTCCAGGCGAACAATATCACACTGTAGAATGCCTTCAGTAGACGCAAGCAGGCTTTGCGATTTGGATGCTAGTTTCGACTGAACGTCACTGACGACCAAAACAGTGTCCAGTGGCCAGTCCGCCAGGTGTGAAGTGTGCGAAAGCGGTTCTCGGAGCGCTTGAACGCTCTCGTCTGTAGCTTGGGAAATGAGAACGGAACAGAAAGAGGGCGTTGAGCTCGTGTCGACACCCGAGAATCCGGTTTCCTTGAGTAGTTTGTCCCATTCAGGAATACTGAGCGTTGGCTGCCAGACGCGGCCTTCAGCGATGCCCAGGAACCAACCAGGAAGCGTGCCCATGATCATCTGAATGGGAAGATGGTTGGTCGTAATCTCAAGCAACACCAGGTAACCGCCAGGGCGAAGCAGGCGACGACAGTTGCTGACTGTCTCTTTCAAGCTGGTAGTCGCGTGTAGGGCATTGGAGGCAATGACCATGTCATATGCGCCAGCCTCGAATCCTTGTTCCACAGGATCCTTTTCGACGTTGAGCATCTTGAAGGTCATCTTGCTGGCATGCTTGCTAAACTTTGCCATGGCAGGCTCGAAGAAGCCCGCTGAAATGTCAGTGAACATGTACGATGCGTATTGGTTGCCCACAGCCGAAAGAACAGCTCGGGTGGTGCCACCCGTTCCAGCTCCGACCTCGAGCACGTTCAGGCGCGGGTATCGGTGCGCGAGCTGCTTGACCAAGGGCCCGAGATCGAGGTTACCATCCGCAAAGCCAACGCCTTCCACATACAGTCGGTCGAGCATGCCGTCCTTCAGTAGTACCTGGAGGGCGGGCGTGATGCCGCGTGCAATGGATGCCAAGTTTTTGCCCACCGCATGGAGAATGAGCATATCGTTGTTTTCTGCGGCGATATAAGGGGCACTCCATCTCTGCACATCCTCCAAGGTGTCATTGTCCCACGCAGGCTTGATATCGGGAACTCTGCCAGCTTCAATCTCGGGAAACAGGTGGTCCCTCACCCATTTCATCATGTGCCGACGGTGCTTGCCCATGATCAGCAGCTCAGCAGTCTTGATCTGGCCGCGAAGCTTTCGCAGGTAGAAATAGGCCGTGCGCACGAGAAGGACGCGCAGGATCTCATCCTCTGCCGAGAACTTGGTTTTGATGCTGGGCTCTATTCCGTGCGCCGCATCACGAGCCCACATTTCACTTGCATAGAGCCAGCGCTCTCGGCTTTGGTTCAACGGGGTCCACTGAACGCCTCGCATTTGGACCTGGACCGTTGCGTCGCCTGCATTGAAGAGGTCAACATCTCCCTTGAGTCCCTTGGCATCCGATACAGTCAGGGTACTGTCTGCCATGAGGGCATCTGGAGTACCGCGTGCCATGTTGATGCGCACACAATCAATGCCGGTGGGGAGATATACCGTGCCAAGTCTTCCGTCTTCTGGGTACGAAAAGGCGGCCAGGATACCCTGGATGGTGGTGTCAAGAACTGCAGGATGCACAGCAGACCGAACTGAACTGGACTCCGGCGGAGTTGGGACGGTGACCACGGCGTGGTTGAGGCGGCGGTCTACCGAAGTAGCTTGGAATGCGCCGGAATAGTTGTATCCCACTTTGGACAGATATGAGTAAAATTGCTCCATGTCCAAAGTGTTCATGGGCAGTAGAGGCTTTGTCCTGGTCGGGAGGGCATCGTCGCGAGGAGCACCCAGGAAAAGCTTCACGCCAGCGCTGAAATGCGCGGTGAGTGCGCTAACAGGGCCGTCCACCTTGGTCCCGTCAACTTCTCCGCTGTAACACGCCACTTCGGCGGTGATGCAGCTGTCAGTCTGGCTCGTGACGCGAATTGTGAAGAGAACTTCCAGGCCCGAGGAGTCTTCCATCAAGCCCATGGTACGCACAATCTCGACATTGTGTAGCTCAATCAGTGTCAATGGTTGCTGGTCGCCGACGAGGCGCACAGCGGCTTCGTACGCCATTGTCACATATCCTGTCGCCGGGAACAGGACCTCGCCCTGAATAGTGTGTCCGCTGACCCACGGGAGCTCGCTCAGCTTCAGGACTTGGCGCCAGTGAACTTCCCGCCTGGCGTCCTCGCCAAGTACTGTCGCCCGACCGAGGAGCTCGTGTTGACTGTCGCTTCCGCGGAAGAGGCGAGATATTCTGGACTCACGCCAAACAAGGCTGTCATGATCCCAGGGATAGGTAGGTAGACCCTTGAGAATGCTGGGCTTTTTGATACCAGCCATTGGCAGGACACGCTGCATACTGTCAAAGGTAACGAGAGGACACGAAGACGGGAAACAGGTCCAGATGAGGCCCAGGCTATCGGCAAAGGCTTCAACCGCACCCTGTCCGCGGCTGAGAACGCCGCAGTACGGAACATTCAGGCCTGTCAGTGACTTGATCACCTCAGCGCTGGGACCCTTGAGGGCTGGGTGCGGTCCAACCTCAAGCGCGAGGTCCAGAACGGAGGGTTCTTCAGACACGGCTCGGCTCACTGCCTGGGAAAATAGTACCGCGCTGGTCAGATTGTCGACCCAGTACTGTCCCTCGAGCAGTTTCAAGCCCTCTTCACTATTGAAGGAGCGACTGCGGCCATTGGGGCCCCAAACACTAGAGTACCACTCGCACTTTCTCGCCCCTTTGAGAGCCTTGACTCCGCATTTTCGCAGCGACTCAAGATAAGGTGCGGCACATGGCAGCATGTGATGAGAATGATACGCGGTGTCAACCGCAAGCACGCGGGCAAAGATCTTGTCTTCATCTAGCCTTGTCTTGGCCTCATCAATGGCAATGGCATCTCCGGCGAGAGTGCAGCTTGTCGGGGAGTTGCAGGCAGCGACCTTGAGGCTCTCTCCAAATTCCGCACAGAATGCCGAAGCGGCCTCGTAGCCCATGCCCACAGCCATCATCTTGCCGCGCTTTCCATCCTCTCCCTTTGCCAGGACGGAGTGGAACCCTCTATAGTAGGCAACGCGAATGGCATCCCGCGCATCAAGGTAACCCGCCGCATAGGCAGCGCCAATCTCGCCAGAGGAGTGCCCAACGACGGCTGCAAAGTCAACGCCAGCCTCGCGGATGACGTCCACCAGAGCGACCTGGAGAGCGGTGCAGATTGGCTGCGAGATGGCAGCTACGCCGACGCGGGACTTGTCCTTGGGGGCAGACAGCTCGTCAATCAGTTTCCATTCAGGTCGGTCGCCATCAGGCAGCGTATCAAGACTGTGCTGCAGCTTGCAGATGGCATTGCGGAATACAGACGAGGCATCGTACAGCTCCCGGCCCATGGTGGCCCACTGAGCACCTTGTCCGGTAAAGACGCCCAGGATGCGAGGCGGCAGGGTTTTCGGAATTGCTGGGGTTCGTGAGGTCTTCTTGAGTGCTTCGGAACGTGCTTCAAGTTTTTCGGCAAGCTGCTCTGCAGATGTAGCGGAGAAAGACGCTCTGAAGAGGAAGTCGGCCCTCTGAAACAGAGTGCGAGCAAGTCGGACCAGGTCGGTCTCAGGATTCTCTCGCAGGTAGCCAGCTAGCGCTATCGCCTTTGCTGCCAGTGCCTGAGCCGAGTAGGCAGACAAAACAATGAGTTCCCCTGGATTGGCCACAGGCGTATGGCTGTCGTAGGCACCATCCCAGCTCTCAATGATGGCGTGGGCATTGGTACCGCCAAAGCCGAAGCTGTTCACGCTGACACGGCGTGGCTCACCTTCTGCAAGGGCTGGCCACGGTGTCAACTCTGTTGGAACGCGTAGGTTCTTGTAAAATGGCCGAATCTTGGGGTTCAACTCGTGAAAATGGAGGTTGCCGGGAATCTGGCCGTTTTGAACTGCCAATGACGCTTTGAGCACTCCAGCAAGACCTGCAGTGCCCTCAGTATGGCCAATTACGGTTTTAATTGAACCGACAAAGAGCTGGCCCTCCTGGTCTTTGTGTCCAGGGAAAAACGCGTCACGAATGGCTCGTGCCTCGATAGCTGAAACAAATTAGCATCAGATTGCACTGGTCCCGTATGGCAGTGACTTACGATCACCGGCGAGTGTGCCTGTGCCGTGAGCCTCGAAGTAGTGAGGCCGATCACGTACAGGGTCCAAACCACACCTTCTGTACGTGTCCCGAATGAGTTGAGATTGAGACTCGGCGCCCGGCATTGTAATACCTATGCCAGGGTCAGTAAGTTAATCATCAGAACGAGCGTGGCAAACATACCTGGCGTGCGGCCATCCGAGTTGACACCGGTTTCGCGGATAATACACTCGATATTATCGCCGTCAGTGATGGCTCGGCTAAGAGTCTTGAGAATAACAGAGGCAAACCCCTCGCCTCGTGTATATCCATCCGCAGAGGAATCCCACATGTAGGATCTACCATTAGGAGACAACATGTTCAACTTGCATGCCGCATGTCAGCTTGGACTTTTACAAAATGCACATGTATACGACAGCTTACATTTGAATAGGCAATGAAAAGCTCAGGGCCGAGAATGAGGTTTGCTCCTGCTGCGACGGCCATGTCTGTTTCGCCGCTGCGAAGAGATAGTACCGCCTGATGCAGGGCGACGAGCGACGAGGAGCAGGCTGTATCGGTTGCGACCGACGGGCCTCTCCAGTCGAAAAAGTACGAAAGGCGGTTGGCCAGGATGGCCATGGAACCACCAGTTGCGTAGTACTGAGGAAGACTGTCAAAGCCGCGCATCGAAAGAAACTGGTAGTCGAAGCACGTCGCTCCGACAAAGACGCCAGTAGACGATCCCTGGAGCTGGGGTATGGAGTAGCCAGCCGATTCGACACCTTCATACACAGTTTCAAGAAGACACCGCTGCTGGGGGTCCATGGCTTCGACTTCCTTGGGGCTAATGTTGAAGAAGTCGCGGTCGAAGAGTCGTGGCTCATCTTGCAGGAGATAGGCATATTTGGTATTCGTGCTCTGTGATTCAGTCAGTTACACAGCGGCCTCGATAGATTGGGGAACTTCGAGGGCTGCCATACGCCATGGTGCTGGCTGTTTTCGTTGTAAAACGCCTTGGTACTGAAGCGGCTGTCTGGGATCTCTCTCACGAGATCTTTGGGATCCTTAAGGAGCCCCCACAGCGCGGATGGGGAATTCGCACCACCTGGAAAGCGGCAGGAGCTTCCCACTACTGCAATGGGCTCCCTCAGTGGTCCGGTAGTAGATTTAGGATAGCTGCCCATGGTGACGGTTGTGTTGAATCAATCAAGGGGCAGAGTTGGAAAATCAAGTCTTTCGCATAACAACTTGGTATGAATGCAAGTATTCTGCACTCCGGATGCTACTGTGGTTTTGACAGCTGCATTTGAGGCACAGAAACGGGTACTGTGGGTTGCCGATCCATGTATTCTCCTCTGCGCCCTTTGGCTATTCCACGATAATACCAAAGACCGAGCCATTTTGCCGGTTTAAGGAATGAGGCTGATGTCGGTCGGCGGGTCCGGTCCGGTCGGTGCTGAATCTCGTCCCCATCCGTAGTCGGCAGTCAATCGGAGAGGGACCGGCGCCGGTCCGACTAGCAGAAAAAGGCAGGTTGAGCCTCCCTCCGATAGCCGACCGGAACAAATTCGAGCAAATGCATTATGAATAATATAACCGGATTAATCTAATTGGCTCGGATAATTGGTTGAGTGCCTTGAATAATTAGTTTTTAATAGAAATAATTCCTTTCATCAGGCTAGAGCACACTGTTCGGATGTCGCCTGGGTGGGGGCAACTGCATAGAACCGGGAACAGCACAGTCAAAGTCAAAGTTAAAATTGAAAAAAAAGAGAGGGAGGCCAGCCCATGATTCTATTGTTTGAAAGCGAGATTTCGTCTTCTCATTTTTTCAGTACATCTTTAAAGCTAGAGTAAACAGGAGTCTGGTCGATGAAAGCCGCTGGGTAATAATAACAAGCGTGTCCTTGCTCTATATTATTTCCCATCTTAAAGCGACATATGCTTCTTTAGAAAGTCAAGTTGCCTGTTAAAAACACCATCCATATCTCCAAACATCCAGTCAAAGTGATTTTTTCCCACAATCAGGTGCTGTTCCTTGGGCTCACGCAGCAAGTCATACGCCTCCGTCTGCCTGGACGCGGGGAAGACCTGGTCGAGCTCCGGCGTCACCATGATGACTGGCGTCGGGCTAATTTTCGGCAGCAGATGCAGGATGTTCCAGTTGAGGCACCGCATGTAGGTGTGAACCGTGACCCGGTTCTCAATGGGCATCTTCATGCTGTCCATTGTTGTGAAGAAGTTGCCCAAGAACTGGCCCAGGGGCGTGTTGCCGTCCTCGTCGACCAGCGGCAGGTACATGGGGTCCTCGCCGGCTAGCTGGCCGGCGCGGTCCTCCAGGCCGAGCTCGAAGATGGCTTCTCTGCGCTCGGGGTCGCCAGTGACATCGATCATGGGCGCGACCGTCACGACGGCGGCGATGCGGCGGTCGTACGCGGCGGTCGCGAGCATAATGTTGCCGTCGAAGCAAAGACCCCAAACGGCAATCTTTTTCGGATCAACTAGCGGGTGTTTGGACAGCCAGGTGACCGAGTCGGTAAAGTCGTCAATCCGCCTCAGCATGTCGCTCTGCCGCAACGTCGACAGTCAGCTGGTGCCGCCTGTCGGGATACAGCCATTTGAATCTGGACGACTTACATCATGTCTGGGCTCGCCATCGCTGGCCCCAATGCCGAATGTGTCAAAAATGAGTGCAGTGAAACCGCGCTTCTGATACCATTCGGCAATGTCTGGGACGACTACATCCTTGGGCATGTTGAACTGTATGGGAAATGTTCAATTTCAATATCTCTTTGGATTACAGACGCGTGTCGCACTCACGCCTGCTGAAAGGATGATTGCAGGCCCACGCTGCACGGCTGGGTACAGCCAGCCGCGCAACGTGACGCCAGCGAGCGTCTTGAACTCGATATCTTCGCGGGGAGGTTGCGTCATGGTCTCTGATGTTTTCTTGGAAGAATTGGAAGAAACCCATGAATTTTCTTTTCTTTTCGTGTTTATAGTCTCAACTACGAAATCCCAGGCGACCCGCTCCGAACGTGTCTGTGGCGCCGATCGGACCACCGACGTAGCAAGCCGGGCCAGGCGCAGCAGTCTTATGGTGCGGATGCAAGTTTCCGACTCAACGTCTTGCTACGGAAATGATCACCCGCGTGCCAAGATGTTCACAATGGATGTGTGGCTTTATGGAATTGATATTATGTTTGGTAGCAGTTCTGCTTTGTTGCCCCTCTCGGCGTCCCCTGGGTCAGAAACTCATCAGAAGGCCATGTGCTCCGGCGTCATCCCTATCTACTAATGCCCAGCATAAAAAAATAATATTTGAGAATACATAAATCTAGAGAAATTGTAACTCCTTACTCATTTATGTATACTACACCGTGCTCACGACTTAGTCGCTCAAGGACGGCAGAGGACCGATGTAAGTCAGCACCGTCGCCCTACCCTGTACCTGTGATGCCTTCGATCTTGTTGAGTATCGCCACCTAAGACGTTGGCACGATGCTATAAATTGACCTTGTAACTAAGATCACTACGAGTAAGTTATTAAAAAGTATGGGTCTCGTTTTAAGTAAAGTTTGGGGCCGCCTAGCCGCCGATTGTAGCCATCATCAAAAAGAACGCCAGCAGACAATCGACTGCGCCATCCATCCTGAGTAGGGTAGAAATATACCCCAAAAGAGATATAAATCATTTCCCAGAGAAACTAGAGCACTCGTAGGTTCTATCCTTATTGAATTAGAGAAATAATTGTTCGAATTCATGCAAGGCCTATCTAATCCATTCTAAGCCTGACAAGTACTGCTGTGACAGCGCCTACGCACCAACAAGTGGCACAATCATTCTCTTGCCTCGCACGTTCCCAAGACGCAAGTCATTCACATACGTCTCAATCTTTGCCAAACCGCCGTCTCTGATATCCAAAGGATGGTTCCTGAGACTACCCTCCTCCAGAAGCTTCTCCGCCAAAAGGAACAGCGCTGCCCCAAATTTCCTGTGCTCGGGTGTGCTGGGGCGTCCGTAGAGACCGGGAATCACCACAGGCGATCCGGTAATGGTAGGAGTCATCAGCCAGTCGGCACGGACATCTCTCCGCGTGTACTTGACGACTTGGGTGACGGCTTCGAGGGCAACGTATGTGCCACCAGAAGAGCCAATCGCGTCGTAGCACATGCGCATCGTCGCGGCGTCGGTCACGCAGTCAAAGACTGAGACGAGACTGTTGTTGGTGTACTCGCGGATGTCGGCGCCGCATGTGGACGAGTTGTAGTCGAAGCATGCCGCAGCGCCATAGCTCTCGCATAGGGCGTTGTTGGCAGGTGAGCAGGTGACAAGGGGTGTATAACCGGTGCTGCAAGGGTTAGCAAAGCTGTCCTGATGCTTTTCTCAGAGCACTGCGCAGGTAGTCCCGAGAAAGGCAAAACGCTGGACTTACATCTTCAGCAACTGCGTCGCCATAGTTCCAGAACCAGTCGCACCCCCCGAGACAAGAACAAACGAAGGTGTGTTCTCCTCATCAGCAGCAGGTTTGACGCGTGGCATTTCCAAGTTGAGTCCGGGCGCCTGGAAAAGCGCCAGGCCGGCCGTGGCAATACCAAGGCCCATTGAGCACGCCTGCTCAAAAGACAAGCTTTCGGGTACGTGGCAGCTCAAGTCCTCAATCGCCAACGCGTACTCGGCAAAAGCGCCCGCCGTCTTGTCCAAGGCGCTGAGTCCAAAGGTGACGGTGAGGACGCGCTGGCCCTCCTTGAACCGTGTGACACCTTCTCCCACCGTAACAACAGTGCCAGCAAAGTCGCAACCGCCCACTGCGCCAGGAGTGTTGGAATAATCCACAATCTTTGCGTCGTACGGGCTCAGAGCGACCGCGTGCACCCGGCACAACATCATGCCAGGCCCAGGCACGGGAATGTCAATGTCATCCGCGAGCCTGTAGCCACCGGTGTCGCCCCCGACGAGAGCCTTCATCACTGTACTATGCATGGTCGGTTGAGTTGTAATTAGCAGGGAAGCGCGCAAAGAAACGGGGACGATTGTCTTCGGAGACGAAATTCTTTGAGATGTTGTGTAAAAGACACGGACTTGTGCTTCCCTCACCACTGCTACCTCTTGGCAGACTTAGCGCCAATCTCCAAGAATATTTATTCATTCTATCTGTAATCAAGAGCATCGCAGACTCAGTCCGTGCCATAACAGCAACAATCCATCATGTTTCGAGCACAGCCGACCGGAACGCCGATCGGAGACCCCCACATCGGGCACTTGGGGCTCCAAGCGAGTTGGACCGCCCGTGGTCTCGGGCGAGGAGCGGCCGCAACTGGCATCATTGTACAAAGTTGGCGAGCGGTATTTACGGGGCAGTTTTATTTGGACAAAGTCCGAGGAAGTACTGAGTTTAGTGCAAAACGCCGTCAAGCTTCGATCTCAATGACAGGCCTCCAGCAGGCGTCTAGTCAGAGTATAGCAGCATTCTAGTGCCCTGATTTATCGGTTAGCATTTTAACCATCAGGCTACAGGCTCTAATCACTTAAGTTTTCTGGGAAGAACTTTCCACAAAAGTAACCACTACATAGTGTGAGCAGCCCTAATTACAATGTCATATTTCATTGTAAAGCTGCTGATAGGATGAGCCATGTTTCACTAGCTTAATATTTTCCATCCTATATTTCCCTTAGTTACACTACTGTATCCATGGCTCTTCTCACTTGGCACGAGCCATCGCAGCGCTGTCCTGTCATGCTAGTCAGTTTCACCTCAAGCTCGACACCAACTTTCACGACGTACCAAATAGACTTGGTAGAAATCCAGCCGAAGCTTTCCATCCACTTTGGTGAAATGCGATCTGGCGCCCCAATCGGCCGACCCCTTTCTGCCATCCTTAAACTCAAAGCCTACTGTACCAAATGACATGATATCGTCAGAGCCTTCGCTAAATGCAAACAGCTGTTTAGGATCGTGTGAGCGGCTGGCTACCTTCTCCCACATGCCATATCGGAATTTGGTAATTTCTGATCATTTTGGTTAGCGCCAAACAACCTTTGTTCGAGCCATTCGGCAGGCCAAGCCCATACCCTCACGACCGTTGAATTCATTCACGCCCATTAGGATCTTTGCGTCGCTAGTAAACATGTCGATATATTGCTCGTGGGTCTCCGGGTTGTCGGTAACTTTGTAGAGCTCCTCGAAGAAGGCCTGTATCTCCGGGCGCACCTGGCCGCCCGGAGGAACAGACGCGGTATACTGGCTCATGATCTTGGATGTTTAAACAGATTTGACACAACACGGGAAAGGTCTACACAAGAGAAGTGAAAGCAACGAAATGTTTATAGGTGGGGAAAGGATCCCCATACTACAAGTGCCCTGGCTGGCTGTGGACCAGAGACAACGTGTAATTGCGACGTCGGAGGCCCGGCTCCGCCTCGCGCCGCCCGCCGGCTGCAGCTGGAGCATCAATGCTCCGACGCAACGTCTGGGCACAGCGTCGGGGTATTTGCCACTGCCTTGCATTGGGACAGGTGACCTGGTAGGCGACACAAGTAAATGGACACCGGCAAATGGCCACGCATAACTGGTTGGTCAAAAAAAGATGAAAAAAAAAAGAAATCCGCCGCCTATCGACGCATACAGATAACAACAAAGGAACGCCTGGTTCGAGTATGTCACTTTTCTTTACAGCAGATAAGGAACCAAGCCTTTTGCTCACACAGCGACAGCTAGACCAGGGTAGATACGGAAGAAGACAATAAAGTGCGGAAACATATGTATTGCGACTGGTAGTCCTCTATCAAATGGCATAACTGAGTCTATATACCTCCTCGTTGAGCAGCGGCAGAGGTGTGGCACCACCAGACGATGGCTGTCTGGCAAATTTCAACGAGGCGCATAGATGGGTCAACGGAAATCCAGGATTGCTTGAGATAGAGCGATAGATACTCAAATGCGAAAAGAATCGAATTAGCAAGTTGGCGATTAGATAACCATCCAAAGCGCTAGTGACCTTTATTTCTTTGTGACCAGTGTAAGGGACGACGGCCATGTCGCAGGCACTTTCCTATCACCAATCTTGGCCTGAAACTGACGCCACAGCTCTTCACGCACGGGGTCAGGAGACATCGGGAACGTTTCCAAAATCTTGCGCATGACTGTAACGTCCGCCTCAAAGTTCCAATCCTCGTTGTTCTCGTGGACGACGACGTCGTCCTCTCCAAACCGAGTCACGTACGGAATGTCCTCATCCAGGCTGGCCGGAATCATGCACCGACGCCAGCTCCAACCATCCCTCTCGTTGAACTTCAGGCGCAGAGCGCCCGGACGGAAGTGCTCCGTGTCGAACGGTATGGCGTCGTGGGGTCCGCTGGCAACAATGAACAGCTTGCTGGCCGCGCTGTTCGCCTCGAACGTGACGCGGAGGCGGCGGTGCGTCATCTGGCTCCATAGAGACTGGAGTTCCTCGTCCAGGACAATGGGCAGCCCGAAGCCGCCGAGAGCAAGCGTGCCGCCGGGCTTGAGCTGGTGGAGGACGGCCCGCAAGGTCTCGTCGACGTCGGTGTAGTGCATCATGTTGCAACCAAACACCAGGTCGACGCTGCTGGGCTCGAGGTCGGAGGCTTCCTCGCCCTTGGCGACGCGAAAGACGTACGCCTCGGATTTATCGCCCAGGTAGGACTTGGCTGCCTCGACGTTGGACGCGCCCGAGTCGGAGACGATTGTTTTCTTGAAGTTCGGGGACAGGCGTCTGGTGTGCACGGCGCTGCCGGCACCCATGTCGTGCCAAACGTTGAACTGGCCGCCATTCTCCTTGTGATAGTCAATGATGCGCTGAAAGTACGAGTCTGGAACACTGGGACGGCCCTCTCGGTAGGCCTTCCAGTAATCCTCGTCGCCCTTGTAATAAATGTCGTCACCGGACATGGTGTAGTTGATTGGTAGATGGTTTGTATCTGGCACTGCGGATTGGTCATGCGCACGCATAACAGCGCCCCGGCTACATTTTATTTAACGAGATTCTCAATCGCGTCCAAGTCCCAACAAATTGACTCATTGATTAGCCAAGGTACAAGAACTGAAAGCCGGCCTACCCAGCCGGAGCTCGAATCGGCGCAAGGCTGACACCGGCTGCTGGGTCGGAGCTGGGTCGGATCAAGTGCGGAGCCTCCGACAACTTACACCGGGCGCGCATATTGTAATGCGGCGACGACGAAAGGATGGGCTCTTGTCGCAACTGTAGAGGAGTGACAAACAATAGCGCCGACTCTCGCGACGCTTTTGAGTTGGACACGGAGGTGTCGACGTTGGCCGTTGACCTGGACTTGACTCCGGACCTGACTGTGAACTTCGGGGCCGACACGCCAGGTTTCGAACCAAGCTCGCAACTTGTACTTGGAACGGGGACGGCTGGAGAAGGCCACTAGATATTACATGAAACATAGTATCGGTCTACCGTCGGCCCCCCGACGCACCGAGTCTGAAGTCGGGCCATTAGCAGCCGCTGTAGCCACGAATTGACTCAGCAGAAAGCCACTCCTTAGATATAATGGATCACACAACTCATCAAACTAGCCAGGCGACCTATTGGCTCATGCAAGTCTGTTAAACCCTCACATACGGCTCACAAATTTGAGCTTGCATTACGCGTCGCCATGACTGCGTCGTCAACCCCTACATCAGTAACCATTATCGGCGCCAGCGTCGGCGGTCTCACACTTGGAATCGCCCTCAAGCAACATGGAATTCAACCACGCTTCTTCGAGCTCCGGGACCCAGACCAGGATCTGGGCGGCGCCATGTCGCTGACCCCAAACTCCTTGCGTGTCCTCGAATCCATCGGCGCGTACTCGCGCATAAAGCCTCTCGGCTACGACTGCGAATCTTTTACCTTCATGACGGATCCCGACCACGAGATTACCGGGACGCTCTACTTTGGACAGAAGAAGATATACGGGTACGATTGTCTTCGGGTTACAAGGAAAGTCATCATCAGCGAGTTGACGGAAATGGCAAAGGAGCTTGGCATCGAAATAAACTATGGCAAGAAGTTTACCAAGATTGTCTCCGACGACGCCGGTGGTGTCGTGTTTGAGTTTGCAGACGGCACTCAAGAAAGAGCTGAGATGTTGATTGGCGCCGACGGCATCCATTCCAAAGTCCGATCTGCAATCTTCCCGGGCGTCCGTCCGCAATACTCTGGCTTCCTGGGCCTGACGTTTTGCTTCCCGCGCGCCAATTGGGAGCATCTGGATGAGACGTTTCCTCTTCCGTGTTCTCTGCGCGGGCAGCAAGGTTCCTGGATTGTCACGCCTCAGACTCCAGGTGGCAAGGAGATCTTTCTTGGCCGGCAGTTGAAGTATGAAAAAGAAGATCGTGAAGGGTGGGGCAAATTACTGAAGGATAAAGAAGCGATGATTAAACTGATTCAACAAGATCCTGAAGAATGGTCGCCACTCGTCCAGGCCGCACAACGCCAAGTGAGCACTCCGGAAGCCCACTTTCTAAATGTCTGGCCATTTTACACTCTTAAAATGGACCGCTGGCATTCATCCACTGGACGAGCCATTATTATTGGAGATGCAGCTCATGCTATCCCCCCTTCAGCAGGACAAGGTGCGAATCAAGCCTTTGAGAGCAGTCTTAGCCTCGCAACGGTGTTGGCAGGTCTCAATGGTACGGTGAACCTGCTAGACGCGCTTAAGGCTTGGGAGGAATATAGAATGGAGAGGCTGGATGAGGTGGTCAAGTTTACGAACCGTGTCATGACTCTCAGAATGACGGAGGAGGAAAGGGCGGCCATGCCGGAGGAGCTGAGGTGGACGCTGAACGGGACCGAGGCGGGCAAGGCGCAGCTGGGGTGGCTGTACCTCGCAGACGTAAAACAGGATGCCACGAATTTGGTCAAGAGGTTGAATGAAGGAGTCAGATAGACAATAGAAGATGGAATTAATTGATTCGGGTTGCCAATATTCTGGTCGCATCCAGGCGACTGTAGGAAGAGGTGAAAAGAGTGCATGCCCAAATGCTACTTTGCTCAATATTTATGAAGTCACTATGCTAAAGTGTCTTGCCCCAATCACTAATAAAAGCGACTATTATTCTACATGTTTCACTCGTAATTGGTGTACATTTGACGTCGCCGGGGTGCATCGTGTCATCACCGCGTTGCAGATGAAAACCCAGGGGTGATATATCTATGCTGTTTATGCAATTTACATGTGCGATCTGCTCTGTTATAATTTGTACTTAAAATTTGAAAACATCCTTGAGAAATGCCAGCTGCTCAGAAAGCAGCGTATCAATATCAACACTCAAAAAATCCTGGTGTCCCTTGTCCTTGACAATCTGCAGCTTCTTCAGCGGCGACTCGAAGCTGTCAAAGATGCTCTTCTGGTACGCGGGCGGCACAATCTCGTCATTCTCCGGCGTCACAATCATGACCGGCGTGGTGCCGACGCCCGAGAAGAGGTGCACGGGCTTCCACTTGGCGTGGCGGTAGAAGCTCTGCACCGTCAGGCTGTCGCGGAACGTCGACGCCGCCTTCTTCGCCACGGGGATCCAGTTGGGCAGCGTCGCCTGGTGCTCGGGCGCCATGATGGCCAGGTACTTGAAGTACAGCAGGTGCTCGCCCTTTTCGTTGAGCAGCGGGATGTAGGCGGGCGCCTCGCCGCGGAGCTGGTTCGCGCGGTCCTCGACGGCGCGCGCAATCAGGGCGTCTTGGTCCGGCTCGTTGAGATACCACTCGGGCATGAGGCCCTGCGCAATCACGGCCTTGATGCGCTTGTCAAAGGCGGCAGCCTCGAGAGCGATGCCGGAGCTGTAGAAGAAGCCCCAGGTGGCGATGCGGTCGGGGTCCACCCAGCCGTCGTTTATTAGGAACTGTTCTCATCGTATTAGTATACTCGATTGTAGACTAAGTAAAACGCCCATCACAGGGAAGCGTACCGTAACCGCATCGGAGTTGTCTTCGGCCATCTTCTGCGGATCCAGGTCAGTGCGAGGGAGGCCGTCGCTCGCACCGAGGGTACGGGCGTCGTATAGAAGAGCATTCACGCCATGGCGTGCGAACCAATCTGCGATCTTGTCGACAAAGAATTCTTTGGGACTCATAAACTGCCAAAGGGAAGAAAACACATGTCAGTGGGAGGTAGGGATATCTGGCAGATGTTGGACTGAATTTACCGCGACGTTGATAATGACGGCGGGACCGCCTTTAGGGCCCTTGTGCAGCCAGCCGCGCAGTGTCAAGCCATCAAAGGTGTTGAACTCAATGTCTCTGCGCTCTACTTCTGTGGCCATGATGAGTATAAAATAAAGAATGCAACTTTTGTGTTGAGGATGCTTGTATATGCGAATGAGCTGTGAATGGCCTGCTGACAATAAAATGCAGACGCTCTTCCTGGAATAATTCTCCTCGCTTCGGGCGAAGCCGATAGAGCGACGAGGGAAATTCCTTACTTTTATTGATTCAGCTGATTTCCAGTCCGATTAGCTGGCCGAGATCATCCGTGGAAAGGATCGGGATTCGGGGGCTCATCTAGGCACCGAACAATGCTGATCTGGTCTGGGCTGGGGGCACCCGATGATTCCAACATTGCGCCGAGTACGACGCAGCACCGGAAGTAGCTTACCAGTTTCACTAGACTATTTTTCTAGTACACACTTTGATGTGGCTGCCATTTCCGAGTTGATCGGATGTCAATGCGGGGTGCTGGCTGCAGCACCGGAGCCGAATCGGTGCCCCGACGCGGCTGAATCGGAGGACAGCCCCCAAATTCCGGGTGTTCATGCAGCAACGGACTCGGTGCAGCCGGGTGCAAGCGGCCGAGCAAACATGCTTATTCTGACCAATTAACCCAAGAACGACGAGCACAGGTGCCTGCGTCTCTGTATGGCCGACCATACACCCATCAGGCTCCCTCGCTCTGCTTCGCTGCTCGCAACTTCGACGCCCCCATGAAGACAATTGCGTCACAACTCGCCCTCACCTGCCATGTCCTGTCCAGATTGCTTTCGCGGAGGTGTCTCCAACAGCCATCCCACTGGAAAGGAGCTCACGATCCATGGTGTCAAGACGTATGTCGCGGAGCCTGAAGCCGGCGTGGCCCCCAAAGGCCTTATCGTCGTCGTCACGGATGCCTTTGGCTGGTCCTTTGTAAACAATCGCGTCCTGTGTGACCACTACGCAAGAGAAGGATGCCTAGTCTACTGCCCTGACTTTATGAACGGTCCGTCCCGTCCCGCCTACCGAGGATCGTAGCCGAACGCTAACGTACATGTGGCAAGGCCATGCGCTGTCTCCAGCTGTCCTTCCCATCGCTGAGAGGGTATTGAGTAAAGGGTCCTGGCTCACTACCATTTTCGTTAAGCCGTTTTACTTCCTACAGGCTCTTTACCACGCAATTCCCTGGATGTACACATGCAGCCCGCCCAAAACTGAGTCTGGCGTAGTTGCGTACTTCCAAGCCTTGCGCACCTCGCCCCCTCCTCCTGGCCTCGATGGCAAACCGTTCAAAATCGGCGCAGCCGGATTTTGCTGGGGCGGCAAGCACACCGTCGAGCTGGCAAAGGACTACCCCAGGCACCGTGTGACTCGACACTCTTCTCAGAGCCTCTGCTCCAGCCCGCAGCCACTGATCGACGCCGCTTTCGTAGCCCATCCGACTTACATCAAGGTGCCGGGCGATGTTGAGGCTATCAAGATTCCGATTTCCTGGGCCGTGGGCGAGTCAGACCTGCAGATGAAAGCGGACGATATCGCCAAGGTGAAGGCTATTTTGGAGAGTAAGACGGATGCCGAGCATGATGTGCAGATTATACCCGGCGCCAAGCATGGCTTTGCGACACGCACGCACCCAGAGGATAAGGTGCAGCTGGTAGCGGCGGAGCGGGCGGAGGAGCAGGCCATGGCATGGTTTTCAAGGTGGTTTACTTAGGCGCGTGGTTGGTTACATATTAATGCACATGTTAATATATGTATTGAAATACAACTTGGAGAGTGTGACGTTTCGCAATATTGGATAAAAAAACTAATAAGACGGCTACGTATCAAAGCTAGTTATGGAGTACATGACGCAACTGCCTGACTTAGCGCCCAAGAGGATGGTATAATTAATATAAATGAGCTTAGGTCTTCTGCCAATGAGGCTGTTGATGAGAAATTGATTATATAATTTACTATAGTTTTAGAAGTAAAGTAGTTGGTATATAACTGACTGTTGAATCAAGTTCTTAATGAAACATGCTCCTCATCTTGTTCATAAATTCAATGAAAATATAATTATATTCTTTTCTCGATAAATATTCGGGCTCAAGTAATAAGAACTACGAATCTCGCTGAGGATCATGACATAGTGCATGTACGGAGGCACGCCTTGGGTTTTCACACTACCTTTCACATCCTCCCACACCTACGCCTGAAAGCCTGGTATTGTGTTTGGATCCTTTCCTTCTTCTCCGCGTATCTACGTCTCCCATTCTCAGCATCTTGCTTCGCTGCTTGCAAGTCCTCACCGGTCAGCAAATCCATCTTCTTCCTGACCCGCATTCGGCGGTCCGTTTCGATCGTCTCATGGATTTCATGGGCGCGCTGGAAAGCCAGCTCCCAATCTATATCACAGTTAGGACGCTTCCCGGTAATACTACGTATTGTCGAGCGCGCGGGAGGGGGCAAGGCATCAGGATAATTACACACCTCGGTTCTCTTCTGCCGCCGGAATGCCAGACACTTTACCGACTAGGCGCTTCAAGAAGCTTCCGCTCTTGCCGCCTGAGGAAGGCACTGCAGATCCGAATTCTTCAGGCAACTTATCTTGGAGGATCTGTGTTGCATAATCTCTTGCTCTCTCCGTCCACTTGATGGCGTGGAAGCCGGCATGCCCGCCGTCCGCGACATGTCGCTGCACGAATAAGCTCTCGTGCTGGTTAAAGGCATCGAGACGATAGAGCGTTTCATCGCCCAGCAGCACGTCGCACTGCAGTCCGTCCAGAACGTAAAACGTGTTACCCCGTGTGCGGTTTCCACCAACGTCCAGCAAGGCATCCGCATACCCGGCCAGCTTCACGATCGAGCCGTCGGCAAGCTCAACATAGCCGTCGCCCGGCCCAAAAGTCTCGAGGCGCCAGCCGCGCCGATGGGCGTACTCCAACGACACCAAGTCAATATCGGAGCCGGTGTCTGCGTTGGCCAGAACAGCATCTCCGTCGAGTGAGCAGCGTAGCAGGCGATGTGGTGCGTCTATATAACACAGTCTCCAGTGCTGCTTCGCCGTGCGCGCTACCCTTTTCAGACGATGCCGAAATTTCGTGAGAGTCTCCGTCATCCGTAGAAAAGGATCGCCCATGACCAATGCGGCTGCACAGTTCCTGACAACAGAAAAGGTCTGCCACATCTTCTCTGCAGGATCATCAGGGAAGGAGACTTCCATGGTCGTTTCGCCTAGGGACGGGAACAACTTTCCAATGGCATTCATAAACGTATCTTGTTTCCCCGCACGCCTAACGACGACGGCGCCAATGGAGGTGGCGTGGGCCTCAGACATGAAGTTTTTGGATGCCATCGTGTCGGCCAACGCATGGTGGATTTTGCCGTTCAAGTTGATGGGCAAGATGGACCTCTCCTTTGGCCCATACCTACCGCTGCCCGCTGAGTCCGAGACTGTCTGCACGAGATCCCTGTACCTCACTGGTCGGGGAATTGTCTTGTCCACAGTAGCAAGCTGATGCCAATTGTTGACCTTTGCTTCCACCATGGCCAGACCAGCATATATTTCCTTCACTTCAGCCACAAGCTGGTCATACGAGATTGATCGGGTCTCTCGCTGAAATGTCGTCTTCGTTAGATTAATAAGAAGCAGGGTTTGTGAGCGCCCTAGACCGGCATAGACGAACCTGGGGAAACCTGATCATAACGTCACCTAATCGGATATCCTGTCCGTTTTCGGGCAGGGGAGCGGCCACACCAGACACCGACGGTTGCGTCCTCTCTCTGGGGGTTGGTTGCGGCGATGATGAAGATGCAGCCACCGGGACAGACATGCCCGGAGTAGACGTTGATTTATCTTGTTTGTGTGTCGGGCCATGTGCAAGTGATGGCTCTCGTTGTCTGTGGAACAGTCAGAACGATGCTCAAATCGTTGGCAAGGAGAGCAAAGCGTCATGGGATGCAGAGACTTGCTCTTTGAGTATTTTGCGCTGATACGCCACCCATTTCTCAGTGATGTTCTTATCAGACATTTCCTCCCGACGAGGAGCTGGATCCCAATCCAGCGACAGTTTTGTAGTCGAATGATCACAAATCGTTCAAGACTGTGGTTGCGACATGGTTCTGTAGAAAAGAAGACAAGTTTTGGGTTGGGGACAAAATATGGGAATGCAGCCGCCAACAAAAGGTTGACCAAACTGGCCTTGCCAGTTGAAAAGAGTGACTCGTCTGTAGGCTGCAGAGGAGCGAGGCATGTTTCTTATGCAGAAAAGGCGGGCGCTTTCAGCTGCGTGGCTGAGTCTGGACGCCTTGTATTGGGCATCCATGCGCACCCATCACCGACCATTTGGACGTTGACACATTTGTGACGTATTACTTGATTTGGCTTAGCATGCCGTCTTAGAGGGGTCAAGCTCACTGCCATCCTTGCCATCCGCATGTAGCTGGCCAACTTGGCCCTCCGCGCTGGGCCTCGGTCGAGTGATTGGTATCCCAGCACTCTTCTTGACAGACGGACTGGTTGTAACCGCCACCCGTCCAATGCAGGCAGACTGGAATCGCAATGAGCCTCGAACACTGACATGAGGAGTCCATTCCACGCAGCCATCGAGAGCGATCTCAACCCCACCTCGGGATAACAACATACCACTGAAGCCTTCTTTTTTTCAATTGTCGGGGACACCCTAAACAAAAGAATGGCGCCCGATGAAGAGAAAGGAACCGTTGGCGTTCACTACATTACGGGCTTTGGCGCGCTGGCCAGCCTCATCGCCAGCGACGCAGATCACACCACGGCCGTGTACAAGCGCTTTGACAAGCTCGCCGCACGGGACTTGCTGCACTACGAGTGCGAGCTCCTGGAGCTCGAAGCCCGGCAAGATCAATACGATCGCGAGGACGCGCTCGACGCAGAAAAGCAGGACGATGCGGATGACTTGCAAATGCGGATTCGCATAAATGCGCGAGACTGGGCATCGTTCAAGCACGCGGCGGCCAGCGGCGACAAAGCTGCGCGTTGGAAGAAGAGGATGGACCTCGCGATGGAGATTCGGTCGACTTTGAAAGAGTACAGTTCGTCCCCCCTCCCCGACTCACCCACCGGGGGAGGCTTACTATTCGCGGCCGCTGTACCAAGCCTCCAAACCAACTAACGCCATTCAATCTCATTTCATCAGGAGAAGCCCTCGTGCTGAACTCGACGCTGCTCACGCTCCGCCCGCCGTCAAAACAGACGCTGACGGCGCTGTCCAACTGCTTCCACCAGACGGACGACTCCGCGGCAACCCCGACAATCTCGCCGACGCTCTTGGGGCCGGGCTCGACCCTGTACCCTGTACCCGACACGCCCGCATCGCAACAACCGAGCGACCTCGTCTCCCTCGCGCCCCCAACGCACACCGACCTCCTGACCTACTTCCTCAAGACATACTGCTCCTGGGTTTTCCAGTCGCGCGGCGCTGCTGGCCCAGCGTCCCATCGAACCGCCGCATCTCCCATCATCACGCCGCTCCACCCACCGCAGCTGCGGACGTACTCGCTCCCGCTTCTCTCCCTCGCCGTGTCCCTCCTCACGACGCTGCTGGCCGCGATGCTGCTGTTCCTGCCCATCTACGTCCTGTACAGGACGCCAGGCTCGCGGCCGGACGTGAAACTCGGCCTGATTGCCCTGTTCACGATTTTCTTTGCCGGTGTGGTCGCGCTCGTCACAAACGCCCGGCGCGCCGAGGTCTTTGCCTCGTGCGCCGCCTACGCCGCCGTGCTGGTCGTCTTTATCAGCGGGGACTTGGGAGGAGGCGGAGGAGCCGGCTCAAGGTAGAAGGGAAGCAGACATGTAAACTATAAGTTGGTATTTTGTCAAGGTTCATGCAATAATAGAGTAGAAAAATATGACTGTGGGCGATTGGGGACTTTGTCGGGTTAGCAATAGATCTTTTCGATGCTGTGTGAAGCGGAGGCACTTGCTTGGAAATGGACTACCAGCATCCTAAGGAAGGACAGGTACACAAACATAATAAGCATCGCCAGCAGTATACATCACAAAATCTCAGTATATTTCTTCACCTTGGCCTATTTTATACCTGTTTCCACTCTAGTCCCCCTAAAACCCCATCTATGGCGTCAGACGCTTTGGCGTGCGCGGGTAGTAGCTGCACAGGTGCACGCTTGGCAGGTTCAGGTACCACGCCACCACGCGGTCGAGGCCGATGCCGCCACCGCCGTGGGGCGGCACGCCGGCGCTCCGAAACACGTCGACGTACTCCTTGATGCCGGGGCTTTCCGGGTCGACGCCCTTCTTCTTGATGCGCGCTACGAGCGTCTCCGGGTCGTGGATGCGCTGCCCGCCCGAGAGGATCTCCTGGCCGCGCATGAAGAAATCGTACGCGTTGGTCACCTTTGGGTTCGTCGGGTCCTCGAGCGCGTAAAACGGGCGCGCCTCCTCAGGGAACTTGTCGAGAATGTAAAAGTCGGTCTGGTACTTTGCGCGGATGAGTGCGCCGAGCGCCTTCTCCTGCGGCGTCGACATATCCTCGTCGTCGGACACGTTGCGGTATTCGGCAGGGCCCTCGGCGCGCAGCAGCGCCTGGCCCTCGGCAAAGGTGAGACGCACCTCCTTGCCAGGCGCGGGCAGCAGGAACTCCTCCGAGGGGTAGACGCTGCGGATCAGCGCAATCTGCTCAGCGCAGCGCTCGTTGAGGCCGCGGAAGATGAACAGGAGCGTGGCCTCGAGCATGTCGCGGACCTCGGTGTAGTCTTCCTCGATTTCCATCTCCAAATCAAGACCGGTGAACTAATCATGTTAGCGAAGTACAATACCGCATACCGTGTAAAGTGAACGCACCTCGGTCATGTGTCGGGGAGTGTTGGAGTTTTCGGCACGGAACACGGGACCAATGCAGTAGACGCGCTTGCGGCCACCCGCAATCTCAATCTGCTTGTAGAACTGGGGCGACTGCGCCAGGAACGCCTGCTTGTCAAAGTACGGCAGCCCAAAGACGTTGGAGCCACCCTCCGAGGCGGCGCCAATCAGGCACGGCGGCTCAAACATGTTGAAGCCCTTGGAGTCGAGGTACTCGGCAAACAGCTTGCGGGTGGTCATGCGCACGTCGGAAATAGCCTGCTGCACGGGCGAGCGCTTGTGCATGGCCGGGTTGTTGAGATGGGTCGCCATGGACGCGCCAGGAAGCACCGCGCCGGGCTCGAGCGAAGCCGCCTCGATCGCCTTTGTGGCCTCCTCGACACCAGCATCAGCGGCGTCGGCAGGGTCCTCATCGTCAAAGTTGGCGACGGGACGGTTCGAGACGGCGAGGCCCATGCCTAGGACCTCGGGCCCCTTGGCGACCAGGTAGCACTTTGTAATGTGCAACTCGTAGTTGGAGACGCGCACGCTCTTGACGGGCTCGAGCGGCTTCTCGATCCGGCCCTCGACGAGGACGAAGCTCTCGAGGTTGACGGCGCCGATCCACTTGACCATCTGCTTGCTGACGGGCGTGCCCTCGGCCGACGCAGCAACGACGCCCTGGATGGCCCAGTCGCGCTCCTCGCGCAGCTCGACAAACGCCATCTTGGCACCCTGCATGCGCGAGTTTTGGATCCACGCCCGCAGCTTGACAGTCTGGCCCAGTAGCGACTCGTCGACGCTCTTGAGGTGCACGCGGGGGCTCTCGACCACGGTCGTGGGCAGTACGGGGCCGTAGCTGTCCTTGGCGAGATCCTCGGTGCTGCCCGCAGCAGCCTTGGCAGCGGCCTGGCTGGCCTGGTGCTCGGCGGCGCGGCGCGCTTTTTCGGCCTCCTTCTTGGCCTTGGCTTCAGCCTTTTTCAGGGCCTTTTTCGAGGGACCGGCCTCGCCAGCCTCCTCACCATCGGCAGCGGCAGCGGCGGCGGGGGCATCGGCAGCGGGCTTCTCGACAGGCTTGGTCGCCTCGGGAGCAGGGGCGTCAGCCATGTTGGATGTGCTTGTATAGTATCGCAGTTCGTTTCTGTTTGTCGAGGCGGGGTAGGTCGTCTGCCCAAGCTCAACTCGGTGTCGTGTCGTCGGTAAGCGCAATCGAGTCAATTGCAGAGTATGAAACAAGTTCAACGTCTATATCCACCGTAGAATAAAACAGTAGCCTTGGTAGCGGGCAAGAATAGCGTTTAAATAGCAAAAGTTGGTAACGGTAGAAAAAAAGAGTCAGTGTTGTGGCATTTTTACCCCGCCAAAGGATAGCTGCCAGTGCAAGGTGGGCTGTTCTTCAAGCTGGGTGGGGCCACATCAGGCTTGGCCATCGGCCTGACTCCCGTAAGCCGGTCTCGGTCCTAATTGCAGGATGAATCGATTCGGCATTTATGATACATGTATGGAATATTAAACGCTGTAATTAGTACCGCTCCCTTGCGGTAAGAGTCATAGCCAAATCCGCAAGCTATACAATGGCTAGCTCGTAGTACAAGTCTTGCCAAACGCCACCATCTCGTTACTCAAAATAAGGCCGGAAAGAAAGGTCAATATAAAAGAAAAAAAAGAGAAAAGCACGCTGAAAAAAACCTTCCAACTGAGTAGTAATGAAGAAAAATATATGTTGCGTCATCGTCATTGGGACACCTCACACATGCTATGCGGTGTCGCCGCTCAAGGCAGACTTAATGGCTCGCCCTTTTCACAGGTGAAGAGATTAATGTGATGATCGCCTCGCGCTGCACATCCCAGGATGGGACGGTGCGGGTGGAACGCCGTCGCCGAAATGGGCGAACTGCGGTTCTGCTGCAGAAAGCTCGAGTACGGCTCCAGCCGCGAGAGCTCTGCTCCTTCGAGATTGAAGATCTTTACGGAATGCGTCGAGGTGCCACTATACAGATTAGTATGGCTTCTATACAGAAAGGGTGCGTAGACTTACACTGCAAATACCGGCAAGTGCTCGTGCGTGCTGGCTGTGCGAAGCGTGTCTCGAGTCGTCTGGAACGACCGCAGGGCCTTGTCCATTCGAATGTCCCAAATTTTGACTTTGCCATTTCGGCTGGCGCTCATCAGCTCGCGCTGTCCGCCTCGCTGCATGTGAACAGCCTTGATCCATTGTCGATCCGTCTCATCCTTCCACTTGCGAACCATGGACTCTTGGGGTCTCAGGCGAGTGTCAAAGACGCGAACTGCTCCGTCGCCGAAGCCGGCCACAAAGAGGTCTCCAGTCATCTGATCTGAAGTCAACGAGGTAACGCACGATCCAGATCGGGCAGGAATGTCCATGACACACGTTTCACTTGCGGCATACCACACGCGAATGACGCGGACATCTCCCGCAACAAGGACTCGGCCTTTGACTTGCTGCCAGTCAAAAACCATGCCCGAGTTGACATTACTCGGCACCATGTGCGTTAATGCGCGCCACGACGTGGCCAGTTCAATCTCTCTGTCGGAATCGTAGTTGCGGTAAATTCTAATAACCCCATCCGACGAACCCGTCAGCAGCATTGCCTGGTCATCCTCGTTGATAAACTTCATATCGCTGATCCGAGAGCCTTCAGGATTTCCATTGGAAAATTTGCTCAGTCGGCCCTGTCGCTTCCAGTCCCATACCATGACAGTGTTGCCATTATCAGACACGGCCAGGTGGTCTTCATATTGATGAAATGTCATCTTTGCGGGCTGCGCGCCGTTGTTAACAATGCCAAGTTGGTTGTTCCACCGATGGCTTCCCGCGAATTGCTTGAGCGGCTGGGTTTCACGCAGAGTCGTCTCGTTTCGCTGCCTCCGCCAAAGCCTCTCATTGTAGTTGGTGCTGCCAGGCTCGTCTGCCTCGCTATTCTTCATCTGAGGTTCCCGGAAGTACTCAGTTGACCAATCTAGAAACTTGCTGACCAGAGGCAGAGTGGGTGCCTCTGTCAAGTCACGTTCCTCAAATTGCCCAGAAACAGGCTCACGCGCGATGTGGTAGGCGGCGGGGGCTCCAGAGGTGTCATTTTGCTCGGGAGGCGCAGAGGCTTGATCTGGATGAAGGGGGGTATTGGGGGATCTCGGCGGCGCCATAGAAGCTACAGAGCCAGAAGGCGTGGTCGGTCGAGACCTGTCCTCGGTGTTAATGAATGATTGAAAGAGAAGGCTTGCAGTTCGTCGAAGAAGGCCTGGCGATGGTAGAGGAGCTGTCATGGGCGCGCCATTTCCACTCATGAGGCTTCTTCGCTGATGAGCTGTGGCGGCACTCTTGAACGCGGCGCGGTTTGATCTTCGTTGGATGTCGCGCATTAAACAGTGAGCCTGCTCGCCAATAGAGGAGTTGATGAGTGCATTGTGCATGTAGTCAACAATAACCGTGGCCGAACGCTGGACATCTGGGTGAGGGTCGACGCTCAAGATTAGAGCGTGCTTCCAGCAGGCCATATAGACACTGTTATGCGAAAGACCGTGGGCTGTAGGCTTGATAGTTCCATCCTTGTTGCGGTTTTCGGCGCGTGCATAGTGCAGTCCCATCTTGTGATCGTGACCGTCATCTTGTGGAGGGAAGAGTAGATAATCCTTTTCTTCCTGCAGCTGCTCAAACGCGGTAACTAGGAACTTGTTTTCAAAGCGTACCATAAAGTGCGACAGGAAAACTAAAAATTCCTTGCGCACCATAGGGCTGCCATCCGTCCCCATGTCAAGAATTGTCCAAGCAATCGACTCTTCAATCTTTGCCACCTCTTCAGTCAGATCCGGGATGCCGAGGAAGGTAGTCATGGCATGGATGACGGCTGCGCGCACTTCGCAGCAAGGATCTTTGGTGAGGCATGCCAGTGTCACGTAGGCATTCTCTCGGATGCCGCGCCACTTTGCCTCTGGGAGATCTTGCCACAGCTGGCTGATGCACAAGCATGCCCACTGTCTCAAGAGGTGATTCTCCTGGTTCTGGATATGCGTCAAGCAGTAAGTCATAATGTCGGTCTGGTTGCAGATCATCTGACCGTTCTGGTAGTCCTTGCAAAGCATAGCTAGGATAAACGCGCACATGGCCTTGTGCTCATCACTGTCGACAACGAGCAGTGCCTCGGTGGGCTTGAGAATCTTGGCGAAATAGGCATAGCCATTGTCCTTAGCCAAGTCTTGTTGGCAGCTTATATCAACTGCGATGAGTCGAGCCCAAATAAACACCATGACAGGTTTCAGTTCAGGGGCAGCTGACTGTAGCAGCTTGAGTACGTACGGAAAGATGCCGATACTGAGAGCCAATTGCACCGACCACGGGCCCAAGTCGAGGAATCTACCCAAAAGGATAAGTGCCCGAACTCTGTGCTGTTGACTCAGGAGCACCTGCAAAACCACGGGCAACTGATCCGGCGGCTTTTGAGCAACGGCATCTCCTCGCGTCAGGTACACTTCAAACGCAGTCAATTGCTCGGTGAAAAACGTCGAATTTTGGTACTCATATTCGGTGCCATCAGTTTCCTTCTTCTCAAGCATAGGAAGCTGCGCGAGGGCCATGTCCACGGCCAGATCCCAAGTCTCCCAGAGAGGATGCTGATGCGTATCGGGGAGCTGCGGGTACGACTGAGGGTGGCAGCCATAGACCATCATGACTCTTTGAGCGAGTAGAAAATTGCGAAACAGCGCCGCAACCATGAGATCTTGGCGGAAAAACTTGCGAAAAAGATCACGCGGAAGCGTAGTCCAGGCGATGCTATCGGTGATGGCCGTAAAGATCCAATTCAGCTCGCCAAGGGGAGTTCGCCGCTCCTGTAGGCGACCAGGAAGCTTCTTGGCGCGCTCAGGCGTCAAAGTTGTCTTGAGGGGATTCTGCAGGACAAAGAACCAGAGAGCCATTTCGATGGGAGTGGTGAGGCAAGCGGTAAACAGGTCGGCGGGGAGGAGTGGGTTGGTCGGAAGGTTTTCTTTGGCAGCGCAAGCGGCTAAATGGATATAAGGCCGGAAAGCCGTCTTTTCGTAGTGAGGGTCGCGCTGGGCTGTCTCCTTCTCCTCTTCCTCGTGCTTTTCTACAAAGCGGTGGTAATTGTTGAGAATATTGCCCGCCTCGGAGCAGTCCCATACATATATTGTCGGGGCTTGCAGCCAGTGCTGGAGGTCATATAGCGATACTGGGATATACTGAGTGTACGTCTTGTTGAAGACCCAAATCTCCCCGGAGGCTGTGGGTTTGGGCACACCGTGGCCGTTGTAATGAAGCAAGACGCGCTCCTCTTTGGCATTTCGCCGCAGCGAGACGCAAAACTTTTTCGTCTCTTCAACAGACGGATCCAGGTACTGCTTGTAGCGAGCTCTAATGGCTAGCGTCTCGTACTGGGACTGAAGGGCCTTGCCGATGTTCTCCAGCGCCTTTTGAGCGGGTGGTATAGTCGGGTCGGTCCATGCTTCAAGTTTGGCGCCGGGATTCGTCTTGAGCTGGTCGGGCGGCTCAACACCAATGTTCAGACAGACGGCGAGAGCGGCAGAAACAGTTTTTAGACGGTCTCGTTGGCGCCAGTCGTGGAGCTCGGTCTGGAGAGGCTTAGGTTTGCCGGTCGTCTCGTGCCGCGTGTCGGTAAAATACATGCACCAATTCTAGACAGCGTCAGTATGCTCGGATGTCGTGGTCATGGATGAAAACGGTAGACATACGCTTGCGAGTTGTGTAATGATGTGTTCTGATTGATAATGATCCTCGAAGCCGTGTCTAGCTCCCCATTCAGGGATTTCATCATCGCCATGCTCTGATTCGTCTTGTTCTTGGGGGCGGGCGTAGTCGCTCTTGGAGCGGATGAGCATTGGCTTGTTTGGGCGTTGCGGCCGCTGTCCGCCAATGTCGTTTCTGATCTCGACGCTGGAGGAAAGGCCATTCTTGCGGCCGGGTGCGCTGGAAGGGCGCTGATCGTGGTCGTCGGGACTGTGGTTGCGAGAGTGATCCTGTGACGTGAACCTCGAAGGCTCGCCGTTTATGCTGCCAGGATGGCTGCTGTGGCTGTGGCCATTGGTGACCAGGCCATTTGTATCAGCTCGCAACGTCATGGTTTCAGCGATGAGTGCGACAGCCGCACAACGATGGATCTTGGCGTCTATATATAATGCGAGATCGTGTAGTGGCGCGACCGAGAGTGCGCTTGCGCCCGCAGCTTCGTGATGGGGTTGGGGAGCCGCCCGCGACAGTGGTCAGGTGGGAGTGCTGCTAGAGGGCGAGATTGAGCGTAGCAGATGGGGAGCGCATGGCCAAGTCGCTAAGGAAAGGGGCGATGTCGCGGCTGTGGAGATTGAGACGAGGGCAGCAACGATGCGGCTCGATAAATGAGGAGCGCGGATGGACGCAGCATGCGCGGGTGTCGGACGACCAAGTGAGGCGGACGGATGTGTCTTGGAGTCTTGGAGTTCTGGAGTATTGGTGTAGTGCGGAGCGCTGTCGCCTGCTGGTAGTGGTGGTGGTCCTGGTGGATACAGAGAGTGGATGCCTCGCCCGACACCAGCCTCACCCCGAGTTTGCTGAGCCACACGTGGGTCATTGACTCATTGCTAGAGCCTGCGCCACAGCAACTTGCCAGAGCTGTCCTCGCTGGAGCAGCTACCTAGTTCACTAATTCAAGTCATTCATTTATCACGCGGAGAAGAAGCACGCTGCTGATCAGTATTGGAGATGACTCAAAACTAATTCATTTATATTTAAATGTCCCCGACTGGCGGTGACTCACAACCCGCCGCTGGCGCTGGGCGTCAGCTCTTGCGCCCGTGACTGTGACTAGTGGCACCAGAAACGCTGATACGAGCTATTTACGACAAGTAGCACATACATGCAAGCAGGCAAGACGGGATGAATTCATCAGGTGCTCAAGGTGCTACCTCAGCTCGGGGCTTCGGGGTCGAGAAAGGCAGCAGAGCGTGTCCCCATTGGGAGCACCACATTGTGGCGACTATTTTTCTGCAGCCTAACTTAAAAACAGCCATAAGAGTAACCTTTCGGTTCAAGAAGGGTATTTCAGTATATTTGCCCACCAGGTCGTGTCACTTGTCACCATGGTGTTGTAGTAGACACTCTTGGGCAGAGGCTGCCTTTGCCACGCAACTTGTTTTGTCTAGCTAGCCCGCCGTATCCTATTAATGCTACATATTACATTAGGTAATGTTTCTGTCTCAGCATCTGCCCGTATACCCACTGCTGTACCGTTGAAATCATTGTCGCGTATCGCCAACTCAAGTCTCCTGATTGTCCGCGCGTATAAAAATATCCATGACATTATTGAACGATTGCAATTGAACACCAGCGTACCCAACGCAAAAATACGACAGCAACTTAAAGTTAACTGTCTACTTAGGCCTGCGAAAGTAGCAGCAGGTACACCCATATGTGCCGCCAGCCGACCATCGCGATTAAAACTCTCCTCAATGCCACGCTGGTCCGCAGCCGCTACGAACCTCATTTTTAGCCCCTAAATGAGCCGTTATCTGCGTTAAATAATTAACTGGAGCCTTACAACAGTGGCGTTGGGGGGTTAATTAGGGACACTGCCGCGGCGCCGATCTTCAGGGCATCACAGTGAGATTCTCGCCTTCATTTATCATGCCCGCCACGCCATGCCCTTGTATACGTGCACGAAATGCAGGTTCATCTAGAGTTAAGCCCAAGTGTTTACTCCGGGTTCCGTTGCCGGCCGCCACGAGTTGGACACGGACAATAGCCCTTTTATTCACGACTTACAACTGGCTTTGAGGCTGTTCGCCTTCGCATGACTCAAGCGAGCTAAGCTGGCCGTAATAGGAAGCTCGATTCCCCCTCCAAAAAGTAACCTCCTTTCGTTTTCCCCGCCAACACAAAAAGTACCGTCGATACTATTACCTTGGTTATCTCTCTCGCTGCCCGATAATAGAACTCATTGGGTTTGGACAGCGCCACGCGTTCACACACCACGTGCGCCACCCCATGGGGAGAGCAGCGTTGAAGCCGCTAAATCAGTTGGTCACGGCAATTGCTAACAGAATGATCAACAATTCTCGCTTCAAAGCAACCCTTGGAGCTGGTTAATACGAGCTTTGGCTTTATTTCTATGACAGAACAATTTACCCCGAAAGAAGCCACCCCCACGAGGCCAAACAGTGGTATAATCCGGGGCAAAGTTGGGGTAAAATGGTTGCGCGGCTCCTTGCCGGCCAAATCTCACTGATTAGGAACCGTTAGATGGTTCCTAAACCCGCTGTACTAGGGAGCCACTGTTGGGGAAGTTGTGTTAGTTTACGTAAAGATCGGCAGACTTTTGACTAAACACAGCAGGTATATAAAAATGCACTACTCTGGTTTACGATAGCTATGAGAGAGTTGACGCGGCTGAGCTTCCTATCGGCCAGCAGCCAATCTACCGAACGCAAGTCTCCGGATTCGCATGCGGTTTAACCCCAAAGTACGTCCATAATCGAGCTTGTATCATTGGGGTTCTCTTGTAGTCTCCAACTCGTAGAATCCAAGATATAAAGTCTCGTAGTCTCCCCCCGACGATCATGTACAAAATCATCATCGCAAATCACTCATCCCTTTCGGCTCTCTTCACAACCAAGCCGCAACAAGCAGCCAGCTTTCGCCATGCACCTTAAGCTCGTCTCCGGTCTCGCGGCGGCCCTCGCCTCCGTCGCCCAGGCGCGGCCCAGCCCGTCGTCCAACGCGCTCGAGGCGCGCGACCAACAGAGTAACACCGTATGGTGCGGCCCTGTTCTCGCCGCCGCCGCGCAATCCGCGTCCGCCGAGTGGAAGGTCCCCAGCGTGTCGCTGCCTAGCCCGAACAACGGCCCGGCCCCCTCCTTCTACCAATGGGTCGGCATTGACGGCTTCGGCACGAAATGCAACGATGCTCTTCTCCAAGTCGGCACTTCCCAGGTGGTATGTTTGCTCTTTTTTTCTTCTCTTTTTTTCTTCTCTTTTTCTCTCTTTTTCTTATTGCCGCTCTTCTCCCGGACACAACCTAGACAAGTGTTGACTTTTTGATCACAGTGGAATAGCAAGTCCAACGCCTTTGTTTACGACGTCTGGCTGGAGTACTGGACCCCGCAGAACCAGTCCTCGTGGCACTTTGGCTACCCAAACAGTATGTACTTACAATCAATGAAGAAGAAAAAAAACGAGGATAAATGTACAACACAAACTGACAAATTTTAAAAGTCAAGGCTGGTGACAACGTTCGTGCGACCGTGGTAGCCAAGGACACTCTCAGCGGAACCGTGTAAGCCAGCCTACCGTTCTTCTTTCCCACCTCTACAGGGGCCTCAACGAACTGACATTGCATCATAGCACCCTTGAGAACCTGAACAATCAAGAGTCATACTCTTGGGACCTCAAGGCTACTGGAAATTACCCTCTCTGCTTTGAACACGTTGAGTGGGTGAACGAGGCCCCCAACCATAGCCTGCCGAGCTTCCCCGACTTTAGCTTCACCTCGCTCTCCTACACAGATTGGAACGGCAACAGCTACAACGCTGCCGGCTCCGACTTGGTGTACCTGAACCAGACCAATGCTGTCTGCTCTGCTACCCTGTCCAACGACGGCAACACGGCTTACTTTACCCAAGCCCTCCCCAACTAGGGAGGTCGCTGTCGAAAAGGCAGGTTGCCTAGGTAGTTTGGATTTAAAGCGTGAAGTATAGCAAATAAAATACATTGGCTGGTGCTAGACTCTTCTCTCAATACTGTGATCCAGGGTTAGGCAAGTACATGTAGGTTTTTCGGAGGCCAAGGTTTCATAGTAAATATATACTATTTCTCTCATTTTAATAAAAACATATGTTTAACCAAGTCTGGTAGGCCTTGCTGGCTGCATCGCACCTGGAGTGAAACCAGTGGAAGCACTCTCTGCATGCGCCGAATGAGAGCGAGTTTCCAGTATCTAACGACGTGGCGGATTACGCGCCAAGCCAAAACCAGAGCTAAAGCGAGCCTCAACGATTGAACACGATGCTGGCGGCCAAGCAAGCCAAGTTCAGCGGGTGGGAGGGTGTTGCGGCTCTGTAGAAGCTCCACCATCTTGCCGTCTGGATTCGCAGCTCTCCATTGCATAGCGATCGTGGGCGTGAAGTCGTGGGTCAAAACATTGGCATCGACAACGCCATGAGATGGTCTTCAACTGCCACAAGCGGCTCTCGAGAAGCCGCCGCTGACACGGCGCGGCTTCCTGATGAATGGGAGTCGGCGATTAGCCAGCTGGTACGCGTGATAGTTTAGCTGATTGGAAGCTCCGGTGGCTCCGCTATAATCGCAACACCGACGCTATCAAGGCTCTGATCTAGTGGCCAACTTTCGCCCGGTTACATTGCCTTAATTTGTCTAGGATTCTGTGGCGCCAAGGCTGTGCAACGCACCAACCCCCAAAAGTTCTTTCGTCCATCGGGCGTGGGCTAACTAGCAAGCAGTGGAGGAGGACAGTAACCAATGACGACAACGAGCACAGAGACTTGTTGCCATCAGCTACTGTCGTAAACATGATAGAAAAGTAACCGGCATAAATAACAAAACAATGCGAACAAACTAAGGATAAATAAAGCGACTGTAATAGAAATACATCAATCGGCGCAACCAAGACAACGGTAACACAGTCGTGTCACCTAAAAGAGTATTATTCATCACCCGACATCCTAACTAGTAGGAGCGCGCCTGGTATTGCCTAATCAACGAGGCTGCCAGGTAGTCGCCCGGCTGGTAAACTGGTCCTCATCTAAATACGGCGCTTCTGCTGGAAGCCTGACATCATTGCGCATACGTAAGGCTTTCTGGTCAGCATCTCGTCCTTCACGTACTGTTAGCGGCAAGCCACCACCCCAGAGCGGCCCTAGCCTACCAGCCCCGATTCTAGACTGTTATAAGAACCCTTGGCATCACCATCCTCCTCATCGGCACACGCCCAACCTACAAGCCAAGACAGATCAAGATCATCTCTTACGATGAGCTCGGCAGATAACAAACCAGCCGGACCAGAGGCCACTCCGAACGGCGCCGGCCCGCACAGCAGCGATGGCAGCCTACATGACGAACAGGTCCCGAGCTACCAAGCAGTGGCTGACCAGCCACAAGAACCGGCCGCGCCTTTGCCACAAATCAGTTTCGATGAGGACTCTGCCTTGTTACAAAGCAAAGACCCAGCCAATATGAATTATGGCTTTGACGTTACCGAGAGCCGCTGCCTTGTACACCTCAAACTGCTCCATGCCATCAATGCAATGAAGGAGGATGTCGGCTACACGGACGGTCTTTGGGGAATTTGGGATAGCCTCGTCACCGATAGCAAAGGATATTCCTTGGACTCCACCGGCATTCATTCTGATAATGAAAAGGCTAAAATGACGGAAGATGAAGAGAAGAAGATGATGCTGAGCAAACTCCGTGAGAAGCGGTGGGCCATATTTGTTGCACGAGCTGTTGATCGCTACGAGGCCTGGTGGAATGCCCAAGAAATCATGATGCTCACAGAGGGTGATATGACTGTCAACGACGGCGACAATTACATGCGATTCCCGAGCACAAGCCGTAAATTTGACTGGCAAGTGTCCACATTGCCTCCTCTCGGTCAGTCGTCACCTGAAAGCCTTCCATCGCACTGTAGCTGACTAGCAATACAGACGTTCTCATGGTTATGCACACACACATGCTTAACCCTCGCGCATTTCTAGAGGATACCATGCGGTACGGCCTGAACGGTTTCTGGGCGACTGGCATGCCCTGGGAGCTGATCAACAGGGCGATTGCGGACGATTTCACTTGGAACGCCTCTGACGACACACAAGCGGCCTGGGTTGGAAAGACAGGACGCAGTTGGCACAACCAGCATGATCCTCTGACAAAGACGCTCAAATGCCCATACTGCCCTGCCCGCTACGAAGCACCGTGGACCACATGCGGCAGGGATGACAGCGGCAACTCGTACAGATCCAACGATTTGATTGGTGAAGGATATGGCGATGGCAAGTTCAGCTTCGTATGCATGTCATGCGGTGGCCACAACTACAAAGAGCTGCTCTCCGTCTCCAAATTCCTCCACGACACCGCCCTGCTGCTCAGCAGCTCCGTTCCCATGCCTGGCACGATTCTGAACCCACAGCAAGGACGCCCCGAGCGAGATGCCACATCCCTAGTCTCGGACAACTTCCCCCGCACGTTTCCAAACCGCATGATTCGGAAACTCCTCCGCATCCGTATCATGGAGCTCATCCAGCCGGCCGGCGGGCATCCGCACCCGACCATGGATACGATCAAGTTGCTCATCGAGCAAGTCACCAAGGACAACGCCGCCGTCCGCAGCGTCGACGGCGTGTCGGCGCGCAAACGAATCTACGGCATGCAGCGCAACTCGCGGCTGTCGACGCGCAAGATGATGAGCCGCTACTGGGAGAACTTTTCGCCCTTTGCCCTCGACCTCTGCGGCGCCGTGATGCGGCAGGGCATCTTTGTCGACAAGATGGTCCACCTGGACTGGCTGCACAGTCCCTCGGCCAAGCCGACCATGCAACGCCTGATCCAAAAGTACCAACGCTTCCTGTTCATCATGGCCGGCTACCCGGGTCAGACGGTGGTGCCGACCCTCGATGTCGACCTGGCCTGGCACACGCACCAGCTCCACCCCCAATCCTACTATCAGCACACGGTGCGCAAGATGGGCAAGTTTATTGACCACGACGACAAGATTGACGAAGGCGAACTCGGCGAGGCATTTGCCTTTACTACCAAGAAGTACCAGGAGTTCTATGGCGAAGTGTACAGCGAGTGCACTTGCTGGTACTGCGAAAGTGAGTACTGTGTATTGCCCTGTGCTAAAGTTTAAACCAACACTAACGTCCAATAGCTGTCCGCTCATCGCTCGTGTCCTCTATGGGTTCGCTCTTCAAGAACAAGGATCACAAGGTCTCCGAGTCGTTCCACACCTCTGGCGCGGCGAAGCTGTGCCCTCCCGATAACTCGGCGCACGTCTCGGCGCACAACGCCGTGCGCTTTGCCAGCATAGCCTCAGCAACGGAACAAGCAAGACGGGCGCGCCACGCACAAAAAGTTGACGAAGAATACCAAAAGGCGCAGAAACGGGCCGCCAAGAGGGGTCGTGCCCTGCCACCCAGGGATGAATACTACAACCACTGGGGGTACTCTTACTATGGTAAGTCCCGTCGCGGCCTCTACAGCCATTGACAGCCTGCTAATGATGTGACGCTCCAGCGTACGGGCCATGGATGTATCCCATGTATTTTACCGGTGGCATGTATTATGGTGCTAATCCCTGCTATGTCGGCGCCGGTGCTGCCTGCGCCGGTGGCACGTGCGGCTCGGCGGCCGTCGCGGCGGGAGCGTGCGGAGGCGCAGGAGGTTGTTCCAATGGTGCTGGGGTGAGTATAATGCGGGATCTCAACATAAAAAGAACAAATACTGATTGTCTCTTTAGGGTTGCGGTGCAGGCGGATGCTCCAACGGTGCCTGTGGTGGCGGTTCAGGCGGCTGTGCAGGAGGAGGCGGTGGTGGATGTGGTGGTGGTGGTGGTGGAGGAGGAGGCTGCGGCGGCGGCGGCGGCGGAGGCGGCGGTTGCGGAGGAGGTGGCTCTTGATAGCATTGAACGATTTATTTATGAGTATACCACAAAGTCCCGGATTTAGTCTACTGCAATATGAAAGTTTTGACATGAGGTTCTTCCAGACAGGGCGTTGCCTAGGTCGCGGCACCATCTGTGTAAACATATCAATGTGGCTGTGCCCTGAAACTAAGAACTAATACATCATTGTAGTAATTATGTCTTTTTCGTAGCTCCTTTCTGCTATTCAGATCTCAGATGTATGAAAGTCACTTGTGTGTATCGTGGTGGTGTAAAATCTTCGTATATATGTACTAAAACCCACAGAAATGGTATATGAGACAGAAGAATATGTAATGTGAAAAGAAATATGTACACTGAATGCGATAAAGCATCTTTAGTTATTTGGGACCATCACCGTTGCCATAGGGGCTGAACGTGTACTGCACACCAAGGCCAGACAGCTTGGGGCCGCCGTTGTCACGGAGGACCTTGGAGTTGTCGGCCGTGCCAAAGTACGAGTAGCGGTAAACGCACGAGTTGTTGTCCAAGAAGGAAATCGCCTTGCGGATAAAGTTGCTCTGCTCATCAATGGAGCCAAGACCTTGGAACTAAGGTGGTGTCAGTACATGGTGCCAAACACGTCAAGGTTAGGGGGGGGGGGGCTATCATCCACTTACTTCGGTAACCCAGACACGGCGTCCACCGCTCATGGAGCAGACCTTGTTGATGTAGTTTTCGAAATCGTGCTCGTACGCCGCGCCGCCGTACCAGTGGACGGGGACAAAGTCAATGTGGCAGCCGCTGCACTGGTTCAGAAAGTCCTGCAGCCAGTTGAGGCCCGCGGCCGACACAGCGGGCGCGCCGAGCTGCGCGTGGCCAGAAAACGGCTCCATGTACTTGCGCCAGGCACCGACGGCGTCGCCGACCGAGAGGTGCGCCTGGTCGGTGCGGTCGGGCTCGTTAAAGGCGAGCAGGTGGCCGCTGCCGCCGGTGTTGATCCAGTGCCAAGCATTGTCGAACCACTGGTTCGTGTGGTAGCTCTGCGTGCCCCAGAGCATCGGCACGTACTCGGCAAAGTCCTGCTTCTGGCTCGTCGTGCTGTCCCAGTTGTACTGCCAGTTGACCTGCGACTTGTGCCCGAGCCAGCTGCCGCCGAATTGCCAGACCTGGACGTCGTCGTTGGCCGCGAGGCCGCGCTTGGGCCACGGGTCCGCGGCCGCCTGGCCGGTCAGCAGGGCGCCGGCGAGGACGGATCCAAGGAGAGACAGCATGTTTCTGAGTTGGGGTTTGGTTGGTTGCTGTGGAGTATGGACAAGAGGTGCTGATGAGGCGAGTGAAGACAAGACGCATTCAAAATGTGAGAGACTTGGCACTTATATACTACAATCTAGCACGCCATTTCTATCTGAGCTGGATGATGAATAATAAATCTTCTCTCTTTTATCAAGGGCATTTCAGGTCATTCCCTCTCGGCCCGAATGAGCTGCTCTCAGCAATCAAGGTGCATTCTACGCGCATGTTTCTCACCCTTCGGGATAGAGCTAGCTAACATTGTCCGCGATACCCACGTGTGGTTTCTCCGATATGGAGCACACAGTGGCTCGAATAGGCATATAATAATCCTTGGCAATGAGATGAACCCGCAGCTTCTCAAACTATTGTCCGGTAGGAGCGGGATGTAGCGTGTTCCTGACAGGTCTGGAACGCTCTTGGCTGGGTAAGCAAAGTCAGATGCAGTATTTTATCAAATTCAGGTACCCGGCGGTTTCCAACAGAAGATAGCGTTATCTTGCAGGAACGTGGAGTTCCATAATAGGCAAATCCTCTCGGACGCTAACACCGGCCGCTTTGCGAGGCGGGCGGACCACCGGTTCTTGGCAGAGGTGCAGTTCCTGAATTTTGATAGGGCTGGTGTTGTTACCTTGTTCGTTTACTGGCGATGCTGACATGGTCATGCTCAGCTTCTAGATTTATTGCCCGCCCGTCTGCAGGACTTGAGCTACTGCCATCACCGACATCAGCAAATCGGGCCGTCGCCCCGTAGGAAGCAACCTCTGGTCGCAGCATGATGCACGACTCAGCTTCCAGAAAATGCATTGCATTATATATTCTTATTCTCGTGATCTCCAAACTTTTACACAGTGCAGTTCGCACTTTGTTCAGCATGGTCACTCCAGTGCGCGGACACCATGCACCTTGCAGTGCGACAGACCGACAGCCCAATCATGGAGCTTGCTTAACTCTACACAGAGTTGAACTCTATCCTGCCTCCCCCCCCTGATGGTTATTACCAACTCCATCTTCTCTCATTACATAAAAGCAAAAAAGCCTCGGCAATGGCGCTGACAAAGTATCGAGCTCGTTCATCCTCAACTGTACCGTCTCGATTGGGTAGCTGCCGAAGAAAGTGGCGCTGCTAATGCTGACGGTCGCGCGAGCCAGAGCTAGGCACAACCGGGCAAAGCAGGCCATTGTCCATTTGATAGTCAGCGCTTGATGATGAATCTAGCCATTTTCAGAACGGGTAGACGGCACTGTGATGCAATATATATGCTCGAGTCTCGCCCAACCTGGGCAGTGATTGTCAAAACTGTGATGGCTTGCCTGTGTCGATGGAGGTATAAATAGCTGCCCTTTATCCCAAGTTCTCGTAATCTGTGTAGTTGAAAATTTGACAATTCCTGCCATATACTAAATTGCCAATTTTTGAGATACATTATTCACCATGTCCATCATCAGCCTCCGCCAGGCCGTTGTCGCCGTTGTTCTCAGCATGGCCATCGGCGCCGCTGCCTCTCCTACTCTGGAGGCTCGCGTCTGCTGCGGCAGCGCTGCCAACTGCCCTAGCCACTGCAACCGTGTAAGTATTGCTCTTGTTGGTTATGTTGGCGATGAGGGTTGCTAACTTGTTGATAGTGCTTCGAGTGCTAGAGAATGCTCTGCTAGGTTGGCCGCTTAGATAGTTGATCAAATGTGGAATCCATTCTCAGTGAACACCAGGCTGTTCTTTGTGCACCAGATTTCCAATTTCTACTCGCCTACCCTCAGAAATATCAATATATATCGGTAAACATCATTTCGCATCCTTCCTTTCTGCTTTTGAAGCTGGGCCTGTCTTTGTGGCTGCGTGTCCTCAGCGGGGTTCCCCGCACCCTACCGAGAAGGAGCTGAAGTAGATAACTTCATCATCTACACAAAGCTATTCTTCGCAAAAATGAAAGATTCATCGCTCCCAGTCAATCCACTACGCCTAGCCGAAATTTTGGAGCTTGTATTCTCCTTCCTGGAAGCAGACGCGGGGGTGTTGGCACTGGCCATGAGGGTCAACTCTCAGTGGTTCGACTTGATTGCGCCCATGCTATGGAATGGCGCGCCTGGTTGCGCCCTCGTAGGCCTCGAGGAGCATCGCAGGCAGGTTTACGCCCCCAAAATGACAAAACTCGTTTTCGAGCGACCCAGGGAACATATGGCGTCCTGGTATGCTGTGACGCTGGGCGAGGAAGATGTCACCAGGCGAGATGTCATTCGCCAATACCTCACGCCGTCCATACAACGCGTCAGGGCTCTGGACATTGCCAACGATGCTCTTTTGGATGATATCCGCACAACTTGCACCAATTTGAAGCAGCTGTACATTCGCAACGGGGGGCTTCCGCTCAGCTGGCAGGTGCTGCAGCGGCTTCTCCTGGAGCGTACATCGTTGGAAGACGTCTCTTTACTGAACATTACAAGCCAGGATAAACTAGGGCATATAGTCAAGTGCCTTGCGAGTATGCCGAACCTTTTACGTGTCGCTCTGCAAGAAGATTTGACCCGGGATGGTCTGCAGCGCATTGCGGGTACCATTGCAGTCCCGTTTTCGAAACTGCAGACATTCGAGGGCCGGGTTTTGCCTGACGCTATCCCATTGTTAGCCCACTGCGTAAAAAACGTCACAAAGCTTCATGTGCATATTCACAGCATCCCGGACGACCCGTTCCGGTCCATTTCTGAGCTAACCGGACTGAGGTCGTTGGAAGTTTTCTTCGAGTTCGGAACGCTGCAAAGATCTGATGTCATGGCCTTGATCCCCCTCCAGAATCTTACCACCTTGCGTGTTCTTCATCGATCTCTCCGCGAGGATCTGGAACTTGTCCCGGAAGAAACCTTTCCTACTCAAGATTTTACAGCGCTTCTCTCGAGCATTGGCAGGAATCTGCAACATTTTGACCTCGATTTGCCTTGCACTGTCCCGAGTGCTCTTGACTTGCTGCCCATCCTATGTCCTCTTGTCCGGACATTCAACATGGCCGGCCTTGCGTGCGAGCTACCCGCGCGAGAACGACCACCCGGGGGCCTGCTTTACAATATTGAGCACTTGGCAGTTAGGTCATTTATCAACAGCAGAGATAGCTATGTGCTAGAGTAAGTTGATAAAATGCGACCGGGTGTGGAGACTAAAGGGGCCCTGCGTACATAGTTCAATGGTTAGCTGACTTAATTAGCAGGTTCTTACGAGGGGTGTATCCCAACTTTGACTATGTCATGTATTTGCACGACTATGCGCCGAATCTGAAATGCCTTGAGATGATGGATCGTCCAATCCGACGGGAGATCTATTCTGGGATTATGTACTCGTACCATCGTGAGGACTGTGCAGGCTGGATGATAACGAAAGCTCATTAGGCTGGCTGATGACGATAGCTCTTCGTCTGCCAGGCAACAAAGTGGCAATTACCATGCTAAGAGCATGAATTGTCATCATTACTCTGCATAGAATCTTGACGGATTTTTCTGTCCTACATGCGCGTAGAAGCTGCAGTTTACCTCAACGTGAGCTGTGGTGTTTACCCGAGAGCAGCCAAGATCAAAGCTACGATCAACCTGGAAACCGCCCTCTCTAAGGATAAACGAAAAGCTAAAGGGCTATTGGTTAATCTATCATGGTAGCGCTTTTTCTTGTTAATTATATGGTTTGATAGTGCTGGAGCTATTAATGTTTTTAGAATCGTGAACATCCGTCGGCGCTGCCAAATCCAAAGCAACTGATCGACTTATTTCTGCGTAACCCATGCCATTAATCATCTCATCATTTCCTTGAAGCCAGATTGACCGCACGATACAAGGACAGTAGAATTGGGCTGGAAATACAGGTTTCGGTGCATTGAAATGGGCGAAAGGATAAAAATGCAAATTGGCTTTTGTATCAACCGATGGTCAAGTACACCCAGGACAAAGGCTACAGTGTTGTTTAGTTCGTACGTTGATTGACAGTCCAGTTTTAAACCCTGCTCCTCAAAAGAGCCAATTACAACAAGTCATTTTCGGCCCCTTTTCGTTACCCGTCCCGAAATCGTTTCCCTCTTGATCACCTCGGGCGGCCTCTTTCCATCCCTTATTCCCGCGCCCCGGCCCACGAGTCGCTGCAGCAACGCGGCCAAGTGTCCGCCGTCCTTTTTGGCCTCCTCCTTGTCGATGGTGAAGCCCTCTTGGAGCGTGTACGCCCGAAAGGCGTTGAAATCCTGCCACACCTTGACCTTTTCCCCCGTCCGTCGCGTATCAATCAAGTTGACAATGTTGACCAGCGTCCGCTTCAGCTCCCTCTTGCTTCTTCCAATGCTATCGTAGTGAGGGAGGCCGACCTCGTCGCACAGCGCTCGGTACCCGTTGAGTGTCTCTTCTTTGGAGAGAGGCGTAGGGGCCGGTTTTTCGGTTTCGTCTTCTGGGGTTGTCTCTTGTTTGGCTGGTTGCGAGGAGGGAAAGTAGTGCGTCGTGAGCTCGGCACGCAGAGCAATGGTGCGCTCCTTGGTGTATTGCTGAGAGCCCGGGATCCAGTCCTGGGACGCGGCGAGGCGTGCGAATTCGTTCTCGAACGGCGCGGCATCGTCTGGGGTGAATTTTTCAAACTTGGCAAAATGTGATTGCGATGATGGTTCAAATTTTATGTCTGCTCCCATGGCCGACATTTTGTGACTGGCTGTTTTCGTAGCATTGTAAGTCGCGAGATCAGGCAGAGTCGTGTTTGCGACTTGGCGTTAAATTAATTTTACCCCTGGCCAGCCCCATGCCGACATCGGATAACAAATCCGGCATATTGATAAGACATTCTCTAAATTTATACTATCAAACAAATGCATAGGGATTCATTGGCATCGTAACTACTCAAGAATTGCCAGTCGTCAGCGTCACTAGTAGCTAACGCTGCGACCACTACTAATAATAATAATAAGCCAGCCAGAAAAAAAGAAGAAAGCAAGAAAAAAAGAGTGCGCTGCCTGGCCCCATCTTTACACAGCGATTATTCTCTACATTTAACAGTATTTTTGAACTGAATCATCTTGGCGTCATCATTGCTGCTCGACGGCCAACGTATACTGACGCACTAGCCAGAGCATTGAACAGGCTACAGTGCCTGGACAGGAGTTCCATACGTTCCACACCAGCCAGCTGCATGCAAATCGTACAGAACTTATGTCACCCCACCCCACCGGAGTGATTCGCCAAGCCAACTACCTATTTCGCTTTAGGTGAGATCGCGAGCTCCCTCAAACTCCAGCGCTGAAGGCAGCCTGCTCGGTACTAGGCAGAAGTGTGTGGAGATGCCAGCTCCCGCTAATCAGCCTCATTCATGAGGGGATAAATTACAGCAAAAGACCTTTCTTCATCCTTTCAATTGAACAAACAAGTGTAATCCAATACTACTTGGCAAATCAAACATCACTCCTGCAATCGTTGAATAATGGATCTCGGAGACAACAACATGTCGACTGATGGTTTTACACAAGAGCAGGAGCCAGCAAGACCCCCCTCGGCAGGTAAAGTGAGACTGCCTGGCTACGGCATGAGCATCACGGATCGTGTTCTGGACGATAAAGATGCCGAGTTTCCTATCCTGGTCGCAGACACTGCCGGCTGGAAGGCGCACACTCTCCTCATCCGAGAGTATTGCATGCTGGAGGCCGTGGAAAGTCTCACGAACAAGCCAGAGTGGTGGCGCAAGATTCGCGATCCTGAGATTGCGGCAAAGTGGAGGGCAGAAATGCTGACTATGGATTGGCAATTATTCCATCAACACGCAGATTTTACGCCGAATATGGCGGATGCGGTCAGTTTGCTCTCAAATCAAACGAGTCTCGCGCAGTCTTATGCTAACGCTTTGTACAGTGCATCGAGGAGCTTCTCGTAAAGGCAGAAATGTACGAGCAGACTGGACTAATCCCCATCTTTGACTACTCTGCATGTGTCCTCAAGTCGGACAGCCTGCTCGATGCAGATTTGACGCGCAAGCTCATCGAGCAGGTGAAGCCTTTGGAAAATGTGCCAGAGGCGGCCAAAGACTGGCATCCTGGCAGCGATGGTAAAGTTCTGGACTTGGTGCACCCATCTCTTTGGCCATTGGTATTCGGCAAGACGCGTGTCATGCCGTACCATGAGATTGGTCTGGACGACTGCCTGCGCTTCATCGGCGCCGGTGACGTGATACCGATACCCGAGGAGAGTGACCAAACCAGGTCCGGTTTCTGGAGTGAACGGAACGTGGCAACATCGTCCATCAACTTCCAGTGGCTACCGTGCACTGTGGAAATCACTCCAGACGGCAAAGCACGCATCGCGAGCTACATTAACAACCTGCATCCAGTGGAGCACAAAGGCTTATATCCCGTGATTGAAGAATTTATTTCCAAATCTCTGCCTGCTTGGGACTTTGTCTATCGATGGCCCAAGGAGTTTCGATATCAGCGCCTGTCTACCATGTCAGTTACCACGGAATGCACAGTCCCGGAGCGTTGCGACTTGAACTACGAGTGCTATCCGACCAACCGGCTATTACAGGAACGCGAGACGGAGAGCGACGAAGATGAGGGCTTTGACGACGACGACTACGAAGGATCAGAGCGCGAGGCGCTCGACCAGGAATGGTTTGACGAAACCCACCCAGTGAAGGTGTCTGACGAAAAGTCCGATTTCCACACGACCGATGCGTACAAGGGCAAGGTCAAGACGGCGGGCTTCTTTGACAACGCCAGCCGCCTGCAGGTCATTGTCAAGTTGGCCAGCATCCACCTCACGCCGGAGAAGCCGACCTACGACGGCGGCTCGTGGCACGTCGAAGGCCAGGAGAATGAGCACATTGTGGCCACGGCGCTGTACTACTACGACAATGACAACATCACCGAGTCGCGGCTCGCGCTGCGCACGTCGGCCGACGCCGAGGAGCTGGGCATGAACCTGGGCTACGCGCAAAACGACGTGCGCTCCATCGCGCGCACCTTTGCCGTGGAGCAGAGCCACGAGGCCAGCACACTGCAGGACGTCGGCGCCGTGACGACGCGCCAGGGGCGCGCCGTCTTCTTCCCCAACCTGTTCCTGCACAAGGTCGCGCCGTTTGCGCTGCAGGACGCGACGCGGCCGGGCCACCGCAAGATCCTGGCGCTGTTCCTCGTCGACCCCAAAATACCCGTCATCTCGACGGCCAACGTGCCGCCGCAGCAGCGCGCCTGGTGGCCCGGCGAGGGCTACGTCCGGGACAGGTTCCGGCTGCCGACCGAGGTGGCCGACATGGTGCTGGAGAATGTGGATGTGCCATACGACGAGGCCGAGGCGAGGAGCATTCGGGAGCGACTCATGGCGGAGCGCAGGACGGATCAGGCAGAGTTTGCGAGGGGCCTCCAGCATGTAGAGTTTGGGTTCTGTGAGCATTGAAAAAAAAAAGTGTCGTGATCAGAGGGCGGTTGGGGGTGCGACCAGAGAAGGTTGGAGTCAAGCAGTCGGGTGCCAGTTCTCTCCTGTCTGTTTGCAGTAACTAGCCAGATGTGGCTACAAGAACGTATAAATGATTCAAAAAAAAATACTTCCAGGTATAATATCCTGTCCATGGTCAACATAATGCCTCTCCCGAAATTTGTCTGCACAATCATTGAGTGGTAGAGATTGGGCTGCTGGTTGTTGAGGCTTGGACTACAGCACCATCGCAACCTGATCGATTTAAATTGAAAAAAAAAAAAGATAAAAATAATGCACTAAAATGAATCGGGGATTGAAAATCAGTTTCATATAATAAGCAGTGCAAACCATTGCCTCTTCTACTGTCTAGAATGACTCTACTTTCTTGACTGGCGTCCGATTCCATCGCCACCTAGTGGGGCTTCGGATCTGACTAGTAAGTCAACATCGACGGCTACCCGCATGAGATCGCCACTGGATAGTGAGAAACTTGTATCCATGTTCCTCCTTTCTCTTCAATAGTTTCTGCTCCTTCACTCGTTGTCAAAGTGCGTTTTACACCTCTTCCATCCACAGCAACTGCTCCGCGATAGACGCCTGCTTCTGAGAGAAGTGGTCGAAGTTGACAGCGTCATCATTACATCGTCTGAGACAGCAACAGGTGCCTGGCCGAAAAACCGCATGCTGTTCGTTTGTCGCGCCGTACACCGTTCTCGGGGAATCTCACTGGTTGGAGAGGCAAAAAACTGGCGGCAACTGACTCTCTCGTCCTCCAGCATGGCCCCAAAGCGAAAGGCGAATGGCATAGACAAGGTCGCAGCGGAAGTTGAAGTAGCTGCGGTAGCGCGCCGCAAACTCCCGCGTCGATCTACCCAGAAATCGAAAGAGGAGACTATTGAGACTGTGGAACTTATTAAATCTGAAACGAATGTCGTCGCGAAGAAGACGAAAACCCGCACCGCGCGGAAGCCGAAACCCCAAAACGTCGGCGCAGAGGACGAGGCCGGCGACGATGAAGCGTTGGCCATTGAGAGGGGCGCCAGACGCCTTCCGCCTGTCAACAGCGATGTATTGCCACTACCATGGTCCGGACGGTTAGGCTATGTAAGAAAGTCCATGTTTCTTGACTATGAGCACCCTGCCTCAACAGAGACTAACTGCGAACAAGGCTTGCTTGAATACGTACCTCAGGACAGCCAACCCACCCGTCTTTTCCTCCAGAACATGTCGAATCGCATCAATCCTCGAGCATCGGCATCCCCTTGCCGACCCTTCTCTGCCCGAGCATCCCACCAAGAACAGGCCCGACAAGGCAAAGCCAGCCGACCCAGCGCGCGGTCTCCAGTTTGTGCAGGGCTTAGGGCTCGCCAACGCTCGCGACATTGTCAAGATGCTGCGCTGGAACGAAAAGTACGGCATCAAGTTCATGCGCCTGAGCAGCGAAATGTTTCCGTTTGCCAGCCACGCCGAGTACGGGTACAAGCTGGCGCCGTTTGCGGCCGAGGCTCTAGGCGAAGCCGGCAAGGTGGCCGCAGAGCTGGGACATCGTCTAACGACGCACCCAGGCCAGTTTACGCAGATTGGCAGTCCGCGGAAAGAAGTCGTGTTGGCGTCGTTTCGCGATCTCGCCTACCACGACGAGCTGCTGTCTCTGCTCCAGCTTCCGCCGCAGCAGGACCGCGACGCCGTCATGATTCTGCACATGGGCGGCACGTTTGGCGACAAGCAGGCCACCCTCGACCGCTTCCGCCAAAACTACGCCACGCTGCCGCAGGGCGTCAAGAACCGGCTCGTGCTCGAAAACGACGACGTCTCGTGGAGCGTGCACGACCTGCTGCCCGTCTGCGAGGCGCTCAACATTCCGCTCGTGCTCGACTACCACCACCACAACATCATCTTTGACAGCAGCCGCCTGCGCGAGGGCACGCTAGACATCACGGCGCTGTACCCGCGCATCGCGGCGACGTGGGCGCGCAAGGGCATCACGCAAAAGATGCACTACAGCGAGCCGACGGCCGCGGCCGTGACGCCGCGCGAGCGCCGCAAGCACGCGCCGCGCGTCAAGGTGCTGCCGCCGTGCGCGCGCGACATGGATCTGATGATTGAGGCCAAGGACAAGGAGCAGGCCGTGTTTGAGCTCATGCGCACGTACAGGCTGCCCGGGTGGGACGTGGCCAACGACGTCGTTCCGTATGAGCGCGACGACGACGAGCCTAGGGCCGGCGCGAAAAAGGCAGCGGATAGGAAGATCAAGAGGGAAGCAAATGGCGATGCTGGAGATCAAGATGGTGGTGCGGGGGAGAAGATGGTGAGTGCGGAGGAGTTTGGCATGGGCGGGCCAGAGCACCGCGTGTACTGGCCGCCGGGGATGGAGGAGTGGCTGCGGCCGAGGAAGAAGGGCAGCGAAAAGGACGTCAAAGCGGGTGTTGAATCAGACGTTGAGGAGTAAATATAGATGTGTTTCTAGTCTAAAAGATGTATTTTTTTCTAAAAAAAAAATTGAAAAAAATGAAATCGTCACTGTAACGTTGAAGCGCTATCTTGGTGACAAGATAAACGGCTGCTCTTACCAGATCAATGAGGAGCCACGATTGTTGGTAGCTACTAGGGATCAAGCAATTGGACAGCCAAGTTAAGGTATACACAATTTCTTTCTTATACTTTGTCTACTTTGAGTGTATTATTTATTTTAAATGTAGTATAGAGTAGTTGTGGCTTGTTTTGTTAGGCCCCTTACCGTCACATGCGACTTGGGGTGTAATAAGCGAGCCTTGCCCACATTAGAACAACCCCGAGAACGATCGCCGCGGGGTGCTGCCCATCGCAGATTCAGGCTCTCGACGGCCTCCTCTGCTGGGCGTAAGGCGTTGTTGTTTTATGACGTCGCCCCAGCCTTGCGCGCCGGCGTCTTTCCTCCTTCGTGCGCAGCTGAGTTGTCTAGTCAGCTTCGCCCGACAAGGCAACTCGTCACACTTGCGACGGGCCATGTCGAACTGCCGCATTCATTGCAAGCTCGTGTTTAAAAGACGAATGAGCTCTGCTAGATTGAAACTTTGTTTTTCTCTTTATATTGTCTTTCCAGCGGAACTAAGTTTGAAAAAGATTACTACAGGCAGCGTTGGAAATAACCATGTGGCCATCACTAGCCGCAGTCTTGGCTCTGAGCCACGTCGCCGCCGGCCTCAACTTTACTTTTACGGGCAACTGCTCCGACAGTCTGCGACAGGGCCTCGGGGCCAACTTTCGGGACCTCGCCTACTTCAACACCACGGGCACCACCAGCTTCTCCGCGCGCGCGGTGACGGGCAACGACGACCCCTGGTACTACTACTTAACCCTGCGGGACGGCAGCCAGAACGGCGGCGGCCGGTCCGTCATCCACCGCTGGCTCGGCGTGCCGGGGTCGTTTCTGGACAGCGCGCAGGGAAACCGCACGCGCGTCTGCATGTACACGTCGTCCGGGTACGACAAGGCTCTGAAGCATACGCAGGGAAACGACACCTGCGACGGCATCTTGTCGAACAAGTGCATGAAAAAGTTCAATGACAGTTTTGGATCGCGGTCTCTGGATAGCTGTCTGACACAGGACGGGGAGGTCAACAAAGAATGCCACATTGGTGCCTCTTCAGGTCCGTTGTGTATTTTCCCGCGCGACTATAACGGTCTCTTTACCGTCAGTGTAGCCGTATGCTAATCAGCAAGGAAACAGGTTTCGGTCCGCTCTCCAAGGCGAGGAGCTGTTTCTTCAGCAGCCTGCCCGGCGTCGACGTGCCCGCGGGCTACGGCGTGGTGCCGCTCCTCGGCGGCGGCTACGGCGAGGAACAGGACAAGGACACGCTCGCGCCCTACGACAAGGTCGTGCGGCAGGCGATTGCCTCCATCTTCGTCTTTGTCGACGGCGACCGGGATGATGATTCCGCCTCGTCGTCGTCCAAGGTGCTGGCCAGCCAGCCCGTCTGCGCCGTGCCCAACGTCGTGCAGCACGGCAGCAGGCCGGTCGACAGCGCCGGCGAGAAGCGGCAGCCCCCAACAGGGGCGCTGGCCGCGACGGTTTGGGGTTTGATTGTTGCGGCTGTGCTATTGTAGCGAAATCAGGACATCGCTGGGGGGGCTGGCGAAGTATACATACCCAAGGCATGGCTGAATACCAGGACGCAAAGGGGAAACGTTTTATACTCAATGTGTTGTCTTCTTAACAGTGTGACGTGAGATGATAGCTAATTTCTACACATTCGAATAATTGCTTTAATCGGTGATCCCCAGCACTTGATAGAGCGCTTCTGGCTTGTTCTTGGCTGAGGAATTCCGTTCAACTTTGGACCTTGTCCTGGCCACTGCCATACTCCCGAAAATCCCAGAAATGCCTTCTTCCTTGCTTTTCATCTGTGGGATTGTTCTTGATGGGAGAGCAGAACCTGTCCATATAAAAACGTTTGTTCGTAGAGGCACACATGTTTAGTGTCGAATTGCTGCGTTTCTACAGCAACCCCGATGCTGCCACAGCAGCCACCTTGGCGTGGCGGCCAAACGCGTCACGAGTTTCTCATGAATAAGTTCGACAGTTTGCGATGCCCTCGTTGTCCCTCAAGTCCCGCCGTCCACAGTTTGGCACCAGCGGCTGCCAGCAGGTTTTCTTCATGCACCCAGGGTATCCTGAGGGGCATGACCTCCTCCTCATTCTCCCCGCCTTGGACAGCCGCGGCATCCACCACGAGACGGCACGCATTGCCTGCGCCATTCTCGCCAATGCCCGCTGGGATGGCTTTTTATCGGCCACCAGGGACGGAGAAGCAGTTTCTGAGGGAAGGGACGATTTACTTATGAACCAGCGGTACTACTTTCGAATCCTTAATGGTACGTAGGCTGCCACCATTTTCTTATGTTCCTTTGCTCGCGTAGGTAGGTGCTAAAAAGGCAGTGCAGAGGATCAATACCCTATTGTACCGTCGTACTACCACTTCCGCTGTCCTGCCACTCTCCCTCCATCATGGGCTGTGGGTGGCCCGTCTATCGAATCTGCCGCGACAGACGACGTGGGAGGCCGAGATCAGACGTGCCGTGTGACGGCCTCGACGTTTGCCAACGAAGTCGCTCACTTTATACCTCAAATGTTAAGCGAGTGGTGGCAGCGCAACAGCATGTTTGCCTACACTGCCAATCCTGGCCTCTCCGCCGACACGCGCTGCGCCGACAACGCGATCCTTTTACGCCGGGACCTGCATACCATGTGGGACGATGACCGCTTCGCCATTGTCCCCAAGGAAGGCAGGTGGGTGATCCACGGGCTCTGGAGAAGCCCGTCTGATGAGCTGGAGACGGAGTACCACAACTTGGAGCTGCAGCCACTCCATGGAGTGGCGAGGCATTTTCTCCTGTGCCGGTTTGCCCTAGCCATCTTCGCCAAGAGCGTCTTCTTCCACCAGAGCGTGCCCCGGAGGCTGCTTACGCTTGATTGCGAGGATAACCCCCAGGTGCAGTCCATGTCCTCGGCCGAATATAGAGCCTTGTGTTTTCCGGCTATACGGACAAACAGCCGAAGCACGAGTCCGACGAAGCGGACTCGTTCGGTACGGAGCAGTGATGAAGGTGACGCAGATGAATTTGAAGGCAGTGGCTCGGATAACGAGGAACGCGGACGCCCCCGAAAGAGAAAATGGTCACCAGGGAGTCGTTAGACTGCAAGGATATTGGCAGGCCGCCGTACGCACATCTCCATTCCTCTAGACATGTGAAGGTGCTTGCAAATCGTCTAATCCACCATAGTTGAGAGTGAAGCGACGTGGGCAAATTATGCCGCGAGTATCGTCGCGCTCGAGAAATACACCGAGTGACGAGGACGCAGCGCCTGATGTTAGGATGTGGAATGTTGCATGGGCAGTATGTCAAATGCTTTTTTCCTTGGTAGCTCTTTCTGCGCTCTCCTCCATTTCCTGCATCTGGGATGGCGCGCTAGCTGCTAATCGTGTAGTTACCTCATTTGAGGACGAGATGGATTCTCATCCAACGACAAAAGAAAGCCTTCCCCCGCCGCGCCCCCCCCCCCTCCCGGAGTGCCTGGCATTTGCAAAAGATTAAAGAGAAGGGAACATCCAAATGGGCCACAATGTCATCATACCATGCAGAGGTTGAAATGACAAGAAACCCAATTCAGGGTCCGGACGAGACCAAAACTGCCTCACCGCATCGCACGCCTTTCAGCTGTTGTGGATCGTGGCTGCATGGTGATGAGCTGGGTTGTGCCCAGACTACAGCAACCCCTGTCTTGCGGCACCAATACGATCCCGACACACATTTGCCAGCCTTGCACGAGGAGATACACATATCGAGCTCACTTAATTCACAAGCTACAGTACAACGAAAATCATCGGCTTATTCTAGACAGCTGTCGTCCTAGGCACCATCTCTGAAAGAATGGAAAGTAAAGATGCGACGCCTTCCTCCCGGTCCGCAACGTGTGAGACACTGTCGGCGGGCGCCCAAGACATGGCTAATCTGCATCCCTACTGTGTTGGGAAAGTCTGCAGCAGCAGCCACCGAGGGACGGTCGATCACTGCCTACGCGATGCACAGATCCTCATTCAAGTACCGCGTGCAGTGCTAGGGTCTGCATAGACTGCATTTCAGCTGCATTCGGGGTACTGTCTGCATATCGGGCGCCACTACTGCAGATGCACATCGACGGGGTCCTTTGTCGAGTCCTGTCTCGAGGGAGAGAAGAACGTGCTTGAATGCAAGACCTTGGCCGACGAGTGCAGTGCGTAGTTTTATTTTGCTTTTCTTCTTCGTCGTCTCTCGTGTAACTATACCCCTTTGTACAAAGTGTTATATTACATAACTTGTACGTACTACCAACCGGATCCGTGACCTCAAACCTCCTCCTGGACTGTCAAAGGGACAAAGTCTCAATCTGCTCATTCTGGAAATCGTGTTGCATGCCCGCCGCTCTGTTCCTCAGTAGCAAACCTCCACACATATTGACAGAAGAACATGTCTCCTCACAGCATCCCAGCCAATGGCTCCGACGTGAACAAAAAGGCCCCCTCCTCTTCATCCCCCGACACCTCGGCCGCCGTCTTCCACAGCTTCTTCCTCGCCCACCCCGCCGTGCGCTTCGTCCGCTTCCAGTGGCAGGACCTCTCGGGCGTGCTGCGCGGCCGCGTCCTCCCGCGGCCGCAGGCCGCCGACGTGGCCCAGCACAAGCGCCCGCTGTCCATCGGCCCTGTCGCCTTCCACCTCGCCCTCGGCAACGCCTTCCTGCCCGGCATTGACGGGTGCGGCCGCCATGAGCTGATCCCGGACTGGACGTCGCTACGTACCCGGCCTGGACTGGATCCCGGCTACGCGACCGTCATGTGCGCGGTCACAGAGCACCTGCCGGCGCGGCCCGCGGCGCCGAGCTGGCACCTCTGCCCGCGACGAGCCTTGGAGCACATGGTGACGCGTGTGCAGGACACGCTGGACGTGAACTTGCTGGTCGGGTTCGAAGTGGAATTTGAAATCATGAAGGCGGCCGACGACGGTACGTTTGTGCCCTGGGCCAAGTCCCTCGGGGCGTTCGCGGTGGCCGGCTATCGCGACCCTGCGTTTGCGTACGTCGAAGAGGTCGTGGACGTGCTGCTCAGTGCCGGCGTCCAGGTCGACACGATACAGCCGGAGGGCATCCGCGGACAGTACGAAATCACGCTGCCGCCGCTGGCCCCGATGCAGGCCGTCGACCAGCTCGTGCTCGTGCAGGACACGATCAAGCACGTCTTTGCGCGGCACGGCCTCGTGGCCACCATGGCGCCGCGGCCCGTCGCCGGCAGCGAGCAGTCCATCGGGCAGCACACGCACATCTCGCTCAATCCGCCACAGCGCGCCTCTTCTTTCCTGGCGGGCATCCTCCAGCGGCTCCCCACGCTGCTCGCGTTCTGCATGCCGTACGAGCTCTCGTACGAGCGCATCCGGCCGTTCTGCGCGGGGAAGGTGGTGGCGTGGGGCACCGAGGACCGCGCCGTGCCCGTCCGCGCCATCAAGCCGGGCCACTGGGAGCTGCGCTTCGTCGACGCCAGCGCCAACATGTACCTGGCGCTGACGGCGGTCCTGGCGGCCGGCCTGGCGGGCTGCGAGCGGGATGAGCCGCTGACGTGGATGGACACGAGCCTGGACGAGCACCTGCCGAGCGAGGGCACGCTGCTGCCGGCGGCCATGGATGAGGCGATGAGGGAGATGGAGGGCCAGGTGGCAGAGTGGGAAAAGGTGATGGAGAGCCGTGTGGTGCATCACTATCTGAGGGTCAAGAAGTTTGAGATGGCGCATTTGCGGGAGAGCAAGATTGAAGAGGTGCGCAAGCTGATGGTAGAGATCTTTTAGCCATCATGGCTAGTTATTTTGCACAACTTTGGTCTTTCAATCGAGCTCAAAACTGTTCTTTGGGTTGTTCATTGCGTGAAGGAGATGAATGGTTGTGCAACAGCAAACACCCTCCTATCATCGGAGGGGTCGTCGACACGCGTGCTTATCGCGATGAAAATTGCGCATTCGACTTAAAAGAGGAGTCATGGTCGTAATTGACGGCGTCTTGGCCCAAAAATAGAGAAACATCTAAATTACTGCGTTGTTGGGTGACAGCGGCTTTCCATCACCGCTCCCTCACGTGCGGTTATCGGAAGGCGTCTCGGCCCATAAATCGTTAGGCAACAATCAACACTCGGCATCATCCCCTCTCGACACGACACTTTCATGCTGAGGCATTTCGAGCGTATTTGTAGAAACAGAAGCACCGTCCTTTGATCAAAAAACAAATTGGCCTCGCAAAAATGAGTGGCAATCTCACCGGCTTCTTCTATGGTAAGCAGCACACCCACCAAGCGGAGGCACCTAACAGGCTCCCTACTAACATCATCCCAGGCACTCTTGTACGTGATACTACAAACCCCGCGGGGAACCTGTTCCTTCTCTATGCTAAACGACGGGAATAGATGGCCCCGGAAGTCTTCTTCAGTGTGTGCTACGGCACCAAGTCGCCGCCCGCGGCGATCCAGGCGCTGCACACGTTCACGCCGGCCGTGCTCGACGGCTTCTGCCGGCACCGGGTGCAGTACGGCGACTACCCGGGCATCGTGCCGGAGGCGGGCCAGTCGGTGCGGGGCGTCTACGCGACGGGGCTGACGACGGCCAACATGCAGAAGCTGAATGACTACGAGGGCAACGAGTACCGGCTGGACACGGTCCGGGTGCGGCTGGACGGGGCCGAGGCGGCGGACACGGAGACCAAGACGTACGTGTTCCTGTTCCCGAAGCAGCTGGAGGCTGGGGAGTGGGACTTTGAGGCGTTCAAGAGGGACCGCATGAAGCTGTGGACGAGGAACGGGTACTGCGAGGGGGACTTGAACGCATAGGCGCTGCGCTGGAGGGTTGAATGTCAAGCAGGGGATTGGTACATACCGGTATCGTTCTTACTAGAAGTGGGGAATGATATAGAAGTTTTCTGTCATAGACAGTAAATTGGTTCATCTTACCAAGTGTCTCGTGTACAGTTTCCTAACCTACTTGATGTCTGACACAACTACCCTCAGTACAACGTCAGCTTAAGGGGACGTACAACATGGCTACCGCGCGGCATTTGATTCAAGTGCACTTCCCTACTTTCATCATTTTTTTTTTCACTACATGATGAAGCTAGCTATTTGCGGTAAATGTTGCCGGGTTGAATTAAACATGTTGCTGCATGGTATAGGGTACCACTTTCAGCACGGAGCGAACGACTGGCTTGGGAAACAAGGGGAAGAGCGGCATGTCGTTTTAATTACGCAGGACTACGATTGTATAGAATATATGTGTTTTAGCATGAACTGATGAGATGAGATGGGGGTACTGCCGAGAATCCATGCGCTATGGTGAGTATGAGAGTTGGGACGAGAGACGTTAGCCCACGTGGCTGCGGTTGAAACTGGTAACATACAGCGAGGCGCGTGGCTCGGGGCAGGTGCAGAAAAAAATGTCGCCGTATTTTCTTTCTTTCATGTTCTTGAGACGGATTTCAGGTAAAGGCTGTTGGCGGAGGCAAAGCTGAGGTGAATGCCCATGGAGCCCGATGACAGGCTGTGCAAGGCACTGGAGAATGGGAGCTAGCACGTGTTGAAGCAGGCGGCATTAGAAACGCGATAGTTTTTAACTGTTTCTAGAAAAATGACACTGTACGCCCTGGGCGACTGTTAGAGAGCAATAGCATGACAGCTGATATAGCCCTGTTTGATGGTGTGCATCGTTGAGCAAAAAGAGCAGATGGCCGAGTCTGAAACTGGGAACGGTTTCAGCAGCGCCAGGTAGAAAGCTGGGGAAGGGTAAATGCGCCGTAACTGGGGGGGCATTGGTCAAAGCCAGTGGGCCCCGATCGCTGTCTTGAAATGTTTACTGGACAGCACGCGCCAGCCACCAAACGGCGCCACTGACGCCACGTAAGGAGGCCCATGCGTGTAAGTGTAGAAACAGAAGAAAAGCAGAGACGGCAAAAGGCAAAAGGCAAAAGGGAGTCGGAGCCCTTGCCGGCATTGAATGAGGCTTTTTACTCTCGTATGTGGTATGCTAGGTGCGTTTTGACTGTTGCAACGGCAGTAACCGCCAGCCAGGGAATCGATTGGTCACTGGATCGTATAACCATGTTTCGGCAGACAATCCACGTAGAAACAGTCTCGGCCGACGGCACATGATCAGTTTAAACAATAGCCAAGTCTCAATAATTATGCAAAAATGTCTTTATTTTTATTTATCCTATACATCTATAGGTGGAAGAGAAAGGGAGGCGTGGCATATAGACGAGGTTGGCTTGCGAGTGCGACAGGCGAGGAGAGGTGCCTGATGGGGCAAGACCACGATGCAGTCACGGGAATGATTCTGCAGCCGCCGTGGCTTTCTAGGATGATACAGAGGCCTCTGCAATAATGCCTTGCGTTATATGACATTTCTTGCGCGTCTGGGTCGTGATCTTTTGCATGTCAGCGATGGGCTGGGTCTCTTGGGTCGAGGAACGAAAAAGCGGGTCACAGGGAGTGGCCAACAATGGGCGGTCTGCATTCCTCTCGCTGGCTGGCTGACGTCTTGCTAGCACCGACTCGCCTCAGCCAGTCAAACACCATCAAGCCATTGGCTACGCGTCTCTCCCGCCATCAAGAAAAATGATAGGGCCGCTAGCGACATTATCTACATAGTGGCCAAACATGCGAGTAAAACGCCAGGCACTAAAGTCATCATTGGTGAGCAGTTACTTGGGCGTCTCTAAGCTCTGTTTGCCAGGTCATCACATCATCATCAGCATCATCATCACAACCATGGTCCGCATCGGCATCATCGCTGTACGTTTTCTAGCGGCCGCGGGCCAGTCACCTACCTTCTGACACCACTCGGCCGACAAAGAATGCATCCACGGCATTGTCGTGTTGGGCGAGGGTTGCGTGTCTCTCCCCCTTGTTCCCCATGCCGCGACCCCCCCCCCTGCTGCCGATCCCTGCCTAGCGTCCACCCCGAAAGTCGATGCAATGACTGGAGAAACATTGGCAAAAGCAGACGAAGCTGAAGATGAAGGAAGAAAAGTTGCCAAAGTTCCAAAGAAATTCATGGGCAAAAAAAGAAGAAAAAAGAAAGGAATAAAGAAAGGGAATTCACAGCCGTGAAATTACCCCGATTCACTTTTATTTACTATTCGCTAACAATCAACAAAGCACGACCCGATTCACTGCCTCGCTTAATGTTCACAAAGCACAACCCGGATGTTACTTGTCCCCAAAGATTGACAAAGCACACACCAATTCACCTGTCGCTAAAGCACACCCCGGATTTACTTGTCGCTCAAGATTAACAAAGCACGCCGGTTTACCGACACGAAAAAGATGATCAGAGTACACCCTCGGGCAACCCAAGGAACAACTGCAACACCGGCAAGTTCTAGCCGAGTTGGCGCGTTGTGTGTTGGCAAAGAGGCTCTGAAACCACACCAGCAGCCTATCACCCAGACATTCTCAGCATGACACTTCTTCTTAGGCCGACAGGGGGGACACGCACCAGCCTGTCGATTCGAAACCGACAGGGGTGGTCTCTCTGGTTCGCTGGCCCACTCAACCACTCAACCACCGTGACTGCTCCTCGACGCCGCCCAATCCACTTGCACAGAGCTAGCCCGTCGACTTCCCGTCCATGCCATTGGACTGGTAGTTAACTTACATGCGCCGCCGCCGGCGCCGCCGCCAGCATTTTTAGATCGCCAGGGGACGCGACGATCTACCGTCCCAATGAACAGGCTCCGTCCCTCTCGTCGCTCGCTTGCCTTCAGAAGCCGTGACCTTGTTTCTCCTGCGCCGCTCGCTAGCCAGTGGATGCCGCCCACCCCGTCCGTTCCTCTTGCTTCTGGTTGTTCTAGTTTCGGTAATCCGGCGCGCTGCCTCTGTCTCTCGCTTCTTGTCGGGCTAGTTTATAGTCTAGCTGTCTCGACCCGGTATGCACAAACCGTGGTCCGTATAAGACCCCTCCGCCGCCGTCATCACCTTGGCATTTTGGCCTCTTCTCCATCAGATTCGCCTACCACTGTCCTTTCTTCAATAGAAAAGAGCCAAACATCGTCTTTGCTCCTTCTTCTTTCCTCTTCTTTTCAGGCTAGACTTTGGCTTTGACGCCCCTCCTCTGTACTTTGCAGTAACACGCCTGGTGCACGTTACCTCCTTCTTACACTTCGATACCCTCACCAGACTCCGGAGCCTCTTTTCATCACGAGCGCCGTCTGTCTACTGCTGCTGTTGCACTTGCTGGGCATTTTTTTTTTTGGGTAAGTTGTTCAGCTGACAAAACATCCCCCGGGGCCCACGCCCCCTATAGTCCCATACAGTGTCGCGTGTCTTGCTTGTCAAACGCTGGAGCTTTTGCACAACGTCCGTCTTTGAGCCAACCCCCCCTCAAGCACCGCCTGTATTCACCCCTTTTTGCGCGCGCGCAACAATGCGACAATGAACATGTATAGAAGGGCTTTGTAGCATTTGTGCATATCCAAAACGCGTCTCAAAATGCATCATTTCGCTGACATGTTGTTATATATATAAAGACAACCAAATACGCTCCCTGACTCAACCATTCCACCTTCTATTTTCTCAGTCTTTACACAACTGTGCCTTCACTGCAACAACCTTTTAATCTGGGTCTGGAACGCCTGATTCTCATATTTCTCATCCTAGAATTTTTCGAAGCAATTTCCATACCCAACCTTGCCCTCTGAATCTTCGTCTGGAACGCCCGATTCTTACAGTCTCTACACTACGCATTTACAACGCAGCACTACAAAACTCTTTCTTCACTACCGCAATCACAGAGTCTTCGTCTGGAACGCCTGATTCTTACCGTCCTTAACACTACACATTTTCAACGCACCTGTTATACACTTTTTTTTTTCTCCAGACGAAAAACTTCAAAATGCTCGGCAAGGCCATCGCCATCTGTGGTCTGGCCAGCCTCGCCAGCGCCCATATTCTCATGGTCAATCCCGTGCCCTACGGCAAGAGCTCGCTGAGCAGCGGCCCTCTGGACGCGAGCGGCAGCGACTTTCCCTGCAAGCAGCGCGAGGGCGTGTACGACGCGCAGGGCGCCAACAACGTCTACGAGCAGGGCGGCAAGGGGAACCTGGAGTTCAAAGGGAGCGCCGTCCATGGCGGCGGCTCTTGCCAAGTCTCCATCACGAAGGACCTAAAGCCGACCAAGGAATCGGTCTGGAAGGTCATCAAGTCCATCGAAGGCGGATGCCCGGCCAAGGATCAGGCCGGCAACATGGGTAACGACCCGAATCTTGCCGTCCCGTACAAGTACGAGTTTACCATCCCAAAGGACCTCGCCGCCGGCAACTACACGCTCGCCTGGACCTGGTTCAACAAGATTGGTAACCGCGAAATGTACATGAACTGCGCCCCCATCGGTGTCACCGGCAGCGGCGGCTCCGCGACCGCCCTGGACGCCCTCCCCAACATGTTTCTCGCCAACATCAGCCCCGGCGGCTGCGGCACCTCAGAAGCGGCCGACCTTCAGTTCCCCAACCCCGGCAGCGACGTCGACCGGTTCAACGGCCAGACGACCGCGTTCAAGGGCCCCTCCCCCGCCAGCTTGTGCCAGGCTGCCAGTGGTGGTGGCGGGGCTCCCAAACCTACTACTGGCGGCGGTGGTGCTGCTCAGCCCACTGCGCCTGGCGGTGTTTTCGCTACTGTAAGCGCCGGACCAGCTGCTGGAGCCCCGGCTCCCACGGGAGCGCCCGCCCTCGGCGCCTGCTGCACCCTCGGCGCCCGCTGCGCCTGCTGCACCCGCTGCACCCTCGGCGCCTGCCGCCCCCGCGCCCCCCGCACCCTCCGGCGGCGGCGGCGGCGGAGGCGCAGGCCACCCCTCCGGCTCGGCCTGTACCTCCGAGGGCAGTTGGAACTGCATCGGCGGCAAGTCTTTCCAGCGCTGCGCCAGCGGCAAGTGGTCGGCCGTCCAGCCCATGGCGGCGGGCGTCGGCTGCCAGCCCGGCGAGTCGGCCGAGCTCAAGATGGGGGCCGCCCCGCCGGCCAAGCGAGCCATGCGCCGCTCCGTCCACCTCCGCAACTAAAGAAACGAGACCAATCATGCCCTGTTGCTGTTACATTTTCCGACGCCCCCCTCCCGGGCAAAGCTTCTAATACAGTGTCTCAAGCTCTGGGCAGAGCTGAGATTTTGTGTATATAGGTTATTTATTTGCTGGTTGCGTGTGTTGGTTTTTGCACATATTCACTTGATGAGGGTATCTTGCTGTCCTCTTCGCCATTCATTTTGCGCGATACAATTTCTTTTTATTATTTCTTTATATAGTATCTATAACCACGAATGCTGAGCATACATGAGAAAAAGAGGGGACGCAATGTATTTTTTTCTTTTAATGATGACATTTTAGAAAACAGAAAATCATGTGTGCAGTATGAAAAGTGAGAACCGCAGCAATAAAACGTGCGTGTGTGCTGATTTTGGTCACTTACATCTGCCCTGACCGTTGTCCGTGATGAAGCCCCCCTCCCCTCCCACCTCGTGATGAGCGAGACCTGCATGCGGGGGGGTGCCGCTCTATTACCTTGACTTGAGCTGGCGGGGGGGTTCATTTTCAGCTGTGTTGGACCAACGAACTGTGATGGCTGACTTGGCTTGTACACATTAATCTACAATGAGCAAGGATTTTTTTTTTTTTTTCACACACACAAAAACGGTGATGCTACATGGTTATTTCTTTTCTTTTATACAACAAACAAAAGTTTTCTAGACTAGTTTTACACTAGGTTTCTTTTACACTGTCCTTGGAAAACATCAAAAAGCCCCCTTCTTTAGTCGAGCAACTCTGTATGCCACGGGGATAAATAAAATAATTTCACCACACTCTCTCTCTCTCGTCATCAGTCAGATGGGCCTGCCCAGTCTTGCAAAGGCCACTATACTAGATATATAAAGAATAAAAGAAAACAAAGAGGCAGCCAATCACCCCCCCAGGGCAAGTCAACGACACCGTAAACGCCAAAAAAAAAGAGCAGTTTGTACGAAACGTCCGGACTCGAGACGCATGTCTCCACCGCCGGACACCATCAAGTCATGCAATCGTATTGTTCAATGCCTCCTCCCAATATGCTGCTTGTATCTTTACACTTTAAATCTCAATCGTCTTCATGGCGCCGTCGGCAGCCTCGGGCTGCTTGCCGTTGGCCTTGGGGGGCTCGTTTTCCTTGTCCTTGAGGAGGTCGGATTGGCGGCGGCCGGTGAGCGGCATCTTCGAGGCGCTGACGGGGCTCTTGAAGCCTTGGCTGCTTCCGGGCGAGTCGGGCTCCTCGTCGACCTCGACAAGCGTGCTGGGTTCAATCTCGGCGTCGGCCAGGATGGGCATCACCATCTCCTCCGTCACCCTACTCAGAGGCGGGGGCTTTCCGAATCCGCGGCGACCGGGGCTGGTCAGGGGCGACGATATCTGAAGGCGCTGCATCGAGCGGCCGCGGGCATCGCCGTTGGGCGCGTCGACGGGGCTGGTGTAGGGCGAGCCGGACCGGCTGCCCAAAGGCGATCCGGTCTTGGGGGAGGCCATGGACCTCCTCTTGCCGGCTGCGGCGGCGCGGCGTCCGTATTTCTGGTCCATGCGCCATCGTAGAATGTTAAAGTACGACGGCTCGATGCGAGTCTCCTTGAATTCGCGCAGCTTGAGCTCGTTGGTGTCTTCGTCGACATACCACTTTCCTGAGTTGAGATCGTCGGCGACAAGGGCGAGGAACGCGCCCCATGAGCGGGCGACGACGTATTTGGTATCGTAGTCACGGCCAAAAAGGATAACCTGGCCCCAGCGGCCAGCCGGGCCGGGGGCCAGGTCGACAGCCAAGTTGTTGCCGCCCCAGTCGCGAACCAGAGGGATCCAGCCGGCGTGTGCGTAGGCCTTTCGAATGCTGTTGGCGGGGACGCAGTCCTGCTTCTGGAGCAGGTTTTCTTGCCAGACGTCCGGGTTGGACGAGGCGGAGGGAGGTCGTTGATTCGAGGAGCTCTCGCCATTGTCCTGGCTAGAGGGGCGGGGAGGAGGGCGGTTGTTGGCGGCGTCCAACAAGTACTGCTCGTTGACGCGCCTCCAAGTCTCCCACTCTTGAACCACCTCCTCTGCGTCCATGAGCATTCCGCTGAAAATAATGCCGGTAGGGGTGCCGCCGCGTTCTTGGCCGTCATGGACCATGAGAGAGTCCCGGACATCTTGGGGCAAGGAGCAGTCGAGCTGGTGTTCGAGGTCGTTGAGGTCGTTGATGGTGCAGCCCTCGCCGAGCTGGTCAAAGAGCTCAAAGTAGTTTTCCTCGGCCCAGGAGTCTATACGATGCCACGAGTGCTGGACAGGAGGAGGCGGGGGCAGTCCGTCGGAAAAGGCCTGCATCTGAACATCGCCCTGGCTCTGGACCTCGAAGCCGTCGGCGTTGGCCTGCTTGGCAACCGAGGAGCGCAGGCCGGGGGAGTAGGAGCCGTTGGGGGTGGAAGAGCCGCCATGGCCTTCATAGCGGGTGGAGGAGAGGCCCTCGTCAAAATACGAGTTGGAAACGTCGGCGCGGGAGTCGGATGCGGTGGCGACGCCGGTGAGCATGCCGGATCTACTGTCGCGGAGAGGAACGTGGCGGCCAGTTCGTTGGGGTGAGTCAAAAGAGGAATCTGTTGGTCGAAGGCTTGTGATTAGCAGTCCGTCGCAGTGGATGTGGTGCTGCAAAGCGGCTTACGTCTGTCGTATGTGGTCATGGTGTGCCAGAACGACTTCAAGGCGGTACTGAATCTGTTGGCGGCATGGTTAGCAGTCGAGACGAGGGGCGGTTAAAGATTTGCGCAGGTGGCAGGGCGGACAGGGGATGCGTACGAGTTCGCCATGGCGGGCGGGATGGTGCTCGCGAAATCGCGGCGAAGAGTCGTTGTCGTCGGTTGATATAGTAGGCGACGAAGAAGGAAAGCGACGGGCTAAAGGATGCCGAATGCGTGTCCAGGTCACCAGCAGATGGCAAGGGGTGTGCGTACTGGATTCCTCTGGTCGCGGTCGCGTCACAATCGGGTGGTTGAGGTGTGCGGTGTGGGGGGGCCGACGACAAAAAGCTAGGCGAGAGAGAAATTCGAGCGGCCCGAGATAATTGCGGTTCGGGAAGACGGTTGGACGGCAAGCAAACGACGGCAAAAGGGGCGTCGGCGGTTTTGCTGTCAAGAGTAAACAGGATCAGGGCCTGGGTGCGATTCGATGCTATCTGGGCGGGCGGGCGAGGCGTCTAGACAAAGGGGGTCGGTGGAAGCGAGAGTCTGGGGCACAACACTACGCAAAAGTTGTATGCTGGATTGCCGGAGTGAATGAGTTTGTTGGCGCCGGAAAAAAAAAAGCAGCGACCAAACTGTTGAGTGAGAAAAAAGAAAAAAAGAATGAAGACAAAGATGCAGATGGCAACTTTTGCAAACGGGAGGGACTCAAGTTATCCGACAGAAGCAAGATGGAAGACGCAGAAGGTGGTCATAGCTGGTGGCACCAGGGGAAGCAGCCAAGCAAAGCCAAAGGTGGAGGGAGAGGGTGGAGGAGGATGGGGAGTCGATAGGGGGGCTACTTGTGGCTTTGGTGCGATTATGGTGGCTGCAGAAGTATCTTTTATTTTTATTTTTCCTTGGTTGATATGACGGGATTGGCGTGGGTACTTTGTCGGCACTGCCAATGACGCCCATGGTGAAAGTACTTTTCTTGTCCCCCCTTGGGTCCAGGCTGCCTCGGTGGCCTGCTAGCGGACCAGGGCGCTGGAGCCCCTGGGAGCGCTTCAGCCGCTGACTGCGCTGTGGGCTGTCCGAGCCAGCGGGCTCCTCCAGTGGTCTGTTACTGGGCGAGCTGCCCAAATACAGTGGAGGACAGCGGGGGATTTGGGGGGGCCCTAAATACCAGGTACCTTGTGCCTGGTGCCTCCGCTGCGGATATTGCAAGTACTTTTTAGCCTTTTTCTTTGTTTCATTTTCATTTTCATTTTCCGTCTCTGTCTCTTTTTTTTTATTTCCTCATTATTTGCCGACTTTTTTGCGCTGCGCCGTGCCATGTGCCGGGTGCCTGATAATTTACACTGTAATTGAATATTTGGGAGACGACGTCACACAGCACTGCCAGGGTCTATTCATACACAGCACTGCCAGGGTCTATTCATAGGTACCCAAGGTGGTACATGAAAATAAATGAATCCAAGTTTTTTCTCCATGAAAAAACACAGCCCTGCCAAGAGATGAGACCCCTCGCACAGGAATCTACTGGTAGCTACAGACAACAACGCAAAAAAGTCCATGATGCAACGCTCGTGTCCCGCTCACACGGCCTTGCGGCGGTGCCTTTGCGCCCTCCCCCCAGCCTATGAGGGCGCTCTATCTGGAGCATTCCCATGTCAGGCATCCTGCCAGGCTAGAGCCTGTTTTTTTTGGCCCTTTTGACATGACAATGCGCCGTAAGCCACAAGCCTTCTGGTGGTCCGTTGCCACAGGGGCCGCCTGCAGCCTGCAAGCCACCACGCTGTCGAGCCCGCCGCCACGGGCTGTTCCTTGGCAGCAGCAGGCGGCGCAGTGACGTTGCGCCGGCAATGCGCGCCTCTGATGAACACCAACCCTCCACGAACAAGACGCTGAAACGGCTGGGCAGATTGAGGTGTGATGATTTAAAATACAGGTATCTGACCGACGCAACCCTCCAATACCAAGCCTCTGAAACGGCCCGAGGGGGCGGATTGAGGGAACAGAACAGCCAGTCCATCAACATAGGGGTCCCTGGTATTTTCTTTTGGGCAAATTGACGGCGCTTCCGAGCCGGACATGATATTCTGAACAATGCTAAATATACCCACTCCCTGCCGTCGCGCCGTGCATAATAAACAACTGCCTGGCAGTGGCATGCACAAGAATGGGGCTCCCCGAGTCCATGCTCACAAACCCACGGGGGGGAGGGACGCTGAACCCAGATCTACACGTTGCCAAAAAGTCTAAAAAAGAATATGATGGAAAGGATAGGCGATGGCTGCTTTCAGACAACAGGTGGTGTTGCTCCGTTTTTTTCAGCTCCTGTTGGTCCCGGCCGGCTGTCCGTTGCCCATCGCTTATTTAGCCTCACCCACACTCGGCTTTTTTTTTTCTTTTCAAAAACCGATGGGGACAAGTTCAGACAACACGGGATTGTGTCCAGGCCACATCATTGAAAAAGAAACGAAATCAAGATGAAGAGGGATCATCGTTCCATGTGCGCAGTGGAGCCTTCAATGCACCCTGATTGACGCCCCTAATGCCTGATGCCGCGTTTCATCTGAGATGAGACGGACCAGGGCCAACACCTCGGCTTACTTTTTGCGCGCCAAAAAAACTAGTGACGGGCCTCACACTGCAGATACCAGGCATCAGATTATATGCAGAGTAGAATCGCCAGTAGTAAATCGGTGCCTAGTACATAAAAACTTGAATAGCTAGGCCATCTCGACGTCTAGTTTCAGTTCTTCCCGTAACGTTATAGGAAAAAACTATTTGGCAAGTCCGTGGCAATAAGCCCTGAATAGCTACCGTGCCCTGACAGAGAGATTCAGTATGCTTCACACCAGTCATATGTACCAAAACGTACAGAATTCAGGTCACCTGCTGTAGACCATCTCGACGTTTGACTTTGGTTCTTACTAAAGTTCAGAAAAAAGTAGTAAATCCGTGTCAATAAATAAACCTTGAATAGCCGGACCCCCTCGACGTCTAGTTTTACGTTCTTGATATAAAGATACAGAAAAAGACCAACAACCATCCTCATCATACCATGGCAAAAAAACCTCGCCGTCTCACAGCCCGCGCTCATACATCTCCATCGTCACCTCCCCCTCCTCACGCCGTCTCGCTAAACTCTTGCAGCTTATCCGCCAGCTGCCTCTTGGCCGCCGCCGCCAGGCCCCTGTCCGGGCTCGCCACCTGCTCGCTGAGGCACAGCTCCACGAGCACCCGCAGCTCCTCGTACGTAAACGTGTCGCTCGCCTGCGTCGCCCCCGCCTCCTCGCCCATCTTCTTGGCCCGGTCCGCGCCCGCCTTGCTCACCACCGCGTCCGCGCCCCGGTCCAGCAGCGCGTAGTAGTTGGCCGCCCGCGCCAGGTCCACGCCCTGCTCCACGTTCTTGAGGTTCTGCTGCAGCACCAGGATGTTGAGCTGCATCCGCCCGCTGCCCTGCCTGTTGATCGGCGACACCATCCCCGCGTTGCCCACCAGGTACGAGTTGATCAGGAGCCCCAGCCCCGTCCGGATAAACGACACCTCCCGGGCCCGCAGGTACCGCGCAATCGTCTCGTCAAACAGCACCAGCTCCAGATTCAGGCTCAGAATCTGCGGGTCCGGCTCCCGCACCTCCTGCTCCAGCAGGTACGGCGCCACGTCGGGCGACAGCACGTTGCGCAGCGAGTGCACGATCCGGCACCGCACCTCCATGTGCAGCGTCAGCAGCGCCGTCCCCGCCAGTTCTTCGTACGACGACACGATATTGTCAAACGTCCTGTCCACGTGGTTAGCATCTCACTCCCAACACCTGCCATGTTCCGCAGTGACGTACTGTACAGTCTCCACCGTCAGCGGTAGCACAACGGGGCCGGCCTCGTTCGCCGCCTTGTTGGGGTCGTTCATCAACGTCCAGCGCCTGTTTGCCTGTCGCGCCATGTTCTGCCGCGACGAGTCCGTCTCATGCACCGTAATGTGTCGTAAACCCGAAATCCTCGTCGCCAGCCACTTCATACTCGTATACAACAGGCACAGCGACGTAACCGTCTCTCGGTCTTGGATAATGTCATTTGGCTCCAGCCGCGACTCGTTGGTTTGCTCAATGAGTAGGTGAATCTCCTTTTCGCCCAGCGACAGGTCCTCTTCCTCCGACAGCCACATCGTCTTCATGACTTCATGAATCTCCCCCGGCTGCACCGCAAACCGCGCCGACGCACGTAGGTTGTTGGCATCCTTGGTTTGCTCCTGCGTCTTGGTCACGAGCAGCTTGTACCAGTCGAAGCACCGTTCATAGTATCGCGTCATTTGTGTTACCAGCAGCGAGCTCAGAGCCTGGTCTGGTGGAATCGTGCCCAGCATTCTGCAAAACGCCGTGACAATTTGGAAAAATGCCGTGGTGCCCTTGAATATAGGTAGTTTTGAATATTGGTCCCAGTTTGCGTCTTGCGCAAACGATCCCATCTCTGCGAGGATGCTGTCGCTAAGCTTGGTCAGTGTCTCGTCCAGCTGCGGTTGGAAGACGTTGACCAAAAAGTTATCCAGGAATGTTGTCAGCGTACTCGTCGCAAGGTCAGAGCCAGGCGGCACAATCGTGCGGAGACGCTGTAAGAAAATGAGTGTCGGCGGCAGAAGCAGACTCATGTTGAAGACGCTAGGCTCAACCAACGGCTTGTGTGAGCCTAGAAGCTTGCTGTCGCTTGAGAAGCCGCCCACAGTGTGTCGACGTGCAACTGCTTCGTCCAGAGCCAGCCTATCCCGCCGTTTATCCGCGCCTTGCTTGCGGTCATTGCCCGTCAGACCAGGCACAGTGGCCTGCACAATGCCTTCCAACGCGTCGTATTCTGTGCTAATGTCGATCGACTTGGCATCAATCTCAGCAAATTTGAATAAGTGTTCGCGCGTCACGTCCTTTTTGCTGTTTAGCACGCCTCCTTGGGTCGGCGAGTCGAACTGGAACACGTCCGCGTCGGTCGTGACGTAATTTCGCAACAGCGATCGGATCTCGTTCTGATACAAGTTCCAGAGCTCCTTGAAGCTGCCCAACAGAGCACTGTTGTTGCCTGCGCCCTCGCGTCGAATCAAGGCCTTGATCGACTCGTGGAATATGCGGTGGCCTTCGCCGATCGCTTCGAATTTACCATAGAGGCTCCATAGCAAGTCATGAATGACTTCGGCACGCATGTGCGTCTCTCGCGAGTTGTAAATGTTGAGACCTTCGGACTTTGTCGTTCCTCCACGGAGCGAGCTGGGGTGGCGCTGGTCCACTTCGTTGTATGTCTCACTGGCAATGGCAAAAAGCTCGACAGGCATCCGTTGCTTCAGAGTGTCAACAGCACTTTGTAGTCGGCCAAGTTTGTTCAGCGCCTCAACCAGCAAGGCAATGTAGGAGAACGTGTTGGCCTCGGGGTTCTTCATGGGGTCCTCCGTCACTGTTTTTTCAATGTCCATGTTTTCCAAGATAGCATAGAATGGTGTAATCGAATCTGTATCGGTAAATTCATCCGTGAAAGCGCCCTGGCTTTTGTACAGGCTCTGCCAGCGCTCCTGGCAATACGGCGACTTGAGATAGAGATGTTCGTGTAGTTCCTCCACCAAAATATCCATGAGCGCCGTTTCCTGATTCACCAGATAGCTGCGCAGGTCGTTGAGCGCGCCAATGTCGTCCAGTTCTGGTCGTCGCAGCTTCCTCAGCGCATTCTGCAGCACTCCCACCGCCGTCAGAAACCGCTTCTCTGAGATGCGCGCCTCGAGCTGATCGGGGACCGCGCGCAGCTCATCCAGCTCGTTGAGCGTCTGCAGCAAATCGTCATACGCCTCGGACGACTCGGAAAGCTTTCTGAGCTCGGGGTCTGTCGAGCAAAGGCTAGACGTGGCGCTAGCCAGCGACTCTTTGAGTGCGCGCACGCGCCGCTGCGAGCCCTGGATGCTGCTCTGGATCTTGTGAAAGGTGCCGATGGACGAGTTGAAGCCCTGATGGTGCTCATGCACCGTGGCCTTAAGCGCATCCTGCAGGTACGTATGCGTGTCTTGGAACTTGCGGTAGTCGTGCGCGCGCCCTACGGAGCTTGCGTCGAGCAGCTGCAGCGCCAGCTGCACCGGGACGCAGTCCTCGGTGCACAGCGACGGCCACTCGACCCTGATATGCTCCAGCACCTGCGTAATTTGCCGGTCTGCCGTCGACTGCGTCATCCGGGGCCGCGAGGGCATACTACGCACCGCGAGTGGGGGAGCACCGCTGCTATTACTGCCGCCGCGGTCGCCGCGGGGCGGAGGGGGACCTTGCGACGGCGAGCCGTATCGTTCGCCTCGGCTGTTGTTTCTGGGATCGCCGCTGTACGAATCATATTCCTCTTCAGCCCTGCCAAAGTTGCCGTAACCGTTCGCGCCGCGGTTCGGTGGCCCTCCGTATCGGTTCGACATGATGGGCGTGAGATCGGTGTTGTCAGGGGTCGTGTCGCAGGTGTCACGAAAGCGATGACAATGGCGCTCGCATGATCCTCCCGAATCAGCTCACGGAAAATGCGGCTAGCTGTCGATGTCTTCGCTGCGTTGCGAATGTGGCGCTCGCAGGAAATTCGGGGAAAGGTGACGTTGGCCAGAGCTCAAACGTGGTGGTTGGGTTTGTGGAATGAAGGTCATGAAGGTCGATGGTTCCTAGCGCGAGCTGTTCCACTGTTGCCCCTGCTCGGCTACACCCCGCATTGGAGCTACCGCAGGTACTGGTAATTGAGTAAAAGTACACCATAATTTTTAAGCGAATAAAACTAATCTTTTTTGTAGTATGGGCTCTAGTATTATGTGATAATTTAAAACTGCTGGAGATTGCTCAATTGGATAAGTGTTGGTCAAAGAAGGCTACATAAACTGCTATTCCCAATTTGCGACAAGAAGTCGGTTTCTGACAGCGCCAACCATGAAAGTATAAATGCAATGCTTCTTGAATCATCATGACTCAATTGCTCCCTGATGGAGGGGCATTTCCGCCTGCTGCACTACTCCCACCACCTCGCAGGTTAATCTGCCCGATGCGAGATACAATATTACTGCCGACGGCATCAACTGCGCCTCGTGGCGAGGACAGCGTTGGACCAGTGGCAGCCGTTTCTTGAATACGGAACAGCTTGACACGGGTTCCAGTCCAAATACCAGAAGTGCCCTTTGCAATCTGCATCTCGCTCGCGTAGACGACGCCCCAGAGCATCGACTCATACCAGCCAAGTGACAGCGGCGACCATTCAAAGGACTGCACCTTGACTGGCGATGCCTCAACGCCCACGAGATCAATGTCGCGGATGCGCAGAATGTTGTCTGCCGAAAACATGTCCTGACCAGCCTTTCGCGGCAGGAGACTCGACACTTGCTGGATAATAGTGAGAAACGTGTGTAGAGGGAGTTCCGGAAGCCAGCTTTCGATCCAGTATGCTGACGGCTGAAAGCTGCCGCTGGTACTTTGCCCAGCTACAGAATAGGCACCTAGACTCGTTGTGCTATTTTGCCGAGAAAAGGATCTAACACCAGCCGGCATCTTGCCTCTAGCTTTCTCTGACATGCCACGGAGCTGCACAGGTACAGCGTCGTCGGTATTTGGTGTCGAGGATGTCGGTGACCGATTTTCACTCGTGGTGGATGCAGCAGGTGTCGCCTGTGGTTCATCGTCGCTATCGTCTTCGTCCCCAATGGCAAATGCACTGTCCTCAACAACCCCTTCCAGGGCGTGTGTTTGGCCCCCAGCAGGGCTCCTAGCAGACTCGAAGCTGTCGACCGAGGTTCGACGAGATGCAATATCGCCGGCATCGCTATTTGCATTTGCATCTTTGCGTCGTCGATTTCGTCGCTCTATTTCTTCTAGGCCGCTTTCGAGTGTAAATGTTCGCAGATTCTCAATTGGCTTCTTGTTTTTAATGACGGCCGCCACCAGTTGAGCATTTTCTTTATACTTGTGCTCAATGATTGTGTTGATGGATTCCAGCAGAGATCGCAGGAGAGTGTGGTTTGTCTCATTAGCCAGCAGAAACGAGGGCGAAGACATGAGAACAAAGAGGTGCATGAGTTGAGAGCAACCTGATGTGCCCAGGTTCTCGATATATGGCGCAATGTTGTTGATGATTGCGAGAAGCGCCGGGTATATCGCAGTGAGGCCGCCTTGGCTGGTAGTGATGATGGTATATATGGAGTGTATGAGAAAGTCGGCATAGGACCCGTCGAATGAGTTGATTCTGATGCCAGGCGGAAGACTCTCTTGGCCGACAAATTTTTTGTTCAAATGAGGGCCAAAGTTCTTCTCCACGCTCATGGTCTGTAGCAAAAATGCGCACATGCGAACAATGCCTTGCTTCGCCGGATCATTCCTGTACTCGATGGCATAGAAAAGCGTCAAGACGATAAAGTCGTGTGCTCTGTCCGTATCGATGACAAAGGCGCGGAATCTCTTGTTACATTGAATCATTTCCCAGAATAACATCATCATCTCTGCTGATAGGTTTATGGATGTGTGAGCGCCGGGAAGATATGAAGTCTTGTCTTGGAGTGGTTGAGTGAGGATCCGCGAAACGCCATCCACTATGAATTGGAAGTCTTGAGGTCGATGTAATCGGCCGAGGAAATGGCGATAATGGTTTTTCCTTGACGACGGGTCAACGTGTTCGGGTACAGTATAGACGAGCATTGCCAACAGCAGGTGCAGAGACTGAGTGACAAGGAGCTGCTTGGTGTCGCGAATGACTAGCGAGTTGTAGGGTACGCGCCAACTCGCTGGATGATATTTAAGGGTCTATAGCATGTTAGCTTCAATCTCTCATCTGCGTAAGTTGGCATACCGTATTCAGTAAGGAGCAGAGCACCGAGAGCACAACCTGCTTGTCTGGGTTTGTGCATAGGTGCGTCAAAGTTCGCACTCCATTTTGTGTCAATGTTGGGCTGCTCATATATAAACCACGACCCGCGAGCGCCAAAATCAATCGCAATAGTTCGCATCTGTTGCTTTCAAACTCCTTTGTGGTTGGTACTGCAGTATTGCAGCCCACGCCACTCTGCCAGATCGCAAATGTCACTTTCGGCCGCCCGGGTTGCTGCTTGGGAATGGTAAATTCGGAAAAGAAGAGCATATCAACTAGAGTATCGAGAAGCTCTTCGGCTAGTGGCTTTGCATCTTCAAAGTATTCTTTGTCGCCTTCCGTGTGTTCCCTGTCGTCTTTTGATTCGTCAAACAGCACTTCGTTTGCGATGGCACCCTGGCGGGTTCTCCTCTTCCTTGCCCCCCAGAAAAACTGCTGCTCCCACGGATGCAGCGATTCCTTTTCATAGAGATAGGGTAGTATACGGGTCAGAACCCGAACGCAGTTGAGTGCTTCCCTCTCGGGGGCTAGCTCGCTATCTGGAAAGGACGGGTGGTGACGAAGAACGAAGAGACGAGACGTCAAGACGAGGATAAGGGTTTCGATATTTTCAAGGGCTTCGTCGCGACTTCTTCGAATATCGGCCGGGGAAAAAAGGCTAAATACATCTTCTGAAGACTCGGGGAGTTCCCAGAACTGTGGCATGGTTAGCCAGGTGCGCAGCCACGTAACTCAAGCAGTCGACGTACCGAAGTCCAGTATTCATCGTCGGCGGGGATATCCCGCTCCTCAGAGAGCCGGAATATTCCCCGTTTAAAAACAATCTTGGAGTCGCTGGCGCCCATGGTTGTAAAGAGGTCGGCGACGACTCGAGGTGAAAGCAGAGAGAGTGTCGTCAGTTGCAGCAGCTCCAGGTCGCATGGCCGGCGCTATGGATTAGACTACGTGGATTCGGCGGAGCTCAGCCGCCGGGCCAATCACTGGCTGCTTCAGTGCCCCACTCCATCGTCGCCCAAACCCGCCCAAAACTGTCAACAGCTGTCGGGGATATCGATATCGATAAGCTGTGTCAAGCTTGGGAAATTTGCGCCTTGGAACTCAGCCTTTGCAGCTTTCCGCAATACCAACTCTACGGGAAATTGAATTGGCATCGCAATGTATCGTGCGAGGTGCCGCACGGTCGGCCAGGCGCGCCTCGCAAACATACCGGGGTGTCGTGTGCCACTGCTGTCTCCACGACGCGTCGCGCTCTTCACCACGACGCAGTCATGCCATGCGACAAAGGCAGAAAAGAAGGCGGTTGAGCAGGAAGCCACAGTCTCGGCCAGCAACGGCGTGGCAAAGGCCCTTGGCTCTTGGACCACTCTCCAAGAAAAGCTGCGACAATCTCTAGCGTCACCGAAAGAACAAGCCACAGCTCCGCCTGGAGAGTCGTCAGAACCCAAGGCCGAGCAAATCCCCAAAAAGGAGGCGCAAAAGTCTGCATCCAAGCACGCAAAATCTACCAAGTCGATAAAGAAGAAGAAGAAGAAAGCCACAGAACCAGTCGAATTCGAAGTCATTACTCCCAAAGCGCTGGAGCTGCAGCCGATCGATCAAGAAACACCCGATATCCCGAAGCTGAGCTACGGCCTCGACCGCGTACTATTTAATGGCGGCGTATATCGAATGCAAGATGCTCGAACAAACGTCTACAATTTTGATCCGTACCTAGCTTCCATCATGCCGGTAGACGAGTTTGATTACGACGCCCTCAAAGAATACGTCACTTCATCCAAGGATACCAAGCTGTACGATCTCGCTAAGCAGCATGGCAAGAAATACAGTGGCTCGACGTCGAGTATGACGGCTGTTCTCTCTCACCTCCATTTCCTTGTATCAGGCTGGAGACCTCCCAACTTTGACCATTTGTCGAGAGGATGGACCCCAGAGTCGCATAACTTTACCATCTTAACGAGAGGTCCTGTGGCCACATTTATAAAACATAAAGACGGAGTGTACTCGATTGATTCCGACAAAGAATACGACAACGAAAACATCTTGAGCATGCTTGGAAAATCAATGGAGAAGCTGCTTACGCTACCCAAAGAAGAGTTTGAAAAGTATAAAAAGACAAAGTCGCACCAATTGACAGAAGAGGAGAAAAAGGCCGACGAGGCATACCACTATACCACATTTGGCGACTTTATGATGCGATCACAACTGGATGCCCACGACCCGAGGCTCCCTGGCACTGGTGTTTTTGACCTGAAAACGAGAGCAGTTGTGACTATCCGCATGGATGTCCAGGGCCATGAGAAGGGCGTTGGCTACGAGATTCGCAAGCAATTCGGCCAGTGGGAATCGTTTGAAAGAGAATACTACGACCTCATTCGATCTGCCTTTTTGAAATATTCTCTCCAAGTCCGGATGGGGCGCATGGATGGCATCTTTGTCGCATATCACAATACGCAGCGAATATTTGGTTTCCAATATATCCCTCTCTCGGAAATGGATCATGCGCTCCACGGACAGACAGATACAACGCTGGGTGACCAAGAGTTTAAAGCTACCCTGGCGATTTTGAATGATCTGATGAACAGGGCTACCCAGAAGTTCCCTGGCAGGTCATTGAGACTGCACGTGGAGACTCGACCAACAGCCGATCCCATTACGTACTTTTTCGTGCAGCCCGTTACTGACGAAGAGATGCAAGCGATCCAGGAATCAAAAAAGGCGTCTGTGGACAAGCTAAAGGAGGAGATTGACGACCTCAGCAGCCAGGAAAAGGCCGCCGAAACTGCCGCTGCCGAAGCTGCCGCTGCCGACCAGAGCGAAAGCACAGAGGAAACAGAATCTGCCGAGGAAGATGAAATGGATCAAGAGATCCAGAACGATATAGCATGGCAGGAAGTCATGGATCGGGTCAGCGAGGCGGTGGACAGCGAATCGCTCGGCATACGGTCTGTACGGGACGCAGTTCAAGATGCGTTGACTCACAGCGGTCTCCTAGAGGGCAAAACAGAAGTTGAAAGCACAGCGCACATTGAGGATCTGGTAGCTGCCTTGACAGCGCACTCACAGGAGAGCAAAGAGTTGCAGAACGCGGAGGATGAGCCGGCCGATGCTCAGAATGGTGACGAGACACCTTTGAAAGATTTAATTCTGCGCGTGACAGAAGGCATTGACGCGAACACCGCCAACCTCAACGAATTTCAGCGCATGTTTGCCGGTCTGTCCGAAAAGCCTGCCGAGGGTGAAAACATCGACGCCGACGCCACAGCCGCCGAGACGAGCCAAGAGGCATCCAAAGACCAGTCCCCGGCGCGTGAGATTCTCGGCATGTACATCACTGTCCGCAACAAGGTCGACGGCAAGTTCGTGCCCCGGCCGGAGCGCATCGGGCCCAACAGCAAGTGGGAGGTCCAGTACGCGGTCAAGGAGATCAACAGCGAGCGCGCCGAGCGGCTCTACAAGCAGATCAAGGCGCGCCGGCGCAAGATTCTCGACATCAACGCCGAGATGCGCGCGCAGTCGTGGCACCGCATGTTTGCGGGCAGCCTGCCGACGCTCAGCAAACGCGGCGCGTCGTACCGTGCGGAGCGGGCCAAGGAGGAGGAGGCGTCGGGCATCCGCGTGGCCTGGGACCGGGACTCCAACACCTCCTCGTAGTTGAGAGAGGGAGTGAGGGAGCGCACATGCTCAGAAGACGCTCTTTGCATTGCTTGGGGGAGTTTCTCCAAGCCGAACCTTGTTACCGTGTATAACGATCCATGTACATTACTCTGTATTTCTCCACACTAGTCAATGCCTTGCATTCTTGGACACGTGCGGGTCAAGATTTATAAAAGCGATTCAGTTCAACTGCTCAATGCATTTTCCAACTTGCAACAATGTCTCGTGGGAGCATTCTAGCGCCGCGCCCAACCCTAAGTGGTTACCCTACGCTTGTGATGTTTTTGCGCACTCGCATCACGCAGATCCGGCTTTCCCTGTCTTCCCCTCGTAAGGCTGTTCCGTCGCTTATTATGCTTAGCTTGACCTGGCAGGGGCCTCAGTTCATCCGGTGTGGTAGAAACTGCGGCATGGCAGACGGCGTAGCATCTGCCAAAGGGTCGCCCACTTGCCTTGGCGCCACCTATCTACGGGCCAAGGTCCAACTATACCTTCTACTTTTTTGACTATATCGCGAGATCGGTGCTATAGGAGGGGCTTGTATCGGGCAAATTAGTGTAAACACGAAGCAACATGCTTTTGATCGCTTAGTTATTCACGTATTCCCCTTTATGTGGCCTGCCAGTCACAGTGGCGTGGTCAAAGGGACGAGTGCTTTTGTTGATGGAGCATGCACAGGGTCTACCTCATACGGACACTGGGCCGAGTCCCCGCCAAGAAAGATGGCTAAGCCTGTAGACGGAAATAAAAATGAAAGATACAGGGATTTGACCCGGGTGAAGGTATGGCGCGGTATAGGGACAGGCTGTCGTTGGTGTCGGTAGGCAGCGGCCTCTGTGTGTATCGGCAGCCATACCACAATGTCTCTACCGTCTGCTCCAGCTTCCTTTTTTGTACTTTCCCAGTCCAATGGTTAGTTTTCAGTGAATTAAGCGTGCAGATTGTATTAAACTGGCAGTGGCAAATCCGGACGTGAACGATTAAACTAGCGGCGCTCGCTTGGGGGCTTAGGGTTGGCGAGACCGTATAAGTAAGGTTGTGCGCGTCGCGGTTGTTTTCTTCGCTCTAGCAGGCCACTTCATCTTCCCAACCTACTCACCAGAGTAGACAAGATAGTATGCGCGTCGCTCGTCTTCTTCCGCTGCTCGCTGCAGTTGGGTCGGTCGTCCAGGCGGCTCTAGACAACAGCCCGCGGACAGCAGTCCTTCCTGCGGCCCTTCCTAAGCCTACACGTTCGAGCCAACAGACCGATCGGTACGATCCGGCCGACAGTATTTGGTTGAACTTCAGTGGAGTAATAGATTGTAATACGTGCGGGGTAAAGACGTCTTTGCTTCAATACCTGGGAACATGGACTAACGGCGTCACAGGCCATCCTCATAGTACTGAAAGCTGTCGCCCTCTTCGGCGATCGTGTCTTTATCAGGTCATTAAGGCGCATTTGCAAGTTGGGCAAGGTGAGTTTGTAGCAGGCCAGCAGGGCCTGCAGCTTGATTTCCCCGGTTGACGATACGTAGGAAGAACCCGAATTGTGCGATGGCTACGCGGAACGCCAAGGCCCGGCACTTGCGCGCTTGACTCGCAGCCTCATCATATATGGGCGGACGCAAAGGTTGCTCTGTGGTGCACTTTTTGGACTCTGCGAGATTCCCAAGGTCGAACCGCTAAACCCCAAGTTCCCCGGCAAGAAGCCGAACTATGGCCGTCCGCCCCCCAGCGGGAAGAAGCCGCTCAAGGTGGTGCACTTTTCAGATATACACGTCGACCAGCACTACAAGGTGGGCTCCAACGCTGACTGCAACAGGCCTGTTTGCTGTCAGTGAGTCAACACACGGCACGCAACCATACTTTCTGGCTAACCATATCAGCGACTACACCCCGGGCCCGGGCAATACTTCCAGCGCTACCGCTGGTCGTTTTGGACACCACAATTGCGATTCCCCGGTTGAACTTGAGCAGAGCATGTACGCTGCTATCAAGGAAGCTGTGCCGGATATTGCTTTTGCTCTCTTCACTGGAGACATTGTCGATCACACCGCCTGGAAGACGACCAAGGAGTCCAACATCAACGACAGCAAGTCACAAATCACGCGGTCACAAGAACAAAGCTAACATGTCTAGTCCACGATGCCATGTCCATCATGGACAGCCACTTAAAGACCGTGTATAGCACCATTGGCAGCTACGATGTAAGCCCCGCCAACATCCTCCCCTCCAACAAGAAAGCCCAGAAAGGCAGGGACGTCAAGTGGCTGTACGAGCTACTCGCCGGCCACTGGGTCAAGTGGACGGGCAACGAGACTGCACAGGAGATTCTCACGAATGGTGCCTACTCGGTCAAGTATCCGAATGGCAAGCTACGCATCATCTCGCTCAACACCAACCTGTACTCCCGTCTTAACTTTGAAGCGTACCGCAACAACATGGAACAGGACCCCAATGGGCAGTTTAAGTGGCTTGTGAAGCAGCTCGCCGCCGCCGAAATGGCCGGTGAGCGCGCCTACATCATCGGCCACATGCCAATGGGCAACACGGACACCTTCTACGACGCCTCGTACACCTTTGACCAGATTGTCGATCGCTATACCGACACCATTGCCGCCATGTTCTTTGGCCACACGCACTTGGACCAGTTTGAGCTGCACTACTCCGACTATGTAGACCGCACCTACGCCGACGCGAGAGCCATATCCTATATCGCGCCGTCCCTGGCACCGATCTCGGGCAACCCTTCATTTCGCGTCTACGACGTCGACCCGGACACGTTTTCCATCCTCGACGTGACCCAGTACATCGCCAACATGAGCAACCCGGACTACAACACCAAAGGCCCCGTCTGGACCAAGTACTACACGGCCAAGGCGGCGTACGGCGCGCAGCTCCGCCCGCCTATGACGGATCCCAGCGTCGAGCTCACCCCAGCATGGTGGCACAACGTCACCGAAGTCCTGCAGGTCGACCACATCGAGTTTAGCAATTACATAGCCCGCAAGACCCGCGGCTGGAAACCGCAGGAGTGCGGGGCCAAGTGCCAAAAGAAAGAGCTGTGCAAGCTGCGCGGCGCCCGTTCCCAGGACAACTGCGTCTTCAAAAAGTTCGGAGGGCCCGACAAGCGCAGCCAGATCGGCAACAACACCCACGACGACGACGGCGCGTCTGCCGGCATCATGGCGCTCCGCCGCCTGGCCACCAACAAGGTGGTGTTGGGGGGGGTAAAGGAGATCTTTGAGGAGCTGCGCGAGGAGGCTGGCGCCAAGTCATTCGACCCCGAGCAAGGATGGCTATATTAGTGAAGGCTTGGTCCTTCTGAAGGATGGCGGAAAACGTGGCGTTGGTGAGAGGTCAATTTGGTGGCGTATAAGATTTGGCGGCGTAGAGCATGGTTGATATCATGTTGATGAGATGGATCTGTACACGAGATTGAGCACGACCAGACATCTCCCTCGGCGAAGGAAATTTTTGAAAATTATATTGAAAAATGTTTCTATTTCTTTTAGTATCCAAAATTTCTATCGACACCGAAAACGCCTGAGTGCTGTGGAAGTTTACGTGCGGTAGTCACCATTGATCGTGACGTAGTCGTGGCTGAAATCACAAGTCCAATGCGTGGTGCTCTTGTCACCTGTGCCTAGTCTGACAAGGATTTCCAAGTCTTCCATTTCCAGGATTTCACTGGCCCGAGCCTCGTCCACCTCTTCTGGCTCGCCGTTCACCAGCAGCTTCAGCTCCGCAGAGCCGTCGGTGGGGATAAACGATACGTTTGTCTTTTCCGGGATAATATCCTCCGCTTCCGTGGGTGCATGCGTTGGTGGGGTAATGAGCGCGTAACCAGCAGCGCACAGGATGCGACCCCAGTTGGCGTCCTTGCCGTAGAGGGCCGTCTTGACGAGGGGCGACAGGGCAATGGAGCGCGCGACCTGACGCGCGCCGTCCTCAGTAGCGGCATCCACCACCCGAATCGTCACAAACTTTGTCGCACCCTCGCCGTCACGGACAATGTACTTGGCGAGGTCGGCGGAGAAGTCAGTCAGAATAGTGCGGAAGGCCGTATAGTCGGCAGACTGCTCCGAGGCAACCTCGGTACCTCCCGCCGCGCCATTGGCTAGTAGGGCTACGGTGTCGTTGGTCGACGTGTCACCATCGACGGTGATTGAGTTGAAGGAGCGGTCGACGGCGTGGCGGAGCAGAGGAGTCATGATGGCGGGCGCCACAGGTGCGTCAGTGGCGAGGATAGTGAGCAGCGTGGCCATGTTGGGGGCCAGCATGCCGGCGCCCTTGGTCATGCCAGCAATGCGGTACTCGATCCCAGGCGAAGAGGGAAGCTCGAACGTGCGGGATATGAGCTTAGGAAACGTGTCTGTTGTGCAGATGGCCTTGGCACAGCTAAGCCAGTGCTTGTGGGAATCGCCCGCCTGGTGATAGGCGACGGGGATGTGGTCGACAATCTTTTGGATCGGAAGTCTACTTGGATTAGCCATTGCAACGCCGCTTGGGTAGACGAAGACGCATACCTCTGTCCAATCACACCAGTGCTCATGACAATAGTCGAGTCCTCGGCGCCAACACGCTGGTCCGTCGTCTGCGCCATATTGGCGGCATCCTCGAGTCCTCCGATACCGGTGACGGCATTGGCGTTGCCCGAGTTGACAATGATGCTGCGCAGGCCGGCATTGGCCTTGGTCTGGAGCAGCTTGCGGCTGAAGCTGACGGGGGCGGCCTGGAACTTGTTCTTGGTGAAGACGGCGGCGGCGGTGCACGGGCGGTCGGACGTGACGAGGGCCAGGTCGGGCTTGCTGGTGTTGCCGGGCTTGACGCCGACAAAGACGCCCGAGGCCTGGAAGCCGCGCGGGTAGGTGCCAGAGGAAGGCACGTACTTGGCCTTGGCCGGCGGTATGGCACCGCTCATGCTGGCGTATGTGCGCGTGAATCGCATGGCTGGTGACAATTGGCTGGTGGTGTTGAAAAGACGCATATCAGCGTGTCGATGGCAAACGGCGGAGCTGTCGATGTGAGTGGGCTCCAGCTCGGCAGGTGGCAGCAGATCTGGTGCGAGGTTACCACATTGAGTAAATTACCCCCAAGCGGTCACGGGCCACCACTGTACCAGTAGGTACAGGCGGCACAGGCTGTGACAGCACTGCAAGTTCAACGGCGCTAGGCAGCACAGCGCTAGCCCTCAGCCCGTCCAGGCACCTGCAGCCACTGGAGGCTCTTCTGGTGGCGCTTTGCCGTTTTAGGATGACTCACCTGGTCCGTGCTTTGAGCCTCAGGCAGCTCGCTCTTTGTTTGGCCCGGCGACTATAAAATCTCGTGCCGCCCACTCCTCTTTCAGTCTTCTTTTCTTCCTTTCTTCTTCATCCCAGTGCACGGGCGTTTTCCTTCTCCGTGAAGCGATAAGCTGAGAGAGGAATTTTGCTAGTTGAAAACTATAACAGACCACTCTTTTCTGGATTTATCCGGGAAGGGAATTTTTGGAACCCTACTGTTTGTTTCGCAGAGACAAGTCATTTCTATTTCTTTCATTGCGGCCGATCCCATGCGGAACGACGTGAAGAAGGAGCAAGATGGAAGATGAATAATGGATGTGTCGGTTGGCACGAGGCTACACGACGATTATACGAGGCCGTTTAGATTCCATATTCGAGAGGTCCTACCACTTCATGTTAATGTTGTCGCGTGCTTGAGCTTGGAAAATTTTGAAGCACAGTTCTCACACGTCGATTCGACATGCTGGTGTTTGCCACGACTGCCAGGTCAAAATTAGAAACTGGAATAACATTGCTTTGTTCATCTTAATTTTGCTTATGTGCTTCTCCTCTCGTACCAGGACGTTCGTTTAATAATTCGTCCGTCTCGTCAGGCGCAAACGTCGTGATTCTACCCGTCACGAGCACGCACCCCTACCTCGCACGCGACAGTGTCACAAACTATCAGCCGTATCCCTTCCGTTTCTGACAGGCAAACAACAATGTATTCCTCCGTAATTTCCTACTCCATAACTAATGACCCCAACTAGCCTACGAATCGCTCGCCGCTCCGCAAACAACGTTGTGCTGCCCCCATCACCACACTGGGCAGAAGGGCGCATCTACTGCGGCTATTGTGTTGACGGCCAAGCTCAGCCCTCGATGCCATGCCAGTCTTGTCTCAAATCACAATAAATCACCTGCCTGTAAATAATACGCCGCCTGCATTGCCAGGCCGCACCCCGTCGCCGTGGCTTTGGCCCACCTTCATGAATGGTCCTAGCTCGAGCTGTCCTCTCCCCAACACTGCATCTACCCAGTGGCGTCATTTCCTCCATTACATGCCATTGTCTGGGATTGGATTGTGGTATAATAGCAGGAAGCATTGGACAGTCGATTCAGACGAGCTACAAGCCGCCTGCTCTTTTTAGTCGCCGTTTCGACCTTTTCGTACCGAGACGTTGGGCATCACCTCCAGCGACCTCGGTCAAAGCTCCATCCCGCTCACCTTGTATGCAAGTTGGGCTCAGGCCGCGGCTCAGGGCTCGCTCGTCGCTCTTGGATCTGGTACGGGCCCGAAACGAAACCGAGAACAAATCCAAGGAAGCTTTGCCGTCGCCGCTGTCGAGTCCAGCGCCATCGCCACTGCTGTCGTCGTTTGGCTTCTTTTCAGGTGGCCCAACGCTAGCCACAGGCGCTGCATCCACTGAAAGCACCGCTACAGTCGCTGAAAGCACCAAGCCCACGGGAGCTTCACCCGCAACCGCTACATCATCGGCCCCACCTCGACACCGCAGGCTGGCTTCTGCTGCAGCTCTCAACATCCCTCTGCCAAACTCTCCACCATCATCACCACTTCCTCCTCCAACGCCGCCCGCGCCCTCATCTCGGGTCTCTCCTCCTCTCTCAGCCGCTACTTCTCCCGACTCCGCAAAAGAGCCCGACGCCGCCCACGTCCCGGCATCATCCAAGATGGCTCCGGTACGACCTCCTCCAGCTCCCCAGCCTCGGGCGAGCGAATTGTCCAAGATGCCGTCTCAACATCAAGCTGCCCACCCCACAGCGACATGAACACTAATCCGTCTACGATTTTAGAAAGCGAAAACCGCCGACAAGGATGCCGAGCGCCATGGTACGTCGCTCTTCTACGCAGCCACTCGCGAGACGCTGTCAAAACTAACCCTTGGCTAGGCAAGATTTATTCCATCTCTGGGTTCGTCATCCCACCGGAAAGCTCATGTTGCGCCCAGTTCAGCGCCCGCTAACTTACCCTCGCAGACCCGTCATTGTCGCTGAAGACATGCTCGGTGTTGCCATGTACGAATTGGTGAGTCCATAGAGCTCCGACCGTTACGAAGCTACCCCACTAACGGCCGCAGGTCAATGTTGGCCACGATAACCTCGCGGGCGAAGTCATCCGAATCAACGGCGACCAGGCAACCATCCAGGTATACGAGGAAACCGGTATGAATCTTGATTCCGAAACAGCATCACCAGCGGCTAACAATTGTAGCTGGTGTCACTGTCGGCGACCCCGTCTTCCGTACCGGCAAGCCTCTCTCCGTCGAGCTCGGTCCCGGTCTGCTAAACGGTATTTACGATGGTATCCAGCGTCCTCTGGCTGGCATCGCCGAGGTTTCTGGAGGCATCTACATTCCTCGCGGTATTTCTGTTCCCGCCCTCGACCGTAAGAAGAGGTGGGAGTTCACCCCCACCAAGAAGGTTGGCGACCACATTACTGGAGGTGATGTTTGGGGTACCGTCTTTGAAAACTCCTTCATCTCCGTCCACAGGATCCTCCTCCCTCCTCGCGCGCGTGGTACCATTACCAAGATTGCCTCCAAGGGCGAGTACACTGTCGCCGAAAATATCCTCGAGGTCGAATTTGATGGCAAGAAGACCGAATACCCCATGATGCAGTCGTGGCCTGTGCGTGTCCCCAGACCCTCCACCGAGAAGCTTGTTGCCGAGGAGCCCTTTATTGTCGGCCAGCGTGTCCTGGACGCCCTTTTCCCTGGCGTTCAGGGTGGTACCATTGCTATTCCGGGTGCTTTCGGTTGCGGCAAGACTGTCATTTCACAGTCTGTCTCCAAGTTTTCCAACTCGGATGTCATTGTCTACGTTGGATGGTGCGTTTTCTACTGTCCCAACATGATTAAATATGCTAACGAATGTAGCGGTGAACGAGGCAACGAAATGGCTGAAGTCTTGAAGGATTTCCCCGAACTCACAATCGAGGTCGACGGCCGAAAGGAGCCCATCATGAAGCGCACAACCCTCATTGCCAACACGTCCAACATGCCCGTCGCTGCTCGTGAAGCTTCCATCTACACTGGAATTACTGTTGCCGAATACTTCCGTGACCAGGGTCTCGATGTCGCCATGATGGCTGACTCTTCGTCCAGATGGGCTGAGGCTTTGCGTGAATTGTCTGGCCGTCTCGGAGAAATGCCTGCTGATCAGGGTTTCCCTGCCTACCTTGGTGCCAAGCTTGCCTCTTTCTACGAGCGTGCTGGTCGCGTCCAGGCTCTCGGCTCCCCTGACCGCAAGGGCAGTGTCAGCATTGTCGGTGCCGTGTCTCCCGCCGGTGGTGATTTCTCTGACCCTGTCTGCACATCTACGCTGGGTATTGTTCAGGTCTTCTGGGGTCTGGACAAGAAGCTTGCCCAGCGTAAGCACTTTCCCTCCATTAACACCAGTCTTTCCTACAGCAAGTATACTGGTATCCTAGACAAGTACTACGAAAAGGATTACCCCGAGTTCCCTAGACTGCGTGACCGCATCAAGCAGCTCCTCACCGATTCTGACGAGCTGGAGCAAGTCGTGCAGCTGGTCGGAAAGAGCGCTCTGTCTGACCCCGACAAGATTACACTGGATATTGCCGGCCTCATCAAGGAAGACTTTTTGCAGCAAAACGGTTACTCGGATTACGATCAGTTCTGTCCCATCTGGAAGACGGAGTGGATGATGAAGCTCATGGTTGGATTCCACGATGAGGCTCAAAAAGCTATTGCTCAAGGCCAGAGCTGGGCCAAGGTGCGCGAGGCCACGAGCGAGCTCCAGACACAGCTTCGTCAGCTCAAGTTTGAGCAGCCTAGTGATGGGCAAGAGGCTGTCAGCAAGAAGGTGAGTTGCATTGTCTCTGTATGCTTCCAGTTGCGTAATGCTAACATGCCAACAGTACGAGGCCATTCACCAGTCGATGACGGACAAGTTTGCGTCGGTTATGGATGAGTAAGAGTTGTAGACCTATAGTCCTTTAGAATTTTTCTTGTCGGTATATGCGGCCGACTAGTATATCTGGCGTGCTTTGCGCATGTAGTCAATAAATGTTTTTTACAATTCCAGCTATGAAGCTATACATTGGTTGTAAATTTGTGAATGACTGACAGCGCAACAGTGGTAAAGCTAGAGTAGTGCTAGGACGGTGTGATCAATGGGTACTATGGACGTTCTAGCAAGCACAAAGGCGACACACCGCCGAACCAGTTTGTGGCGGCGATGCAGTGTTCGTTAGCTTGAGGACGAGTAGGGTGGCTATTTGAAGTAATATGCCCGATACAAAGCAGATAACGTTGGTGTAGACGACTGATTACACCGTGCTCAATACCTGACCCCGAGGCAAAACCTGTGTATATATCCAATGTATTCAATTCGACATATTTTCATGTATATACCATGTTGTATGTACATATGTGCTGTCACGTACTCATAGCTATTTACAATAATGAGTTTGCGTTCCATGCGTAACGATCATCTCAAGTTCCACTCATAAATCCCATCCCTCGTCTAGCCACTACCCTTTAGTTGGAGGTGCTGTGGACGTAGACGTTGGAGCCGTCAATGGAGCCGGTGCAGAGCGACTGGCCGTTCTGGGCAATGTTGACGTTGTTGGTGCCGGGGCCAGCAGTGTCGCCGCCGGTGGTGGAGGCGGAGCAGTCGCTGAAGTAGTTGTCGGGGAAGTTGGCAAAAGGCTCGAGGTTGCCCGAGGGCAGGGACGTGAGGTCCTCGAGGATCCACTCGGCCGAGGCGCCGCAGAGGTCGGCGCCGCCCTTGGAGAAGTAAAAGTTGATGGACTGGCCGGTGCTGACGTTGTTGATGGTGACGTTGCCGGAGCGCGTGCCGTCGGCGGTGACGAGGCCGGACATTTGGTCGCCCGTGTTGACGTTCATGTTGAAGGTGCGGAGGGGCGCGGGGACGAACTCGAACCAGGCGTAGTTTTCCTGGGAGCCGTTGGAGTCAATCTAGTCATGTCCGCAGATGTTAGTGTTGATCTGGATGCCAGGTCTGGAAGAAGAGAGAGAGGTGTGTACACACCTGAGAACCGGAACCGCCCTGGATGAGACCGCCCGACTGGCAGCCGTCGCCGTCGATGCCGATCCACTGCACGAGGGACGGCTGGCTGCTGGCGCTCTGGCCGGAGTGGAGGGAGATTTCGGGCACGGTCCAGCCGCCCGAGACGGCGTTCCAGACGCCGCTGGGAGGGCTGAGGTTGGCGGCGCCGCACCAGTTGCTAAAGGTCTGGGTGCGCTTGTCGAGGTCGGCGCCGGTGGTGCCGGCGGCGCGGGCCTTGCGGCGCTGCTCGCGCTGGGCGACGCGCGAGGTGGCGTCGATGCTGGGGCCGAACTCGACGGGCAGCTCGGAGCCGTCGGCGTCGAGGTGGGTGACGGTGTAAGTCACGCCGTTGACCGTCTCGGTAAAGGCGGCCTGCACGGCGGCGGAGAGGAGCGCGATGGCGGCGACGGCCTTCATGGGGACTGGAAGGGGAGAGTAGAAGGGAGGGTTTGTCTTTGAGAAGGAGATGAGGATAAGAAGAGTTGAGATGATATCGAACAGGAATTGATACTACAAGTTGGGGAGTTGAGATGGTGTTTATATACACGAGTTGCGGCGATAGGAAACGAAGGAGGACTAGGACTGACACAGGTTACTGACAAACAGTTTACTACAGCTTCATTTTTTTTACGTATCGGTTATCAGACGACTTCAACGACTTGCCGATTCTATAATACAAAGTTTTGCGCTAGAGACGTAACATGTAGCCGTCTACCCCCTGCTGGCCGGCCATGTCAGCTTCAACAGCAGCACTTGGTAAGTCGTGGGGGCAGAGTGCGACTACGGAATTCAAAAGGCAGAGAGACCGGTAAGACGGTACCTCGGCTTTCTGCCCCCCGAGAAAGTAACCCCAGAACTTCGACCAAAAGGGCAGGGCTATTTTGTTCCATAGTCTAAACCGTTTGGCTTACATGGACCGGAGGCTCGGCGACGACGATCCTTACGGTCCACCTTCCTATCACGGCGTCGCTCCAGGTGCCGCGATGCGACACTGGCGCGAGAGCAGATCAATTGCCTTGGCTAGGGGGGGCTGGCATTGGTTCACTGCCGTGGCCGGTTGCCGGCGTTATTTTGCTGATTACCCATGCAGAGCGGGTGGTGGATGCCAGAAGGGAGAGAGGCTGATAACGAGTTTCGCTTGGACGTTGGAAAATGGGGGCTGTTTGCCAACTAGAGTTGTGATAAGGAGAACGTTATCGAGGGGGCAAGAGGGGGGAGAGATGAAGAGATATGGGAACATGTGCATTTCTATTTCTGTTTGGTTTACGGCATGGGAACGTGGAATTGCCGATCGTTACACCTCAGCGGGGACCAATTGCTCTTACTAGCACCGGGACTCGGGTTGGTCGGTCACGAAGCCGCTCACCAATACACTTGCACTAGATGATCCAACTCACAAAAGAGTTTCATTCCCAGCCCGCGATTCAAATTCATTACTATATCTTCTTTGATAAAAACTGTTTTCGAGTTGTCTACATGATAGTTTGACCAGCACCTCTCTTTTTCCCCGCATACTTGGTAAATCAGACCCAGCCGGAGATAGCAAGGCCATCTCAAACCGCATGGCCTCCCTGGCTAGCCCGTTTTCCTAGCACCCAATCGGGCAGGTCGGCCGGCTTCGACGGCAAATCCAGCGCTTTGCTCTTCTTGGCAGGACAAAAGTTGTCGACAAACCAGCAGTACCTACGGCAGATCTGTGTTTATTTACACCTTTGCACTTTTGGCCGACTTGCCGTTTTAGACTCCGGTCCTCGGGTCACAGGTGTGGAACCTTGACATGAGATTATATAACAAGAAAATTGAAGAAAGACTCAAAGTGGGAAAGACAATCTATGTGATGACAAAGTAAATGTCAATGCCACCAGCGGGACCATCAGTGCGGCCCTTGCGATTACAGGCCTTCTTTTCTTGGCGATGTCCCGGCTTGGCAAAGCCCATGGGTCTCTGACAATACACCCTTGGCCTTTATTTCCGCCGTTTGCCTTCCTTGTCTAGACTACTGTTATCAGGTAAATTGCCGTGACCGACTAGCATGGTACATGGGATGGGCCGGAAGCGCTCGACATGGGGTCCGAAGACCGGACGATTGGCAGTGTTGCATCGCCAACTCGGCGACAGTCCCCACGAGGTCACAGAGTCGAGGGAAAAATTATTCTATTTTAGGTGGTCAGGCGGCATTTGTCAATTTAGTTTTAGAAGGATATTGTCAGAAGATTTGTATATCCTGCCTCATCTACATACGCATTCCCTCTATCCACCTTGACAATGGCGCCCACCAATGTAGGACAACCCGTCATGTTTTGACTTGGCCTTACTGCCATACAACTTCCAACCCTCGGTCGCTATTCAAGGCTGGCTAGCACCTGGTGCACACTCCTTCGCCTCATGGTAAAGGTCTAAGATGCGCAGCGTCTGGGCTGGCTCCCCGGTCAAACCCACTGGAACCTGCCAAAACTCTGTTCCACGTGTACAGCTGGCTCGTGGATCGCCATGTCCATGATGTCTTCATTCCACTCATCCATTTCCTTTTCAATTTGGTCCTTCCCCTTCCCCCAGGGGCCAAGTTGTTTGCCTGGTCCACGGCTGTCGTACCCCGGCGTCTGCGACAACTTCACACGGTCTGTGGAACCCTTTCTGACCATGTGTCGCAGAAACCCAAGACCGCTAGGGCCAGAGAGCTTGGCGACATACACGGTCCAGAGGCTAGATAGCACTTTCACGTCTTGGAAACAATAATTGAGAATCTTTGGATCGAGAGGTCGCTTGTTCAAAACCTCACAACTGCCGCTTCTTCTCGGATCAAACAACATTGCGCCCTCTTCTTTGTATGTGGGCCAGTCAATTTTGGTCTTCCCTGATTCCGGTAGGTCTCTCTCGACGCATCGAGCTAGACCAGAGACGTAATAGACCGGTTCTTTTGAGCCTTCCACCTGGATCATGAGCTCCATGAGCTGCAGGTCGATGACACCATCCAACGATATGCCATATAGATGAAACAGCGCATCAGAGTCGTTTCGTACGTCGAAGAACACTTTTGGAATGTCAGGAGACTCGAGAATGCTCTTCAGGCAGTGCTCCTCGTCGTTAGCGATGTAGAACGCTCTGTGTCTCAACTGGTAGACGTCGACAAGATACGTCGTATCAGTCGGAAGGAAGTAGATGGACAAGATGGCGACCGAACCGTGACGGCCAAGGTTCGCTCCCTCTACAACCAGGTAGAGCGACGGAGGCTCAGTTGGCGCCGGCTTTGTCTTGGCCGTTGCGAGCGTGTCCAACATATTTGTGAGCGTCGCCACGCTATCCACCATTATGATAGATGGCGACATTCTCAGTGGAATTGTGTGTTGGTGTTATTCGCAGTGCGTGGGTGTGGAGGTGTGCGGACACGTCGGATATGGTGTGGTGTACGTGCAGCGACAGAAACACTGCATGCAGCAGGACAGTAGAAAGTAAGCACTCTTGTCAGGACGAATCCAGGAAGTGATGATGGTTTAGAAGGGTACAGCAAGCACACATGTGCGGCGAGGAAGGTATATCTGCCGTGGGCCACCCCTACCGTAACCTGTTCGTGAATCTGTGTAACTGTTCAATCAATTAACTCAGCTACGGCGGTCAGCACAGTGACTGGAGTGTAAACACGCATGGCAGCAGTGACTTGTGGAGTGCCGTTTGCCATGCAGTGACTGCGCATGGGGGCTCTAACAGAGCGATAGACTCATTAACTTGCGATATCGCTAAACCAATACGGGAAAATCAGTGAATAACTCGCTTAATTCACTCTGTATATCCACTTTTTTTTATTCACGACTACTCTTTCTCATTTACTTTTATTTTCCCCATCCTTCCTCACCTTGTTGTTATTCGCAGTACCCGACAGCCACCGGCCTCTTTTTTTTTCGCCATGCCCCTGACACCCACACCTCGACGACCCAGTAGACGTTAAGACATCTATTCATGTCTGCATAAGATTGGGCTGGATACTGGGCGTCCCACACAGTGCTCGCTCGGCCGGGAGTGAACGAGGGCGCAGGCTCAGGCTCGGCGCATCTGACAGGTCAGGCTGGGCCCAAGCATCTGGCAACAGTCCCGATCGCGGATTGGTCCGGGAGGAGCTGCATCGTCCCATCTTCTATGATGTGGCGTTCCAATGAGCACTTGGCGACAACGACGAGGCCGCGCCAAGCCTACACCGATATGAAGGCGATACGAGCGTGTCATCGCCAACTTGAGGTAGCGCGGCGATGATCCCGGGGCTACGAAGCTGCGAGGGTTTCCAAATGATTAGTCTCCTCTCTGTAGGTCTACATTTAAGAGAATTAATTGTTAGAAAAGCAATTATGAAGAAAATAGTAAAACATGGGCAGCCTCAGCAGCGAGGACTTCCTCCGCATTACGGCCGGTCCACAAAAAACTCACTACCGTTTTTACTCCCTGTAGCTTGTGAGAAACCTAGATAAACCCAGATAAAACACATGTACGCAGAATCTCGTGTCCACCATGTCAGATGAGCTGCACGACGAGGTCGAGGCCATCAACTCCATCTACGGCGACGCCAGCCTCGTGGCCGGCGACGACGGCGTCTACGTGCTGCAGCTCCCCGGCGACGCGGCCTCGTCGCTGCGGCTGCGGTTCCCGGCCGGCTACCCCGAGGCCGGCGGCCCGCCGTCGGTGCTCGGCGTGCAGCACAGCTCGGGCGGCGTCCGGGGCGCCGGCGCGCGCGACCTGCGGCTGTTCGAGGCGGCGCTGGCCACCGTCTACCAGCAAGGCGCCGTGTGTCTGTTTGACGCGGTGGAGGAGTTTTCGCGGCTCTTGGACGAGGCACTGGAAGCTGCTGCTGCCGCCGCTGAAGAGCAAGAAGAAGACGACGACGACGGAGAAGAAGAAGGTGTTAATACGTCGACACGAACAAACGACGACGAGTTTGACGCCGTCGACCTCGCGAGCCTGCCGCCGCCGCCGTGGACGGTGTCGGAGCCCGTCGTCGACGCCAAGTCGACGTTTGTCGCGCACGTGGCGCCCGTGACGTCGCCGGCGCAGGCGCGGCGCTACGTGGCGCAGCTCCTCGCGAGCGACCGGCGCTTCCGCAGCACGACGCACAACATGACGGCGTGGCGGATCCGCGGCGCCGGCGCGGCGAGCTACCAGGACTGTGATGACGACGGCGAGGACGCGGCGGGCGGGCGGCTGCTGCACCTGATGCAGCTGATGGAGCTGTGGGACGTCATGGTCGTGGTGTCGCGGTGGTACGGCGGCGTCAAGCTGGGTCCGCGCCGGTTCGCGGTGATTAACGCGGTGGCGCGGGACGGGTTCGTGAGGGCGGGCCTGGTGCCGGAGGGTGGTGGTGGCAAGACGAGGAAGAAGTGAAGACGGGAAGTTGGAATTGGTTCCTTGTATATAACGACAGACTTGTATATAGAGAAGACTGGATTTTATCATGTCGAATATGACAACATGTAAGGCAGAGAATATCTCTATGGTATGGTCCACGCCCGCTGAATTCCGATTTTGATGCTAGATGACAAGTTTGTAAAGACGGACTCGTATAAGAGGGGGATGTATTTTATTTTCAAGAATATGAATACATGAAATGCAGAGAAGGATTCTATGGTATGGTACACGCCCGCTAAATGCCAATTTTGATGCTAAGTTACAAGTCGAGAGAAAAACAGAAGAGAAGAATAGATGAGACGAAGAGACGAAGAGACGAAGAGAAGAAGAGAAGAAAAGAAGAATCAGGGTAGAAGTTCGGCCATTTCCATGCAGTTATCCAGAATAGCCAGGGCGCGCTCTGCCTGCTCCTGGGGTAGCACCACGGCACTTGCTCGCGCTGTCGACAAGTACGACATTTCTAACATGTTTCGGACCTTCATCTCCTGGACCAGCTTGCCGGCGACGCCCGAGACGATGCCGGTGACTTCAGAAGGCAAATTCTCCAAGTTCAAGAATATGGGAATCAGGGTGGTGTTGAAGTCGCCGACGACGGAGTCGCCAAAGAGCGAGAGCAGGTTCTTGTCCATGAGGACCGAGGGGGGGTCCTCCTCGGCGAGGGTGACGGAGAGGAACTTGGGCTGGGAGACGAGGGCGGAGACGATGCAGTTGAAGAGGCGGGGGTCGACGCCGTCGCCCCAGACGGCGGCGCGGCGGGCCTCGGGCAGGGAGCTCTTGCGGCGGTTGGGGGAAGGGTAGCAGTTGAAGGCGCCGGGCAGCTGGGAGACGTCGCGGCCGCCGGCGAGGAGCAGCTCGAGGTGGGTGTCGACAAAGGGGGCGACGTTGCGCTTCTTGAGCAGCTCAAAGGTGCGGCGCTGGAGCTCGGCGATGACGGCGGGCGGGGTGGGGGGCGCGGCGAAGCGGACGTGACCGTGCTTGTAGGCGGCGTGGTTGAAGAAGCGGCCGTCCTCGAGGCAGTCGAAGCCCTTGGAGGAGAGGGCGTCGACGACGCGGGGCCGCTCGCGGGTGGGGGCGAGGATAAAGTCGGAGTAGTAGGTGGTGAGGAAGAAGATGGGGATGCCGGCGAGGGCGAGCGGCGAGGACAGCTCCATGACGCGGCCGGCCGGGTCGAGGCCGGCGGCGATGACGCAGAGAATCATGTACGTGTCGGCCGAGACGCGGACCTGGGCGCGCAGCGGCGCGGGCAGGCGGTCGATGGCGGGGCGGAAGACATTGTGCGCCCAGGAGGCGTGGACGACGAGGGAGCACTCGATGGGCGTGAGGGAGATGTTGAGGAAGCGGTGCTGCTGGGCGGGCGTGAGGCCGTCGAGCTCGTGCTCGGGGGCGTGGGCGGCAATGTGCAGGTCCTGGGTCTGGGGGATGAGGGTGCGGATGATGGGCTGGACGAGGTGGGGGTAGAGCTCGTGGGGGAAGTAGATGAGGTTGTAGTCGCCTTTCTAGGAGGTGGTTAGTTTTGGGGGAAGGAAGAAAAGGGACAAGCAGAGAAAAAAAGGAATTGGTGATGCTGGTGATGCTGGTGATGCTGGTTTGTGGTGGTTTGGCTGGTCGTGTGTAACAGGGCTGTCCGTTGTCGGAGCGAGCCGAGAAGGGTTCGAGATGTCGCTAGGTGGGGGGAGGGGCCAGTCGTTTGCAGGGAAAAAGAAGGGAAAAATAAGTGACCTGGAACGTACCAGGAGAGAGACTTGGGCATTCATTGCGGCGATGACGGCAATCGCGCTGAAGAGGAGGGGAAAAAAGCAATTGCCCCTTGTTGATTGTTTTGCTTGTTTTGCTGGAGAAGGAAAAGAAAGAGACCAAGTTCAAAGTTTGCGTGGCAACCGGTTCCGTTCGCTGTTCGAAATCCTTATCGCGACGAGAAGAAAAAAAAGTGGTGCTGCCACTGGAACTAGTTCGCTGGCCCGCCCACGCTAAACTCGGCACTGCGCAGGTAGGACAAGGGAATTATCGATCTGGGGGGGGTAGTAGTAGGTGAATAATGCTCGGGCGCGGGTAGCACGAGACTAGAAACTGGGTGGTTGCGCAAAAGCAACGGTGATGACGATGGTGACGTGATGTGATGTCGTTTCGGGGTGCGACGAGCAAGGCTTTCAGTGTGGGGGACAAGGATGGAATGAAAGACGAGGAAGAAAAAGAGAGCGATGGAGAGCGAGAATCGAAGACACGAGACGAGAAAGGACAAAAAAATAGAGGCGTCGAGCCGTGGTTGGGGACGGGGACAAAGAAAGCGACTGGTAGTTTTTGCCGAGTAGGTAGGTAGACCGGGTGGGTTTATGGAGTAATAGATGCGATAAGAATATCTCGTCCAAGACGGAGACATGGAGAAGAGAAGAGGAGCGAGAAGAGGCAAGACGGTGGGCACTACGCTGTTTTTATCGTCACTTTTTCTTCCTTCTCCCGCAGGTCTGCAAAGCAAAAGCCGTATCTAATCTTTGTTTTTTCTGGTTGCCCAGCCGGTCCAATGAATCGATGCACACCCACCCTCAACGTACATGTTAAGTGGTGGTTGTCTTTTCTTTTTCTTGGTGCCCCCCCAAACCACATGGCTGCATTCATCTTGCATCGTCCACGCCCGCTGCTGTGATGTGGCTGGCCCAGGGGGGGGGGACCCAGCACAATGACGTTTTTCTTTCTTTGTTGCCAACCAAGATACAACACGCACACACCCATGAATAAAAAAGAGCTGTATATAAAAAGGGACCACATGACTTGTCATCTGGCATGCCTCCATCGGGACGAGGCGTCGTTGTTGTCCATCATTGCCGGAAATGGGGTGCTGTTCCCTCGACGCGGGGCCTTGCGCACGTTATTAGCCGAGCTGATATTACTACGGCTCAGCTCGCCACCACGGACTCGGACAACAGGTAACTAGTCATGGAGGCCTTGGTATATAATATGCCTTACCTCGGCGCTGCCATCGGGCCGCTGCGCTCTCTTCCCCCCTCTCCGTCCCGATTCGAAAGAGACCCTGAACTCTGGAACGCGATGGGCAGCAATACATTGCCCACCCCATCTACACTGCAGACTAGTTCGCCCGCCTCTTGGGTCAGGCACACACACCCTGGCTGGCTGGCTGGCTGGCCACAAGCCCCCCCCCCTGGTCAGAAAATGCCAGCGAATGTGCATGTATCAGACCCTTGCCTTTCCCAGAGTGTGGGGTAAAAGGATGCCAAACCAGTCCTGGCTGGACCCTTGGGCCAGAACACGACAGACACGACCTAGACTGGGGGGGGGATGCCCGCTTTCCTTATTGTCCCGACAAGAAATCAGCTCATCTTTTTTGTCTTTCATATCCAGCATCAGTCTTTTATTGTTCGGTAGGCAGGAGGATTTTAAGTCGACGCGGTTCTCTTTACTCAGCCCTTCTTTCTTTTGAGAGGATGTGGTGTTTTGTCTTGCGTTGCGTTGCGTTGCGTTGCGTTGCGTTGCGTTGCGTTGCGTTGCGTTGCGTGGCGTTGCGTTGCGCTGCGAACAAGGCCCCTGTGCAAATCCTGCCCTGGCAGCAAGCAGCACAACGCCACCTGTTCACTTACTCTCCTGCCTTGTTTCGTCATTTTACCCGGGTGCTGCTGTGTTGGCCCGGCTTTCCAGTCTTGGCAACGCCGGACGCCTCACGCCCAGCCGAGGGTGAAACGCAAATCTCTCAAAGAGAAAAAAAAACGCCACCAGTACGTCATATTAGTATGTATGGGGAAAAAAGAGAAATTGCCGGTTTCTGTCTCATTCAAAATCATAAACGCCATCTGCATGTAGTCGGTAGCAGCGCGCCTTTATCGTGTGCCAGCATCACCAGTCCCCGACGCGGTAATAGGACAGCGCTGGCTACCCAAGTAGATAAATCTGTAGATGTAGCCATGCTCGTCACTCTATCTAACGAATATGTATAGGAAATATGCAACGTCATACTATGACTTTTTGTCTTTCCAAGTACCATCAACAAACAAGCCGTTGTCGGTCAACATTCTATATTGCCAGCCACCTATCCACCATCAAACATCAAAGGAATATACCAACTTTTGTTTATCCCCGTCACAACCGTCATCACAACATCTCACATCAGGCCAAGCTTCGTAGTTTCCTTTTCTTTCTTCGGCTCGCAACCCCCCCACCGCCTTACTTCTTGACACCCACAATCACCATGTTGCGCGGGCTCTGCGCAAAGTCAAACACCGTCTCGACCCACGCATCCTTCACCTCGTCCTGCTCCTTGAGCCACACCCACCGGTCCGTCACCATCAGCGCCTCGACCAGTGTCGCGCTGTACGCCATGAGGCTCCACACGACGCACAGCTCCTTCTTGCGCGGCCCGAACCGCGCCAGGTACGCCGCCACCTCGTCGTCCGTCAGGTCCGCCATGGTCGCCGCCATGACGTCGGCATACTTTTTGTAGTCGCTGCTCGTCGTCAGCTTGGCCACCGCCGCGCGGATATACTGCGCCAGCCCGCCGCCGTAGCTGCGCTTCGGCAGGGTCCCAATCGCCAGCGGCGACGTGCTCTTTTGAAACGGCCCCAGCGTCGCCGGGTCCGCGTCCGCGTCCGCGTCCGGATCGAAAAGCACCTCGTGCACGGCGCCGCGGTCGAGGAAAATCTTTTGCAGCACGGCCCGGTAAAAGTGCCGCGTGAAGAAGAGGTCGCTGTCCGCGCGCGTCCAGTTCTGCGGCGCCTGGCACGCCATCATCCGCGCCGTAATGTTGGCGCGGATCCCGTGCCCGCCGTGCGTTGACAGCTTCGCGCTCATGGGGAAGCCCTGCGGGTCGCGCCGCGCCGACTCGTGCGCGGCGCGGCCGCCGTTGACGGGCTGCAGCGTCGGCCGCAGGTAGCCGTGCTTGTACGTCGGCGGGCCCAGCTTCTCCGTCACCAGGTTGTAGCAGCACCCGACAATGGCCACGGCGTGAATGTCCGGGTTCAGCACGAGCGACCGGATCCCGTAGTGCGAGAGGTTGCCGCACGAGTGGATCGATACGGCCATGAGCTTGAGCCGCTTCTGCTCCTTGTCGTCGGCGGCGCCGTGCCCGCGGTCAATCTGCCCAATGACCTCGGACAGGTCGCCATTGTCGAGCCGCCCGGAAATGTACTGCAGCAGCCCCTTGCCCTCTTCCGCCGTGTACGACAGCTCGTCGCTACCAATCTTGCGAAAGTTGTCGCCGTCGTCGCCCACCACCTGCTTGATGGCCGCGGCCATGGCCTCGGGATCGCTCTTGTTGGGTCCCGCGGCCTCGATAATCTTGTTCCACACCTTCTTGTTGCGCAGAATCTTGGGCTTGGCCGCCAGCCCCGACTGCGTGTCGTAGCTCTTGGCCGCGTCGACATTCTTCTGCCGCCCCTCGACGGCCACGACGCGCCGGCTGTACGGCTCGCTGGCCAGCGCGCGGCCCAGGTAGTTTTGGCCGCTGCCGAAATCCACAAAGTGCGTCACCTCGTCGTCGGCGTCCGCCGCAATGTCCGACGACAGCCGCGCCACGTAGTCGGCGAAGCGCTTGACCTCGTGCACCTTCTTGGGGTTCATGCCCACCGACACGGTGCGCGTCAGCGGCGGCAGCGTCGCGTCCGCCGCCGCCGGGGGGTGCACGTCGCGGCGCAGCGCCAGCCGGCGGATCGTCTTGATGTACGTCACGAGGCTCTCCGGCGGCGTCTGCCCGTCGTCAAAGGTGGCCGTGTCTGGGTCGTCACGCACGAAAAAGTCGAGCAGCCGCATCACATCCTGTGAGAGCAAAAAGGCGTGCCAGTCCGCCGGCAGGGCTGCGTAAAAGAGGCCGGGCTCTGTGATGAAAAAGTCGACGACGTGGACGGCGCCGCATAATATCTGCCATGTGTCGCTCGTCGAGGCGAAGTTGAGCAGCTCCTCCACGTACTCCTCCGGTGTTGCAAACTCATCGCTGCAGGGCAGCGGCTTAGAGGGCGGCATCCTACCCTGGAGCAGCCCCTGCCGCCGGTTGCGTCGGTTATAGCGGTATGGGAATTAGGTATTTATCGTATTCTGAATGCTTCCATTGATAGAGCGTGTGCTGGTATGAGTTTGCCCTTTGTTGGTCTCGCTGTAGTTGGTATCTTGAAAGAGATTATTTGGCGTTGTAGTTGACAAGATTTTCCCAACCATGTGTGTGGGGTACATAGAGCCACCGCAATGGTACACCAGAATTGGACAAGAGACACAGGTCGAATAGAATATAAATAGTAGGGTTTCTATTTAAAATAAAATCCAAATCCAAGTCTCAACATCTTATTGCCGCAGCATGCCATTGTCTGTTCAATATCCGGAGCCTGGACAGATTGGTACGTACCTCGCCCACTAGCGGGTCTCAACTCCAGGCAACGTCATTCGCAACACCAGGCCAGCTTGCGACAGCTCAACCTCCAAGCGCCATCATCTACCTCTCCAACGCCAAACTGCTGTCGCCCACAACCGCCCTCTACCAAAACACGCCTCCCTCTTATCCATGCGTCACCCGACATAGCAGCCGACAGGATGATGTCCTCCACTAACGAGGAGGACCCGTTCCTCCAGGTCCAACAGTGCGTTCGCTGCCCTCCCCCCCCCCTGCCTTTTGCTTGCCCCTGCCGGGGCCACCAAGTCCACCAGCACTAACCTCGTCCGCGGCAGAGATGTCCTCTCGCAGCTCTCCTCGGCGCGGCCGCTCTTTGCCTCGTACCTGCGCATCCGATCGCTCGCCAGCGCCGCGTCCTCGCCCGAACTCGCCTCGGCGCGCGCCGACCTCGAGGCGTCGCTGTCGTCGCTCGCCGAGGACCTGTCGGACCTCGTCGCCTCGGTGCAGGCCGTCGAGTCCGACCCGGCCGCGTACGGGCTGTCGCCCGGCGAGGTCACGCGCCGCCAGCGGCTGGTGCAGGAGGTCGGCGGCGAGATTGAGGACATGCGGGAGGAGCTGCAAAAGAAGATTACCGACGCCGACGCCGGCGACGGCCTGCCGGACCCGAGCGCGTTTGCGATGGACGGCGAGGACAACTATGCCGAGTTTGAGCAGCAGCAGCAGGTGCAGATGATGCACGACCAGGACCAGCACCTCGACGGCGTGTTCCAGACGGTCGGCAACCTGCGCCGGCAGGCCGACGACATGGGCCGCGAGCTCGAGGAGCAGCGCGAGATGCTCGACGTCGTGGACAGCGTGGCGGACCGCGTCGGCGGGAGCCTGCAAAACGGCATGAGCAAGCTGCAGACGGTGATTCGCCGCAACGAGGACCGGTACAGCAGCTGCTGCATCGCCATGCTGATTTTCGTCCTCATACTGCTGCTGGTGCTGCTGCTGATTCTATAATGATTTTCTTTTACTGTTGATTTCTAGGGCATTTTCCAGCTTGGGTTTACGCTTTGTTTTACGGGAGTTTTCTTGTTTTCAAATATATAGCGTTACGGATCATGTCGGCCCCCTGTCGTGTGAGACTGGGCGAGACTGGTTCAGATGGCAAAACTTGGTTGCAAAAATGTATTTCTACGTGTAACCTGTATTGAAACAGGGCAATCTCTAGAGGATAGACCATGCGTGTTATTGCCTCCCTAAACCCCAACATGCTGTAACGGAGAACAATGTGCAGCACAACATCGAAAACAAAGTGCAAGAAGCGGTCCTGTCTGAGGCGCACATGACTTGTCTGTCGTCTACCAGCCACTGCATAATCTCGACTTGTGAGCACCACTAGGTACAAGGCGTGAGGTGGAAACGTGAAGCGTGGTATCCTATAGCAACGATGGAGGGTGCGACTTCATAGAGCCTGACGTCGTACTGCGCACCAGCACCACCGTCACAGGGTCACTCTGATCTGGCGCACTGATCGATACAGGATCCCTGGGCCGGGAATATGCCGTCAACTCGTCAAGTCTGGTACCGTATAAAACTACTGGCCAAGAAATGAAGAGGATTGATTGAGCTTGGGCGTGGTGATGGGTGCGAGCAGCATCACATCATGGCCTCGCACTGTTACTCCTACATGGTCACCCGCAGCGTGCTGGCGTCAGTCTTGGGGATCATGCTCTCTAGCATCTACATTCATCGTCACCATCTCCTTGTTTTCGCATTGTACGCTGTGCTTGGGCATTTTCTTCTTCCTCTGGCCCACCCCCCTCCTTTCTATGCTTCATGCTGTGACTCGTACCATGTTCTGTTTTGATCCAGCTGCTTCCAGCCCTTGATACGAGCTTCTGTGCTGGCATGACAACCGGTAAGACGCATTGTATAACCTATTTTTTATTATTCATGTTTTTTGTTTTGCCCTCTGTCCGTCAAGGAGAGGTATATATATGGGCAGATATGCCATGTCCAAAAAAGTGTAAAACGCCGTCCTGCAACCATGTGTATGAAGCCCGCCCGCCATTAGAAATTCAGTTCAAAAACCCCAACGCCGAAATGTGCCTTTTGCAACCTGCAGGAGTACCTTTTTGTACATGACTGCCTCAGGCCCCCTTCTACCCTTTTTGTACACCGGGCCTACGCCAGTCCATCACCGACATCCCATCAAGCTAATATCAGCCCACTCGTCGATTTGAGCACCTCGGCGAGAGTCTGCAGCGATCCGGCGGCGGGCGAGTTGCCCGGCGCCTTCTTGGGAAACTCAACCAGGGCAAGCCGGAGGGCCGCGACGGCCGCGTTGCCGTAAAAGTTGAGGAACCGCTGCTCGTGGCCGTCAATCATGTACCGCACGACGACATACTGTGTGTTGGACGTCTGGCCGGCGGGGCAGTTGACGATGCCTGCCAACGCTGTCCAGTAGTGCGTCGGGGGGTACGGGTTGGTCTTGGACGACCGGCTAAAGTCGCGTAGGGACACGGCCGCGTAGCCGGCTGCCAAGCCCGCCATGCGGTCGTTGTGGCTCTGCTCTGTGATCCAGACCGAGCCGTCCCTGCGCCAGCCCAGGGCCAGGCGTCCCCGCTCCGTATTATCGTTGCCCGACAGGCCAAAGAGCACGGGGCAGGCCATGCGGTACTTGGCCATGAGGATATCGATCAGCGAGCCCCCGCGCCACTGGAACTCGGGCACGGAAAAGACGTGCGCGGCGAAGACGCCGATCGGATCCGCGGCCTTGGGGTTCGCGCCGCACTCGTTGATGAACTGGTTGATGATGCCCTTGGCGCAAATGTTGACGAGGTAGATGAACAGGGCAGGCAGTGTGGCGCCGTTGTTAGCGGCGCCCTCTGCTGGCTGTCTGACATCTACCACAAACTTGCTCACCTCGACGGGTGGGCTGGGGACTTTTTGCTGGAGGGCATCATGTAGGGCTGCGGTGATTTTCTTTATCTGCTAACGTGTTAGATGACTTGCGACAGCACCAGAAACGACGACAAACATACAGAGGGGGTATTGGCGCCGCGCCCCGACGTCAGCTGGCCAATGGAGACGCGGATTTCGCGTCGGTATGTGCCCATGGTCCCCTTGAGAGGAGAGCCTGGTATCTTGGCTTCCGCCTGCAGAGATGTACGGAGCTTTTTGAGCTCTTGGTGGATCTGTACATATCGTTCGGTGGACGGTGACTGCTTGGGGGTTTCGGGTGCCCTTGGAGTGGACTGCGAAGCGAGAGGCTGCGGCTTTGGTTGGGCGTTATTCGCAGCAGGTGGTGTCACATTACTCGCCGGCTTCACTGGCTGCGTTTGGGGGGTAGGTTCTGCGCGCTTGGCAGTGTTCGAGCCGAACCCATTCGTGAGCGGCGTCGGCGTCGATGCCGGCTCCCGCTTGATGACCGGCTGCTGCTGTGTCTGCGGCTGTGTCTGCGGCTGCGGCTCTGCTGCCTGTTCTACTGGCTTCGCAGGTAAGGCCGGTGCCGCCTTGACGGGCTCTGGTTTTGGCTCGGGCGGCGGCGTGGGCTTTGGGATCGACTTGGCTCGCAGCTCGTGCAGCTTGCGTTCCTTATCGGCAAGTTCTGTTTCGGCTTTGAGCCTCTCGTGCTCGCGCTTCTGCTGTTGGCGGATGCGCTCGCTCTCCTCCTTGAGCTCGTGCATTTCGTAGACTCGCAAGGCGGCTTCGCGGACGCGCTCGTGCTCCGCCTGCGCCGCGGCGAGCGCATCGAGATGGCTGAGCTCATCGTTGCGCGTGTCATAGAGGAAACTCGTTCGGAAGTTTCGCTCGGGGCTTGACAAGGGCTGCTGACTTTTGCGTGCGGGCGAGGAACGCGACATGGCGGCGGCTGTGGGCGGGATGTGGGCAAAAGAAATACGAAAGCGAGATGCAACGCCGGCGCTAGATGGGCTCGCAGACCATGCCGGTGAATTCTGAAAGAGAAAGGAACTAACAAAGCAGCTGATGAAGATAGGAGCCAGTCAATGGAAGAAAAAATCAATGCGCGCCGGCCGGGGAGCTTTATACCTTTGCAATGCTGCGTCGACGCGTTTCTCGTGAAGCTGTTGTAGGTGTTGATTATTTGGTAGGACTGGGTAAGGCAGGGCGATTATCGGCCCCGCTAAAACTAAGTCCCGGGCGGGTGCATCTGCAGCTGTAGGCCGCACACTATTTGTTGACCTTGCTACCACACCAGAATTCGTACAATATCCGTACTGGGACGTGGAGTGCATATTTACTACTGATTTACCTTACTGATACCGACACGGCCCCGGCCAATTGCAGCTTGCCGCTTAAAAGTACCTCTGCAGCCACTCCACAGTCGCATTAACTTTGGTCGCAGTGCCACCATCTTCGACAATGCCCCTCGCTCGCTAGTGGGGTTGCGGCGGGATGGAATGCTCGAAGCCGTTTACTTTCTACGCACAAAGCTTATTGCCGCTGCTCTCAAGAACAAGGTTCGCCGTTGGTGCATTGCTGATGGCGATCACTGCCATGCGCATATGGCATGCGCGGTCGGGATGGTGGGCGAGCCTCGAGGTCGGACCAGCTTGTCTCTCGCATTGCTTTGTGGAACAGAACAAAACATGAGGTGTTGCAAAGATTGTCCGCCAATCCGCGAACCATAATTAGGATATATCACTGGGGCTCCTCTGAGATGTATCGAACCCTTGCTCGCGGACATAGCACGTCGCCTCGCTACCAGTAGTATTATATTGGCAATCTGATGCTTGCATGCAGCGCATCTCTTCAAGAGCTCACATGAGCAGCGATGCTTGCATGCCTGGTCGCACACGACAGGGACTGGCCAATTGGGTTATTCTCCTGGCTGCCAAGCTGCCATCGCTACCAGCGGTCCCAGCAGGTCCTCGCAGTTCATGACGGCATTCGTCTGACCAAACAAGAAATTCGCAGCAACGGGAAATTGGACGACGACTTTCGACGCACACGACAGGCACCAGGTGGAGGCGGCTGTCTGTCTTGTGTCGTATCTTGTCCCCTGTAGCAGGTTGCTAGTTCGTGGAACCCCTGACCACTGCCAAGGAGGTGGGAGGTGCAAGGCAAGGGTAGCTTGGTGGTTCCTTGGGCTAGACTTGCACAAGTCGCAAATAATGCCCAACTAGCGTGGGAGCAAATCCGGAGAGCCTGGATGGCGAGCGTCGCAACTGGTGATGTCTTGTGGTTGGGTCTGGCATCGCTGTCTCGATGGAGGCTGTCGAGAGCGTGCGCGTAGGCGGTACGTCATGTCGATGGAGCTTGGGACAGCAGAGCAGGCCACCCACACCCCAGTAAAAAACTCTACGCAGAAACTGTGCATTTCCTGCATCTCAGCTCGGGCTGCTCAGGCGGCGGCGATGGTTGAGAAATACGGATGCGAACCCCACTCAGAAGCCAGCTGGAGAGCACCAAAGCGCAGCAGAAAGGCACCACAGCAGGCGCGAAAGCAGACCATCTGGGGCATCATCTGTTTTGGCGTGCAGCTCATCCCGGTCCCGGTAAATTAAATCCAGCCCTGGAGGCGAGGAGGTGAGGCGGCCTCGTGGTGATGCACGTCAAATCCGTTTCGGTTGTTTGCGTTGGATGAGAAAATCCGCAACGCCTAGACGCAGGCGTTGGGCGCGGTCTCTCGCTCAGCAGCCCCCATCCAATTGGCAGCAAAAGAGGCGGGCAATCCAGAGTTTGCCACCGGATTCTGGTTGACCTGAGGCCGCAACACCCTGGACGCACCAATTACAGGCAGCGTGGGGAGGCCGAGATATGCACGACGGGAGTGATCATCACGCCAGACAACGGCAACAGGCAGGAGGGTTTACACCGCAGCATCTGCGAGGGGTGGTCGAGGCCGCTTCCGTGGCGCCGGCCAGCGCTTGTTAGTGGACGTGATGTAGAGTTGGTGGCAAGTGGAAGCCAGGCCTTCGCTGCGTCTAGACCTGCCATGACAGCGTCCTCAGCGAGGCCACAGCGCATCGCAGCGCATCGCGGGCCCAGCACAGCACTACAACGCCCCAAAATCCTCTCCAAACCACCCGTCTTCGGCTGCTGGCCCGCTGTCCACCACCCATCTCCCCGCCCCGTTTTAGGCCCCAGTTCCGCTCTCCTTCAGGCTTCTCCCCCCCAAACAAACCTCCAGTCATCCCCAGCGCCACTCGCAAAGAGCTTGGACTTGCATCATCCATCCCTCCCTTATCCTCCTCCTCCTCCTCCTCCCACTTCCACCCATCCCCTCCTCGTCATTTTATCCGTCCCCATCACCGCCTTCCTTTTTCACACTCCTTGGCTCTGTTGAGCTCGACTGAATCAATCCCATATACCTTCCTTCCTTTTTCCAAGCGCAGCCTTCACTTTCGCCCGCCTGCCGGTACTACCCGCTTCCAGCCCAACTGACGGCTTCGCGCTATTCCACGACATCTGTCCTGATACATCCAGACCTTCATTGACCGCACGCGACGTGCATACTGGTGCTTGTACCCGACTGTCTGTTCAACATGGAGCAGCAGCAGCAATCCCAACAGCAGCAGGGTCAGCAGCAGGGCCAACCCACTGCGCCCCAGGCTGCTGGCGGTGTTCATGGTCCCGCCGGACGTCGGCTGCACATTGCCCATCGTCGCAGCCCATCCGAGCTGACACCCTTGATGAGCATGTTTGCCAATCCTGGAAGTAAGTTGACTGCATGCTGCCTTGGTGCTGCCTCGGCGGCGCATCGTCATTCATCCCGCCGTCTCCCCTACTTTGAAGGGCTAAGCCCTATATGCTAACATGTATACTCTCCTCGCAGTGGAACAATTGGCTATCCAGCAGCAGATTGAGCTTCTGCAGCAGCAGCAGCAGCAGATTCAGGCCACTCACCAGCAGTATGTCAATATGGGAATGATTCCGCCCGGCCAGCCCATGGCCCCTAATGGAGCGTTCAATCCTTTGCAACCCATGAGCAACATGTCGCAAAATGCTTTCCAGTTCCCCAACCAAATACCCCAAAACGTTTCGATGCCTCCCCCCTCGCAGCCGCTCTCCCACCGTCGCAACCAATCCGCCCTCCCGAACATGGGTATGGGCCCTCCTCCCGCCCCGTCTGCCGGAGCATCGGGCTCTGCCTTTGGCAACTTCGAAGCCCCGAGCGGTCACAACCGAGAGAATAGCAGCACCCGAGGTGGAAGAGGCGGTGGTGGTGGTCATCAGAGACGCCACTCTCTGGCTCTTGCTGATGCCAAAAAGGCCGCCGAAATTGCCCAGCAGAAGCGCACGACGACTGGCTTCCAGTTCCCTGGCCCCAATGCTAGCGGCGACAAGGCCGACGAAGAGAACAAGAGCACCTCTCCGCCCAATGTCGAGGGCCTTGCCCCGTCATCTGCCCTTCGTGGCGGTCGCGGCGGACATGGTCGTAGCCAGAGCATGGCTGTCAACGGACGCGGCGCTGCTGCCAGAGGCAACTTTAGCCTGGGTGGTGACGCTGACTTCCAACGCCGTGGCAGCGGCCACAACCGCACTGGTTCGCGCAGCTTCGAGGGCAACTGGCGCACCCAGGGCCAATCCCAGGAACAGGGCGGCGCTGGCCAACCTCAGGGCTTCCAGCCTGGACACAGATCTCGTGGCTCTGTGAACCAGTCCGTATCTTCCATTGGTGCCTTCCAGTACAACCCCGGCAACCTCCAGCTTCCTGGCCAAATGATGATGCCCCAGATGTACGGTCAGAACCTCAACCCTGTCCAGCTTAGCCAGCTTCAGGCCCTTCAGGCTGCTCAGATGAGCGGCCAACAATTCCAGGGCTTGCAGGGCCAACAGGGTGGCCAGCTCGGCGGCCAACAGCAGCAGCAGCAGCAACAGCAGCAGCGCAAGACTCTCTTCACCCCCTACCTTCCTCAGGCTTCGCTGCCCGCTCTCCTCGGAGACGGACAGCTCGTCTCTGGTATACTTCGCGTCAACAAGAAAAACCGTAGCGACGCCTATGTCACTACCCAAGATGGACTTCTCGACGCCGACATCTTCATTTGCGGTTCCAAGGACAGAAATCGTGCCCTCGAGGGTGATCTTGTCGCCATTGAGCTTCTCGACGTCGACGAGGTGTGGTCCCAGAAGCGTGAGAAGGAAGAGAAGAAGAAACGCAAGGACATTACCGATACCCGTTCCAACTCGACCAACCAGGGTAACCAGAGCTCTAACCGTACTGATGATTCTGGCAACGCCGAGGGCGGTCTTCGCCGCCGTGGCAGTCTACGTCAGCGCCCCACACAAAAGAAGAACGACGACGTTGAAGTCGAAGGTCAGAGCTTGCTGCTTGTTGAAGAAGAGGAGATCAACGACGAACAGAAGCCCCTGTATGCTGGCCACGTCGTTGCTGTCATTGAACGTGTAGCTGGCCAAATGTTCTCAGGGACCCTCGGTCTCCTTCGTCCGAGCAGCCAAGCCACCAAGGAGAAGCAAGAGGCCGAGCGCGCTGCTCGTGATGGCAGCGCTGGCCGCAACGATTCACGCCACCAGGAAAAGCCCAAGATTGTTTGGTTCAAGCCAACCGACAAGCGTGTTCCTCTCATCGCTATTCCCACCGAGCAGGCTCCTCGCGACTTTGTCGAGAAGCACCAAGACTACGCCGACCGCATCTTTGTCGCTTGCATTAAGCGCTGGCCCATCACCTCGCTCCACCCCTTCGGTACCCTCGTGGAGCAGCTGGGACCTATGGGAGACCTCAAGGTTGAGACGGATGCTCTCCTCCGTGACAACAACTTTTCTTCCGACGAATTCTCCGATGCTGTTCTGCGCAGCGTAGGCCTTCAGGACTGGGATCTCACCAAGGAAGAGGAAACTTCCATTTCTGCTCGTCGTGATTTCCGTGAGGAGCAGACTTTTACTGTTGACTTCAACGGCGGTGCCGAACTGGGTAATGCCGTCCACGTCAAGACTCGCCCCGACGGCAAGATTGAGATTGGTATTCACGTTCCCGACGTTGCCCACTTTGTCAAGTCCAACTCTCTTGTTGACCGTGAGGCCAAGAAGCGCGGTACCTCTGTGCAACTTGTGGACCGCTTCTGCGCTCTTCTCCCACCTAAGCTGGCTGGTGAGGTTTGCTCCATTACCCCCGCGGAGGAGCGTCTCGCTGTCAGTGTTGTCTTTAGTGTCAATCCCCTCAACGGATCTGTTGCTGAGGGCGATGCTTGGGTTGGAAGAAGTGTTGTTAAGAGTGTCGGCAAGCTGTCGCTTGCTGACATTGATGCTGCCGCTGGCGACGAGTCAGCTTACAAGAACGAGACTGTTCCTTTCCAGACTGTCAAGATCCTTCAGGCCGTTGCTCAAAAGTTCCGGGAGGCTAGACTTGGTGCCGGTGGTGAGCCCATTGCACCACTGCGCCTGTTCCAGCAGCTCGACGACGAGAACCAGCCGGTTCAGTTCAACATTTTCGACTCCACCGAGTCTCTCGAGCTCGTCGAGGAACTCATGCACAAGGCCAATGCCTACATTGCCCAGCGCCTTGCCCAAGGTTTGCCTGACAAGGCTCTCCTTCGTCGCCAGTCTCCCCCCAACCCCCGTCGCCTGCAGACTTTTGTTGAGCGTATGAACGCACTGGGCTACGATGTTGATGCATCTGGAAGCGGTGCTCTGCAGAATAGCCTGTTCAAGGTGGAGGACTCTGAACTCCGCCAGGGCATGGAGACTCTGGTTGTAAAGTCTATGCAACGCGCCAAGTACTTTATTGCTGGCAAGACTCCCAAGCAGCTGTGGCAGCACTACTGCCTGAACCAACCTCTCTACACTCACTTCACAAGCCCAACCCGCCGCTATGCTGACATTGTTGTTCACCGCCAGCTTGAGGCTGTTCTCTCTGAGGGCAGGATTGAGTACACTGAAGAGATGGAGAGTCTGGTCAAGACCGTCGAGTCGGCCAACACCAAGAAAGAGTCTGCTCAGAATGCTCAGGAGCAGAGTGTCCACATCGAGGCTTGTCGCAAGATGGATAAGCAGCGTCAGGACACCAACGGCGATCTCATTACCGAAGGTATTGTCGTTTGCGTGTACGAATCTGCTTTCGATGTTCTTATTCCTGAGTGGGGCTTTGAGAAGCGTGTGCACTGCGATCAGCTGCCGCTCAAGAAGGCCGAGTTCCGAAAGGACAAGCGTATTCTCGAGTTGTACTGGGAGAAGGGTGTTCCTAGCTCTGCTTACGTCCCTGAAGACGAGCGCCCCAAGGCTGCCGCTTCCCAGAGAATGACCAACGCCATGGCCGCTGCTAAGCAGGCCGAAGAGGCTGCCAAGGCTAGAAAGGATAGAGAAGAGGCTACTCGCAAGCAGACCGAGACTGGCACTATATCTACTGATGATGTCGATGCTCTGTTTGATGATGACGAGGAGGACAACACGTCGGACGTTACTGAGGCGATGGCTGGCGCTTCCCTTGGCGACCGCCCTACACAGAGCGTTCCCAGCTCGCCCGACCGCACTGCCTCGGACGCTACCGCTCTTCAGCGTGCTCGCTCCGACTCGAGAATGCCCATCACCGACGCTGTTGAGTCACGCCTGACCAACAAGGAGAAGTACTTGAAGCTGTTCAAGCTTCGCGAGGAAGATGGCGAGTACATCCAGGATGTGACAGAGATGACAAGGGTGCCCATCATCCTTAAGACGGATCTCACCAAGAGCCCACCGTAAGTTCAATGAGTCTTGGCCTCGGAAAAAAGACTAACTCGATACAGTTGCTTGACGATCCGATCCCTCAACCCATATGCCCTTTAAAATGATACGCAGCTATAATTGAAGAAGTGATGCAAGAGTTTGGTGGCGAATCAAAATCATTGTAGTTTGAATTAGCATCTCTGCAGACCATGTTGCACTAATGTTTTATAAATATTGCAGTCTGTCAATGGCTATGTGGGGAAGCAGTGCACATGAAAATATCGGCGCGTCGATGCCAAAGCATACCAAAAGATAAATATATAATTGCCAATTAAGATTGTTTAATCATTTGCAGTTCCGATGTGTACGCAAACTAGTGCAATCACCGTCTAGGGCAAGCTAAGGTTATGTCAATCTCGGTTGCGGTGCCCGCAACGCACTATGTTGCTGTCGCGATAATTTGACTCCATCAACGCATTTTCCAGGTCCAGTCATGTCAACGGACTAAACCATGTCAATGAACCAAGCCGTGTCCAAGTGTATTTCATGTTGGCCTCTTATCCACGTGGAGACAGCCCATGTGACAACCCGCCAGGCTCGTGTCGCACTAGTGGGCGAAGGCGCGACACTGCACGATCAGGCATACTTTGCACCAGCGCTACAGAGCTGCCTAGCAGCATAATGAACCTTTTTTGGATAGTTCCAAAGACGCCTTCATTCTCTCCTACAACAGACCCCGAGGCAAATTTTGCGAACCGGCATTGCTGCCTGCGGTTGGCGGCCATGGTTGGATAAAAGAAGCCTCCAGCCTGTCGCAGTCAGCGTCCAAGTCAACCAACCCCCGGAAAACCAGCATGCCGCTTCCATTCTCGGCCGTCTGTGACCTGCTAGAGCAGTCGTATCGGCTATGTCAATACCGCAAGAGCAATGTCGCTGCAGTGCACGCTTGGTTCCGCCGGCACCGCACGGCCGTGGACGCGCACGACGCGGACCTGGCGGCGCTACTATCGACACTGCTGCCAGAGAAGCGCACCGACCGAGTGTACTGCATCCAGACGCCGACGCTGGAAAAGGTCATCGGGCGGGCTCTCATGCTCGGGGCTTCACGGATGTTGGAGCTGACAACGTACAAGCGGCCGGGTGCGGGAGTCGACCTGGCGGATTGCGTGGAGCGGATTCTTGCCGTGACGGTGAGCCCCCATTCCTCCCCCGAAGAAGATGAGGATATACAAGACTAACTTCTGAAAACAGCCAAACCCGGTGCAAGGGGACCGGCATCAGGTCACGGTTGAACAAGTCGACCAGCTGCTTCACGGCCTGGCCGGGCGCATCCGATGGAGCGCCCCGGCGATCCGTCAGTCCAGCGCCTCCATGTCACATCAAAGCCGCGGCGACCTGGAAAGCATGTACAGACGTCTGTCCCCACGCGACGCCAAGTGGTTCACGCGGCTTGTCCTGAAAGACTACCAGCCGCTCATCTTTGACCCCCATCTGCTCTACCGTTCCTGCAACCCCGTGCTGCCGTGCATCCTCCAGATTCGGGATGACTTTACCGAAGCGTTGGATGCGATTTCCGTCGCGCGCGGTTTTTTGCTGCCAATGGCGGCGGGGTCGGGGGTGTTGAGTGCACAGAGAGTGCTGGCGACGATTAAGCCGAAGCTGGGCGTCAAAGTTGGTCGACAGCAGTGGCATAAAGGACGAAGTATCAAGCATTGCATCGATATAGGCAGTGGGCGGATGAGTGTGGAGACCAAGATGGACGGCGAGTATTGTCAGATTCATGTGGATATGAGCAAGCCGAAAAAGAAGGTGCAGATATTCTCCAAGAGCGGCAAGGACAGCACGGAAGATCGAGAAAAGGTCATACCGTGAGTACTGGCTGTTTGATCTTGTGAGGGCAAGGAACGCTAACGGGTACAGGGCGATTGAGAGGGCGCTCAGGCTTAATACGAGTGAGTGCGGATTTCAAAAGGCTTGCATGCTGGAAGGAGAACTGGTTGTATATAATGACTTGGTATGTGAAAGAGGACTGCAGCGTGATGTGAGCTAATATGTTTAGGAAAATACAATTATGCCATTTCATAAAATCCGTGGCCACGTCACGCGCCGAGGACGGTATCTGAATACAGAGCAAGACTCACAGTCAGTATTACAATTGCCTCCAGAGGAATGATGGCTGACAATTTAGACCAAAACCATATGAGCATCTCATGGTGGTCTACTACGACATTTTCCTCCTCGACGACCGGTCCCTCATGGACGTGCGACACTCGGAGCGATTGAAGATACTCGAAAAAACCGTCCACTGTGAGCGCGGTGTCGCAGCGTTAGTGCAAAGAGAAACGTTTGACTTTCGCCACTCCCTCGCTGCGTCGGCCCTGCGAAAAGCCTTTGCCAAGGTCGTCGTGGAGAGAGGCGAAGGACTCGTCTTGAAGCCAGACGAGCCCTACATCGTCATTAGTGAAAACGGACGGACCACGTCGTGTCGCTGCATCAAGCTGAAAAAGGAGTACATTGGGGCGTTTGGCGACGTCGGCGACTTTGCGCTGGTAGGAGCAGGCTTTCACGCGGCCAAGGCCAAGATGTACCGGATACCGAATCTAAAGTGGACGCACTTCTACGTCGGATGCTTGAATAATAAAGAAGAAGTCAAGCGATGGGACCACAAACCTGAGTTTACCGTCGTCTGCGCCGTCGAGCTCTCCGAGAGCCTGCTGCAATCGTTCCTCGCGCTCGGCGATCTCACGACCGTGCCGCGTCCTGAGAACACGTCCACTACGCTGGTTGTACCGGCCGGTATACAGTGCCCCGCCAGCCTCACCGTCGCATTCACCAATCCCACGGTTGTGGACCTGCGCTGCTTCAGCTTCGACAAGTCCGGCAACACGGGCTTCTGGACGCCGCGCTTCCCCGCCATCACTAAACTGCACACGGACAGGGACTACACCGATGTCGTGACGTTTGAGAATCTGCAGGCTATCGCGAAGGAGGCAGTCGAGAAACCGGAAATGGAGGACAGCCAGGAGAACCTGCACTGGATTGCGAAGCTGGAAGGCGCGGATCCGCGCGGGATTGCGGTGGACGCGGTCAGCCAGGCGACAGCGAGTACGGTGCCGACGCCGTCGCCGGTGAAGATGGCGCAGAGCACGGCAACGGAGAGCCAATCGTCCAAGGCGGCGACAGAAACGAGCTGCCAGAGTCAATTGGTGGTATCGACACCGCTGGCGAATGAAGTGGGTGTGCTAACGAATGCTTCCATCTCCATTATATCGATCTGCACGTCTTCGGCTGCGGAGGAAAATTCCCCGAAAAAGACAGCAATTCGTGCTCCGGCGAAGCGGGTACAAGATATGCGCTCACCAGAACAGACTGTCAAGCGCGCATGCACGAGGAGCTTACAAAATAGCCCTGGTGTGTCGATTGCTCCGCCCCGGGCGCCACTCGGGACTATTGACGTTAACGTCTCATACGGTGACTCCCAATCCGCCGATGGCCAGGACAGCCAAGCCGCAGCGAAGCCGGCGCAACGCAAGACCGTAGAGGCAGAACAAGACATCATTGAGATCCTGAGCTCGGATGCCGAGGATGATGAGCCGACGCAAAAGATGGAAAGCCAGAGACGCACCCGAGCAGCTGCTGCGCCCACGACGGTTCCCTACCAGGACCAAAAAGAACAGGGCCTGCAGTGTACGCATGCAGGCGGCCGGTGCGGCTTCGTCGGCAAGACAATGCTCCTGGCGAGCCCCGCACTGTTGCGCGTCGCCGAGCTGACGACGCTGTTTAACGAGCACGGCGTCGACGTGGCGCACATCATCCCATGCGTTGAGACGTGGTGGGAGTCGCAGCCCAACGGCACGATACCGCAGCAGAGCCGCGTGCTACTCGTCGACAGCGTGCAGCACGGCGCCGAGACCAAGGCTCTCGTGGCGCGGCTAAACGCGGCACGAAAGGGCGCGCGCGGGGAGGAGCGGCGCGACTGGATCACCGTCTACGACTGGCGCGTGCTGAAACATCTATCGATTGCGGAAGATTCGCAAATTACAAAGAAGTACTATGATGGGTTTCAGGATCCGTGGAGGCGGTGGTATTGTGGACTGGTGTAGACCGTAATGGATTCGGGTGTTTGCATTGCGTGGCGTTTTGATGGCGGTCACTTTTTGAATAGAATGTACAATAATACTTTGGAGAACAATTTTTCACGTAGCATGTTCGGCCTTCTCTTCCTTGTATAGGTCCCCGTACGTTTCCGCCAGTCGCATCCGTAGATGCTCGTCCGCCCGCATCACTTTACGCTCCGCATACGGATTCGTGCTCTGGCCGCGGGGCACAAAATTCTTGACGCGCTCGCTCGGGACGACGCCCAGCGGCGTGCTCGGCGACGGGCTGGAGAAGAAGGCCATCGAGTACCGCGGCTCCGTCGCGCTCTCCCCTGGCACCGCCGCCCCGCCAAACACGACGCGATGCACCGTGCTGCGTAGCAGACCGTTGGTCCAGTACGAGAGCAGGTCGCCAATGTTGACGAGCACGGGCGGGCTGGGATCGCGCTCCGTGCCGGGCGGGTGCACGGGGACGGGCGCCCAGGTGCGGCCGTCGCGGGACTGCACCTCGAGGCCGGCCTGCCCGCGGAGGCGGAAGAGTAACGTGAGGGAGCCGTAGTCGGAGTGGGCGCCGGCGCGCATGTCGGAGGCGGCGTGGGCGGTGCTGGCCGGTGGCGGGTAGCGCAGGAGGCGCAGGATGGTGTCGCATTCGTCGCCGGGTTTGATTTCGTGCGCGCGGGCAAAGAAGTCGCCGACCTGGCAGGGAAAAGGTAAGCGGTGGGAAGGGAGGAAGTGGTGGAGGGTGGACGCACGCCTAGGCCGCTGCCGATGAGAAGCAGGAGCTTGGTGCACATGGCGGTGCAGGCATCGCGGAATGCCTCGAGGCGGGCTTGGTCAGGGATAATGGTGCGAGGGAGTGGCTGCTGCGGCTTGCCGTCTTTGAACAGGCCAATGTTGAATACTCTGGGAGTTGTTAGCAAGATGGCTCGGCTTTGGATAATGGAGTTGCATACTCTTTGTAGTCTCCGACCTGGAATACACGGTTAGTATAGTTTGAGACGCCAGGTCGGTCTCAACATACTTTTTGTGTCCGGGGATCCAGTGTCTCTGAGTGTAGTCCGCCCCAGCCGCGATTGTTGGTTTGTATAGCGCAGGCGACCTTTTCCTCCAACGGCGCATCAAACAGCTTCTTGGACTGGCGCAAAACACCTCTGTCAGCTTGGGGAAAGGAGTTGATTGAGAGCGTGAGACCTGATACACACCAACGCAAACGCTTCGTCGACTTGCTCTGCGGAAATGTCTTGGCCGAGGTTTCGGATGTAGATGAAGCCATGTTCCTCGGCCGCATCGACGAGCTGCTGGCCAATGGTGGCCTCGTCGGCCGAGTTGATGTCGATGATTGGGATACCAGACTGCGCCATGCTCTGTCATGCAGTGGTGCACAAGTATCAGAAAGGTGGGAAATTGAAGAAACGTAAAAGAGATGGAAGTAGTGATTATTGAAAATAACTAGGTATCGGCTGGTCGATGAGCAATGTTGGTGGCGAGAGGAAGCCATAAATGGCGGGGGCTGCTAGCTAGTAATGGACAAGGCTACGGGTAAAATTGGCCCCAATTCGACTACAAACTTTCTGTAGCACCGGGAATACCGATGTGCCTGTAGAACATGAGAAAGAAGAAATGTTGAGGAAGAAGATAAAATAACAAGATTGATTGGCTGTGCTATTTATCAGGCTGCGCGGCTGCCTGGAGGTGAGGGGTCCCTCGGTACCTCTCCACTTCTCAGCGCCCATGAAGTGCAATTTTGCTCGGGCACACCACCAACAAGAAAGCTCAACAGTGACAAACCTGCGCCTATTCCGCCTCCCCCAACATTGATTTAATTTCTACAGTCACGTCAGGGAACTCTATACTTGTTTCCGTTTTTGACCTGCCTCGCAAAGCAAAATGAGCTCCACCACGCAATTAGTTGACATGCCAACAGAGGTGCTAAGGCAGATATTAGGCCATTTCGCCCCCCCACAATCGAAAGACCTTGAAGTACTGGATGGTATGAAAATTCAGGACGTTGCTGGTTGGACAAGGCACAAGACTTTGTTGCAAAACCTGCGCCTAGTCTGCCGCCGATTCCGCGACTTGACGACGCCATTGCTCTTCTACTACCTGTCCATCTCTGTGGACCAAAGTTCGGTTGACAGGGCGGACAAGATCTCGCGTGAGCCTCACCTCGCATCATGCATCCGGGGTGTGATTGTACACACCGCAATTGCTCATTACCAAGGGGCTGAGACCGTGGAACAGCATCGAGCATTCCTCGCATGGGAACTGTCCGAGTTTCTGACGACACTCCAGGCACAAAGGCCAGAAGATGACATGGATCCAGCAGGTTCAATCGATCAAGGGACCCAGCAAATGAAAATTGTGGCCATGTTGATGAATTGTCAAAAAATAGTCCGCGCATGGGGTCTAGACAATGGAGAGTTCAGTCAATGGTTCACGGGCATAACTATGCTACCAGATGGGCTAAATTCGCTATCAGAAGGGATATCATCGCTCCGCCGCGAAACGGGTGAACCGCAGAGGCCTGGAGAAATTGACACGATGCCATATGCAGAGAATGCCTCCTACTTGGAGATTTCAGAGGCTGGCTATGAGGTTTACAGGACGCGCATGGCACAGGTCCGCCCTTATCTGGAGACGGGTGCGTTCGCGAATGATCTGGTGGCGTGTCTGGCACGGCTCCCGCATCTGGAAACGTTGGAGATGGACACGCAACGAAAGGTGGCGGTAACCCGTCGCGATGTTCTTCTGAGCAAAAATCTTGAAGTGTTGGGTCGGTTTGTCGAATCCGGGCTGCAGGGGCCGTGGAAAGCGCAGGACTCCTTCCGCGACTACCACTTCGCCCCGATCATGGCGACCCTCCCTGTCAGGCTCTACGACGCAGGGATACGGCTCCGGAATCTACGGCTCAAAATATTTCCCTGTGCGCCTCCGCCTCCGGGGAATGTTCACGGCGACTCGTATCAACTACCTGACCACGAGGCGTGCATGAAAAGCTTAGCAGCGGCCACCCGGACGCTGGAGCATGTCAAGATCGATATGTACTTTGAGACGGACCCGTTTTGGGAAAACTTTGCCGATGACTACGTGCGCACAGTGCTGGGCAGCCCGGCACTGCGCGACCTGGAGCTAGTTGTGACGCTGCCGCAAATGGGCGAGCAGCTGTTGCAGGCGACGGCGTCCCGCGTCGGCCGGATCTTGTCGACGCGGTCGCCCAAAGCCCTGAACCGCCTGTATCTGACGGGCGTGGGGGTGCAGGAGGCCAGCCTCGCGACCATGCTGGCTGGTTGCCCCGACGCATGGCTGAATGGGGTGTATCTGCACGACGGGCGGTGGGCCGCCGTCGTGGACAAGGTCGTGGAGGCGCGCTCCTTCGACGGCCAGCGCAACATACGGCTGCAAGAGGTCAGAGGCGGCGAGATGGGCCAGATTCTCTTGTATGACCAGGTGACGGACGAAGAGCAGACAGAGTATGAAAACATGGGCTATGAAGGGTCAGAGCCCATCGTCCTGCTGATGGCGGAGGACTATATGTGTGGTGATGAGACGGTGACGAAGAATCCGTTTCTGGAGCACCGGAAAAATGCGTCGTATTTTATGTGTAGGACGGTGATGGCGCCCGCTTGACCCATTCAGTAGATTTTTGTTATACTAGACTTGTCTTTGAACTTTTATATATCTCATCACCATGTCTTTCCTCCCTTCATTGTCCTGTTGTCAGAGTACTTGTTTGCCAACACATCCTGACGACGGCCAATTTTTATAGAGTACATTACTGCGCTATACTGAGCTAAAAAAAAAAAAAAAAAAAAAAAAAAAAAGGGAAAGCGTGTTGTGTTCTTGGATACTCTGCATTGTAATTTTTCTTTACTTTTCCCATTTACGGATGTCAAGCAGTCTTCATCCCTATCCAGCAACGGCATCAGACACAGTGCGAGTCTGCAGATGTTAATTTGGAGGCGTCACCGATTTCATACAGTGCCAACAAAGTGCGAACTAATAAAAGCACTGTCGGAAGGTGGCTGGAAGTCCCCCAAAGTTTGCCGAGCCTCTCCACTGCATCACCACTGCCTGAGTGGGCCGTTGTAGCACCAACAGCGCTGTTCCAGCGCACCGCAGCTTGCCGCCCCTCCCTCTTGACACCCAGCACACGCGCGCGCCTGGAACCAAACGTTTTTCCGACCCTTCTTGCTTTCCTGGGCTGGTAGGTAGTAAACACAACCAGCACGTTTTCTTTGTCAACCCCTCTCAGCGGCAAGCGAGTGTGTCATCCTGCCGCCGCAGCCATCGACATTGGTTTTGGTTTTGTCCTGTTTGTTGTCCCTCTCCTGCCAGCTCTTTTCTCGCAGTGGCTGGGTCTTTGTGAGAGCTGTTTGCTGAACCGACAACTGACTGATCCTAGGTACTTGCACAGTGCCTCTCTCGCCTACATCAACCCGCCACCTCCCCACGACGCTCCCAGGCGCAGCCATTGCCCGCCGCACGACGCTCCTTGCATCTCGTTTTCGATTACCCTTTGCGATTTCCCGCCCTGTGCTGCTTTGGCCGGTCTTTAGGCAGCTCACGCGCCCTCCACGTGCGATTTGTCTCCTGCGAGAATATAGCTCCCGCTTCATCGCGACGCACCGCACAACATGCCTTGTGAGTAGTGCTTTCCTCCCGTGCTCGCAACTGCGGAGCATCGCGCTCTTCCTATTGCCGCCATTCAATGCAAATCTGCCAACTGTCGACTGCGACCGCAATCCTCGTCCTAGCAGGACCCCGATCGCATGCCGGCCCCTGGTCCCGCGCTAGTTGAAGTGACGCCAGAGCTTCGCGGAATGCAACCAGACGCTGGACAAGGAGGCGGTCGCGGTGAATCGCAATTAGGTCCCATGTAGAGATAGCTTCGGGTCACATGTCGGCTCTATGTCCGTTGTGAATTATCTCGAGGCCAAAAACTAACAAGCTGCAGTCCTAGCTGAGGATCCCTGGATTAACGGCCAGGCGAGGTATGAAGCTCTCTATCCCTCATAACGAATCCGTCTAACGTTGCGCAGCCCCTTTGAATTGTCCGAGCTCGACGATTGCGCCGTTGCTATCGACGCCACATACTACCTCGGCCAGATTCTCGATACCACGCCCGCCCACGAGCCGCTCCTCTCTGCCCTCGGCGGCCTGACCGGCATCAATACACACATCAACCAAAACCTCGATCTTTGGAAGAAGAACAACATCACCCCTTTTTTCATTTTTGACGGCCAGTCCATCACCGGTCAGGATGAAGTGTCACTCACTCGCGGCCGCGCGGCCAACGCCAAGACGGACGAGGCATGGAACCTCTACTCACAATCGTCCGCAGAGCAGGCTGTCAACACTTTCGGTGCCAATCCAGGTATGAATACTCATCACTATATTCTTCAACTCAGGCTGACCAGCCTTAGGTGCATTTCGTCTCCAGAACCTCTACCCTCTTCTGCAGGCGATCCTAGACAAGCGCGAGCTTCACTTCCTTGTCGCGCCATACAATGCGAGCGCCCAGGTACGCAAGACTTGTTGAATATCTAGGCTATCGACTAACGCTGTATAGCTCGCATACTTTCAAATGGTCAATTCTAATCAAGTTGCCGCTGTCATGGGCTCACAGGAGCTCCTACTTTACCCAGTGAGGGACTTTGTGATCCGCAACATTGATTTTGACAACAAGACCGTCACCTCCATCTCGAGGAAGCGCATTATACACACTATGGGAAGTGGAGAGGCCATGCTCATTGATGCTCTTCTCATGAGCGGAACCTCTTTTCTGCCGCCCTTCCCTCCTCTTCTAGAGCCATCCATCTACCAGCATCCCTTCACTATCATGGATGCCGTCAATATTCTGCGTACATCGGACAAGGCTGTGGCGACCGCATGTGCATCTTTTAATGACATCCTGGTTGCCCAGGACCCCAACTGGCTCGACAAGTATCGCAGGGCCAGAATGGCCGTTCATCACTTTATCCACATTACCGAGGAAGGCGAAGTGCGAGTCAACGATTTCGATAACCTCACTCAAGACAACCACGAATACTTGGGCCTGCAACTACCCGCCGAGCTGTTCCACTACCTCAACACTGGTTTGATTGGCCCCAGGATTCTGAACTGTATAACACACGGTCGTTATCTGGTGCTGCCAACTCTGGATGGCGCAGCCTCGGACGAGTATAAAAAACTGATAACTTCCAAGCTTGTGACCATTCTTGAACAAGCTCTCGGACTTATCATTCCCCGGGTTCATCGCGGCATTGGACACAAGGATATCACCATGCGTGTGTGGTTCGATCCCAAATTTTCGCACAAGGTCAACCACCGCGCTCTGCAGCCCGTTCCGTCTCAAGTCGTCGGAACCTGGGATGTCAAGGAAAAAGATTTGCGTGAATTCTTCCCCGCTGATTTTGCTGGTCCTGTGTATCTTGAAGTGCTTGCTCTTGCCAACACTGACTTTGTCGAAAAGACCATTAGCCGCGAAAGGGTCATTCGCGGCATCGACAGCGGCGACATGGTTGTTTCTGTTACTATTTGGCGCTTCCTCCACCTCCGCGGTTATGTCAATGACTCGCACCAGCTAACGAAATGGGGCAACGCCCTGGCTACTACCTTGCTGGCTCTGAAGGACGCCACTGAAACTCGCCCTGATGCTCCTGCTCTTGACGAGGCCGCCCTCTTGGCATTCGAGCTTGTCAAGTTTGGCTCGCTGACTGGCAAGTACCAGGACGGCACTCCTGGCCTCCCCCGCAAGGGCAGCGACGCCGACAAGGCTGCTGTGGTTCTCATCAGCCAAGCCGCTACCCTCCTCAAGCTACGGCACCAAGTATTTGGCTACACCGGCCCGTTGAACAAGAGCTTGCTCATGTTCCGGTCTCTGTCGTCGGCTGTTCGTGCGGCCGATCGCGACCTCATTGAGGCTATTGTTGCCTCCATGTTCATGTACGGCCAATGCAAGCGTGAAAGGGACGACTATCTTGAAATTAGCCAAAAGTAAGTTGCTCTCATGTTGATTCGTTGAGTCCCGTACTAACGACAGTAGGCTTCCATTTTTGCAAGAGCCGGACATCGGCCTCGGTATTGCCGTGCGCACCTTTTTTGACGACGATGAAGCCAGTGACAACAAGGAGGCACGAGCTGATCGTCTGGAGAAATTCCCCAAGACGTTTGTCCCGTATGCCGAGGCTCTCACTGAGGATGTCCGCCTTGTCGTTGATTTCGTTAATGCCATCAACCAAGGCTTACAGACTCTGGACAGTAAGGAACTACCTGCCGAGGATAAGGCCGCTTGGGCCAAGGCTCAGGGTTATCTGGATGCCAGACCATTTTGAGGGGGCTCTGGGACCGAGATGAGAGATGGCCGAGCTGTGGCTAAGCATGAGATGACGACATCTGTGACGGAAGAAGCTGTTTTCTAACCAATACCCCAGCGAGTTGAGAAGATAGATTGAACACGCATGAGATGGAAGCAGGGCAGGCATACATGGCGTTAGTAAAAGTATTCGCAGCGGCAATTGCACGCTGAGGGTTTCAATTAGTTTGTGGGGAAGAGCATTGAGACTTGCGCTTGGGCAATTTCGCCGGGCCTGATGGCGGTGAGCTCTAGAGCAGATGGTTACAGTAGCATATACACAAGGTAGTAATTATGCTGATGATGGCAGATATTTGTCATGAGATTTGAAAGACTTCTGTTGCAGATGATGTGAGCAATGCCGATTGGCAAAAGTGGCTTCCGATGAGATGGGACGAATGTGAGGCAGATTGGTGGAGATGGGACAGGGTCGTGTCGGAGAGTTGGCGTCTTGGGGGTTTCGGCTTGTTTACAGGACGGAGATGCCTCAACGTAGTTTCAGCAGGTTGCTGTCGGTCTTTACCAAACACGGAGCGCCACATTTCGGAGCTGGGCTGAAAAAAATGCCGTGCATTTGCATGTTCATCTCGAATGCGGCCGTTGCGGCAGGCCAACTGCCCGATCACAGATGCGTTTTTGGGCTAATGCATATTCGATATCGAGATTCGATTCACACAGTAAGATTGAACTCTTTAACGGTGATTGAGTTGTATTAATTGACAGTCACAATAGTCGCGCAGACCTGCGAATGATGTTGTAAATCCATGTATAAGAAGAAAAGCTCTACCTGGCTAGCCTAAGCACACTGCCTCATGAGAAAAGAAAAGAGCGAGCCACACCTGTGTACAAAATGAACTAAAAACAAAGGGAATAATTAAGAAATGGCCACAGCCATGGGCCCGGCCACAATAATGTCGTCCGTCAGGGTTCCGCTCAGTGGCGCGCTCTTGGTCAGCGTGACGTAGGTGATGCCCGCGACGCCCTGGGGGACCTGGCAGCCGTCGGCCTGGGAGAATTTGGAAAAGGCCGTGCCGCCGGGAAACACGCCTCCGGAAGTAAACGCGCAGTTGGTGGCCTCGGAGCCGGTGCCCTCTGCTTGCACGCGAAAGTTGGAGCCCACGGCCAGCGCCTGGCTGCTGGTGCCATTGCCGCCTGCGCCGCCGCCGGCCATCATGGCCAGCTTGGGAAAGGCGTCGATTTTCAGGTTGGAGCCCTCGGGGCAGGACTTGATAAAGGGGGCGGCGAGGGAGAAGACGGCGCGGGGCCCGAGGGGCGCGTCAAAGGCCTGCGGGACGGCGACCTGCTTGGAGAAGACGCGGATGGCGGACTGGTGGCGCGCCTCGATGGTGAGGATGGAGCCGGCGGTGCCGAGGATGGCCTTGTCGGCGAGGAGGGGCGCGGCGCCGAGGTAGGCCGAGACGCCAATGTTTTCGAGGACGGCGGCCGTCTGGACCATGCCGGCGGCGTTGGTGAAGCCAAAGTCGTACTCGCAGGGCTGGACGGGCTTGACGCCGCCCTGGGCGAGCGAGGACTGGAGCAGGCCGACGTGCTCGGCCTCGGTCTTGCCAATTTGCTGCAGGTCGCTGATCTGCTGCTTGTCGAGGCCGAGGGCGGCAAAGTCGGCCTCGGGGAACTTGGCGAAGCCCTGGCGGTAAAAGGTCTCTTCGAGGTTTTCGAGGGTGAGGGCGCTGCGGGAGATGAGATTAGCAAGGAAGGAAGGAAGGGATTAGGTGAGCTTTGGGAAAACTCCGTACAATTGCAAAATGTCAAAGTCGCTCAGGCCAGACTGCTGCGCATTCTCCTGCTGCCGCTTGGAGAGCGCGTGGTACTGCATCTGGCGCGGGCTGAGGCGGACGCTGGCGGGCATGGCCGTGGCCGTGGCCGCGAGCAGCGCGAGAGCCGTCGTCTTTAGCGAAGGCATTGTTGAATCAATGGCGTGTGTTTGAAATATAGTCGGGATTTTGGTTATCGAGTTGTCGTGCAAAGTCGTGAACGAGTGAAGCGTCAAGTCGAACCAGCAACGGGGGCGATTAATGAAATGTGAAAGCAGTCCAGCGCTTTGATGTGCGAATTAATTAATAATAGACAAGAAAATAAGGAATTAGGTAAAGACGGCAGACCACGTCAACGCGGAAAGAGACCAGAAGAAAAGAGAGCGGCGGGTTTTACTTTTGGTTGCCCAATGGCAAGAAGGAAAGTAAGAGAATGTCTAGACAGCGTAAGTAATGTAGTTGACACAAAAGCAAGAAACAAAAAAAAAAAAAAGGGCTAAGCTTTCTGGGATCACGGTGCTTAATATGAGAAGGAAAGAAAAATGGCGTTATTTTAAATTCGAGGAGGGACCGTAACCAACTCTGTCTTGACTTGTGAGCGTGATGAAACAACCAGGCAAAAAGAAGGGCCTCACTTACACGGGCGCGGCTCACAGACGTTCCGGAGCAGTGCGCGGGGCGGGCCAAGGGCCATCTGAGGCACGGAAGCGAACTAGACCGTCGTTGCGAACTTGTTGGAGAATGGAGCAAGCAAGTAGGTCTGCGAATCGAACCGGGCTTCCTCTTTGGGGGGGGGGGGGGGGTTGTCCGGATCGTAGGGATGCGAAACGCGACTTGATACACAGGGCTGGCTCGGGGCTCTGCTCGTCCGCGGCGCAGACGAACAGAAAAGAGGCCCACGGGAGCATTTGGAACAATTCCGGAAAGGAGAATTGTGACAATTAATTCAAATAAGTCGACATGTCCGCCATTTGGTAACTGTACATTTACAGAGAAATTCCAGATTCTGCCTTTTTTTGCAAAGGTCGCGCGCAATGGACAAAGTGCATCCGGTAGGGCCAAGGCGGGTGCAGAGGCCACCGCTTGGCCTAGAAGAGTCGCAAAGCACACAATGTTTCACCCCTTTCTTTCAGCGCCCAGCAGGACTGTATCTACCTGCCTGTGCGCCGACCGGTTCATTCTGGCCCTGTCGGTGCGTTGACGAGCCGTTCTCAGATACAGAATCGGAGATTTTTTGGTCGCATGGGCCGGTCGGTCTATATTGGCCTTGCTTGTAAGATGTCGCACACCACCAGCGTCATGACAAAACAGGCTCATAAAATAAGGCCTGATGATAGAGATGGCAGATATAGATGTAAGAACGCTGACTACGAGAAAACTACTTTATCAAGCTTGCATCGTAGCATCCGCGTCGCCAGTTGTCTGCTCGCTGCAACAAAGATGTCAGCCTACCCTGTACCTGGAGATGGCCTGCTTTCACATCTAGACGTTGAATCCCATCACATTTCTAGCATTATAGAGAAGAAGAAACCTCGAGAGGCAAATTATAGTGACAAAGGCTCGAGTTTGTCACCTAATATGGGAAACAACAAGAGTGTGTGTCATGAATCACTGAGGAGTGTAGTCTTGGGCGCTACCATGGCATGGAGGAACCAAGCCGCCGTCTACAGAACCTCGCCAATCGTCTCGACAGGAGGTCAGCCTTGCTACCAACACATTTTTGGATCTCTCTAAAAAGAACACAATGGCTCATAGTCTGCATACATCCAACACCGAGAGCAAACAGGCTGCTCCGAATGCGGCAATCGGAAATCTCGTCAAAGACAACCGTCCTACCAAGTAGTTGGTAGCGTCGCCTGTCCAGGTGTTTGCTTTTTTATTATCATTGTTTATAATCTTTTTCTTCCAGCCAAACCTTGTAGAGACCCGCCTTGGCAGCGGCTGAAGAAGAATGCTGCACAGTCGGAGTGTGCCACGTTTCGGTGTTTTTCGGTGCTTCGCATGCTGGAAATCGCCGATTCAGCAGCGGAACGTAGACCACTACACGGAGCCGAGATCGGAGTAGAAGCTGATACCTATTCGTTATGCATAAAAAGAAGAACTAATCGTGCTTCTCCCCTAGTGCGAGTTGCTTGAGCACGATGGGAAAATATACCTCGGTTTCGTGGTGTCGGTGCATGAACTGCTCGTAATACAAATCCAACAAGTTAAAACAGCAACCTGAAAAACAAGCTTTATATAAATTGCACGTCTAATAGTCTAGATTCCCAGGCAGCGCCGTTCCTACCCAACCTTCACACGAGCGCCCGCTTCATCCCACTTGACGCCGATCGGCTCGTGATTCCCCGAGAAGCGGTGCCCTCCAAACCACAGCTCGAACCGCAAGTCGGCGGGCGCCACAAACACGCGCACCTCGAACTCGCAAATGTAAAACTTGTGGCCTTTGGTGAAGCACGTGCCTCGCTTCTGCTTAAGCACCAGCTGGTGCTGCTGGACCCCTTCCAGGTTGCTCTTGACACTGCAAAGCTTTGTGACGCCGGCTACATTGGCAGCTTGGTCAGTGGACTGCTTCGCTCACGACGCTTTCGCTCATACCTTGCTTCAAACTGCTCGGCAGAAATGACGGCTCGTTTTGGGAAATGACAATCTCGGCGTCCCAGGACCGCGTCGTGTCTCGCTCCGCGAGGTGAAACTCGAACTTGTTGACCAACGGACAATTTGGGTCTACCAAGTCACCCTATATAGTAGGTTGCAGTCAGAATCTTGCTACAATGAAAAGAATAACAAATGATAAAAAGAATCTTTTTCGAGAGAACGTACCTTTCGTATCATCCATTGGACTTGGTTGACCGCCCATCGCTGGCTCGGGTCAAACTCGTCCCGCATCACCTGCTCGTCGAAATGCTTCGCCGGCGAGTAGACCTCCTTTACGACGACGCCGTAGCTCGCGCGCGCAATCCGGGCCGCGAGGACCGAAAAGCTGCCCGTTTCCATCCGCTGCTGGTGGTCCAGCAACAGGCCGCGCACGACGACGAGCTGGGGATCCTGGCAGGGGACTACCACGGCATTGGTGGCGTTTGGATGCGGAAAGGTCACGAGCTGCTGCTGCATGCTCTGTCGGACGTAGGCGGAGCTTCCCAACCCTCCTGAAAGAATCACGAATTCCTTGAAGGAAATGTCAGCACTCTAGTGTGTGAGGATGGGCGGAATGTTGGTGCGACATGCCACTTGATCCAACAGGCCATTGTCTTTGAGCCAGTTTAGCTGCTCAGTCGTCTGCTTCTTGACCCCATCAATCTGAGCATCAAACAGAGATTGAATCTCCAACCTAAAATTAGCGTTAGCTCCCGCCCAGCGCGACCTCTTCTTAAGCACGTACATGGAAAACACCATCCGCCCATTCTCAACACCGAGTCCCGCATGACTGAAATCGTGCGACACGCCCTCCATCTGAATCTTAAACTTGGGCTGCATGTACACCTTTTCCCCAAACTTGTGCTTGACGGTCCGGAAGTAGTGGCCCTGCGCCATGCGCAGGGCATAGTTGGCCGGCAGCCGGTCGCGCACGTCGGGCCAGGTGTCGAGCCGCTGGTCGACCAGCCGGACAAAGGCGCGGTCGATGAGCGTCGAGCCGATGCCGACGCCCCGGACGGCCGCGAGCTGCGCCATCTGCGGAAAGGCGGCGTCGGTCGACGTCACGCGCATCAGCGACAGGTCCGTCGTGCCGCCGCCGGCGTCGACGGTCAGGAACAGGCTCCCCTGGCGGAAGCGCAGGGCGCTCGTCTTGAGCGTCGCGACGGCGGCCGCCTCGGCCTCGGTGAGGTCGATTTGCGCGGAATGCCGCGGGCCCTCGACGCCGAACCCGGCGCTGCGGATGATGCCCTTGAACGCGTTGATCGTCTCCATGCGCGTCCACGTCGTCGGCACGCTAAACAGAAAGTCGACCGCCAGGGCCGCCCACCCGCCGGGGACGTGGCCCAGGCCGACCTGCATCTCGACGGACCTCTTGACGTGGCCGTACACCTGGCCCAGGTAGTCTGCGGCATACCTTTGCGCCTCCTCCATTGTTCTGGGAGCCTGCGACACGCCCTGCGCCTGCGCCGCCGCCAGGTTCTCGCTGTCGACAAACATTTTGAAAAACTCGCGGCGTGTTTTGCCAACGGGCTCATGGCCGTTTGCCTGGTAGTCAAGGTCATCGTCGTCGGCGCACAGGTAGCCCCATGACGAGAGTGTCCCGTCGGCATTGTAAATCAACTTGGTCGGGACTTTGCGCTCTCCCCGGTCTCCGCTACCCGGCCAGTCATTGATTACCTGAATTGGCGTCCGCGGCGCCTTCCATCCAACACCTGCATGGATTAGAAATGGGAAAACCGATGGAGTGAGTGTAAAAGAATTACCTGTAAAAGTGGTGCCAAAGTCAACAGAGACGATTATATCCGGCATTTTAAGGATCAAGATGGTACCTCAATGTCCAACAGCATGGTGTTTCGTTGGTGGCACTCATGAGATGTGAGAAGCGCAGTGTACTGGTTGCAGTCAGCGAAATCGTCCCACCCCTGACGCGAAACTTGGTCCCTCTAGCTATAACCTACCACACAGCCAAGACTAACTTGCTTTTCCTTTCCGTTTACTATTTTCTCAGCGCAGGCCTTTGCAGAGTTCCGCAGCCTGCGTTGGTGGCTGACCGAAGGATTGGGACGCATCCGCTCTCAATGCAGTGTCACCCACACCTATCACACGCCCCTTGCAAGTTCGAATCCACCCTGTGTAGAAACGAGACCCTCTAATGAGCAGGGTAGTTTATGTAGAGGCGCTGGAGACCAAAAGCAAGTCTCAGTTCCGGCGCGGGAATCCAAGACCAGGGTCGATATGTACCTGGCCAAGGCTATTTGACTCAGCCAAGTTCTTCCACGCATCTCCAGGAGCGTTTGACAAGACTTTTAACTCTCCTCGCACATCCGCTTTAAAACTTTCAATATAGCACGACGCTGACGATTCTCGTCGAAATGGCGGCAGCATCCTATTCAGTTTCAGTCACAACACTTGTTGGAGCAAATAAGGCACCAGATCTGAATCAGGTGTACGGAGTGTGGTATTCAAACGGAGCAGCAGTGCCATGGCCAGGGACGGTCACGTCGCTTTCCATTTCAAATCTACCCCCCATCACCTCCATTACAACCATAACAAAGGAGTTGTGGGGAGAAGGGACGAAGGTAACGGCGACTGCTACGTTTGGAGAGCTCAGGTCTGGCACGGTACCAGTGTCTTGGCCAGGAAACTCAATAGGAGTGGTTGCCGGTACCACGAATGGCCCTACCCCATCAACGCCAACTCCTTTTCCATCATCAGCGCACCCTACGGCAACGACGCCTGGTACTCCTGTGACTCCTGGCACAACGACTACGACGGCAACGAATACAAGTGTCAGCACAAGAGAGCTTCCAACTTCAACCGCCAGCCCCTCGCCGGCTGTATCCTCTCCTTCACCGGGCATCTCCACCGGCGCAACCGCTGGAATCGCTGTCGCATGTGCTCTCGTCGGTCTGGCGATTGGTCTCCTCGCCGCATTCTGCCTCTTCCGGCGCAAGGGGAGGCGCGGCAGCTCCGTGGACAATGTGCCAGTCCTGCGTCATGAGCATAAGGCCTACCCCTCGGACAAGGCAACGCCTCCTGTCAGCGACATCCAGCTGGACCGGTTCCTGCTCGAGCCCACGCCCGACAGAGACATTGCGCAAGAAACGCAATCAATTGGGGCGCTCATCGACCAGCATGTCGAAAGCTACTATCACACTCACCCGGTCACGGCCGATGCAAGAGCTCTGGCATCAGTTCTTACTCAGCTCGGTTTCCCGTCAACCACCAACTCGGCGTCGCTGGACACTCAAGGCGCCACTGCTCTCTGCCTTGATCCACGAAGCCGACACGTCGGCCTCCGCCATGTCATCATGCGCGTCCTCTTCAGCAGCATCGACGTGAATTCTCCTCACGGCCTCTCGATGCTACCGGCACCCGTCGCCTCCTTCCTACGCGCCATCCCGCCGGCGGAGAGTGACCGCTTCGGCGACTCTCAAGGTAAGCAAGGGTTCCCGCTTGGAACAAAAGTGCACGCCCAATTTCTCCCGCTAATTCTTTTTTTTTTGCCATCACCCGCAGCAAACGCGCTCGCTCTTCGGAAGTGGCGCGAGCTGTCCGCCTTTCTTCTCCATCCGGGTCGCAGCCAGCGGACCTCTCTCCCAATCGGCGACGCCGCGGTCGGGATGCAGGCCGCGGAGCTGGCCAGCTCGCTCAACGCCTTTTTGCGCTTCTTTGTCGACCAGCAGCAGCTGCAGCAGCAGGTGGGTCATCTGCAGGCGGTAATTGGGGAATGCGCGAAACTGGGCCACATGCTCTTTTCGCACCCCTGCGACTGGCAATTCATCTACGAGGCGGGTGCGGCGGCGACCCGAGGAATCGTTGTGGAGGCTGGACTGTGCAAGCTGGGGACCCGGGATGGTGCTCCCCAGAGGCTGGTTGAGCCTGTTGTGGTGTCTCCCTAATCTAGTCACAAAGGCTATATAAGTGTACGGGCAGTTGGCGGTAGTTTGGCAAGCGGTAATGGTTTAATCAGTTTTCTGCGTGTGGTTTGCGCGTCTCTTATTCGCAGGACCCGTCATATACAAGCGAAGAAGCCAACTGAATCTGGTTCCTGTTCGTTGCTCTGAGAAGGCGCGAATCTGTTCAAGCCACGGCCACTAACAACCCGCTCCCGCAGACTGGGGTGCGGAGTTGGTGCCGACTGAGACAGTGGCTGAAGTTGTCCCTGCAAAGTTATTGGCTATCCCCCTGATGCTGCAGATGGTACCACCCCGCTGGGCCAATAAAACGTTCCGACAATGCAGCTGCAGGCTGCAGCGCACGGCTTCCCCCCTCCGAAAAGGACCAAAGTACCTATATACAACACCTATTTAGAGACGGAGGTCAGGGAGCTACCCGCCGTGGCGCCTGCAACATGGTCATGAGTTGTACTTGGTATTGTCGTCCTGTTCCGCGGGGTGGAGGGCAAAGCCCTGTACGGAGTCGCCGGCCTTTGATTCCGATGCAGACGCACCCCGCAGCCGTAGGTACGAAGTATGTGTATAACGCCGTACATCTGTAGCATTACCTTAGCAGTAAGCCGTGCGGATGCTATGTGTAGACAGATACTTCTCTCCTACATGGACATTTGTGTTGTTGGCCTGTGCCATACCCTTGCTCAACTGATGCCGCCATACGATGGCAGTAGTCGAAACCAACCCTGATCAACTGTCTCATCGTTTACGTCGTCTACACTTTCTGAGATGAGAGCCTTTGCATCTCTGCGATTAGCCTTCAACGCCGTCACAGATACCAGCCGAGTCCCGAATGAGATCCGCACATGTCTCGAGCTTGTGCAAACCTGCCACCAAGATCTCCAAGACTTGATCTCCCTGCGCAGCCATCACCTCGGACTGCTCGAAGCGGCGCCCGCACCGATTCTTGCGCGGCTGAACAGCGTCATTGACCAAGCGAACCGCGGTCTCGCCGCGGCGCGGTGCATTGTGGAGAAATGCCGCCCTGAAGCCCATCAAGGCAAGAGTACACTGCTGCACAGCCAGCTCGAATGGGTCTGGAGCGCCTCGTCAGAGTTCCGGTGCCAGGAGCCGTTGCTGAGTCGACATCATGCCGCTGTATTGGCCGAGTTGAATTTCTTGCGACAGCTTACAACGTGGGCCATGCTGCAAGACAACACGGCGAGGGTGAGCCACATGGCCGCAATCCTGGGCAGTGACCATGAGAAAAGCACAAAAGGTATGCTGCGCAACGAAAGAACTGCGACGATGCGAGCAAGGGAGGAGGGCTGAAAACTGACATGGCCCCCCAGTATCGGCTACAATAGATTCTGTGCCGCGGGCATGGACTCCGAATTTGAGCCGCGGGCCGCCAGCGACGAGGAACGCAAGGATGATTGAGTACGCAGATTTCCCCGAGCCAGTGTTTCCCGACGCGGTCCCAGAGACTGTTTCCAGCGCAGATATAGCATCGCTGACATCGGCGAGACGATCGCCGACATCTGTCACCATTGGGCGAGAAAGGGCCGCTTCGAGGACTGCCATTGTGAACTCTAGTCACAATCGTGACATGTCGCTTTTATTCAAAGATTGAATTTGCCCTTGTCCAATCTTGTTCCATGCAATCGACGAGTTTGTCCGTACTAAAATAAGAAGTCTTTCGCTATCAAGGGCCGCCACATCTAGCACCCTCTGGGACTCGGAACACGCCTCTCGAAGGACTTGCAATTTTTGGAAATAATTTCTGCGCTCACGGGCCCGACCATTGGCTCTCCCTATAGAAGAGAAGTCGAACAGCTGCAGGGTAACAAAGTCGTACGATTACAAGCCGCATAGAGTTCCCCTGGCTGTGTTGTGGATTATTTTTGTGCGAGTGAAACAAGAACATGTCTCCCCGTGGCGGTTCTGATGGCGAGGCTGTTGAAAAGAGGAAATATAAAATAATAACAATTTAACAGCCAGTAGGTCACTTTACAGTTTTATTTCATGAACTTTGTTTTCTTGTTTGTTTCGAAAAGATATTGCTTGTGTTGGCATCCAGACCTTTGACCAGTACTTCTTGCAGCAAAGCGAACGTTGACATCAAGAATGTGTTTAAATTTCTTTGCATATTCACAGTGGCACAAAGAATGGACAGAATATCTGAATCTTCACCCACATGGAGCCTCAATTAATCCTTTTTCTTTCGGTTTGCGATTACGACATTCGCAGGATACCAGTGTGCAGCGGCCTATGGCGACTTCGGTACTCTTCGGTGTTCTTCGGGCCTGAGTCTCATGGTAACGTTTCTATCGGCTGGAAAGTCGGGGTTTGGCGAATACGCTGTATTGAGTAGGACTAATAGGTCTCACTCTTGTATTTTACTTATATGGCAAGCGCAGCCCTGTCGGATTCAGCGACAGCCGAAAATAAAAGGCAGATGTCGGCGTGCTTCGGCGCCTCTCCCCTCCCCTCGCCGCTACACGGCACCATGCTTCGTCATAGACTTTGATGTCTGAGCTTAGATACTTGAAGTTATATGGCCGAGACATTCTTTCAATGATTCAAAGTACAAAGTATCGGCCCAATTCGGTGATAAATTGTAGCTGGAGACTGAAGACTACAGGCTATCGATGCAAAGCCATCCTTCATATGCCACATGAAGCCTGCCGCATTGCTAATCCAACCCGTATTGCCTAAATTTGCTTTGCTTGTGCATTTATTCTCTAAATAGTTGAGCAAGCAGTGTACATAATTTTTTCTTTCGTTTTCCTTTACAACCCCTTTTTTTCTCATCTAGTTCTGTTTCACGACAGCAACCATGTCCACCCATGATACCCAGGAGCCGATGGCCATCATTGGCATGGGCTGCCGCTTTCCCGGAAGCTCTGACACTCCATCTAAGTTGTGGGATCTTTTGAAAGAGCCAAGAGATGTTCTCAGGACCGTCCCGAGCACGCGTCGTTGGAATGCGAACGCTTTCTTCCACGAAGATCCGGAGCACCATGGGACGTCGAATGTGCGAGCGGCCTATTTTCTGGATGAGGATCCAGCAGACTTTGACAACAACTTTTTCAACATCCAGCCAGCCGAGGCTGAATCCATTGATCCCCAGCAGAGGATGCTCATGGAGACGGTCTACGACGCTCTATGCTCGGCTGGACAGACCATCGAGGAATTACGCGGCTCTCCCACTGCTATTCTCGTTGGTGCTATGGGTGACGACTGGAGTGGTGCAAATTATAAGGACTGGGAGGCGCTTCCTCAGTACGCAGCCACCGGTACGGGTCGAAGTATCATGTCTAACCGTGTTTCATACTTCTTCGATTGGCGTGGCACCTCCATCACGCTGGACACGGCATGCTCCTCCAGTCTAGTGGCAGTGCATCTGGGAATCCAAGCTATTCGTGCTGGAGAATCCCGAGTTGCAGTCGCAGCAGGAACAAACCTCATCCTTACCCCAGGTATGTTTATCGCTTCTCCTGCTGTACAATTTTGCAAAACAACTCGCAGTGCAAGTAATTGACATCTGTTGCTTAGCTATGTACCTGGCAGAAAGCAACCTGCATATGGTTTCCCCGTCTGGTAGATCCAAAATGTGGGACAAAGACGTCGACGGCTACGGAAGAGGAGAGGGAGTGGCTGCTGTCGTCTTGAAGTCGCTAAGTGCGGCTATTGAAGACGGCGACCACATTGAATGCATCATCCGCGCGACTGGTGTCAATCAGGACGGCAAGTCATCTGGTATGACGATGCCCAACCCACTAGCTCAGGCTGATCTCATTCGCGATACCTACGCCCGCGCTGGTCTGGACCTGAACAATCCAGCCGACCGTCCCCAGTTCTTCCACGCCCACGGAACTGGAACACCGGCCGGTGATCCGAGAGAAGCTGAAGCCATCTTTCGCGCATTTTACAGCCATGGAGCAAATGACAAACTCTATGTTGGCTCTATCAAGACAATCATCGGCCATACTGAGGGTACTGCAGGACTAGCGAGTCTTATTGGCTCGGTTCTGTCGGTGAAGAATGGTGTCATTCTCCCCAACATGCATTTTGGAGAGCTGAATCCTAGAATTACCTCATTCTACGATAACCTAGAAGTTCCCACTGTTGCCAAACCATGGCCGAAACTACCTCCCGGCCAACCCCGCAGAGCAAGTATCAACAGTTTCGGTATGTCTGAATTCACCATCTAATTCTGATCTACAATTCTGATACTCCCAGGTTTTGGTGGCACAAATGCCCACGCAATCATCGAGTCATACGAGGCTAATCCGAGCACGCCCTCAGTCGGCGCCCTCTTCACTCCATTGACTATTTCTGCCGCCACAAACAAATCGTTGCGCGATCTTCTCTCGACTTACTCTACATATCTTCAAGCGAACCCTGGTATTTCTCTGCGCGATTTTGCCTACACCTTGCAGGAGCGCCGATCCACCCTTGCCTATCGCTCATTCATCGCCGCCTCTACTGTCGATCAGGCGGTACAGAAAATCGATGCCATCTTGGAAGCTAAAGAATCACCAGAACTTGCCGAAAAGCATTTCGCTGTAGCAAATACAAAACTTTTGGGAGTATTCACTGGTCAAGGAGCGCAATGGCCACAAATGGGGGCAGGTATTGTGAAAGCCTCGCCGTTCATGGCGAAGAAGCTGGAATATCTCGACTCAGTGCTGGCTTCCTTGCCAGAAACCGATCGCCCTCAATGGACACTTGAGAGTCAACTATTTGAGCCTGCATCTTCGTCGCGGGTTTATGAGGCAGCGCTTTCGCAGCCACTGTGTACAGCCGTACAGATACTTCTGGTGGATATGCTGGAGCTAGCAGGCATCCGCTTTGAAGCAGTCGTAGGCCACTCTTCTGGTTAGTCAACCATCGAACATATGTGCTGAAGTCTTACTGACTTTTTGATCGTAGGTGAGATTGCTGCCGCATACGCTGCTGGTTTCCTGTCTGCTAGGGATGCCATCATTACAGCATACTACCGCGGTTTTTACACGAAGCTTGCCAAGTCACCCAATGGGACGAACGGCGCGATGATGGTGGTTGGAGGATCTCTAGAAGAGGCCGTGGAGTTTTGCGAATCGGATGACTTTCGGGGCAAGATTCAGGTGGCAGCCCAGAATTCACCGTCCAGCATCACGCTGACAGGCGATGAGGACGCAATTGACCTCGCAGTCGGAATCTTCAAAGACGAGAAAAAATTTGCTCGCAAGTTGAAAGTCGACACAGCGTATCATTCGTCTCACATGCTGCCCTGCGCGGGCCCATACTTGGCAGCTGTTGAGGTCCAGGGCAGGGACGAATGCTCGCAGAACGACGACGCACCCGTGTGGTACTCGAGTGTCTATCCAGGCAGGACCATGTCCGCGAAGGATGTCGACTCACGTTATTGGGTTGACAACTTGACAAATCCAGTCATGTTTTCGCAGGCCATATCCGAAGCGGCGTACCAGAGCGGCCCTTTTGACTTGGCGCTGGAGGTTGGCCCGCATCCAGCTCTGAAAGGCCCATGTCTCGACACCCTGGAAGTAGCCACTGGCAATACGGTTCCATACAGTGGTATTCTTAGCAGGGACAAAGATGATGTTGTTGAAATGTCGAGCGCGCTTGGGTTCGTGTGGTCAGTTCTTGGAGCAGACTCTGTGTCCTTTGAGGCGCTTGAGAAAGTTGTCTCTGGAAGTAACAAAGGTCGCAACTTGATATCCAATCTTCCCAAGTACCCGTGGGACCACTCCCGCCAATACTGGAAGCTTTCGAGGCTTTCCGGCTTCCACCTGAACGCCCGGACGCCACCCAATCCTCTGCTGGGAAGGCGATGTGTTGATCGCGACACAACAGACAAAGTTCAGTGGCGTAACATGCTGAAGCCAAAAGAGATTCCATGGCTCAACGGCCATCAGCTTCAAGGTCAAACTGTTTTCCCGGCGTCCGGGTACATCTCTATGGCGGTCGAAGCCATCACAGCGGTAGCGGATCCCTCCAAGGACCTTTCCTTGATCAACGTGGAGAACTTCACCATTGATAGAGGTATTTCATTTGCCGACGACGATTCTGTAATCGAGTCTCTGTTTGCCTTGGACGATATACGTGCTTCTGATGGCGAGGTTACAGCCAAATTCTCGCTCTACTGTGGCAGCCCATATGACGGCACCAAGCCAATGACTGTCCATGCCAGTGGAGAGATCTCTGCTACCTTTGGCGCGTCTCGCCCCGACGCACTTCCTCATGCCAAGATGGAGGATTTTAACATGTCCAACATTGATGTTGATCGTTTCTATGGCCAATTTGAGCCGGTCAGGTACAAATACACTGAGCCATTCCGAGGTATCAGTTCGATCAAGAGGAAGAATGGGTACGCTACTGGAACGTTGGAGGATCAAACAGGTTCAGAATGGGAAGATCGTCTCCTGATACATCCAGCCATGCTAGATTCTGCTTTTCAGACTGGCTTTGCGGCATGGTGCTGCCCCGGCGATGGACAGCTGTGGTGCATTCTCGTGCCATCGCGAATCAAATCGGTCAACATCAACCCGTACTTTACTTCCCGAGGGATCGGCAAGCAAAAGTTCATGTCATGGGACTGCTGGTTGAACTATGCCAATGGAATCGCTACCCAAGACACCACAATCTTTTCCGAAGACAACTACCACACCTTCATCCAAGTCCAGGGCCTTGAGGCGTCCCCCCTCACAGCGCCGAATGCAGAAAATGACGTGCCGATCTTCTCGCGATTTGATCATCGTGTCGATCGACCGGACGGCAATGTTGCGGGCATTAACGAGCCCGCAGTGCTGGAAGTTGAAGACGATGTTGTTGAGTCAGATCGCCTCGCTTTTTACTACATTCGGCAGCTTGCGGAAAGCGTTTCGGCAGAGGAGCGTGAAAATGCGCTGCCTCACTACCGGCATCTGCTCAAGTGGGCGGATCACGTCCTGGATGAAGTTAAGAATGGCAGAAATAAGTTCCTTCCCGTCGATTGCCTGACTGATGGGGGGGAACGGTTTGCTCCCTTGTTGGAAAGGTATTCACTACTGGGACACGGGCGTTTTTGAGAGTGCTAACAATTGTCTCAGGAAGGGTCATACCGTCGACATTCGTCTTATTCAGTCTGTTGGGCAGAATCTTCCCACGGCAATTCGCTCAAACTCGAGTATGCTCGAGTACATGACAAAAGATGGGATGCTCGATAGCGTCTATGAGGAAGGTTTGGGTCTTGATCAGCCCAACCGCTGCATGGCGCATATGGCTAGTCTCGTTGGACATCGCTACCCGCGAATGAACCTCTTCGAGATCGGTACGTTAACCTTCTTAGCAAAAGTTGAGACTCTGCTTTTACAAATTTTAACAAGATCCTAGGCGCTGGCACCGGGGGCTCAACAAGATTCATTTTGCCAAAACTTGGCGACTATTTTTCGACCTACACATATACGGATGTCTCCGGCGGCTTTTTTGACGCTGCGCAGGAGCGCTTCAAAGACTACTCGGACCGGATGATCTACAAGACTTATAATATGGAGAAAACGCCAGCCCAGCAAGATTTTGTTGAGGGGTCGTATGACCTTGTGCTGGCTTCTTACGTTCTCCACGCCACCAACACGCTTCAGGCCACCTTGGCCAACATCCGCGCGCTCCTGAAGCCAGGTGGCTACGCCATTATTCAGGAGCTTACGAGCAACGATGTTCTGCGAATTAGCCTTCCTATGGCTGGACTGCCAGGATGGTGGGCTGGCGCCGACAATGGCCGGCCTTGGGGACCGGCACTGGGCCTTTCCCAGTGGGATGCTCTTCTTCGCGAATGCGGCTTTTCCGGCATCGATAGCGTGACTCCTCGGAACCACGCCTTATACCCTGATGCAGTCTTTGTTACACAGGCTCTTGACGATCGTGTCAGTCTACTTCGATCTCCGTTGGGATCTCTCGAGACTCTCGCACCGCCAACCGCACCGCAGCTTCTGATTGTTGGCGGCGAGACAGCGCCGGTGCAGACACTTGTTGGTGCGCTTCAATCGCTTCTATCATCTCGATACAGCAACCTGGTTCACATCCGTTCTTTCGAGGACTTGAACGTGATGACGATTCTTCCAAATAGCACAATACTTGTATTGTCTGAGCTTGAAGGATCTATAATGGCATCGCACACCCCCGATAAGCACCTTGCATTCCAGGCGCTCTGGCGTGAGGCTGGGATGGTTCTTTGGGTCGCCTTGGGCTCGCGATCTGAATCGCCACATTCTTTCATGACAGTGGGCCTCGGTCGTTGCATGCGATACGAACACCCAAACATCACATTGCAAATTTTGGACTTTGACACCATCGACGAACAGTCGCCATCTCTGATTGCTGAGGAGCTACTGCGATTCGAAGCTTTGATACTATGGGAAAAAGACGTCAATCGAAAAGACCTGCTTTGGTCTATTGAACCTGAGGTCTACTTGGAATCCGGACGTCGCATGATTCCTCGACTGAAGCCTAACACCGCGGCGAACGATCGATACAATACGATTCGTAGAAGAGTTGCTACGGAAATTGACCCACAAACAACTTCTTTGGTATTTTCCAATTTTGGCTCTTCCTACGAACCACAAGTTCCGTCCCCTCTACGACTCGCCACCCTTCCCCCGCTACCTGGCGAGACGAGATCAATTCGTGTGTCTCATTTTATTCTTCAAACGATTGAAGTTGCATCAGCCGGCACGTTTATGCTCTGCGCTGGTGTCGACGAGAAATCTGGAGATGCTTATATCGCATTGTCGCTTGCACTGGAGTCGCCGGCTCTGGTTCTTGCCGATTTTAGTCAGCCTCTTGACAAAAGCCATGATCCCGCCCACGCTCTTGCTGCGGTAGCTGCACATCTCATAGCATCAAACATCTTGAAGCTGGCCTCTCCAGGAGGTTTGCTTCTTATACATGAACCAGAGACAATCTTGTTCTTGGCTCTGGAAAAGCAGGCTCAGGAAAGATCTGTTCGTCTGTTCACCACAACCTCTTCCAATACCAAGGCTTTTGCAGGCTGGCAGTATATCCACGGTCGCCTCCCTCATCGATATGCCAGTAGAGTACTGCCGTCATCACCTTCTGCTTTCGTGGATCTTTCTTTATGTCCAGCTTCAAACGAAGCCGCTGATCTGATCAGAAATTGTATTCCCGATCATTGCGCCACTTTTACGCGAAAGAACTTCGTTGGCTCAGTCGTCGAATTTTGGCCTCAGGGATCGCGCAATAAGGTCGCAGAGCAGCTCCGAACCACTTGGCAGGCTGTCAAAGAGCAAAGTTTCAACAGAGCTACTGATTTATCCGTCATCGCGCTTGAGAAAGCCATCCAGCACCCGGCAGTTGGGGAGCATCTCGCAGTCGTGGATTGCTGCAGTCCAGTGATTTCCGCCACGCTTCAAGGAGTTGACACTGGAGCCATTTTCAAGTCAGACAAGACCTACTTCCTTGTTGGTCTTTCTGGAGAAGTGGGACAATCCCTCTGTCAGTGGATGGTTCAACATGGTGCCAAGTACGTGGTTATGACCAGCCGTAAACCAAAGGTAAACCCCAAGTTTATCGAGTCCATGGAATTACTTGGCGCCAGTATCAGGGTTTTGCCTTGGTAAGTTGTTCCCCAAAATGACAAGCGGAACATGCGAATGAAGAATGTGAGAAAAAGTATCTGTGAGCTAACTTGGGCGGTAGCGATGCCACGAATCGAGATTCTCTGCAGAGATGCCACCAAGAGATTTGCCAGACAATGCCCCCGATTGCTGGCGTCGCCAACGGAGCGATGGTCCTGCGCGACACACTGTTCGACAAGATGACCTTTGACGACCTTACGGCTGTTCTAAACCCCAAGGTTGTTGGTACACAGCTTCTGGACGAAATCTTCCATGACAATCCACTCGACTTTTTTATTGCGCTATCGTCGCTTACCGCGATAGTAGGCAACAGTGGCCAAAGCAACTACACTTGCGCCAACATGTACATGATTGCGCTAACGGCCCAGCGCAAGAAGCGTGGTCTGGCGGGCTCCGCTATGGCTCTGAGCTCTCTCATCGGTCTCGGGTTCGTTGAACGATCCGAAGAGCTGGATGAAGATTACTTTGCCAAGCTTGGTCACTACAACATCTCGGAGCGGGACTTGCATGAGCAATTCGCGGAAGCCATCATCGTGGGAAAGCCAGACTACGTCGAGAACTCTGAGATCGTCAGCGGGCTGGTGCCCATTTACGCGGATGCCAAGGTCAAGGCAAGATGGCGCACAGATGTCCGGTTCAATCACATGGTCATGGTGCGACCCGGCTCACAGACCTATGCCGGCCAGGTGGTCGACATGACTGTCCGCGCCAGACTTACAGTTGCCAAGACGCTCCAGGATGCATCTACCATCGTCAAGGATTCGTTTGTTGCGCGATTAAAGCGCATCATGATGATTTCCGATGAAGAAAATGTCAATGAAAAGGTGTCGCTTGTGGAACAAGGTATTGATTCGCTGATGGCTGTCGAGATTCGCACTTGGTTCTTAAAGGAGCTTGATGTTGACGTGCCTGTACTCAAGGTCATCAGTGGTGGTTCGATTCTGGATCTTCTAGCATTTGCGTTGGAAAACATTTCAAAGTCCATATTGAAAGCATCCGGATTGGAAACTGGACCTTTGTCAAAGCCTCCTACGAAGCCATCAGCTGTGCATATTCCCAAGCCTGTCACGCCGCCTGTCGCTGAGCGAGCAACCTCCCTTGCTGGGTCTTCCAGCAGTCCCTCTACCAGTCAATTTACTCCAAGGGCGGGCTCGGCGCCCAGTACTCCGTTGGAAACACCATTGAATGAGCTGGAGGAGACTCCGGTGTTGGGTAAGCCAGGGCAAGGTGAGATGAGCAGCCGCATGTCTTTTGGTCAGGAGCGATTTTGGTTTCTCAACGACTACCTGGATGATAAAAAGACGTTCAACATGGCCATGATGTTCAAACTCACTGGAAGCTTGGACGTTTCTCGAGTCGAGTCAGCCCTCCACACAGTTACTCAGCGACACGAGGCGCTGAGGACTCGGTTCTTCTGGTCTGGGCAAAATGGCGAACGGACTGGTATGCAAGGCGTGCAGTCGGACTCGCCTGTCCGTCTCGTGTCAAAGACCATTGCATCCGAAGCCGAGGCGAAGAACGAGTTGGAAAAGATGCACGAAGTAGTTTGGGATCTTGACAGCTTCGAGACTGTCAAAATCTCTCTTCTGTCTCTCTCCGATAATATTCACTATTTTGTTTGTGGATCACATCACATATCCCTCGACGGCTATAGCTTCAGTCTGTTGTTTGTGGAGCTTGAGTTTGCCTACTCTGGAAGAACTCTGCCACCCGTCGATTCTCTTTCTCCGTGCAGATCTCTGGCCGCTGAGCAGCGATACCGGTACGAGATAGGGGCCATGCAGAAATCCATCGACTATTACCGTGGCATCATACCCTCGGATCTCAAGCCCATTGAGTTGTTTCCTTTTGCAAAGTCCAAGAGGCGACCGGTTCTAGATCGATATGGTCACTGGGAGGCCAAAACAACGATCAGTTCCCTTCTCAGTGCAAAATTAAAGCTACTTGCTCGCAAGAATGGCTCAACAGCGTTTCATGTCTACTTGGCGGCGCTGCAAGTCCTGGTCTTCAAAATGCTTCCTGATATGGATGACTTTTGCATTGGTATTGCCGATGCCAACCGAAAGGAAAAGAATTACATGAATAGCCTTGGCTTTTTCCTGAATCTACTACCTCTTCATTTCAAGAGATCCAGCCTCGGCATCTCCATCGGGAACCTCGTCTCGGAGACTCGCAAGACGGTTTTTGCGGCGCTCGAGCACTCGGACCTGCCGTTTGATGTTCTTCTTCAGGAACTCCGGGTTGGACGATCAAATACCCACACACCTATTTTCCAGTTGTTCGTTGATTACCGACAAGTCTATCGTGACAGAGCGGTCTGGGGTGGATGCAAGACAAGCGACGAGACATGGCGCAATGCTCGTACAGGCTACGACGTCGCTTTCCAAATCCACGAGGCCGCTACAGGACCATCTTTGCTTTCGCTACACCTGCAAGATGGACTCTACTCCAAGCAGAGCACTGAGCTGCTACTTCGCTCTTTTTCCACAATTTTAGAGGCAATGACCAATGATGTAGATGCGACGATTGATACGCTTCCGCTTTGGGCCCCAGAAGATATCCAAAAGGCTCTCAAGCTTGGCAAAGGTAAGTCCACTAGCAATCATCTGTCAATTTTCCGCGCTGGCCTAACTCGAATCCTAGGGCTGGAGCTGAAGTCTCAGTGGCCGGCGACAATTTCTCATCGCGTCGACGATATGATTTCGCTCCATGGGACCAAGCCCGCGCTGCAGGACGGTTTTGGAAATCGTCTTACGTATGATGAGATGAACCTCCGTGTCAACACTATTACGGCGGCGCTCCTAAAGGCTGGCGTTTCATCCGAAGCCAAAGTCGCCGTCTTCCAAGCCCCTTCTTCAGACTGGATCTGCTCCATACTGGCAATCTTCAAAGTTGGTGCCACCTACATTCCATTCGATCTCCGCAACTATATTGGTCGCCTCAAGACCATTTTCAGAGCCGCCCAGCCCGCGATGATTCTGACAGACATGACCACGACGTCGAAGATCAAAGCCATCGGCGCAGATGGCACTACTGAAATAAATTTGGCGAAATTGGAGACCGATCCATCCCTTTTGAACTTGCCGAATAACGCAAAGCCTGAATCGACAGCTATTGTGCTGTTTACAAGTGGCACGACTGGTGAACCTAAGGGTGTCATCATGAAGCACAGCAATCTGACAGCTCACTTTGAGGGAAACTCCAAGTATTGCGGCTTGCCTTTCGGCAATTTGGTTGTCATGCAGCAAAGCACCTTTAGCTTTGACGTTTCTATTGATCAAACTTTTGTGGCCCTTGCTGACGGCGGCTGCTTGTACGTGGTGCCCGCGGATAAAAGAGGCGATCCGCATGAGATCAGCAAGATTATGCTAGAGCAGGGTGTGACTTACACGTCCGGTACACCTTCTGAGTATGAGTTACTTCTCGAATACGCACATTCGACATTGGCCAAGTGCACGAAATGGAGGTTTTCCTTTACTGGCGGCGAGTACTTGTCCCCCACTCTCGTTCGACAATTTGCCACGCTTCCGCTTCCAAACCTCAAGCTCTTTAACTGCTATGGCCCTGCAGAAATCACCAACGCGGCATTAAAGGACGAAATTGACTATCGAGGAGAGGAAATCGAGGCGCACACCATTGCCGGCTATGTTCTGCCCAACTACACCATGTACTTTGTGGACAGGAACCTCAGACCTGTGCCGATTGGTGTTCCAGGTGAGATCGTCATCGGTGGACCGGGTGTCACCGCTGGCTACCTGAATAACGAAGACATGACAAGGGCCCATTACATCCCCAACACGCTGGATCCGTCGGCAAGCAACACGACAGAGCAGCTGTACCGCACCGGAGACCTTGGCCACCTGCGCGAGGACGGCGCCGTGTACTGGGACAGCCGCATCGGAAGCGACAACCAAGTCAAACTTCGTGGATTCCGCATTGAACTGGCCGAAATCGAAGCCGTGATCGTCAAGCAAGCCATTGGCGCACTTCTATGCGCCGTGGTCAGTCTTCGCGGAGAAGGGGAGGGCCGCTTCTTGGCCGCGCACGTCGTATTTTCTCCGAGCTACCCCAGCACAAAGCGGCAGGATTTGCTGGATGAATTAAAGACGACTCTACCCTTGCCTCCATACATGCACCCGTCGGTGTTTGCTGTCCTCGATGACAAGCCTCTGACTGCGCACCTGAAGCTCGATCGCAAAGCAGTGCAGGCAATGGCGCTGCCAGAGGGTTGCCAGGCGCAGTCCGACACGACAACACTGACGGAAACAGAAGCCAAACTCGTGCATCTATGGCAGCAGGTGGTGCCGCATGAAATCTCAGGCCATCTGACGTCGAACATGGACTTTTTCAGTATTGGTGGCAACTCCCTGCTTCTCGTCAAGCTCCAAAGCCTGGTCAAGACCAACATGCACTCGGCACCACGACTTATTGACATGATGAACGCCAGCACGCTGTCAGCTATGGCCGCGACAATCACTTCCGCCGAAAACACGCACTCTATTGACTGGGATTTTGAGACTGCGGTGCCGTCCATGATGATCCCAGCTGGCAAGGCCACAACCGCTAACGTGTCAAAGAAAGCGAAGCAGTCTTTGTCTGTTGCGATCGCCGGTGCTACAGGCTACCTCGGGCGACATATTTTATCCCGCCTTATTCAGTCTCCCCAAGTTGAGCAGATCTTTTGCCTCGTGCGCAATGAAGAAAAGGCCTTGGCCCTCAAGTCAAGCCCCAAGGTCCAGCTAGTGGCCGCCGATCTGGCCAGTGAGAACCTGGGCCTAGACAACGCTTCCTTTTCCAGTCTCGCCCAGGCTATCGACTCTGTGGTTCACTGTGCCGCCAATCGCTCCTTTTGGGACAGTTATGAGAGTCTCAAGCCCGTCAACCTCGGAAGCGTAAAGGAACTGGCGCGGATGGCCCAGGCAAACAATGCTGCGTTGCATGTACTCTCGTCTGGCGCCGTCCTCACTTACGTCGACGGGCTGTCGCCTCCCGCAGATGGCTCGGACGGTTACGTGGCCAGCAAGTGGGCAGCCGAAGCGTTTCTGCAAAAAGCTTCGTCGCAACTCGGCCTCCGGGTCTTGATCCATCGACCTAGCTCGACGCCCGCGTCTCTCCCGCCGACTGACGCAGCAGCGGCACAAGCCCTCGCCAGCTTGGTGAATTCCGCCTGCGACCTTGGAAAGATCCCCGATTTTGGTAGTATGAGTGGCCATGTCGACTTTGCGCCCGTGAACGAAGTCGCGGATCGTATTGTGGCGTCCATTGTCGCCGATGCGACCGGCGCTGGAGTCCACGTTGTTGCGCATGAGGGGAACATGAGGGTGCACACTCAAGAATTTGCTGATCATCTGGAGGCGCATTCTACTTTGAGTCAACTTCCTCTTGAAAATGCTCTAGACTGGTTTGGAGAGGCAAAGAAGACTGGCTTTGACTTTTTGATCACATCACAAGATTTGGTCATGGCATCAAAGAACGGCGAAGAATTGCGTTCGCGGCGTTAAACAGCTACTGCATTTCCTTGTTGCATTTTTTGTACTTACTTTTGTATTTTCTTCAGCATTAATGTATTTCCTTATTTAGCTGACTTGTTTTCTTTACTACTCGTTTGCTTCGCTGCAACTACAATGAAGAATGTACGTTGAAGTGGCACATATTACATTGTCCTGAAATTGCCTTGCCTTATAGCTATGTGATTTTTGTATCTTGAGCAGGTACCTCAAAGCCCCATCTGCTCTCGTAACAGTGTTTTGACCAGCTGGAATTTCTTTTCCAGCCTATCGCCCTCCTCATTCAGGTTGCCCGGCGGCCCCAGAAAAGTCTCCTTGGTGAGTCGTGTCACCACCAAGCTCCGTAGCGCCGTGGCGCCGCGTCCCAGCGGCTTCTCAACCTCATGGACCGCTCGCTGAAGCATATTGAGGGCCATGTGTATCTTGCCGAATTCGGAGCATTCGTTTGGCCCCGCGAGCTCGCCCAGCTGCAGGAAGGGATTCGCGCCTAGACTCGCCGCTGTCGACTGCCATCGGAGACCTTTGCCACTTCCAGGGCAAGAGCCACGACTGAGGTACGTCTGAAAGTGGCCGAGCACGGCGCAATATATTTGCACCAACCAGTTGTGGCCGGTTAAGACGAGCAGGGACGTGGTCGTGTCGATCGCGGCAAGCTGCGCCTCGATGGCCGTGTCCGTGGTCCCAACAACAGTTGTTCTGCCCGGAACGGCAGTGACTCGAGCGTGGTTGTCCGAGCAAAAGGGCACTGTAGCCCGTTGATGTGTATTAACGCCTTTAAAGGCCAAGTTGGCAGTTGCACTAAATTCTTGCGAGAGATGAAGCACGCTACCTATAGGGTATTTGTCTAGCCCCTCGGTGCTGTCGAAGAGCCACTGTCCCAGTTCGAGCGTTCGAAGACACCGTTCCATCTCTGTAGCCACAGCGAGCAGCTTTCGTGCCAGCATAGAGTCGCTCACTATGGCGGCGCTGGTGAGAGCCGCAATGGACAGACCGGGTCCAGTCCCTGATGGTGGTGTGAACGAGGCCGCGGGAGGCGATGTGAGTGGTATGTCCCAGGACTCGACGTTGGAAGAATGCGTTTCACACATTCCCGTATCATGGCTCAACCAATCCCACTCTTTGTCACAACCCGAGCCTGCCAAACCGTCGATTCCTGAGCCTGGCTCTGAGCTTAGGCCTGCGATGGGGTTTGGCCCGAGCTCATCAGCTACTTCAAACATGAGACTCTCCCAGGCCCCCACGTTCGTCAGTATGTCTGGAGCGGTGGCGGGCTCTGTAGTATTGGGGAGCTCAGTAATTTGCGTAGATGATGTCGTATCCGCGGTCTGTGGCCCAGCTCTTGAATCGGACACGGATGCACAGGCATTCCGAGGACTCGGCGTCATGGTGGGTTGAGTGCCTGGCTCTGCCTCCGGAGCAGACAAAGCTTTTTGGCTATTGCTGAAACGGCTTGCCCGCCGGCGTCGCCCGAAAACGCATTGCACCTTGGCACGGTTACATCGCTCACAGCAGGGCGGTCCATTGGTGTGCGAAATCGGGATGCACTTGAGTTTATGGATTCTGCACCGGTCGCAAGATAATCTCAGCGACGGCAGAGCAGTGCCAGGAGGTGTGTCCGGCGGCGCCATCAGTGGCTAATTTGGGGGTCTTGTCGAGATTGTAGCTCGGGTACAGAGCTGTACAGCGGGTACAGTCCCTGTTGAGAAGACAAGGCAGAAGGGATAAGAGGGGGGGGGAGGTGGACACAGTCGTAAAATAAACAGTTAAGCCTCACTTGTGCGACGGGCCATCTAAGTCATCGCGCCACATCGCTCTGTAATCTCATGCAACTGTTTTTTCTTCTGCTTTCTTTCTTTCATACGGCCGCGCCTTGTTTAAGCCCACTGTCAGGGAGCTGTTACGCGGCGAAGGCGAACAGACTGTTGGTGAAGGACATTGTTGATAGAGTCCAACCAAGATGAGATCCATCCATCAGAACCCAGAGGCTAAAGACTCCCTATATATCCACGTGGGCTCTTACAGAGCATAGCTGAGCAGTAGCCATGAGACCTACAAACTCACAGCTATCAGCATGTCTCGGATGGGTTCTCTGGCTGAGACCTCGGCGCAGAACCACCACAGTTCCTGGTCGGCTTGGGTAATGGTGTGTGCCGCGGGCGGTGCGCCCCGGTGACTCGGCGTTAGCGGGTTGCCGAGCCGGATCCCAAATTAGTAAAAACTGGTGCAATCTGATAAGAGGACCTAGCTGAAATCGGCAGAAGCCATTCCAAGAAGAGCAAAGTACCGACCAGGCGACAGCTGCACGCCGCCACTGGGAGGCGGCGGCCCAACGAAAAGAACAGTTACTGGCGTCCTGTAGCTTCATGCGGATATGGCTGCCTTAGCTGACACACGGGATTGCCGCCGACAAAACCTAATGCAGCGCGCCACGAACCATACTTTGGGTGCTGAAGTACAAGCCGAAGCATGCAGAGTGCAGATCTGCTGTCAGCCATCGCACAGGTGAAGTCGGTCGGCACCTTGATATCTTGCACAGGTACTTTGCACTCGACCTCCCAACGATTTTGGAAACACTATTTCGCAGGCCTCGACTGTTGTGTTCCATCATCAAGTACGGTAGCTGGGCGCGTGAGTGCCCTACGGCGCATGATGGACCCGACTTGCAGTTGGGCACTTCAACATTGACGGGTCCTGGCACATTTCGGTCATGCGCCGGATAAAGCTCATCTACACCACCCCCGGTCTATGTTGTGTGGGGTAACAAAGTGTCCGATCGCGCGCATCGCATCCAATCGCGCGCATCGTGTCAGCCGCGTACGAGGGTTCTGTGTCACATTATCTCCTTGTTCAATACTCTGACTTTTACTTCAAAAATGTGCCGTCACATCTCATACGCATCTGCATCTCCAAATGGCGATAAAAGGTTCGTGCGCTTGCTCTGTCTCGGACGACATAAAGGTAGTGTGAGTGGAGGGGTACGCAATCAAACCAAGCAGCGGAGTTATCCGGGCCATTGAAAAATACATGCACGAAAAAATCACGCCTCTTGCTTCCTTTGTAACAATTGATTTCCGGTTGAATTTCTTAGCTCAAAGCTTCTATCTCGCGTAATCTATGCCGCCGCTTGCTAAAGCAGGTGCGTCGGGTCAGGACATGGCCAGCTTCGATGCAACCCGTGTTAGTCGAGCTACCCACATCCACCTGTAAAGGTCCAAGCATCATGGCGCATTGTGGCCGCAGGTATGCAGATTTCCCTTCCCTTTCCTATAGTCTGATGTAACTTGTGTCCATCGGCGCATCTATCCCACTCACTACTGGCGGGCGTCCTATACGGTTTGACTGATGTAGTCTTGGCGCTGGCGACCCAATCGGGTCAACCAAGCTCCCCACACCGGGGGATCAAGATATCCCGATCCAAGGCACATATGGAGCTAATTTGACATCGGGTGCTCGTGGTCTACACTATGTATAGAGCTGAGATGCTTGCGTCACACCCACACGCCGTGCTTCTTTCACCTGTTCTAGCTCGTTCAATAAATGATTCCAAATCAATATATTTTCCAAGAAATTATGCGCCCGACTTTTTGTTTTGCTACCTCCAACGCCGTCGTGCTAAGTGCAACCCTCTCAGTTACGTGAAGCCACATCCACCATTATTCTCCGGATGTTTCGGCATAGCTCTAGCCCTCGAAGGTGGGAAGACGTCGTGCAACAAGCTCGACGGCGATGGCTGGGCGCGCTCAATCGCTCAACATAACGGCTTGTGTTTAGTAGACAAGGGCAATGGACTGCATGTCAGAAAGCCGGCGAATGGGCTACCATCGCCGAGAAGGACAATGGCCTCTGATCGGGTTTCTACTATTGTTGGCTTCTAATGAAGGCACTATTTCGCCAAACTATTCATTCCATCTCACGCATTTGATGCTCAATTTGCTTGACCAGTGACAGGCAGGGCCTCACTACAGACAGAGCCAGAAACAATGATCCCGGCGGAGCACAGTTGAAAAGCGACCGCGTGCTACTGCTACATTGCATTAGCTTACCAGCAACGTGTGACATCTCCAATTCTCGCGCAAATGTTTGTTGCTGGAGCAGGATGGTCGCGTCCATCATACATTTGGTAATGACATCTTCTCCTAGCCAACAGAATACCGAGCCAGTCTCACCAGACTGGCAACTCCCGTGGCGTATAAGATCTAGCCCCCAGACTTCATCGTCACTCGACAATTTAACGATCAACGTCAGTGGCGGCGCCGTGGCTGCCGAGCTGATCGGGTCTACAACCACCCCCCTGCTTATGTTGCCGAGACAGGTATCCCCAGATTGCCGGGATACGGGGTAGCGACTGAGATCGTCGGGCATTAAAGTACTAGGCCCGGGTGGCATGGATATTTCCAGCGTGACGAGAAAAAATGTGCCCGCATCGTCTGGCATTTCTGCGCAGTCTCTCAAACGGTTTAACAAGACACCAGTAATCTTCACTCCACCAAGCTCGAGTGCGTTGACCAACCCTACCTACAGGGTGCCAGTCTAGCGTTGTTTTGACAGCATTGGTCCTCAAGAAAATGACACTTAGCAGACGCAAAATTGAAACTAGCACCTGCCAAGCGGCCCTGGGGCATCTCCATCGCAGAGACTCCGATCCGGGGTCGGCGACGACGCCTATTGAATTGATAGGAATCACAATTGGCATGGCAACACGCCGGACTCTTCCTTGGCCTTGGGGCTGCTGCTCACATTGCTGGCTGGCTGGGTGTGCTGCTTGCCAACCAGTCGTCGGGCTCGTCGTCTGTACTGTGCAGTTTGCGATCGTCAAGACGGCGCCGCTGCTGCCAGTTTGTAGTTCTCTTGTTTTACATACTCATTACCTCATTGACTTGGCGTAGGCTTATCAATGGTGCCAATCTCGTTGAGAATGTCATGTTTGCCGTTACAGCCGTCTGCGAGCTCTCTGGACTCTCGACACTACAAGCACCTCTGTGATCCTCCTCGCTTCTATCGTGACGACGATGATGGCCGGAACATCGCCCATCATCGTCAATGGCGAGGCTTAGTTCTAATTTTCCATGCTGAAACTTCTCCGGGTCATCTTTCTCGTCATTTATCTTTTGGCTTGGCTGTCGCGCTCGGCGGGCGTTCGTGGCGGTCCGCTGGCAACCGCCGGAATCCGCGAAAGTCGATCCCCATTGCTTGCAAAAACGTCTTTTTCCGCGTCAATTCATTGTACCTATTTGCCAGTCCTAATTGTCAATAATTAAGTTTCCCGCAGTAATGCCTGATTGCTGTCCTTTGAAGACCCTTGTCTCGTAACTCTTGGTTATTTGCTTGGAGAGTCTCGTGACTTGCTTGCTCCTCCTCCGCGGTCAAAGGGATAAGCACGTAACAGCTATGCAAAAGATTCCGCCACTAGTCAAGACATCGGAGTGGAACGGCAAATCAGCGGGAGGACATAACATCCTCATTGCAGCAAGACACCCCATCACTCTGCAGGTGGCAGACGTCAGCCTATGACAAGTCTCACTGATAAAGTGTCGAATACAGATAATGACGACCTGGCCGCAAATTCTGTTGTTGGTAGCATTGTAGTGACTCTCTGTTGATTAGCTGTGCTCGGCTTGTCATCGATGGCCGACGTGGACTACCACCTTGAAATTGCCCTACCAGCGTGGCTTTCGGAGCTGTCTCCCAACCCGTGAGAAGGACTCTTTTTGTGGCGCATAGTTAAAGAAATTACCAGCCAAGCCGTGTTTTTTGGTCTGCGGGCTACCATGTTTGTCCGCCATGTTTGTCTGTGGGCTGTCACAGAGCCCACCGATTGAGAACCGAAACTTCTTCCGGGTAGGGCGGCTCGGGACGCGAATCGAACTTAAAATACCGGGCTACAATTTCGGCCAAGGCAGCACGCATCGACTACAAACTACGCTTATTATATCCAGCTAGCCTTTTTATCACTAGAGACAGAGGAACCTTCGCCCACACTATGACGCTGCTCAATGGAGTTAATGATCAATATTATTATAGTGTGATGTAACATGGAACCGCTTGGCAGTGGCTGGGAGAAAATTCAAATAGGCCAAAGTGAGGTAAAAAGTGGCAAAGAAATGGTTGTCAGACTAAAATTGACTCTTCTTTTGCCAAAGTTATCTAATTTTGAAGAGGACGTGAAAAGCTATATCAGAGTTCCACCAGGACTTGCCCTTCTACGAATATTGATACGATCTATGACTCGACTTACAATTGCCTCGACGAAGATCTTTGGCTTAGTTTCCATGTTTTGACACATCATTCATTGCCCCTGCACACCCGTCAGATAATCGAAATCTGCAACCGACGCCATTGGCACATGTCCGATAGTGTATCGCGCGCTGCCGTAATACTCCCGCATGAGTTGCTGAGAAGGTCCAGTGTATTCTTCAACATCATCCTCGTCTTCCTCAAGCTCTCCATCACCCGCCAGCTCTTGATTTTCCTCCATTTCTTCATCTTCAGTGACATCGTCGTCTTCCTCAAGCTCTCCACCACCCCCCTGGTCTTCAATTTCCTCCATTTCTTCATCTTCTTCATCTTCTTCAAGTTCTTCATCCTCATCATCTCCCTCAAATTCGTCTTCTTCAGCGGACGAATCATCTCCATGTGCATTTTGTCGCCCTGCAGCTTGCCCTATCTGTACTGCCTGCATTGGCTGCATTGGCTGCATTGGCTGCATTGGCTGCATTGGCTGCATTGGCTGTATCGGCTGCATTGGCTGTATCGGCTGCATTGGCTGCATCGGTTGTATTGGCTGCATTGGCTGCATTGGCTGTATGGCCTGGCCTGCCTGTGCAACTTGCATCACCTGTGCGCCACCGTTGCCTTGCGCATCGTTGGCATCTTCAGGAACATTCTTGACAACGGGGTGGCCTGTTTCTCCGGCGGCGCTTTGATCCAAAGGCACGGTGACCTGTGACAGTTCACGGTACTGTTGGCGTAGTTCGCTAGGTACGCCATAGATACGCATCGAATTCACTGCGTCCATCACTTGGCGATGCTCTTCAAACGCCCTTTCTCGTCTTCGTACGGCAGCTTCAATCCTGACTGGTCTCTCCTCTTGTGGCTTTTCTGGCGCATGGTCTCGCCCGAGACGTAGCTGGCAAGCTGGTTCGACTTCTGGTGGTGCTCCAGAGCCTTCTCCTATCGCAAAGTTGACAATGTAGCTCCTGAGCTCTCTAGGGATCTGGTGTTGGAAGCAAATGAGATCAAGTCTGGAAGCTTCCCACCACCATGCTACACTCTGTTGAGGCACATAGCGAGTGGAGCAGAGAATGTAATGCGGATCAGCGAGATGCACAGCAAGTAACTGAACATGGCCAGGTTTCGAGTCATCTTCGAGGCTAAAGGGCTGAAATTTGTGCTGTAGTGCGTTCGGGTATGTAATTGTACGACCTTCTGGGAGAGCGACGGTTACAAGCTCCTGGAAACGAGGCGCAGTCGCTTCGCCAACAACTGGTGATGCCGGTGCGACAGAGGGGGCAAAATTGCTGCATCTCATGTCACTCCGTTCATTCCAACTCTTGAGGTTCGTTTCGGTTCGAAAGGAAATCTTCAAAGAGTCCGGTTCAATATTTTGTTGCTCTAAGCATACCAGAGTCGTAGCGACTATTCTCTCGTTGCGATTTCCGTTCAGATCCCAGTCAAATCGCCTATTCTCCAGTCAGTACAGGCCATTTGCAATGATGCCAGCGTCAGTTACCGAGCATTTTCTACTGGCATGGAGCCGTCTGGGTTTAGCTCTATCCTGCATATCTCAACATAAACCTGCAAGCCGCGATCTCGGAAGGCTTTGCTCAAGGAGATGTTGCCGTAAAGCTTCTCTGAGTTCGAATATTCTCCATCCATAGCTTGTTTGGGACTCCAACCTCCATTTTCTGGGGCAGCTTGTGTTCCGTGGCTAACGACTCCGTTTGCCCATTCCGAGAATTTGTTCAACTTGATTGTGCAAAAACAAGCCGCATTTGACGCGAGGGTACAGGAGCTGCAGCATCGCGGCTGTGGCTTGACCCGTGTGCCGCTTCTTGGAAGAGACTTATAAAGCAAAACTTGATTCCATTCCGGAATAGACTCCGAGATTAACCGTTCGATTGCCGTATATATGAGACGGTGTCTGTGGGGGTGTAGGTTATTGATCGGAGAAATAAACTGCACCGCGTTCCCATTGCCCATGAATTTGATGTCCGAGGCGAGCCACTGGGAGCTCTTTGAGTAATACTGCATCTCCCCACTCCAATCATCAGTATCCCAAAAGGGCCTCGGGGGTACAATTCCGCGGCCAATACTGGTTACGAAGTTGTCAAGAGTGACTGTGACACCGTCCGCACGTAATGGAGACTGCGCAAAAACGAATGGGTATAGCCATGGGGACGACGAGCGACATTCTGTCTTCTTCTTAAGAAGATCTAGCAGACTTGTGTGCGCCAGTCTGTCCGATTTGCACACCCGCGAGGCGGAGTCAATCGCGAAAATGAACTGTGGCGTCTTGATGTAATCTTTGGCCTTCTTCAGCAGCTCAAAGATACACCACTCCCAAATCGCAGGGTCAGTGATGTACCCAGAAAATGCAGCTTTTCTCCATTCTCTGACGGCGTCAAAGTCGAATGCGTCCAGCTGCCAGTTTTTCTGGTCGGTGATGTAATTGATAAAACGAAGCAGGCCAATCTCTTGAGCACACAGTCTTTCTTGCTTCCAAGCTCCAAACCCATGCGAGAATTGAAGGCTAGGTAGACGCTCGAAGTTGATAGCGACATGGATTCCAGGTACATGCCGTGGCCCGCCCGTGTTGTTCCATTCAACAAGCTTGTCACTGGCTAGGAAGCTTGGATACTCGGGCTCGGCATTGACTCTCTCGACTATAGCGTCGTTGCACCTTTCGCTTAGAAAATTGCACAGAATAATATCCAACAGATGGAAGCATACCTCGCCCATGGCTAAAAAGAAGCCCCATATCTGGCATGTTAGAGCCTACGCTAAATGCGTAGAGGTCCCGAAGTAGCAACAGCACTTGGAAGCGCCCGAGCAGAACGTTATTTGAAATGGAAGATATGTAGCTGCGCTAATATATCGCCGTCCGTAGCTAGATATTCTGTGCCACAAAGATGCTGATTTGCAATGTTGTTGCGCAGTCGAGAGAAATTGTTGGTTGGCCATCGATTTGCGACAGGCTCCCTAGCGATCAGGCTAGCCCACAATCGCCCATGTCCTTGCTCCTTGGTCCCGTTACTAGGCTGACAGCGAGAGGTACCTATATAATGATGGGGAATTCGCACTGTGTTTTAGTGGCTCCCAGACTGTAGACTCGAGCAGGTCTGACGCCTCGTTCGTTTAGTCGGTTGTGGACTTGCCGTTGTATGGCGCCGCTTTTGAGCGACCGCTTTTGAGCGACCGCCGCTATCATTGTAAAATATTGCCCTAACTACGGAGTACATAACCATTTACGGCCCGATTGATGGCGCAGCCACACAACACTTCTCCAGAGTCGGTTGTTATTACCACGGCATACGAAATGATTGGGTCGCCCTGGTCAGGACAGCGGCAACAGCGCTGATATTCTCTCTCGAAATGCTATATGATGCAAGAAATTTGCATCGAACACGGCGACCTTGATGCTATTTGGAGATTGAACAACGGCCCGCTGAATCGCTGCCAGTATCTAAAGCGCTGCATCACCGAGATCAGCATCCAATCACGTCCAATGGCATGCCACACGCACAAACATATACTCGCGGGTCATCTGCCATCAGCACAGTATAGGTCCGTTGATTCAACCAGTTCGATGGCCTCCTGTTGAGCCAGGTGGCCCACTCCGCTAAGGGCTGGGTGGTGCATTTAGCCTGGCCATCCTCTTTGCCCATCGTGCGGGCCTCTGCAGGTGGTTGCTACGAGGAGAGGGGCTGATCCTCTCCGCCACGGATTGGGACAAACTTGAGGTCAGGCTCGTGCGTAATCTTTGATGTTACCAGTGTGCATTCGGAAGGTGGCTGGAGAAGGCCATCACCTTTGTGTAGCGACTATGTCCCGTGTCCAGCACGATGAGCAACCAAACTAAATGTTCCTAGACGAGAAGACGGAACGCGTGCGTCCAATCCCGCTCGGCGAACTTGCCCGGTGGAGAGTCGCCTGGGCGCTTGGCATGTGCTCACAGAGTTTCATTTACTAGTGTCTGATCCTTGCAGAGTGAAGTGACCGGCTGGATGCGCGAGAGATGGAAACTTGGAGTGAGAGCAGATAACAATGCGGGTAACTTGACCCGATAACTCCCTTTCAAGGGGTTGGTTCAAGAGACGTCAGCCATAAGAGAAAAAGTGCTTCAATCCGACGACTTCAATTGCGTAGACGGCGCAGGCAGCACGATTGAGATTTAACTGAAGCAATGTTGAGTGTTTTCTCTCCAGTATGCCAGCCCCGACTAATGTCTTGTCACCTAGCCCCCGGTACCACACTTCCAAGTGTGACTCTATGAGTAGCCCTTCTTCCGTACTTTGGGATGCGACCCTCGAAGATTGTCTTTGCCCAGGTCGAGACGTGGATGTATAGCCAGAAGTGCACACAATTCCTGCCCTTCTTCATATCCCTCAACTCCATTATTGCGGTGGCAAGGCAGCTAACGTTAGAGTCAAGTCACTGAAACCAGCTCCGTAGCCCAGTCGCCGTAAGCATCAGTACCTTTGTCCACGCCCCGCTCACAGTGCTACCAACATACGACCTCCCTCGTTCAAACGACAACACGTCCCGGCTGCCACAGCAAGCATGGGAGGGCGCAGGAGAACATCGCAATCCTGCATTGATTGCATGCATCGGCCGAGGCCCCCAATTTGTGTCGGTCCCGTTGGTAGCTGCCCGGTGATCGAGCTCGGAAACAACTCACGAGTACTCCTCCGGACTGCCATCCCGGAGACGCTGATGGGCCCACCACATGTATCAGTACTTCTCCTCATGAGAGGGGCGGGGAGCGCGACAAAAGTCCCTTAACTACTACGTAAATAGTCTCTAGAGGATAAATAGGATGGGATGCGCACTGTACGGGGCCGCGGGAGCAGGCAGCTCCCGGTTTCCTATGTGACTGACCAGGTTGTGCAGGTTCTTCCTGTACACGTCCGAACCAACGAAAAATAACCTTCCCACTATGAATGTGAAATTGGCATTCGTGTGCGCTATCGCGGCCAGCCCGTTTGCCCTCAGTGCCCCCCGCCCAGGTAGAGATCGACCAAGGACAACGGTTATTGTATCTGACTGACCTTGTTATTGCCGCAGACGGAGGAGGGCACGCGAACTTCGTTGCGCCACCTACACAGAATTCGCGATCAATATCATCATAACCCGATTTTCACAACCCGGGTCCTGCTGACTGCCTTTTCAGGGGATGGATCTTTGCTTTTTTCGCACCGACCGAGGTTTCATTTTCTAGCATTCAATAGAGATCGTTCTTTAAACCCCACAATACTCGCTGTATGGCTTGACGTGCATATGCATGTCTTTATTCGTTAAAAGCCCTCCTCGGACACGTCTCCCACAGCCAGCAAGTACCATAACAAAGAGGCGCAGCGACATGCTAGCTATGCTCCCAATTACAACTCCGAACATGTCGCAAAAAAGTCCAGCGCCAGGGCGACAGTGCGACACCACAACCGCCCGGCGATGGTAGCTTACCATGGGGCGGGGGGGCAAATTTGCAGGGGTCTTGTCAACAGCATGTGTGGATTTGGATTGTTAATTCTCCAAGGGCCTCTGTCGAATGCTCTCTTGGCAGGAACTGAGAGCGGCACAGCGACACAAGCACCCAGACGATTTCAGCCGAGCCAAGCCCAAGGAGCAGGATAGCGCCCCTGTGTGGCCTGTGCCAACATCAACGGACGGCTGGCGTCGTCGCCCGCAGTCCGCTTGTCTAGATCAAGCAGGAGCAACAAAAGTTCCCCTCAATGCAACCCTCAAGACCCAGATTTCGTCTTTGGCGAGTGTCAATTGGCTCTCAATCATGGCGCTATCGCAGGGTATAGGTACTGGCTCCATCATCCCTGCTGACGGACGAGTAGAAACTGCAACCATGGTGGTGTGGAGGTTCCCCCCAGTCCGAGCTAGTGGGAGGTGCAGATACATTCGATCCAAGCCGGGAGCTCAAGCCGTCTGGGCGTCTGGGCAACCCCCATGAGGAGCTGTTTGATTACCAGATTACGGAGGCTGACAGCACACTAGCTGGGCAGCCACATCGCAGCCGGCCGCACTTCGCCATGGCTTGGTAAAATGCTCTCCCCCCCCCTGCTTAAAATCCAGCCGTCCTGAAATCTTACTGTTGACGCTTTGCTTCCGAGTATCTTCTGAACCACACTGCGTTCTACTTTCGACACAGCAGTCACAGAGCGGGCTGCATCATACGACTATGGCTCTGCCTGGGGATGACCTGTGGTGGCCGTCGGTCTTCCCCATCTTTGACTTTACTCTGAAGTTTGAGGAAACCATTTTTGAAATTCTCCCTTCCTCGCTCTTTCTAGTTTGTGGATTGGCGGCATACGTATACTACCGTCGACAGCCGGTCTACATTCACGATGGGCCATTGCTCTGGCTGAAGCTGGTAAGCGCGTCATGGTAGCATTTTCGCTTCATTACCCCGCAGAGCTAACATTTTACTTTTAGATTATGAGCGCTCTCTTGGTTGGTTTTCAAATTGCCATCCTCGCTCTCCGATCGATATATCGAGATTACCACACCGATACGACTTTGGCCGCTACATCCTTGAACCTTGTCGCAGCCATCAGCCTTTGTGCTGTCCTCCACATCGAGCATCAACATGCCGTAAGATCTTCCGCTTTTATTGGTCTGTACCTCGGCATGCGCATTCTTTTGGATGCCGCACAGAGTCGCTCATACTTTGAGCGAAGCTTTCCTTCTGTCGGTGCCCTCTTCATTATGGCCGCCATTGTGCGGCTCAGCCTCCTCATCCTTGAAGAGGTCCCAAAGGTCAACTTGATCATCGACCCGATTATTCGCAATTCCTCCGGCGGCGAAGCAACTAGTGGCTTCTGGAGCAGGTCACTATACTTCTTCCTCAGTCCGGTATTCCGCGTTGGTGCCCGAGGTACTCTCCTCATGGAAAACCTCGTCGGTATCGGCGTGGAATTCGACTCAGAAGTTCTGCACACCGAATTAGGTAAACACTGGAAACCGGAGGATTGGAACCGGCCGCATGCTCTTTTCTTTGCTTGTTGCTGGGCTTGGAAGGGTCCCATTCTTGCCGCCCTATGCCCTCGTCTGATACTTATTGGGCTGTGTTTTGGGCAGCCTTTTAGTATGCAGCGGGTGATTGCTTCCGTGGAGGAGGGCAAAGATACGACCCAGACAAAATCTGGCCTTGTTGGGGCTGTTATTCTAACATTTGCTGGGTCGCCTATTTGCAAAGCTATTGCCATGCAGATGGTCTACCGACTGCTGACAAGGTTTCGAGGCGGCCTAGTCTCTCATCTGCTAGACAAGAGTCTCCGGCTACCAATGCCTGAAGCTAAGAAAAACGCTGCTATCACTCTTATGACAGCAGATTTCGATGGTATCAGTGAAGGACTTCCACTTTGCTTTGATATTCCTTTCTCTTTTATTGAGTCAGGAATTGGAATCTATTTCCTAGCCAAGTTCATCCATCAATCTGGCTTTGTTATTGTTTTTCCTCTTATTATCGCCACTATTGTGGGTATTATATTTGGAAAGTTTTTAACTCCAGCGATGAAGAATTGGAACCAAACAATCCAGACTCGAGTGGCCAAGACGTCGCAAGTTTTGGCACAGCTTCCTGCCAGGAAAATGCTCGGTTTGGGGCCAAAGGCCATCGAATTTGTCCAGCATCTTCGAGAGCTTGAAATACGGGCTTCTCGACGATATCGATCTATTCAATCTGGTGCAATTACATCTGCTACTCTGGCAGATCTTCTCACCCCAACGATTGTCGTCGCGGCTGCTTTGTTCTGGAATACCCTAGGAGAGGAGCTGTCCCCAGATGTCATATATCCAGCCTTGGCTATCGTGGCCATTGTCCAGGCCCCGTTAGCACGACTCTTCAGAGCATACCCTCTCACCATGGCTATGATGGGATGCTTCGGTAGAATTCAGACATTTCTCGCGCATGAGGAACATAATGACGACCGTGTACTCTTGGGCAACGAGTCTCGTGAGGTCACAAGAGTCTGGACCACGACGGTCGGCGAACCTGTCGCGACGACCAGGACAGTGCAGCGCGACCCGTCTCGCGTGATTCATTTCGATGATGTGTCTATCTTTCCACGTGGTTCAGACAAGATAGTTCTCAAGAATGTCGATTTGTCCATCGCCCCTGCGTCAACAACGACGATCTTCGGTCCCACAGGCTCTGGCAAGACCACCTTGCTCCACGGCATGCTTGGCGAGGCAGAAATTAAAGATGGGATCGTATATATTGACGATGTTCCTATCGCACTTGTCGGTCAGACAACTTTCCTGCCCAATTTGTCTATCCGAGATTGCATTGTAGGGTCATCTGAGTATGACGAAGCATTGTTCTATCAGGTGCTCACAGACTGCCAACTCTTGGAGGATATTGAGCAACTCCCTGGTCGCGAAAACTACGTTGTGGGCACCGGCGGTGTGCGTTTGAGTGGCGGGCAGCGCCAGAGAGTTGCCCTTGCGAGAGCTGCTTTTGCCCGGGCATCTATTGTTCTCCTGGACGACCCATTCAGTTCTCTTGATCGCGTTACGGCCAGGTCTATTCTCCACAGTCTCTGTGGCGCGAATGGACTCTTTCAGCAATTCAATTGCACCGTTATCATTACGAGCTACCTACCGGAGTGCCTCGATATCTCTGACAAAATCGTCTTCCTTGATGGCAAAGGCCATCTGTCTTGTGAGCGCGGCGGTGTTGACCCAGACTTTCGATCGCAGATTATGAGTTTACTGCGCCAAGAAAGCAACAACCCAGCGAAGACAGCGCTAGAGGATGAAAAGCCTGTGCAACCTTCAGCTTCCGCAAAGTTTCACGGTATCCAGCGAATACAAGAGGCCGCGCACCAGAAGGGGGACTGGCAACTTTATGTCTTCTGGATGCATGAAATTGGTCGCATGGGCTTACTTGTATGGCTCGTCCTCATTGGACTCACTGGTCTTGGAGACGGTCTCCCTCGGGTTTATCTCAAGTACTGGATTGAGAACGCGCCGACCAGCCGATTCTACTTCATTGGCTATGCTATTCTTCCTTTTGTCATGGCTTCTCTCTGTGGAGGTAGTGTCTACTACCTGTTTAACCATTTGTGTCCACGCGCCTCGCTCAGCTTGCACCGGAAACTGGCATATACGGTTATGAGTTCAACTCTTGGGTTTCTGAGTGGCACCGATTCTGGCTCTATTCTGAATAGATTCAGTGTCGATATGGATATTCTAACCAAGAAAGTGCCACCAACATTGCACAATACATTTTACTATGGAGTTGGCAGCTTAGTGCAAGTTGGTATCGCTTTATCTGCTGCTACGTATATGACAGCGCTTATTCCTGTCATCATGATAGCCCTCTTCTTTATTCAGCGATACTACCTCCGCACGTCTCGTCAGCTTCGACGTTTAGAACTCGAGGCGCAAGCCCCCTTGGTTACGGCTCTGCGAGAGGCTGCAGATGGATTGGTCTACATACGAGGCTTTGGCTGGCAAGAGCGGATTATGGATGAAAGTCTTCATCTTCTGAATGAATCCCAGAAACCGATATATTTGCTATATTCGGCGCAGCAACTGCTAAGTCTCGTCACCGGACTCCTTGCAGCTTTCATTGGAATATTCCTTGCAATTCTGACGCTCTTTACAACAACTGGCTCTTCTGGAAACTCTACAGGGCTTTCTTTCTTGGCTGTCGTCGTACTAGGAAATGCTTTTAACCAGCTTATCCTTGCGTGGACAGCATTGGAGACGGCTATTGGCTCGCTCTCGAGAATGCGATCCTTCATGGACGAGACACCTACCGAATCAGATGCAGGCACGAAGGATCTACCAGAGTTTTGGCCATCAAGAGGACACATTGAAATGAATGACGTGTCTGCGCGATACAGGGCAGATGAGAAGCGTCAGGCACCTGTCTTGAGAAATGTCTCCCTTTCAATCGCACCCGGTCAGAAAGTTGGATTGACCGGCCGCACGGGTAGCGGCAAGTCTTCGCTGTTATATACGCTTCTTGGATTTCTTGACTATGACGGCACTATTAAGATCGATGGTGTCAATATCGCGACTGCACCACGGGACCAGCTCCGAGCCCGGATCATTACGATATCACAGGACCAAGTTGAGCTCGACGGCACTGTTCGAGATAATCTGCTTCCTTTTGACAAGACGTGGGGCGATGAGTCTGCTCAGGTTGACGAGAAGGGGCAGGAAGAGGCTCAGAATAGGGATAGGACTGCCCGGGAGACGCTTGTGCGACTACGAATCTGGGATAAGGTTGAGAGAATGGGAGGGCTAGATGCGCCCATGGAAAAAATCGGCTATTCACACGGTGAAAAGCAGCTGATGTGCATCGCGCGCGCCGTCGTGCGCCGTCGTCTGACCGGCAGTAGGCTTGTTTTAGTAGACGAGGCAACTGGCACTGTTGATAGCTGGCGCGATCAAATCGTCCGCGAGATTATGAAGGAGTACTTCCAGGGATGCACCATCCTGGTTGTCGCTCATCGCGAGGAGAGCATTGCTGACTCTAATGTGACAGTCAATATTGCCAACGGGCGGCTGGGAAAGCCTGAGGTTCACTATTAAAGTATGGAGACGGCGTTTGTTTGGTTTTTGTCCATAGGTTATCAACATTGCACACATGGCATTATTCAGTTTCGCTTCCACCGCTTGGCCGATCGTTGTATATTTACCCGATTGAATGCTGCCTGAAGGGCGCTATGTGATGTGGTTGGTAATACAGCATACGTTTGACGGCTGGAGATGATGTACCAGCATGCCCATGCTACGTTTACACAGTTGCGTCATGAATTTGATCTGGCAGCGACAGGAGAAATGATACCTCTAGTGGGGGCCTTCTTCGACATGCTGCTCGTCTGGTGATGATCATGACAGGCAGCCCGTGGCTTCATCAGGCAAGAAAGACAAGGAGGTGCCCTGATTTCAGCGGGCGCGAGGCCACTAAAAGCGGGCGACCAGGGGACTGGAGCCAAGCTTTGGGGCTTTGCAGCGCTAGCCCAGGAACCGCCTCCACTAAAGGGCCTGGCGGCCGCCACTCAGGACCTGAAAATAGAAAGACGATCCACTGGCGATCCGCTGGTTGACCGGGCAAACAGAGCACGCTTGCCTGCGAAAAGCTGGTAGGGTAAATTTAGGCGTGGGCACGTTTCAAGGCTCTGCCAGCGCGGGGCAGGCTGGTCTACAGCGGACGAGGCCGCTGAAACGGTTCTTCGCAAAACCTCCAAACAGCGACGCTCACCCCATCATCCCGAGATGCATGCCTCGCTCCCCTCAATTACGTACCTACCGAGAGTTGCAACAGTCCATACCTGAGATCCATATCGATGCGTCACAGGACCCCTCATGCTTGACATCAACAAAAGCCTAGGTCTCGCGGCCTCGTCTCTCATTCCGTTCCCTCCCACCGCGTGTCTCTCCTTCACTGCCAACACCACGCCACGCTCGCCTGAGACATTTCAAAGACAACAAACCGAGTCGCGAAGCACCATTCATTAAGAAAACCACAGTTGGCATCGCCAAACCTCACTTCGTCATCCAACTACGACTCCCCCTACATTCATTACGATTTATTTGCTTTTCCACAGCTCTCGCTTGATCCCCCGTACCCGTCCAAACGGCTACCATCGACCGCTCTTTATTTTGCTTCTCTCGCCCACCGGTCTGCGAACGAGGAACCTTTTTCTATTCTTTGTTTGGTTTCCATCTGTTGTCAACCGACCGACCGCTACCTCCAGTGCCATAACCCTAAATTTACCACTGTCCCACCACCCCTGTCTAGTCGAAACGAGGCGATAATCCAAGGGTTCAAGATATACCCCAGCAAGGGGCAACGAAACTAGACATTCAGCCAGTGGGCAAGGACGAAAAGAACAGCCGGTGCTAGTGCCAGGCCAACCACCACAGCCACCAACGCCAATCTCTCGCGCTGCTTCATCACCCTCATCGGCACCCCCAAACCATGCTGCGGGCAGGCCGCCTTCTTCCTCTTCTTCCTGTCCACCACCAAAGACCTCATGACAGGCTTCCACCTACGCATCGCCCTCGCCAACCGCTGCCTTCACATCACCCATGACCATCGCCATCTGACACAAACCCGTCACCGCAGTCCGCACATCGCCAGATCCAGCCGTGCCCCTACCCGCCTGGGGCTCCGCAGGACCGGCGCCGCTGGGCCCGCCTCCCTCCCACACGCTGTTGATTACCACCACCACCGTCGCCGCTCTTCGTCTTGCAAGCTCAATTTCCTGCAACGACGCCTCGAGATGGCTTCCAATCACGAGATTCGCCGTCGTTCCTCGGCCGCCGACCGAACCCCCTACGACAACCCTCTCTCGCCAGCTTCCGCCACGGCCGTATCCACCACTTTTTCCCCTACCCCTGACTCTGCGCTGGCGCAGGCCCAGGACGACGAAATTTCACGACAGCAACAATTATCTGGGTCAATCAGGAAGGACATCAGCACAGAGTCCATGCCGCCGCCGCCACGGCCCTTGAGCGAACTCCCCCCGGGCAGGCGGTTTACACATGCTCGTGCGCACTCAATGGCCTCATCGGTGTCCCGGCAAGCCAACCGGCTCTCACTAACACTGCCCATTGCACCCGCATCTAGGGGCGAGCCTGTCCACCCGCCGTCATCCGCGGGGCCGCCGGTGACACTCTCTTCCAAACCACCTACACCGGCACAGACCCCCGTGCTCCCTGCTCTCGAAGATGCCAACGATTTTATAATAGCAATTGCCGCGCAAGAGAGAAAGGTGCTAGAGCTCCGTGAAGAGCTCGCACGTGCCGAGGCCAATCTCACCTCTCTCAAGGCTCAATGGACCTCCAAGGAGTCTATGCAGAAGCGCGCTGCCGAGATACAATCCCAATCCCTCGCCTCCCCCCAGCGCTGCCCGACACCCGACGCGATGACGTCGCCAACCAGACAGAGCGTCGACCTGGATCGCAAGAAACTGTGGCTACAATCCCAACAAAACTCCCCCTCGACACCTACACAGAGCCGCAGAAAGGTCATGCGAGGAGGCCACACGCGCACACTATCGCTTCTGTCGCCAGCTAGGTCTGACGCACCCTTCAACTTCCACGAAGATAGGATCAGCCTCGATAGCACCATGACTCAGCCTCTGCATGAGAGGATGGTGCCACCACCAGGACAGACATCGGCGCAGTCCAAGCGGGCGACATGGCAGCCACGCAGCCAACCGCAGCCATCGGGTGTGTTCCCACTTGTCGAGGACTTTAAGCTTGGCCTGCGCGCGTTTGTGGAGGACATTCGGCAAATCACAGTTGGCGACGAACCCATTACCGGACCAGCGTCAGCCACGCACCGACACTCTACTTCGCTGCATACGAAAACGCTTGGCATGTCGGCACGCGATCGCGATGCCACACCCACTGGACACGACCGCAAATCGTCGGTGGCCACAAGAGGCAAAGCCAATTCCTCGCTTGACGGCGTCAAGCGAGGACCTGTTCTCGGCGGCAAGGCTGATGATGTCACCCCCACACCCGAAAAGACAAAGTCGGGCGGAAAGGGCAAGCAGTTTTCATGGACACCCCTGGGTTTTGAGACGCTCGAGGACAATGACTGGACAAACTGGGAATCGCCGTCGTCTGTCAAGTCGAGCCGGTGGAGCGGCTCCACGATGCATAACAGCGGCATGGACGAGATTGAAGCCATCCCAGAAAATGCCGAAGAGTCGCCCACTACGCCTTTGAAGACGAAGCGGGCGTCGCATGAAAATTCCGCGCGCAACACAAAGCTCGACGAGCTGCTGCCCAGCATGGTCAACCGCCTGTCGCCAAGCAACCTGAAGCGCACCGCCCACACTCTTATGGACGAGTGGGAAAAGTCTCTGACTGCGCCAGAGGTACGAGACAAGGAAAACAGTGTATAAATTACGACTACGACATATTACATAGTATACAACGATTCGACACACGAGACACTCATTCTGATTATACATATTACACTTCTATTGCACATGGCAACCACAGGGGGATATTTAGTCAACCACGGCCTACAACTTGAGTTTTTTTTTTTTTTCGGGGGGGGGGCGGGTTCTTTTCTTCTTTCAATATCAGGACGATATTGCACCTCATGAGGTATTTTAAACTTTGATGTTCATTTTTTGGAGGTTTTTGTTATCTATTGGTATATACTGCTTTTGGAGACTGCAGTTTGTTTCTGCACGACGTCTGGCGAGGAATATGATGACGACAAGAATGACAAGACAAAACTTGGGAAATAGTATTTTAGAGATAAACTATATATCACAGTCAAGCAAGTACAACTAAGCGTGTTTGAATTAAACCAGATTGGATTGATGGTTGATCTTTAACGGTGCGCAACCATGTCGAATAGTCTAGGGGTCACCATATCAGAAACTGCAGAATACGGCGTTGCGAAGAAAGAAGAGGAAGGAGAAGCTTTGGAGACAAGTCTTGCCCGGGTGTAGGCTGAGACAGTTTAGCCAAGCTTTTACTATTGATCTGTTTGCATGTTGCAGCTACTGGAGGCGTTCACAACGGCAAAGACTGTAACAACACTCTATAACTCCTGCGCCGGCTAGCAAAAGATCAGGCATTAATCGCAGTAACAGCGATTAACCAGAGTTCCAACTAGGCTTATGTACTTTTGTACGTTTATACACGTTACAAAGACGAGCAATCTACAGGGTAGGTATTGCTCAATATTGGCCCGCCTGTGATTGCTAGCACCGTGACGCTATTTGCCCAGGGCAAATCATGCTCGGCTCTTTTTTCACATGTACATGTTTTTGCGTTTGTAGCTTTGTAATTCATGCTTTTCGTGCCAATCCTAATCTATGTTAGGGGGCGGGGGCGGGTGTGCTCAAGCGGCTTGTGGCGATGTGTGATGTAAGTTGCATCTCCAAGCCGCTAGCTACATTCCAGGACAAGTCCTGTGCAACAAAGGTGAAGCCAAGAATAGCATAATGCCACTGCGTGTTGTACTACCCGGGACGGTTAATTTTTTTTTCTTCTATTTCATTAATCAGCAGTCGCCGAAAGCCCTCTAATATTTCGGCTGACCTTTTCTCGCTTCAACGACGCGGAACGAGCCAGGCTGTCTTCGCTAGCTGTCCTCGGCTAGTCGGGGGCTTTGACTATGACTCGACGCCCCGCGATGGTCTATACTGATACTGATACAAGCGACAGCGAGGCTCCAGGTGGGTGGGCTTGAATGCTTGATGGTGTGTACTTCAGCCTCAGCAGCTAATTTCTTTCATTCTTTCATTCTTGCATTTTTTTTTTCGCCATTCAGGAATCTGGCTGACGTAACCAGCAGGTAGGGCTTGAGCACCGGGTCGTGTCATCCTAGACCACCAACTCGAGTAAAGACGTAGACTGCTATTTTAGTGGAAGCTGACGAATAGCAGGCGTGGCATTGGTAGCGACCCAACGTCAGCGCAGGAACGGACATGGGCTGCACCACCAACACCACAAGAATGACATTGGGGGTCACCGGAAGGACCGGGGGTGTTCCAACACTATCGATCGGCATTGCAGCATCTGCCAATATGCTTTGATTAGCAACTCTGCGACGCACAGGCAGAATGATGGCTCTGCTTCTCAATGACAGCCAAGAGAGCCTCGCGTCGACATCGTTAGCCGGCGTCGTACAGAACGCCAGTCGAACACTGGCTCTTGTCCGCCCCATCTATCCAGCTCCCGTCCCGGCAGAGACACATAAACCTCCAGCAAGCCCGGGCATTGGCCGAACACCCCCGGCCCTCTTCGGTCAGGACCCGTTGCTCTTCGCGCTGCTAGCTCCTCACTAGCGCTCGTCGCGCCATCACAGGCAAGGCTAAAAACGTAGCGAGTGCGAGTGCGAGCCAAAACAGGCTTGGGCGATCCCTCTCCAGCCAGTCGGCACGGGAGGGGGGGGTGATCACCGTGACAGTTTGGGTGATGTGCGGAGCATGGTGACGCATCTGGCCACGACGGCTGGCTGGGCTGTGACAACACATATATAGAGCCCTGCTCGCCCTTCAATTTTTTTCTTGCCAGTCATTGAACTCATACGCAATCTTATTCACGGGCTTCTACTCAATAAAGGATCAGGCTCATATCAGACACAGCTTTTGCCGTCAGCAAAACCAATCGTGACCCCGGCCCGGTATCATCTTACCACCCAGCACTCCTCGCACTTTGGAGAAAGACTTGTCTTGCCAAAGACAGAAAAAAAAAACAGAAACCTTCCATCTTCACCACCGACGCAATGGGCAAGGACTTTAAGCCCATGCTCGCTCCCACCGAGCGCCCCTGGACACACACTCCCCCCACCAGCGTAAGCGTTCCCGTCCCTCGTCAGCCCTACTGACACTTACCCACTGACACCTTTGTGCAGGCAAAGTACGGTCTCGACAAGGTCGTCCGGCTGCCCGTGCTCCTCGTCCTCGGCAGCGTCGCGCAGTGCGTGCTCTCCCTCGCGCTGCCCGCGCGCTGGGCGGTCGTGCCCCTCCTCAGCTACCTCGCCATCAGCGCCCTCTCCCTCCTCATCAACACCACCTCCGCCACCGCCACCGCCCTGCCGCTCAACGTGGTGCCCGGACGCACCGCGGCGCAGCGGCCCCGGCCCGACGGCACCTTCGGGGCCGCGCCCGCCGAGGAACCGCTCGTCGTGTTCCACATTGGCGCGCAGTTCAACCACCCGCTGGGCCCGCTGTGCCCCGGCGGCCGGGAGACGGGCGCGCGCTTCGACGCGCTGGTCGCGGAGCTGCGGCGGCGCCGCGACGAGCTCGGCGTGCTGTCGGTGAGCGCCTGGACGGGCGTCGTCGACGGCTCGCTGTCGACCAACACCGTCATCTACTTCAAGGACGTCGCGAGCCTGCACCGCTTCGCGCACGAGGACCTGCACCGCGAGGCCTGGGACTGGTTCGCGGCGCAGCGCTTCCCGCACCTCGGCGTCTACCACGAGACGTTTCTCGTGCCCCGCAAGAGCTACGAGTGCGTCTACCTCAACTGCAAGCCGCTGCTCATGGGCGAGGCCGCGAGCCTGGCGCGGGACGACGAGACGGGCGCCGAGAGGTGGGTGAATGCGCTGGTGAGCGCGGACACGCCGGCGCTCAAGACGCAGTATGCGCGGATGGGACGGGACCGGAACGGTGTCGTGGTTGAGTAGATGGTGCGTCGGGTCATGTACGGCGGACATTGTATTTTGAAGCGGGTTGGAAGGCGTCGGGTGGTTTTACTGTAGAGCACATCGGATTTTTTTTTTCCCATGTAGCAAATGAATAGACTGGGCTCGTCGAGAGCTTTGTCTTGCTCTATACATAATCTAATAATATTCTTGGCTGTGGTTTAAAGCTGCAAGATGACCATGTTGGTAGACATGGCCTCGACCAGTCCCAATCGGACCTCGCCATCTTTAATACTCCATGTCCCGTTGCCCCAAACTACATCACCCACTTTCTGTGGCCGAATCGTCTTTGGCAGCGGCACCGCGAAAGCCTCGTCGATCGTCTCATAGCCACCATTCACCACACTCAGCAGCACCTGGCCCCCCCTCTCCCAGTACGCCGCGTCCACAACCTGGCTGCCCTGCACCTCGCTCTTCTCCGGCCTCTCCAGCACGATAAAGTCCCTGACCGGCGCCGTCGCCACCCTCTTCGCAAACGCCCCGTGCACCGCGCCCAGCGCGTCGCTCGTCGGCCACACCCACGACAGGATCGACTTGGCCGCGTGGTGGAAGGCGAGCGCGTGCATGGCCACCTCCTCCGCCTGCGTCGGGTCGCGGAACCAGTAGTCCTCGCCGTGGAAGCTCTGCGGGTTGTGCACTTTCGTCTTGGGCCACAGGCCGTGCCAGCGCTCGTACCGCGCGAGCGCGTCGAGCCGCCGCGGCACGTCCTGCACGCTGCCGGCGCAGTTGTCGCAGCCGCAGTCGCCGTAGGTGGCGTTGCACGGCGTGCCCCATTTGGAAAAGGTGGCGTTGATGGCGATCGGGTACGGGTCGGCCATGATGAAGTCGGCGCCGGCGGTGTATTCTTTAAAGTAGTAGTTTTGGCAGTTGAGCGTGACCGAGACAGGGTGGTACGGGTCAAGCTCGCGGATGAGCTTGGCGGCGGCCAGGGGCTGGTCAAAGGGATATTGCCAACCGTCGGGTCTAAATTGTCAGTCGTGGTTTGCATTTTTTGAAGGGAATGAAAACGTACTCGTCTGTCCCCCAGTACGCGTATATGGCGTCAAAGTCTTTAATGGCCGTCACCTGCTCCTGCACCGCCGTCAGGTTTTTAAAGTAGTCGCGCAGGTCGTACTGGTACTTGAGATCCAGCGCGTCCATGAATTCGTACTCGGCGCGCGATTTGAAGATGGTGCTGAGAGACACCATGCCCGTCAGCCCGAGATCATGGTACCTTTGAATCTGGTCCTTGGCGTCGTCCGCGCACAGGAACCGATCGCACATCGCATAGAACCCGTACGGCAGCAGGGGCTCAAACTTGCCGTCCGTCTTGGAATTGCGGAACAGGAACCCCCCATTCAGGTTATCCAGCTTGGTGACGCTCCCCGTCTTCTTTTCTGGGAGGTAGTGCAGTTCGCTGGTGGCCGTGACGTTGGGCGCGCCCGCCTCCGTCGCGCCAAAGAGCACCACCCCGTACGGCTCGAGACGGGGCTGCAGGCCCGTCAGGTTAAACGAAAAGAGGCTGTCGCGCGTGCCGACGCTGACGTTGCGCGAGACGAGCACGCGGTTGTCGGCGACGACGTTGATGGTGAAAACTACGGGCGGCGCGTCGGCGGGCGCGTCGAGCTTGGGCCACGGCACGCCATACCACTTGGAGACCTCTGCATTGACAATGAACTCGCCCTGCGTCTCGCCCTCGAGGTAGATGTTGTAGCGCGGCTTGAACTGGACGTGCAGCGCGGGGCTGGGCAGGGCCGGTGGCTCGGTAGATTCGCCGCCAGGCTCAAAGCTGGGATATCTGCCGTCATGTCAGCGACTGGAATCCAGAACTTTTTACGCTCCAATTCCCTGGATAGCCCCAAACACCGCTCGGCGAAGCATGGACCGACATACTCTGGCTTGTACACCTTGCCGCACCATCGCGGCCAGTCCGGGTGGTTGCCCGTCTCTTGCGCGGTGACTGCTGACAAGAGCAGCGCCAATGGAGCCAACAGACAGAATCTTGCTACCATTTCGACTCAATTGATTTGCAAAATGACCAAGATGGATCTAGGAGGTTCCGACATGAAAAGAAGAAAAAGAGCGCGCCGGGGCCGTCGGCGGGAACTTGGTATTCCAAGTGTCAACGCTATCCAGTGCTAATTGAGCTGCAGTGCAACGTCACGGCGGTGCAGATCGGAACTCAAATCCGGGGTAACGTAGCCGAACCGGCCAGAGGAGAAAGCAACCATGATGTATGTGTATGCTGAAATTAATTACCGATGAATCAGCCTTTTTTTTTCTGCGAATTGCCAACCTGAGATCTGAGTACTGCAAACAAACCGGAGCGCACCGTAACGGGCACTCCCGTTCCATTCCCGCCCACAGGTCGGGATCCGCCCCGCCGCCTCCGTCATTCAGCCCTCACATCAGCAGCGGCGACCTCCAACCACACCCAACAACCACCCATAAAATACCGCCAAAAATAAAATAAAAATGCCGTCGGTATTAAGCACCCTGCAGCTGGTCCTCTCCAAGATCCCGCTGCTCCTCAAGACCGTCTTTGCCCACCTCTTCTCGCTCAGCCCGACGGCGCGCAAATGGGACCTCCGCACTGAGCTCGCCGTCACCATGCTCCGCGACTTCCTCGGCAACGCGCCGCCGTCGACCGTCAGCGCGCAGCAGGCGCTCTTCATGCGCGACACGGGCGCCCGCGGCCCGATCTGGGTCGGCCGGACGACGCTGCCCGCGCCGCCCGAGGACGACGTCCGGCGGCTGCTGCTCGGCGCCGTCGCGGCGCTCGGTGAAGTGCAGTACACGGCGCCGCCGCTGCTCGACGTCGGCGGCGAGTGGGTCGGCGTCCGCCACGGCGTGTCGGACTGGGCGTCGGAGCCGGCGGGCCTGGGCGAGCGGGAGAAGTTCGACAGGCTGACGGCCGAGGCCGAGACGGGCGTGACGGTGCTGTACATTCACGGCGGCGCCAACTACCTCATGGATCCCGTGTCGGCGCGCCCCGTGGCGCTGGCCTACGCGACGTACGCCAAGAGCCGTGTGTTTTCGGTGCGCTACCGTCTCGCGCCGCAGGGCCCGTTCCCCTCGGCGCTGCTCGACGCCTTTGTCGCGTACCTGTCGCTGCTGCACCCGCCGCCCGGGTCCTGGCACGACGCCGTGCCCGCGTCGTCCCTCATCGTGACGGGCGACTCGGCCGGCGGCAACATCAGCATGGCGCTGCTGCAGCTCCTCCTCCAGCTGCACCGCGGCACAACGGCGCCGCCCACGGTGCGATTCCACGGCAGGGACGTCGCCGTGCCGCTGCCCGCGGGCGTCGGGCTCAACTCGCCGTCGCTCGACCTCACCCGCAGCATGCAGTGGTCCGAGGCCTTTCTCCAGTACGACTACCTGCCGACGCCCGATCTGTCGCCCGTCACGTCGCCGCCGTGCGCCGTCTGGCCCGCTGACCCGCCGCGCGTGCACCTGTACTGCGAGGGCAGCGCGCTGGCGCACCCGCTCGTCTCGCCCATGGCGTCGGCGTCGTGGGCCGGCGCGCCGCCCGTCTTCTTCGTCTGCGGCGAGGAGCTCCTCACGGACGAGGCCAAGACGGTCGCGCGCAAGATGGCGCGGCAGGGCGTCCCCGTCGTGTGGGAGCAGTGGGAGGCCATGCCGCACTGCTTCAGCATGGTCCTGACCTGGACAGAGGCCTCGAGGGTGTCGTATCAGGGATGGGCCGACTTTGTGCGGGATGCGGTCCGCGGAAAGGTAGAGACAAAGGGGTCCTATGTCTCGGTCAAGACGTTGAAGAGGAAAAAGGTTGATGTCGAGACACTGACGACAATCAGTGACGAGGACGTGCTGCAAGGCATGGCGGCTGGCCGTCAACGGATAGAAAACAAGTTTGCATATCTGTTTAAATAGTGTGAGCTTGAGTATATAAACTTGTACAATGTAGCGGCGCAGGCAATGGAGCGGCACAGTTCTGCAAAACTCCCCAATCTATTATTTCTAACACAATTCGCCCCTGCCCATATTGCTATCGCTAGTGAATACAGTAACCCGCCAGCGGTCGGCCGAGCTTAAACTCGCGAGGAGAACTCCATACAACGACCGAAGCTTGCTTACGATAACTTCTGCGGTCCGAAAGTTACCAAATGGACCGGCCAAAAAGAAATCGAAATTACTACAGTGACGCGTCTTATCAGTATGCTGCCGGTGTTGACGGAATTCTGCCAACCATAGGATGGATACTCACAAAGCTAGTGTGACCCTCCATGTCAGCATACTGTGCGCAGTCAAGAGTCGTCGTCAACCTCGGAATGGATGCCTACATAACAAAGTGACGACAATCTGCCTAGTCGAGCAGAGAGTCAACTTGCGGCAAGCAAGTATGTACTGCAACTTGCACGGCACGGAAATGGAGCCCTGTCTATGCTGTGCCTCTACGGGCAAAGCGTGAACAAGTTTGTGCAGATATAACTCAGATTTGTCGAGATATATTGCAGACTCAAACACGCATCGCCGAGCTCACCGTTGCTGCACACGTCGTCAAAGTTGCGACGGTAAATAAAACGGCAGCGATGAGAAAGGGCATGCCAATCCAAATTCCGCCGAGCTTCAAACCCCACTGAAAGGCTGCTGCAAAAACTGGCCCCCCTACGATGAGGCCGGCATACGTGACAGATGTGACACTGGTGTACAGCAAGCTCATATACCACGGGTCCACCATGGCCGTGAGGAAGCTGCGCGCCGTGACCGTAAAGGTGAAGCCCAGGGCGATGAAGCTCTGCCCTAGCACAACTCCAAGTGGGTGGGCCGAAAGAAAGATTAAGACGGATCCGATGGTTAGGCAGACGCCGCTGATGAGCGTGATGTACTTGTCTGCCTGCCACTGGACGAGGCCCCTTTGCTTGGTCAAGTATCGGAGGAGGCGAGGAATCACCCAAAATAGTACGACCAAGTTAATTCCAGCACGAAGGGGCAGGAGGTAGGAAGCCTAAAAGAAGGCAATGTGTTAGAAGCAAGAAATGTGGGAGCAGGTTGCCATCCTGGGGTTGGCAATTTTGCAAACCTGTGCATAGTCCCAGCTGAACTTGAAAGAGCTGAACTGCAGTAACACGCTGGAGAATTGGCGGCTGAGCTGACAGCAAAAAAAGGCTACAAGCATCAGCAGCACATCTCTCGATAGCCAAACGGCAAAGCCGTTGGAAGACGTCGAACCCGCAAGCTTCTGCGGATTCCCAAGGTCGACGGCAGAGGAACCGTTGACGGGGTTGGTAGGTGCATCTTCATCGTCATGGTCGTCGCTACCAGGTATCGACTGATATTTTGGTGGCGCAGAGGGAAAGTAGCGGCCGAAAAACAGCAATACGACGACCAACGTTGCCGCCATGATGCCAATGCTGCCGAGTACCGGTATCCATGGATTGATGAATAGAAAGGCAGAGCCGGCAGGGATCGAAATGATTTCTGATACCAGGATAGCCGCGTGCACGTAGGAGAAGGCGGTTGTTCTTTATGGGAGGAAAGGCAGTTTCTCAGTCAGCCGGGCGTCTGTCTGACGCCGTCGTTGCGGTAGAAAATGGACTCTTACCTTTGCTGCGGCGTACACATGTCGGCAATCATGGTGTAGCACATGGCTGTGACTGTTGCGCCGCCTCCCCCAATGAGCTGAAATGCGCCGGAAAACCATAAGGAGCGCAGCGGAAGAGTTTGCGGCAGCCAACCTGGATTCTAGTAAGTCGTGGTGTCATGAATAAGACAAGAAGAAGAGCACCGCGCCAAAGCCACACCTCGCCAGGGGCAAGATGAGAAATGTATATATATATAAGAACAGGCAAGGCGAGAACGGTGGAGGGGAAAAACTTACAAACCAAGGCCATCCAGCACTCGCTCAGCAAGCTGCCGAAGAGAGCCAGCACCAGGACGTTTGTGCGGCCGATGCGATTCGCCAAAACACCGTAGGGTATGGAAACCAGGACACCTGAAATAATTCCGTAGCAAACGTTAGTATACATGAGGATCAAGGGCCATTTTTTGTTCTTTTTTTTTTCTTTTTTAACGCGGCCGGGATGCGGACAGCGGACCGGGAATAGTATCAAACGTTTCCTTCCAGCCGTTGACGACGGCCAGCTCGGCCTGCACGGGCGCGACCTTGCAGTCGCCCAGGGCAGCGGCATCGGTGGCGGGGGGCCCCCACGCGTCGTAGTAGTGGCGGCAGATGATGTCCTCAAAGATGGCCAGGCGCGGCGTGATGGGCACGCTGGCGACGACGTCGAGCACCAGGATGATGACGCTGGCGGCGAGCGTGACGGTGAGGACGCTGGGCGCCGGCGAGGAGGAGGAGGAGGAGGAGGAGGAGGGCCGCGGCGAACCGTTTGCGGTGGTGCCCAGGCTGCTTTCCTCGTCGGAGGGCGGCGATGATGCTCGGCGCGGCCGCCGCAGTAGCAGCGGCGACTGCTCCAACTCTTGCCCGTCGTCGTTGTCGTCATTGTCGTCGTTTGCTTCTGCCGGATACGCGCGGCGCGGCGGTCGGTCCTCTACGCCAGTCATGGTGGGAGTGGTAGGAGAGATGTATCCTACTCTTCGTCGTCGTCGTCGTCGTCGTCGTAGTCGTCTGTACAGGTCTCGGGGGGAGGGGCTTGTTTTGCTGAGAGAGATATGCACGTTGATCAAGAAGCAAGTTTGCACCGCGCCGCCGGGACGCAAAGTGAACAGTTAAAGGGCCCCGATGACCGGGGGGGGAGGGCAGCAACAGTCAGTGAGTGGTTGTTTGAGAGCGGGCGGAGACGCAAGAAGCCCAAAAGCAAAGCTGACGCATGCAGGTCGCGGCGTGACGGTGGTGCATGTGTGTGTTTGTGAGCTTGTGTGTGCGCGCGCGCCCATTGCATGTCTGTGTTTGTGACCTGGGTGTGTGTGTGTGTGTGCGCCACACGACACACAGTGGCAGCCCATGCAGTTTCTCAACGGTCATGTCCGGCATGGTGAATCATTACTACTCTGGAGTTGTTGCATAGCTCCAGCCTATGCTGGCGCCGCCACGGCTTCCTCGGCTTGCTGTTCGTCTGACTTTCTCGCGGCGGCCCGGGCTGGCACGATGACGTTGCTCTCGTTTGACAAGGAGGCTTGCGGGAAAAAAAAAAAGAAAAAAAGAAAAAAAAAAAGTCCCGCACCTGACAGGTGCCACCTGAAGTTGATTCAGACCCCTTGAGACCCTGTTCCTTGGTGGCGCCAAAATGTGTCACCACAAGCCCGCTGGCTTGCCGTGATGGGCTGCAGGCGGGTGACAGGTGTAGACCGCCCTGTGCGCTGCCAGCCCGGTGCCGCCGAAACACAAGTGTATCATTTTCCTGCACCCGAAGCCGTGTAAAACTTCGGATAAATTGAGTAAAACTTGTCAGTCTTTTGCACATATTATGAATATTTTACACAGCGCTACCAGTCACTAAATTGCGAGATTTTATGCCAGCTAATAAAGCGAGCCATCCTCCTCCTCTATCTGCGATGCTTTTTGTCAGCTGTGGGGGCGGGCTGCTCTGATCATCCCGTGTGGCATTTCTCCACCCCCCTCCCCCCAGCAAGACCAAGCTCTATCTCATCCTATCATTTTGCGGATAGTAGCGGATAGATCGGCGGCGCCACGAGGCATCGCTGCCTAATGAGACATCTGCACCACGTGGCCCCTCCAAGGCTGAGACTAACGGCCTAAATTCGATCCGCTCCTGACTACCGCGATGGGGTCGTGAATCCATCAAGACGAAATGATCCTACTCGGCTGCTGAGACATGGTGCAACTATTTTGGCTGACTATACACCACACCAGACCGGCGGTGCTCTAAATAGGCCTGATTATATCATCCGAAACGCTCCCCCGGCCACCACCACAATGTGCCCCTACGAGGACACGAAGGCGACCACGTCTACACGACAGCACCCCCAGAATCCTGCTGTCTTGGCTCTGCCGCGGCATCATACCGCCCATCGGGCGATACTAGAATGGCATGCGCCATGCTGGCAATGGGGGGCACAAAGACCACCTCGTGGCCGAGGCTCCGCATAAACTCAACCGTCGCGTTGTCGTAGAGCGTCTCGAAAACGACTTGATTCGGCACCAGCTGGTCGTGGAGGCGCGGCTTGGCCAGCACCGCGGCCGCCGACAGGCCCTCGTCCATGGCCGCAATCATGTTCTGCGCCGTCGCCGTCGTGATGAAGCTGCCGCCCGCGGCCCCGGCAATCATGAACAGCGACCCGTTCGGGTGCAGTACCATGGAGGGCGACATGGACGAGAATGGCCGCTTCCCCGGCTGTATAAAATTCGCGCACGAGGGAATGTACCCAAACGGCTTGGACGCGTTTGGTCTCGAGAAATCTGCGCAGAACGTGCGGTTAGCCAAGACCGCATGCACCCACATGGACTTTCCTTTTTTTTTTGACAGGTCATACCGTCGAGTTCATTATTTAGAATAATGCCGCTTTCAGGAACAATTACGCGGCTGCCAAAGAGACGATTGATAGAAGTCGTGGCAGAGATGGCCAGCCCAGACGAGTCCACGCTTGCCATGTGTGATGTTCCCGGCCTAAAACGCACAAATTAGCATCTCGACACTAAACGGTCGGCAAGCGATGGGGACGGTGGTTGATGAAATACTGGACAAGAGAAACAGACTCACGTGTCGATGCTCTCAACACCATCGGGGTTATACTCGGATACATTGTGTGTCTGTGTATCTAGTATACGGCAGCGAATAGAATTCACGGTCGATTGACGTAGCATGTACTCCTGGTATTCTTGCATTCCATCCACAAAATCCGGATCGCCCAACTTTGTTCTCTATGACACCTAGTGAGCACTCGGTCGGCAACCTGCCGAAAGGCGACGGACGCTTACCAAGCCATAGGCAAACCGCATCGCCTCGTCCAAGCGATGCGTACTCAGATTCATATTCTTCTCCGTGAACAAGCCATCATGATACGTGTTGAGAACCTTGAGAATATTGGCAATCACTATTCCACTCGACGGCGCAGTAGTAGTAATGACACGGTAGCCGCGGTAGTCAATCTCGGAAGAGTTCCGGACGACCACCTTGTAGCCCTGCAGGTCGTCCATGGTCATGATGCCCCCGGCGCAGCCGGCCGCCTTGACAAACTGCCGCCCAAGATGGCCAGAGTAAAAAGCGCCGGGCCCACGCAGGGCGATTTCTTCCAGCGCGGCCGCGTACCGCTTCCTCGTCATCGTGTCCCCGAGGCCGAGCCTGCGCCCGTTGGGGGCAAAGTCGACGGACCAGGCAGGATCGGTGTAGAGAAAGTCCTCGCCCGTTTCCTCGAGCGCGTAGCCAATGTAGCGGAGAAGATCGCTCGTGACGGGAAAGCCGTACCTAGCTAATTTGATTGCAGGCGCCATCACGGTGGACCACGGGAGCGCGCCGTATTTTGTGTGAAGATGCTCCAAACCCCTCAGCTCACCGGGTACACCACTGGAGCCGTATTAGCCGTTCTGTTTTCCAGCTGGGAGACGGACACGAGAAGCCGAATAGCTCACCTCGTCAGGCCCATATGGCGCGACGCCGTTGCATGAGCAAACATCTCGGCAAAGGACGATGCAGGCGCACTCTCCCGAAAATCTAAAAACTCAACGGAGCCAGTGCGGTCCTTGATGAGCATAAAACCGCCGCCGCCGATTCCACTGTGGTACATTGCTTTACGAGGGGTACATCGTGGGCCGTCAGTCAATCTCTCTTTGGTTTTCTTGTCTGAGCGCATTACGTACCGACCACGCCGACGCAGAAACTCGTCGCGACCATCTGTTTTAAACTATTAGCAACGCTCCGTTGCCAGGGACTGCACAAGTCTCATACCGCATCGGCCGCGTTTCCGCCCATTTTTATCATGTCGGCCCCATGGCGACTACAGAGTGCACTTTCACTGACCACCGCGCCGCGGCTTGCCAGCTTCTGCGGGATACGAGAGGTCGGCGACGAGGACAGCACTTGAAAGTTTTTGAATAGCACCACCAGAGCGGTCATGGTAACCAGGACCCTACATAGACGAGCCACCCAATACCTGGCTAGACTTTCACGCGCCCAGGTCTGAGGTATGCCGAGCTGTAGCCACGGCTGGTTGGTAGGGTGGATGACGGCCACATGGCCACTACTCGGTTTCGCTGCCATTGCTTCGTTGAATGGAAAACAAAAATCACGGCGGAAAGCAAAGAAAGGGGAGGCCACTCTGCTCGAAAAAAACGCGACGTCGGACGCAGGTTCTTTCAAGCGCACATGCAAGTCCAGCGCAAGAGCATTACCTGCGACAGCACCACGTATCCTCTCACGCTGCAGTCTGTACGAGCTGGCTATCCCCTCTCCCTTGCTTCGTTTTTTTCTGCCCGCTAGTCCAATTTTTTTCTTCCCTTGTTGCGCGGCGGCATTGGATGCGAATCTGCTCGCCGATCCAAATGCATGCTATATTTGGCGCGGCGCCAAGTAGTGCGTTGCGCCAAACCTGCGTCACGCCTGGATGGGCCGTAGCTGCGGAGCAAGCTCGCGAAATCGGAAGCCGCTATTGAGTCGTTCGGTCTACTGGAGCCCGGCCAGGTGAATCCTTTGATGGAAAAGCATGCGCGAGGTGGACATGTGGATAGACGGCACGTCATTCTAGGAGGCCGCAACAGCGTCATCCAAATTGCTGCCAGGTGGACAAGGCGGCGGGATTTCAGTGCTGGAAATTATACTGGATATTCATGAATTTGCGACATTATGCATAACACGTAATTTTAATACAGAACATGTCTGTATAGTAGGCTCACCCCTCATTCATGCGAATACCCCGGCTCGACGTCTTCGCCTTGGCCTTCCATCCACGGCAGGCAGGCTTCCCAGAGCGCCTGAAACTCGCCGTTGCCCATCTCCATGGTTTCTCTCCAAATTTCCATGTCTACCCTGTGACTCCAAGACAAAAACGTCACCAAGATGAAATCTGCATAGCCCGCAGCCTCTCCTTCCAAGAACGGCCCTTTCTTGCTCTCTGTCCCCGCGAGCATCTTTAAAAACACGTCCAACTCGGCCTTCATGGCGTCGAGCGCGCGCCTCTTTTCCTTGTCATCTTCAATCTCGAGCTCCGACAGAGGCTTGCCGAACCACTCGGCGCGCGTCCTCAGAAAGTACTCCTTGCCGCGGGCGTCCAAGACGTTGCCAGCTTTGGGCAGCAGAATGAACAGCGCCTCCCTGGCGGCGCGCAGCATCAACTTCTCGGTGGCGATGGCGAGCGCGTAGCTGGCTTCCCCCGAGGGGAATAGAGGCGGCGACGGGAACACCTTGTCGAGATGGCGCGCGATGGGCCAGGAGTCCATCATTGCGCCGGCTGCATTCGCAGTGACGGATTCCGGGTGGCTGATGGCTGGGAGGGTATACTGCACGCGGCCCTCTTTGTGCGGGCTGACAGATAACCCCCTGAGAAGGGGAGCAATATCAGGATACGATATGAAGCTCTGCACGTAAGGGATATTTTTGTAGTTCAAGACCATCCGGATTTTCAGCGTATTGGAAGACCATGATTTCATAGGCCCTAAGGGAACTTAGTTGCAGTTTCCACTGGCAGGGGATGGGAGTGATGTAAGCCATACCTGGAAGAATAGAATCGACGTCAAAGAAATGAACAGGCTCTGCGGTACTCATTGTTGGCAGCTGTGAATCCGAGTGAAGACTTGCAAGTATACTGTGCCCGCGGCGATGATGCAAAGTAGAGATCAAATATGCTCGAGGCTGCTACGATGTAGAAAGCGGTTTCTTTTCTGTTGCTACGGGGCTTTCGGCTTTCCACGGCCTTTCTTGACGCGTTAGATTGCGGCAATCGAATAAAAGCCCAGGACGCAATGCAGTCAGGCCACTAAACTTGCTGCATCACTACTTTCGCTGTGGCTGTTTTTTCTTTTTCAAAGAAAAAGGTAACAGATAAGAGACAAAAGAGTATACCAAGTCTTCCATTGCACATAAAAAAAAACCTCCCCGAACCAGTCTGCCCCAAGCTGCCAACATGACCGCCTGCACTACAACACCCGCCCCGGACAATGTCACAGAGGCCCGAATGAAGACGCTCCTGGCCAGCTCCCTGCACACGCCCGCGCTGCTGGAGAAATTCCACATCCCGCGGTTCAAGCTGCGCCTGGCCACGATTCACGCGTGGGGCGTGCAACCTGGAAACAGGCTCCTCGACATTGGCTGCGGCCAGGGCGAGTCCTCGGTCGCCCTCGCCGCCGTCGTCGGCGACAGCGGCCACATCACGGCGCTCGATACCGCGTCGATGGACTACGGCCACCCCTTTACGATGCGCGCCGCGCACGAGCACATCCAGCAGTCCGTGCTCGGCCCGCGCATATCCTTCTACCCGCTCGACGCGCAGACCTTTTTCGCCGAGCAGTGGCGGCCGACCGACGCCGTCCTCGACGGCGCCGTGCTGTGCCAGAGCCTCTTTTACTTTCCCAACGAAGGCGAGGTGCGCGCTCTCTTCGCCACTCTCTACCGTGCCGGCATCGCGCGCATCTACGTCGCCGAGTGGTCCTACGCCGCGTCGCACGACGCGCAGCGCGCCCACATCCTCGCGACCGCCGCGCAGGCGCTCTTTTACCGCTGCAAGCCGCCGCAGGACCGTCCGGGCCTGCTGCGGGAGCAGAACGTGCGCGCCGGCGTCGACCAGCAGGCGATCCTGCGCGCCGCGCGCGCCGCGGGGTACAAGGTGTCCAAGGAGATGCTCGTCACCCCCGACGACGACATGCGCGAGGGCGAGTTCGAGGTCGGCTTCGTGCTGGGCCCGGTCTTTGCGCAGCGGATCGCGGAGACGCAGCTGTCGCAGGGACAGAAGGAGGAGATAGGCGCTGCGATTGACAAGGTCAGGGTGGAAGTCGAGAAGCCAATGTATGCAGGTGGCACAGCCGTAAAGTCCATGGACGTGTGGTCCGCCATATTTGAGATGGAAGAGTAGCCGCTTTTTGACAAAAGTACAAGGAAGCCTTTTTTCTTTCTGGGCTCTTCGGCCTGCCAAAGGGTTACATAATTTTTGTCAAATATATATAAAGTCTTTATATGAAAATGGTGCGTATACTCCGCTTCATGCTCTGCATTACCACCCTCCAATTGCACTCTGCCCCTCCCGCGTCCAAAATCTTCCAGCACTCCTCGCTCAACGCTCTGAGGCACGCCACCGTCGTCGAGCCGGGGGGCGCGGCCTCCTCCTCGGCGGCCGCCGCCTCGGCCAAGACGCTGGCAAACGCGCCGCGATGCTCGCCCGTCGCCAGGCTGGCGGCCACGCAAAAGGCCCACGCCATGGCGCGCAGCTCGCCGCGGCGGACCGAGACTTTCCGCCACAGCGGTGCGGATTTGGCAATGGCGTCCTGAATCTCGGGCACGGCCGGGCGGCATCCCGACGTGAGGGTATGGATGTAAATGGCGACGCCGCGCGCGTGAATGAGCGTCTGGGCATCATTTGCGCCCCTGTTTTGCTTTTCTGGTAAGATTGACGCGACGGGCAATTCCGCGATGAGAGGGTTTGGGTGCTTACTGGATTTGACGTTCAATTGTGGACAGGATAGCCTCCGACTTGCTGACCAGCTCCCTCATGCTCAGCCGATTCATCGCATCCTGGTCTCGCTTCCAGACGGCCGTGTCGACGGCGTCCATGAGAGCAACCAGCGCCCAGGCTTCGACGCCGATGACCTGAAGAAAAGTCTCGCCCATGGTCGTGGAGGACAGAATGCGACGGTACACGCCGGCGGTGGCGGGCATCGATTGGCGCGACGAGCAGTGCAGTACATGTGTCCAAATCAACGTGCACGTGAAGAAGTCGTCGGCTTTGCGCTGCATGGAAGACGGCGGCCCATCGACCGACTTTGTCTGGGAATGCTCACCAATGTAACAACCACGGTCCTCGGAGAGCTTTGCTAGGGCAACCGAGGCCGAAGTTAGGTAGGTCAATGTGGCATCGAAACTTTCGCTTAATGACTTCCGTTTAGGTTAGAATCTGCTCTTACGCGAAAACGGATTGATTCCGCGCCAAAATAGGTGTTACCTCAAGCATAGCCAGCTGAACGCTGCAAATCACGGTTTCTTTGGCGGTCCAGTCCGCCGATGATGGATGGCCGTCTCCGCAATTGGCCTCCAAGAGCTCGTAGTATAGCTCCATCGCTCTATTTCTGAGTTGATCATATTCTCGAAAGTGTTCGGTGCGCTTGCCGTCGTGCAGTGGTGTTTTGAGAAAGTTAAAGTAGGCACTGGTGCTGAGAGCGGCGTAAAAAAAGGTCGGGGAGCGATGAAGCAGCCACATCAGCCAGGCTTTGTCCGTCATTGACGAAACCCGGTAGCATGGATGTAGTCTACTAAAATCTTCCCCGAAAAATTGCATCATGAGTTCAATCTCGCGCTCTTGCAGTGTCGTGATGTGAATGGATGAAGAAGCCAGCGTGTGCATCACCGCATGATGACTCGTCCTCCCGCCGGCGTCTCCTTGCGCACTCTCCACATGGCCATTGAAAGTAGTCTCTGAATGTTCAAACAGCCCCGGGGTCGCATCCAACAGCTGCTCCATGCCGTCCGCCCAAAAGCCCGGCGTGTTCAGCGCGGTCAGGCCGGGCTGCAGATCCAGCAGCGTCGAAAAGTCGTACGGCTCGCCGTCCTGCTCCTCGGTCGACTGCGGCGGCGACAACTGCAGCGCCATCTCGGCCGGGGAGGCAAACGCGAGCGAGGGCGACAGGCAGACGTCGTCGCCGTCCTGCGCATGGGAGGAGTGACGCTCCTCCGGGCCGCCGTGGGAGGAGAGCTCCGGGTGCTGCGCGTGCCAGCGCGTCTGCGACCGGCGCCGGAGCTGGAGCCTGTCGACCTCTTCCTGCTCGCGCTCGCCCCGGTCCTTCCAGGCCGGCCGGGGCCCGTAGCCATGGCAGACGACGCCTCTGGCTTTGCAATTGGTGCACGGCATACCGTCCTCGGGACACTTTTTGCGCCGCAGCCGGCAGGTCCAGCAGCCGGACTTGCTGCGCTGGTTCACCATGACGCGCGAGATTGACAGCAAAAAAGCGCGTAGAACCAGCAAAAAAAACGTCCAGAGGTGGTTGTTCGTGGCGACACGAAAAGCTGGCGACTTGCGGCATCCTGATGGCGCTGCGATAACCACCCAATTGCCCGCCGCTCCACGCATTCGGTGAGGAGCTGGGGAGAGAGCCCAGGCTAGGGAAGGATACCGCTGCGAGCTTCCCCTTCGTCGCTTCTCTTGGAAGCATGTCCTCCAAGCATGCATGCCGTACACTAGCAACGGGTGTGGGACCGCGGGAGTCGATCTTGCCCAGAGATGGTGGTGGCAGCCAGTAAGTCGTGGATATCGGGAGACGGGGCCGACCGCGTCCTCGCCGCCGCCGGCCCGTATTGCCAGTTAATCAACCCCGCTCCCTCTAATCTAACCCGGTCTAGAAATGGGCTGGCTCGGAAGAAGTGGTCGATCTATCTACGCTGGCCCCGCATTCCAGATCCGTCGCTGCAGAGTAAATAGTAGTGCAAGAGATATAGACTCCAGAGCAGCGTACGGGTGGCGAAACTCGGTCCCACGTCTTATATGGCCTGGTCCTTGTCTGCATGTTGATTACTTTGCGCCTGGCAGAGCTAGACTGCTCTAGATGATGCACCTCTTGTTACTGCGTCTCCCATCCATAAAATCCTTCCTCTAAGCAATACTTTCAGCATGGCGGCCCACCGGCCAGCTGTGTCTGTGTTGGATGGCGCCGCACTAGTAGAGGTGAGATGCGGCCACGCCGTCATAATGTAACTTTATGAGGCGGAGCATGTCATTCACAGCAACCACATATATGTACAATGTATTTATAATATCTTGGGCAGTATAATTTTGAGTAGTTCTCCGAGGCGCCGCCTCGGAGTCGATTCTTTTGCACCTGGGCACTCCCGTACCACGGCAATGAAGTGTCGACGCCCCCCTCCCCTTGGTGGCTTACGACAAGGTCATGGGCGCTCTTCCGAGATCTTCCGAGGGAGTTTGAGTGTGGCAGAAAACACTTTCCCCGCCCAAGTAGGAAGTCGAAAAAAAGAGGCCAAGGTCGAGACAATCACCATTCATTGAACTTTCCTTTCAGCTCCGCCCCAGGCAGTGGGCTTTGTGGCGCATCGTAAACCCAGTCCTCTGCAGCGATACGCGAGCGTACCTAAACCAGCTCATGCGGCACCACATGTCAAAGTGGTCCAATGCGCATTCCCATTCCACACATTCACAAAGCGCTCGGCCGGATCGGAAGTCGTGGCCGGTGTGCCGTTCTGGCCGAAAACCTGCCACAGCTAAAGGAGCCAATCTGCAGAATTCTGGAGGCTGTTTCGCACTCTGTCCATTGAATGCAGACGCGGCTCCTCGGCTCCTGTTGGCGCCAGCTCTTTGTCTGTCCTTTACGAGTTCCTTGCTTACAGAAAGGAAGCCGCGGCGCCTCCGACAGCCCGGAGCAGTACCTGTAATTTCTGCGCACAAGTCGCTACGACTGTAGCCTGTAGGCGTAACAATACATCACCTCCCTCTCTGACAGTAGCTGTGTCGAATTCTGCCCCAAAATGATGCAATTTTTTCTTTTTCTTGGAGCAGTGGTGATTTCCATTGTCGTATACCGACGATGGCTGCATCCTCTCTCCCACTTTCCGGGCCCGTTTATTGCATCAGTATCCGGTCTATACCAGACGTATTGGAGCTTCCGACCAGACATGCCCAACAACTTTGTACAGCTTCATGAGAAATACGGTACAACTCCCATCTCCGAAATTAATCATTGCAATGCCAATTCTTCTCGTATTAACTCGGCGGGTGCCGCAGGACCGATTGTACGATACAGCCCGAACGGCCTCATTTTCAACGACCACGAGCTCCTCGCTGTGGCGTATGGTCGGCGGGCAGATAAATCCGACTTTTTCGCGGCAAATTTTGACACTGACGCAACATTCAACCGCAAAAAATACGAGGACCATGTGGCGAGTAAAAAGGTTATTGCGATTGCGGTTAGTCGTTTCTTCACATTCTGTTGTCGCAGAACCCGTTGCGAGAAGCTGCCTCGTCTTACTCACCCCGATTGTTCCCAGTATTCGGACCCGAACCTCCGTTTGTTTGATTCGGATATGGACAAGCTTATATTCCGCTGGTTAGAGCTTTTGCAAAAAGGAACGGAACAAGATGGCAGTGTGAACCTCTATGAGCGTGCAGGGTAAGCCCGAAGCCCATTTCAAAACAGAAACGACTGTTGACAAATTTGCATGGTAGTTGGCTGGCAAGTGACGCGGTGAGTCTGCTGATTACTGGCAAACCTCTTGGGTTTATCGAATCCGAGTCAGATGTACAGAATTTGCTCTATTACAAAGACTGCACCTTTCACTGGCTGAAACTCTTCGCCATCCAAGAGAACCTGTCTTGGTATATCCGCAACACATGGCTGGGGAGGAATCTAATCATGGCTCGCCCTACGGATAAATCAGGGGTTGGAGTATTTATGAGGGAGCGAGATCGCATGATGGCTTCGGTCTTGAGTGAAAATGGAAATTTGGACAGAAGTGCATTGGTGGAGGGAAGCCTGCTGAGCTCCTTGCTGGATTCTCATTTCGCTGGTAACGGCATGTCATTGAAAGACATCCGAGCCGAGGTCCTTTTCGCTCTGTAAGTATTTCTTTGTCTCGAGTCATTTGAGTTCGGTATTCAAGCGTGCCCACACCCATCCCAAACGCTGAAACCTTTGGTACAGGCTTGCCGGGTCCTCTGTTACGCCTCTGAACCTCTGGACCGTGATTTCCCTCATTTCCAAGGAAACAGCGGTTCGGGATAAACTCAGCCTCGAACTCGCACGCGCTGAGCGCCTGGGTCAGATTCCATCAAAAGCTCACATCACTTCCAACGAGCAAGCGAAAACGCTACCGTACCTACACGCCTGCATCCAGGAAGCGCTTCGTTTCGCTCCCACGGTGTCTCAGCTCCCGCGTTTATCGCCGCGAGATACAGGACAGGAACTGCACGGAAAGTACGTGCCTCCTGGGTTTTCCGTCTCAACAAGCCCATGGGTCATTGGACGAAGCAAGACCCTATACGGTGAGGATGCAGGTATATACCGACCGGAGCGCTGGCTGGAAGCCTCCACAGCACAGCTACGGTATTGGGAGAGGAATGCATTTCACTTCGGCTACGGTGGTAGGAAGTGTGCCGCAAGACGGTTTGCACTTGCGCAGCTGTACAAGACAATTACAGAGGTAGGCATGAAACGATGCTACAGACGCCCCTTGTTGCGCAAAGCTGACAGTCTGGGCAGATCTTTCGACGTTTTGATGTGCAAGCAGATGGGCCTCCACATGGGACAAGCACAGGGAGACCTTCCACCAAGCAATTTCGTTTCATATTGAAAGCAGATGACCTACAAGATTTCCAGTAGACCTAAATTATTTCTAGCAATGCCGTTTCTCTCTATTTTTTCATGTGACAGGACTGTTTCATGAGCAAGCTGGCTTTATTATGCTAGTACGGTGCCGTGACAAAACTTTCGTATGCTCCACACCAACCAGGTCAGGCAAACCGTACGGAACTTATGACAACGCGCTGTAGCACACTTTGTAATGACTGACAACATGATGTAAAACTCATAGCACAGTCGTATGGTCTTTCGCGACGACCGATACTTGGCCTATAGAACACACCAACTACTGGACTATCGTCAGCTATCTTGGCGCGAGCTGCTTGGCTAGGTGAACCCTCCGCAGCTCCGTCATCGCAGGTCCCAGGAAACTGGCGCAGAGGAGTACCAGAGGCGCAGAGAGTGATGCGCCGATGATAGGACCTTTTCACAGCTCACGTATCTCTGACAATCCTGGCGCGGCGCTTGTCCCTGCTGTCCAGGTAACGTGACTCGAGACTCTCTGATGTACTGGCCATGGAAATATATTAGAGCCTCATACACGGTTTCTGAGATTGAGTAAGCCACCATCTGTCAGTTCAAATCATAATCATCGACACTTTGCACACTTTCACCATGAAGCTTTCCCTGATCGCCCTCGTTGCTGGCGTTGCCATCGCGGCACCCACCCCTCCGGTATGCTATACAAGACTTGCACTTCCATGGCTGCGGTACTAATTGAGCCAACCCAAGGGCAACACCGTCGAGGACTACGCCATTGGCGTCGAGGACTATGTCATCGGTGTCAACAAACGTGGCGGTGCTGTTGAGGACTACGCTATTGGCGTCGAGGACTACGCCATCGCTGTCAACAAGCGTGATAACACCGTCGAGGACTACGCCATTGGCGTCGAGGACTACGCTATTGCTGTCAACAAGCGTGGCGGCGCTGTTGAGGACTACGCTATTGGCGTCGAGGACTACGCCATCGCTGTCAACAGGCGTGGCGGCGCTGTCGAGGACTACGCTATTGGCGTCGAGGACTACGCCATTGCGGTGAGCAAGTGAGATGGTCTTGCTGAGGACTACGCCGTTGCTGTCAAATAGTGAGCCTTTGCTCACTCAATATGGCAATGTCTAATGGGGCAGTTATCGCAAATGCATATTTGAGACTTGGTACATAGGTCTCAGTTTTAATTAGCCACAATTCACTGATTACTGCTTAATCTTTCTTCTGAGCTTCACAATTGCACAAATCTCTACTTGATACCATGGCCCCAAGGGAAAAAGACGGGACCGATATATTCACGGTAGATAGCTGTTATGGCGCAGATTCAATTGAATCAGCGTTGAAAAGATGGTACTTTTTATTCGCATATATTTGCATAAACTCTTAAGGGCATATTTCGTATATATACCAGCTCACCTCTGAACGATGTTACGAGTTTCAACGCCCCAATCTGCAATCATCTCAGCATAGTAAAGACCATGGTAAACTTCATTCAAAAAGTAGCAAAATCTAGTGAATCCCATGAGTTGTTTTTAATCTGTTGTCCTCCACCCAATGCGAGATTGCATTAAAATCACGGCATTTATGCTCAAATCCCCACCCTGTGCTTCCGTTGTCCCTTGGAGGAGCGGGAAGCCACTCCAGCGTTGTATCGCCACAGCACATGATGGTCTGCCGCAAGTAGTCGAAGCAGTGCAGCAGATGGTCGCTGCTCACTTGGTCGACTCGGCCCTCGAGCGCACTGTAGTATCCTTCCCGTGTCATGTACTGATGCGTCCTCGTTAGCAAGATGCTGCGATGGGATACCATGCACTTACAAGGCAGTGTAGCTGGTGGAAGACGGATACCATCGCCTTTTGCTCAGGTACAGATTGGTCGAGGCCGGGCTGGTCCGGGATGGCAGTGTCGTTCTTGATGATCACAAATCCGCGGCCAACTAAAGAAGAGATCATGTGTCAGGAAGCCCGCGTTAGAAAGCAGAGGAGGTAGAAGATAATTACATACCTGGCATCAAGGCGTTCCATGCCGTTTCTGACTCGTTATTCAGGCCAGTTCCGTACAGAGTCTTGAGCGTAAACAGCGAAGTCGTCGCGGCTGTGGATTGTTTTGTCATTACTAATTAAAGAGGATAAACGAGACTGATTTGACTTACCCTCGGGTGGCATCCATGACTTCACCGATCCAATTTCTCGTGGTCTCTGCTGTTTGAGAAATGCCGAAAGCAACATCAGGTTCGCCAATGCCAGCACAGCACTAACAAGCCATGGTCCAGTACATTTGAACAGAATGTACGCCTTTTCACCTTTCGTTCGTCCAGAAAGCTTCATCCGCTCCACGAGACTCTGTTTCTCCACCTGATCCAGTGAAAGAGAGTCCCTTGGTGAGGAGGGGCCGCCATCGACCATACTGTACTTTGTAGTCTTTGGATACATTGTGGCAAGAGAGTCACAGCGATGGACGGACGCCTTGTGTTCTGCGGTTTGAGTTTTTTTTTTTTTGTTTCAGCCAGACTTCTTTGAAGCAGTACTATGCTGGTCGCTGATCAGCTCTCAGGATAACCGGAATTACTGCATAGGCGAAGCGCGACTTGCGCTTGAATGGCTCTGTGTGATAGAGTCGACGTCGGGTGGCGGGGATGGCCACGAAGCGATGCGCCAAAGTACCAGAACCGAAATGATTGGCTTATGACGTTTGGAGCTGCGTTGCGCTTGCAGTAATAATTTTGCATCAAGTCCTTTGCAATGAATAATTGTACAGGTGTTGGCAGTGCCTTGTTCTGTGCGCGGGGTGGCGCGGCGCCAAAGGCTCCTGCGAGTTGGCGATGCGCCGACATTCTGGAGGAAAATTAGCAACAGTCTGGCTGCACTCTACGGCAGGATAATGCCTGAAATCGCACCCGAAGAGATGGGTCGACTCAATTAATGTGCTCTTGGAAAGCGAAAAACCCCCTGCTGTGGGTTTATGTTGAATAAAGACAAACCGCAAAACAAATTTGTAGATTCGTCTATGTGTAAATCATAAAGGGATAAAGAATGCAATCTTCTTATTTAGCATCGACAGTAAACTACTGCTCTACTTTACTCATGCTTTGCGTCGACTAGTCTGTTGTCTTCCGCCCACAACCGAATAGCCTCAAAATCCTTGCACATGTGTACGGCCCCTGTGCCATCAGTCGCCGTCGTATTAGTGTTTGGGTCTTGACCTTCCAATGTAGTATCTCCACAGCAGAGTAGCGACTGTCTTAGATATCTAAAGCAATGGTCCACATGGTTGTGTAAATGTGAGCCTTGTCGGGGATGGTTCCCGTGGTGATTATGGTCGTCTTGAGCCGCGGATGGACCGCCGGTCAAGTCGTTGTATCTGTCCATGATGGTGTACTTTATCAAACTGTCAGAGTTGAACACCACTGTCATAATAGTAGAACTTACTAAGCAATGCATCTGATGGAAAACCGCGATGGAATAGGTATTCTGTCCTTCAAAAGACATGGGGTCTGGCAGCTTATACTTTGCTGAGTTGTTGACAGCGATAAACCCGTTCCCTCCTGAGTCATGTGAGATTTCCTATGGTCAGTCAAATTTACCATTAGTCTATTGGCTGTTTGATCCAAGGAATAACTCACTGGGCATGTAGGATAACCAGTCATCCCTGGTGTCGTTCCTTGACTTTTCGGATGCGTGGTCAACGGTGGCGGAGGGGTCTTTTCGAAACAAGACGGGTTTTACAGAGACTATAATGTTAGCTGATTTGATCTCCAAAATTTTCCAACGAAATTTTTCCTCGTCTCTGTGGGGGGTATACAAATCGGGACGAGACTGTTTAGCTCGCTCAGCAGTGCTGGAGGGCAAGCATCTTGTGTGCCCCATCGGACGAGGATCGTCTCCAGCACAACCAGCTCCAGACTACCAACCAAAATAAAAACGGCCCCAAGGGTGAGGTTGAACACGCTCCATCGCTGCTGTCTCGGCTGCTGCCTGCGTGATGGGTGCTCGATGAGAAATTCACTCGATGCTCGGGTGGAGTCGTCGTCCTTGCATGAGCGCGACATGCTGTAAACACAGGGCTGCAAACGGGCGGCTCAAACAAGTAATGTGGATGCCAGAAGGTCTTTGAACAAGTATGGAAGAATACAGATATCAGTCGAGAGACCAGCACGGGCTTCAGTGGCCAGACCTCGGCGGGCCGTCTAAGTGCTGCCTGTCTCTCGCGCCAAGGACAGAACGGCGCTGGCGCAACCGACCAGGGCTGCGCCAAAGGCAGACAAGAGAAATATGGCAAAGTAACTTGCAGTACTAATACAGTATACGTATAGCAAAATGTATGACGTAAGACCTGCCGAATACTGGCCTCGCTGCAACCAGCCCGCGCCAACTTCCAGCCACGGCCCATGATTCTAGCCTAGACAGTCAGAATACCAAACAGCCGTCCTTGTTCCAACGGGAAGACTTCAATTGGTGCTTATTGATGCAAAAAAACTGTGCTCCGGTACAGATGAAATCTGTGAGCCTCGGGCTCTTGGCTACCCTAAACATGGGTATAGAAAACCTCAAAGCAATGATGAAGAGATCCAAGGCGCAGTATCTTCCCATCAATGACACTGAGGGCGGGGAACAGGTCACAGTCAAGTCGTAAGCTTTCATTAATCTCATATTTTTATCGCTTTATTTGTAGCATTGACACGTTTTGTAGCTCACCTTGGCGGCTCATCTTGGCCGCCTTTTTCGGCTGTGTTGCAACCGCGGTATTCTTTTTGCTCATCATCGCGACCACAATCCAATTATACCACTCTTCTTCCTCGACTTGTCAGAATCCGACGGTCCGGCAAGAATGGCGCGCCTTGACTAGAGATGAGAAGCTGGAATTTATTCGCGCCGTAAATGTACTGGCAGAAGTTCCATCCAAGTCGCGCGACAACGGCACCGTGTACGACGATTTTGCCATTCTACATGGAGCCATTGGATCTTGGGGTGAGCTCAAGGTCTTTCTCTCAGCGTCTTGCTGTCGGACGGGGTCGCAGTGCGCTAACACAATTGCAGCTCATCGGTCGGCGTCCTTCCTGCCGTGGCATCGCTATACGCTCATCCTATACGAGGAAGCGCTTCGAGAATACGCTGGCTTCAAAGGTCATATTCCGTGCGTACCCGAATCACGCTGCCCAAAAGAATGCCCTCTGACAAGTTGAAACTTTTGTAGGTACTGGGACTGGTCCCTCGACTGGATGGATCTGGCCAACTCGTCGATCTGGAGCAGCGACGACGGCTTTGGCGGCGATGGCGATCCGACCGGGCCAGTAATAGTCGGTGAGGGGCGATGCATCGTCGACGGGCCATTTGCCCACCTCCGTCCCATTTTATACAACCACACATTCACCCAACACTGCATCTCGCGCGGCTTCCACGACGGCGAGACCATGGGCCGCTTGTCCGGCGAGGCCTACAAACCAGAAAAGATTGGGGCGATTCTGCGTGAGCCTACGTACGAAGGGTTTGGGCGGCAGTTGGAGATTTACCTCCACGGCTCTCTCCACCAATCTGTCAATGGGGACTTTAAAGCCATGACGGCTGCGAACGGTACTCAACACATCTCGCTTTCTGGCCGTCAATCAATCTGCTAACACACGCGGTCGTGTAGATCCCCTCTTTTACGTGCACCACGCACAGCTCGATCGAATGTGGTGGCGGTGGCAGCAAGCGCGCCCAGCCTCGCGGTTGCTTGAGTACACGGGCAAGCACATGTTCAACTCGACGGGCAACGCAACTTTGAGCGACATTCTCATGTATGGGGACTTTGCCAAAAACATACCAGTGGCCAAGGTTATGGATACCGAAGGAGGGTTTCTGTGCTACAAGTATTGAGGCCAAGAATCTAGGAATAAATTTAGTAGTACACTAATGAGCCAGGCGAAATTCTACATGCGACGAGAACTAACCAGCATGCATCGTGGCTTCTGATTGAAAGAATAATTTAAATTACCTTTTGCTCAAATCCATTTCGGTGATCCACAGGAGCTCTGCTAGTCTCTAGGGCAGCTCTCTCAGCAGCCCTCACAGCGCGCAACTTGATGATGGCCTCTCGAATCAGTTGCTTCTCCATTTTCCAGGTCGCAGTATGCCCCTCCAGCCGCGCGAGCCCACGTCGCGACCTCCCCTCGTTCACCCAGTCTACCAAGTGGTTCACATATTCCTCTTCTTCTTCCTTGAGCGAGTGGAGATATCGTCCGAGGCCCTTCCTTTGGACGCGCTCCTCGTACTCGCGCCTGAGCGCCGCTCCCGGGGGCAATTCGACCAGGCCTGCGTAAAAGGCGGTGACGGCCATGGCCTGAAACTCAAACAGCGTAAAGGTGGTGGTGAAGAGCGGGATCCCGACAAACGTCAGCGTCGGATCCGGAATGTAGAATATGTCGCGGTGCAGGTTGTGCATCTGGCCCCCGTCGGTGGTCAGTATGTGGTCGCCAGCCGCGGCTGGCGTGACCTGACCATCATGGTATTGGGGTAGAAATGGCGCTGTGAATTGATAGCCAGTGCAAATGATGATTCTGTCGATCCCGGGTATTGCGGAACCATGCACCAGGTGAACGGTCAACGGCGGGCCATCAGGTTCAGACTCCGACTCGGGGTCCATGGTAATCGCTGCCACCTCAGATACCCTCGTCGCATTGCCTGGAAGCACGCTGGCTGGCATATCGGACATGCCGCCTCTGGTGCTCTGATATATATTCCGTGCACAACGACCAATGTCCCTTGCAATGTCCGTCGAGGACACGCCGCCACCTATTAAGAGCACATTCTGCACCAGTTCAATTAGCATAGATGCTTCAGTCTCATCCTTTTTTCTTTTTTTCTTTTTTTCTTTTTTGACTCATACCTTGTCTTCGTAGCCTACAGAATTTCTGAAATATTTCGAGTGTCTTATTCGGTTTGGGTATTTCGACTTCGCATCAGCAAGGCCGGGGATGTCCGGAATTCGTGGTGCATGGTAGTGACCAGTTGCGACAATGACTGCGTCGAAAGACTATCAAGGAATGGTTATTGTCAATTCGATATTCAAGTGAAAATTTGTTAACCAACTGAGACATTCTCTTTGCCGGCCGTCTTGACCTCGCGGTCATTTTCCCTAAAGAGAGCCCACTGTACTCGCCATTCAGAGTCAACCTTCCATATCCGCGACACCAGCGCTCCATAAACTGTTACTGCATCTGCTCCAGTCTTTTCAGATGTTTCTTGGATGTAGCCTTTTATCACAGGGTGGCTGACGACTCTCGGCGTGCCTTCAGGCCAGGCATGGAGCGTGGTTTGCATCAGTGGCGTGTCAATGTTGTTTCGCAAGCTGTCATAGCATGGCCTGAGAAGGAATGATCAGTAAAACTATTCCATGTTAAATACAGCTGTTGTAAATATACGAACCCAGGAGGCGCATGAAGAAGCCGTCGTCTTTCCTTGCTCGTTCGTTGCCCGTGACCCTCCAGTTTCGCGTCCGCTTGCGCGGGCGTCATGCAAGGATATGGTGGCTCAAGTGATGTTTCGCTATCGTGTATCCTGTAAAAGCTTTAATTCCGGGATATTAAATCTTGCAGTATGTTACAGGACAATTACCATATCCCACCAGCTTCGCTGTTTCGCTCAAAAATGGTCACCTCAAATCCGGCCCGAAGGAGATGCGCAGCGCTGACGACGCCGCTGATCCCGGCACCTATGACGGCTACTCGCTGAATCTGGCGTTTTTGCATAATGGTTGAGAATTTGAGGGCGATTTCAGAATATCTTGAGTGGACGTAGTCTGCCGAGGAAGTTCAATCCACTGCAAGATCGCGGAAGCGTAGGGCAGGGTGTCGAAGGTTGGTACAGATTGATCTGTAGATGCGTTGCTACACTTCCTGGCTTAGAAGCATGGAGTTCTTGTAATATCTACATTACTGGTCTTCCAAATGCAATCCTGCCTTACGTTCATCGACCACGATTGGCGCGTGCGGAGGCGCCGCCAGCCCCTCACTCACTCAGAGCCACCTAGTATATTTTTCAGCAGACTTCCTAGCCTCGAAAAGTACTGCGTGGTCATTTAAATCAAAACTGCAAGATTGTGGGTGTAACGGCTGTTGAAAACTGCATAGTTGATTAATTTTAGAGTTTTTATATCATTGCCGTTATCGCCGTATTAACAAGTTCATTTGCCTATTAGTATTCACGTCATGGCTTGCTATAGCATGCGCATAATAAGCCATTCGTCGGGATTTGTCCCAAGATTGCAAAGCGCTCATTTATCCATCCAACTAGCCACTATATTTACATAATTAAGAAAAGTCTCCGCTTGTAGACTGTTCTTTATATCTCTTCCGGAGTGCCTCCTTTGCTGCATACCAGTTTGCAGAAAACCCTTCAATCGGCGCCAAGCCCTGACTAATTCTACCCTCATTAATCCACGAAACGAGGTCATTTACATAGGGCTCTTCTTTGCCGAGAAGTGAGTGGAACCTTTTACCAAGACCAACCTCTTTCACCTTTTCTTCGTATTGTCCCCTCATTTCGACGTGGCTTGGAAGGTCGACAACACCAGAGAACACATGGGCGACAGTGATGGCTTGAAAGTCGAATACGGAATGCGTAAAAGTGTAAAACGGAAGACCAACAAAAGCCAGCGTCGGGTCAGGAATGTAAAAGATATCCTTGTGGAGGTTATGCACCTGGGTGCCATCCGTCACCAGGATCCTGTCGTCGGCATCTTCCAGTCGCATGTCGTCGTTGTGGTAATCCTGGAAAAATGGCAGGCTAATGTGATAGCCAGTGCAAAGTAAAATAAAGTCTATTCCGCGCAGAATTTCTCCGTTTGACATTGTCGCCGAAACCGGCAACGGCTCGCCGTCGCACAGAGCGAGGTCGGTATCGTCGTCGACTTGGAAAGAGACTACCTCGTCCACACGACTGGCATTTTTGGGTAGCATGCGAGGATCCAGGTCAAATTTGCTGTTTCTCGTGCTTTGGTACATGTGTCGCGCCACGGTCATGTCTTTGGCAATATCTACAGACGAGACGCCTCCGCCGATAATGAGGACCGTCTTTCGGAGTTCTCTTGCGTCAGCATCGGCGTGATTTAGTATTTGGTATGAAATCACTTACCTTGTCCCTAAAGCATTCCGGACGTCTATACTGCTTTGAGTGCATAACTCGCGCCGGGTATTGCTTCCTGGTACTCGAGAGGCCAGGTATGTCAGGGATACGGGGAGCGTGGTAGTGGCCCGTCGCTACCACGACAGCGTCAAAATACTTGGTCGGCAGCATATGAGTAAGTAGCCTCCGATATATCTCAAGCTCTTCAACCTACCGACTGGTGCTCCATCTCCAAAAGGTGGCCATTTCCATTTCCATTCTCATTGTGCTTTGGTGCCGTCGTCCATTTGACGACCCATTTCGCGCCGAGCTTCCTAACCTCCTCTACCTTTGCTCCGTAAATTGTGACATCGTCAACGCTGTGTTTTGCAGAGATCTTTTGAATATTCTCAAGAACTTTCTCGTGCGATACGTATTCGGGGGTCGATAACGGCATGTCGAGCAGCGTAACCGCCATGAGCTGCGTAGGTACATTGGTTCGGAGATTGTGATAGCACGGCCTGTGGTTCGGCTTAGCCTGAGACTTTCGGGGATTTTCAGTGCAAACCTACCCGGGCGGCGCCCGCCGAAGAACTATATCTTCCGCGTCTTCCCAGCCTAGCCCTGGTACATCAGCCTTGGATGGCTTCATGGACGGAAAAGGCGGATGAAGGGCCGGTCTCTCATCGTACAGCCTAGGCATCGTTAACTACTGCACAGAAATAACTTGTCCATAAATGTACCAGACGCCGCCAGAGGCGGCGTTGCGCTCGAATACTTCAACCTCGACACCACAGGCAATGAGATGGGCAGCCGAGAATACACCACTTGCTCCCGCGCCAAGAACAGCAACGCGTCGTGTTGCAAAAATCGCCATTCCGTTGTATTGTAGGCCGTGTATGTGCTTTAGTTTAGTTCTGATATGCGATTTATCTCGAATTCACACCAATTGCGCAAACCTTTGGTCGGGAGGGCCAATGCCTCGCAGCTAGGCGCCAATTTGGCGCGGGGCCTCTTTGTCGGAAACCAACCTACTCCCTGCTGCCTTGTGGGCGCATTTCGTTGCTTTCCATGTCCATTACATGTTCAAGTTTAAAAAGACCAATTACGAGATCAAATACTATTATTATGGCTTTGGCTCGGAAGACACTCACTGCCTCTCTTAACGGCATCAGTACAAACACCAACACTACCCTTGACACGAGCCCACAAAATGCTGTCGATATCGAAAACATCAGAGCTCGGTTCCCAGGTCTGCCTGAAGGAACGGCTCTCTTTAATAATGCTGCGGGGACTGTTGTCCTGAAAGACGCAATTGAAAGGTATGTGCGTCTCCTTGATGCAAATTTGGCCCGCGACATTGTGTACACGGAGTACTTGCTGACTGTGAATGCAGTGCTAGCAACCTGATGCAGTCGATGCCGATACCTGGAGGGTCAGACGCGGAGAGCATGAAAGCAATCTCGGCATTCAAGGAGAACAAAGCCGCGGTAGCTCGATTATTGAATGCTGGCATAGATGAGATCAGTAAGCTAGAAATTGGTGCAGACGACGCCACTTCCTCCTTCTGCAAGAGCTAATACAGCTTGTTCTTTTTTAGCATTTGGTCAGTCAACTACTTGCCTCTTGCGGCTACTTGGACTGTCTCTTAAAAGTCTTTTGAATAACGACTGCGAGATTATCTGTTCAACTCTGAGCCATGAGGCCATGGCAAGCGCTTGCATTCATCTGGCCAGGGATCTGGGGGTCGCGATAAAGTGGTGGTCGCCCAGCCAGGACGACTCGGACGACCCACGCCTAAGCATCGAGGCGCTCAAGCAACTTCTGACGCCTAAAACGCGCATCGTCGCCTGCAACCACGTGTCCAACGTAGTCGGCAGCATCCACCCGATTCGGGAGGTGGCTCGCGTTGTCCACAACGTCCCCGGCTGCATGCTCATGGTCGACGGCGTGGCGTGCGTGCCACACCGACCCGTCGACGTCAAGGCGATCGACGTGGACTTTTACTGCCTCAGCTGGTACAAGGTCTTTGGGCCGCATCTGGGGACGCTGTATGCCAGCCGCCGGGCGCAGGACCGGTACATGACGAGCATCAACCACTTCTTCCATCCTTCAGGCTCCCTCGACGGCAAGCTGGCCCTGGGCATGCCGTCGTTTGAGATGCAGAGCATGTGCGGCGCCATTGCCCGGTACCTGCCGGATGTCGTCGGTTGGGAGGCCGTCGTGCAGCAGGAGACGGTGCTTACCAAGATTGTGCTCGACCATCTGCTCAGCAAGCCGGCCCTCTACCGCGTCTTTGGGCGGCGCACGTCGGATCCGGAGCAGCGCGTGTCCATCATTACGTTTGAAGTCCGCGGCCATCAATCCGGTGATGTCGTCTCTCGCATCAACGCACGAAATCACGTTCGCGTTGTTGCGGGCGAGTGCCTGGCACCTCGGCCGACGCGAGACGTCCTGAAACCAGAAAGTAGCGACGGACTGATTCGAATAAGCATTGTTCATTACAATACCGTGGGGGAGACCAAGACTTTGTGTCGTGAGCTTGACACTGTCGTCGCACAGATTCAGTCTGAGACCAGGTCGCATTCATTGGCACCTGATGACGAGGAAAAACGTACTTAGCCTTGTCACCCGTTCCGTAAAACTTGCTTGCAGTGATGATTAAATACATGACTATGTATTGGGTAAATTTACGTACATTTGCCGCCTTGCCAAGGTTGGAAAGTCAACATAAGGATCAAGCCCAGTATAATGCCCCTCTGAACATGCTCTATTGTATGCTGATTCCGACTGTACCAGTTTTTACACTTGGCCCACCAGATGCTCTTGCCGCTGTCAAGGAGAGCAGAATAAAGCCCCGGTAGCCCGTCCAGGCTTTCAGAATTGTGCCTCTTCTGGTAGTCTCGCAGTTGGCCTCGATCTGCAGTGTACTGACCGAATTCTTCCAGCCGCGTACGCGTGAGAAAGCACGGTTTGGGATCTTGCAGCGTGGCGTCAGGGTCCAGCCCGAGTAGAGGGACGCCGAATCCGCAAGATAATTGTACCTGCCCAAATGAGAATGTCAGTCGTAAAGTCTGCTGTAAGTGCGCGCGCGTGTCACAGCGGATGGAGCTGGGGGTCGGTGGGTGCAGACCTTGAAAATGTTGAGCACAATAATGGCGCGAGCAGCGACCAGGTTTTTGTCGCCCATCCTTTGGAGCCAAACGCCGTATTCGGGCTCGTTGGATTCCACGACGGATCCGATGCAAAAGAGGCGCAGGATGCGCGGGAGCTTGTCAAAGGAGCAAAAGAGCATAGTCACCCGGCCATTCTCGCGGATATGGCAGATGGTCTCGCACCCGGTCCCAATGGAGTCGACGTAGGCCACCTGGCTGGGGTTCAGGACCGCGAACGACGATTCGGGGACGCCCTTGGGCGAGATGTTGATGTGGCGGCCTCGCAGCGGTGCTGATGCCACAAAGAAGACGGATTGGCGCAGGGCCCAGTCTCTTAGACTGTCTGGGAGCGTGGTATAGCGCGGATGCATGTTCTTCGTTGGTAACTTTTATTTGTATTTTTATTTTTATTTAATCTTTCTTTCGCTCTCTCATGTACAGCTACCCGGTCGTTTTGAAACTAGGCAAAAACCTGCAGCGGGAGGGCTGCACCTTAGACCTGATGTCACCGCGCCAAAGTCATCAGAGGCGCGGCGCAAGGCTGAGAACCGGAACGGGTTGGGAGAAGCGGGCAGAGTGACCGCCCCAAACATATACGATTACGTGCTACAACAGCCAAGCTTGTTGGTCTATTTAAGTCGTCTGGGGAAATTGCTGAGCGAATCTGTCGGCACGACGCGAATGCAGATGGCGGATTCCGCAATCTAGGCAATGACTCCGTGCTGATGGGTTCGCGCGCGCGCCATTATTGATGAGCTGAAAGACACCCAGCTTGGCTGCATCGTGTAGATACTGATTAATTAATATAAGTAATCATTCTTGCGTTGAGAGTAGTGTCTGAGCGGATTTGGAACGTTTATTGTACCCAAGATCACCTGTGTATAGCTTCATTGCTTCCCAAGGTAGAATAAGCTTACTTCACTAGCACCTGATGGAATCAATATTATCACTAGCCAATCTACTATCTGCTAATTTTTTTCTCTCGTACTTACGGCACGAGTTATGGTGGCGCAGGCAGATTAATTGCGGGCAGCAATTTAATTCTGGCAGGTCACCCGTTCCACCGGCCCCTCCAGTGCCGGTCCCGTCGAGTTTCTATATTTATCGGAGCAGACGGCAGACAGCTGGCGCAGTTGTAGGCTGGAAATACGGTGCGGAGAGGAGCCTCGCTGTCCCCGTAGCCAAATCCTCCAGTGGACTGTCGCTGCTGCAGCCCAAAGTGGTCGCCAAGGAGAGTTTTCGGCTGCCTCGTGTGCCATTTTCAGCCAAGCCGGATTAGTAGAGCCGTGCCAAGTGGTTTAGTGCTCTTTTGCCCCTTTCATATTCCGGACCACGGCCTGGCTCTGTCAATGTGAGGATGGCTGCATCCGGAAGAGTGAAGGTGCCCCGGTCGCAGCGCTAGCTGGGAGGTACTTGGACAGGCGACGTCATGGACTCGGATACTACAGCTTGGATGAAGTCGTGTGTCCAGTGTCGAAAATAGAGACATGTGTGCTGCCTATTTGAGATGGTCACTGAAAGTGGCTTCTGGTGCCTCTGTGGCTCGTAATCAAACTACTGCATGACAGTGCGTGATGGTGATGCGCCACTGTCCAAACTCGTATTGGGTGCTTGGCCAGTTGGTAGTGTCGCAAAAGCTGCGTGTCCGTCTGTCGAAGCGTCAGTAGAAGCGTCCAAGCAATTGCTGGTCTGGGCAAATCGTTCGCCAAGCGGCATCGCCAGATCGCCCAGACAAGACAAGTCGGCAGCTACCGGTTGGTCGGCATTGTGTCGCTCGCACTCGTTTCATTGGCATCGGCAAGGGACGCCTTCTCCTGAGGAGCAGAGAGAGAACAGTGACGCCACGACGCGTGGACAAGGAGTGGAAAAAATGGCTCCGACAGACCTTGTTTCCCACACTATTCTCGCACACGAGCCAAACATTGCTTGGGCTAGCGCAGCTCGGAAATCCACAGGCCGCGCCAAGGGTGGTATGTAGAAGGCCAGTTGCCAGTCAAATGTCTTGTGGCCCCCAGCCTGGCCGAAAATCGTGGCGGATACCTCGTAGTGACATTGTTCTGTGCAGCATTCCTACGCGTGATTCGTGTACCTGCTCGAGTCTTGGTTGAATGGCGGAGCGCTGGGTCTTGTCCCGCAGCCGTACTGCGAAATATGCAGGGCAGGGCGTCCGGACAAACGACTCGCGCGCAAAACCTCCTCGTAGTGTTGGGCCGGCGGCAGTGATCCCTCCTCTTGCATGCTTACCTTTCTGCCTCGATTAATTCCCCTGGGCCGCCCGTATTTTTCTTGGATCCCGTCCTCCACGACCACCTCTGAATATCACCCACGCTCGCTTTTCACCTGCAGCGTCCGCCCGTACGCTTCTGTGCGCGCTGTCGTTGCTCGACTCATTCCTGGTCCTGGTCCCTCGGCGCATGACGTGAAGGCCCATCTTGTCACCCCCCACTAGTCGTTCGCTTCCATTCATCCCTGCCGTTTCGGCCACGCGACCGACAAATACCGCCATCGTCCATCTCAACGCGCCCGATAGAGGACTGCCCTCGCCATCGTCCAATCCATCATGAAGGCTTCCACCATCACCCAAGCCCTGCTCGGGCTCTCGGCCACGGCGTCGGCCGCCCAGATCAGCCTCGATCTGACCAGCGATGGTACGTCGCCGCGCAAAAATCAACCGCCTTGTCACCGATAGTCTCTCGTGCTAACCAGCACTCTGTGCCCCCATAGCCTCGATCAAAAGCACGGCCAGTACCCTCGCATACGGCTTGATGAAATTCTACAACGGAAACCAGACTGGTGGTATCCCCGGTCTTCTGCCAGGACCATACTACTGTACGTTACGATGCGCTACCCGAAACCGACTACATGCCCGCATGCCCGTCGCTCCCCGACACGCAGACCGCTAACGTGTGATTGAAATCAGGGTGGGAGGCTGGTGGCATGTTTGGCCATCTGATTGACTACTGGTACTACACGGGAGATGCCTCGTACAATGACGTGACGATGCAGGGCATGATGCACCAAATCACCCCCAAGGGCGACTACCTTCCCGTCAACCAGACCAATGCCATGGGTAACGATGACCAGGGCTTCTGGGCTCTCACCTCGATGATGGCCGCCGAGGCCGTCTTCCCCAACCCTCCTTCCGACACGCCCCAGTGGCTCGCCGGTGTCCAGGCCGTCTTCAACGAGTATGCAGTTCGTTGGGAGGAAGAAAACGGCCTCTGCGGTGGTGGTCTGCGCTGGCAGGTGTATTCTTTCCTCAACGGATGGGCTTACAAGAACAGTATCTCCAACGGTTGCTTCTTCAACATTGCCGCTCGTCTCGCTCGCTTCACCGGCAACCAGACGTACGGCGAGTGGGCCCAGAGGATCTACGACTGGGAGGTCAAAGAGGGCCTCATTAGCGAAGACTATGTCATCTACGACGGTATCGAGGTCGACGATGCTACCCAGAGCTGCAAAAACATCCACAAGGTCCAGTTCACCTACAACGCCGGCGTCTGGCTCCAGGGCGCCGCCGCCATGTACGATTTTAACAAGACCGATACCTGGAAGGCCCATGTCAACGGCATCTTCAACTATACCGAGAGAACCTTCTTCAAGGACGGCATCATGTACGAGCCCGCTTGCGAGACTGTTCACACCTGCGATCAGAACATGGTCAGCTTCAAGGGCTACCTGATTCGCTTCCTCGCCGCCACCGCCAAGATGGCCCCCTGGACAGCCGACACCATCACCAAGATGATCAACACTGCCGCCAGCGACGCCGTCAAGGTCTGCACCGGTGCCAACGGTCCCAAATTCCCCGGCCCCGATGGTACTGGATGTGGCTTCTCCTGGCTCAACGCTACAAACGACGGCTTGATGGGTGTCGGCCCCCAGATGGATGCCCTCGCCGCCGTCTTCTACAACCTGGCTCCCAACGTCAAGGCCCCGGCCACGGATCAGGATCGCGGCACATCCAAGGGTAATGCCGGCGCGGGCAGCACGCAAGCCCAGCCCTTGCCGGAGCCCCGAGCCATTACCGGAGGCGACCGAGCCGGCGCCGCCATCCTGACGATTCTTATTGCCGCTGGCATCCTCGCGGGCAGCTTCTTTGTCACTAGCAACGTGTTTTCATTTGCATAGACGGCCGTGCTGGTTTTAATGTCGTTCCTCATTCACTCCTTGGTTTTTTGTTTCCCTCATTATTATGTCTGTTTATATCCTTGATTATTGGGCGGATGCAGGTTCTTTTTTGCACCGTGGCACACGCCATCCTTCGATGCTTTGCTACGTTTTCTCTTGTACATAGTGTAAAAAAAAGAAGTTGACGGCAAAGATACGGCGTTGAATACCTTGAGAGAACAGCGAGAGGACTGACGAGACTCGCTACGATGCGAGATATGGGATCATGTAAAGTAGGGTTTTGGGATTTCTAGGTACAAGGCTCGAATACAATATGCTTAATCTAAACACTGGTGACGTGTTCTTCCCAAGTCTAGCGATTTCAATTGATTTTTCCACGGTAATTTTAAATATCCCTCTGTCCGAGAAATCCCCCACGTCCTTGGGGTAAACAGCGTCAAATCCTCCCGCTCACCCCGCAACCAAGCTGTGGCCGTTGCCAAACCCCCACCTTGCCCCCCATCTTCTCAATATACATCAACGCCTTCAGCTCCTCTTCCCAACCCTAACCTGCATTCAAATTTATTCTCCTCCTCCATTTTCGAGTGTATTTCTCACTCATTTACCTATCCCCTCTCAGTCTCACTTCCTCCCCCAGGTAGACGCAAACGGCCGCAGCCCGTCACCATCCCCAAACCATGTCGTCCAAGCACTTCATCGACGACGCCACGCACCTCGTCAACACGGCGCTGCACAGCCTCACCCTCACAAACCCCAACGTCGCTCTCGACGCCGAGCACAAGATTGTCTACCGCCGCCCTTCCTCCCATGCATCCCCGCAGGTCGCCCTGCTCGCCGGCGGCGGCTCCGGCCACGAGCCCTCGTTTGCGGGCATGGTGGGGCCGGGCATGCTGTCCGCGGCCGTCGCGGGCACCATCTTTGCGAGCCCGTCGACCGAGCAGGTCCGTCGGGGCATCACGGCGCGCGTGGACACGGCGCGAGGCGTGCTCGTCGTCGTCATGAACTACACGGGCGACATTCTCAACTTTGGCATGGCCGTGGAAAAGGCCAAGGCGGCGGGCGTCGCAGCCGAGATGGTTGTCGTGGGCGACGACGTCGGCGTCGGCCGCGCGCAGGCGGGTAAAGTCGGCCGCCGCGGCATCGCGGGCACCGTGCTGGTGCTCAAGATTGCGGGCGCGCTGGCGGCACGCGGTGCCAAGCTCGAGGACGTCGCCAAGGTGGCGCGGCTGACGGCGGACAACATTGTCAGTGTCGGCGCCAGCCTGGAGCACGTCCACGTGCCCGGTCGGGCCGCGGACGAGGCCGGCAGCTCTGGTCTGGCCCGCGGCGAGGTCGAGATTGGCATGGGCATCCACAACGAGCCCGGCTGCGAAAAGGCGCGCCTCGCGCTGCCGGCGCTGGTGTCGAGGATGCTCGCGCAGCTGCTCGACGGCGGCGACAAGGACCGCGCGTTCCTGACCGTCAACTCCAACGAGGTGGTGCTGCTAGTCAACAACCTCGGCGGCGTGAGCGTGCTCGAGATGGGCGGCATCACGGCCGAGGTGGTCGCGCAGCTGCGCCAGGAGCACAACATCCGCCCCGTGCGCGTCATTGCCGGCACCTTCATGACGAGCCTCAACGGCATGGGCTTCAGCATCTCGCTGCTCAACGTGGTCAACACGAGCATCGACGGCGCGCCCAACATGGTCGAGCTGCTGGATGCGCCGAGCGAGGTCACGGGCTGGTCGGCGCCGATTCAGCGGACGACGTGGGAGGCGGCCGCTGGTCGAAGCGAGGAGACGGCAGGAGAGGATGTGGCGGCGGCTGGGCAGGAGGTCAAGCCGAGCGGGTTGAAATATGACCCAGCGGCGGCCAAGGAGGCCCTTACGACGGCGCTCAAGAATGTGATTGCTGCAGAGCCGGATGTGACGAGATACGATACCGTCGTCGGAGACGGTGACTGCGGCATCGGTTTGAAGCGAGGCGCTGAGGGTACGTGGTGCTCTTCATGATTTACTACGGCGAAGATAAGCTAACAAATTACAACCAGCCGTTCTCAAGCATCTTGAGGAACATCCTTTTACTGGCGACCTTGTCGTCGACGTTGCAGCCATTGTCCCCGTCGTGGAAAACACCATGGACGGCACCTCTGGCGCTCTCTACGCCATCTTCCTCAACGCCCTGGTCCACGCGCTGCGCACGCTCGCCCCCGGCGAAGCCTCCCCCAAACTTTGGGCGGCCGCGCTGAAGCAGAGCTGCGACGCCCTGTCCCGGTACACGCCCGCCCGCCCCGGCGACCGCACGCTCGTCGACGCGCTGTACCCGTTTGTCGAGACGCTCGCGAGCTCCGGCGACGTCGGGCAGGCCGCGGCGGCGTCGCACAAGGCGGCCGACGCGACAAAGGGCATGAAGGCGAGCCTGGGCCGCTCCGTCTATGTCGGCGGCAGCGGTTACGAGGAGGTCCCTGACCCTGGTGCCTGGGGTCTGGCATGTTTCTTCCAAGGTCTGGTGGGTAACTAGGGTGCATTTGTCTTGTCAATAGTAAGAACAGCTTGTCCCAGATTTAATAGTCATGTTTTTTGCAATCAATTTGAGATTGTAATCAAAATCGCATTTTGTTTTTCAAACGCCTAAATTGTCCTGTGAGTCTCGTCAAAAGGACTGTACATGGAACCAACCAGAGCCCAATCCCAATCTCAATGAAAACACAATCAAAGCCCACGCGGTATCAAAGAAACCCAGATAAAAAAAAGTAAAAATGCCAAGTCATATTTGTCCCGCTCTAGCTTAGCAGCACCAGGATGACGCTATCACCTCTCAGGAACCTAGACACAGAAAAAAACATTAGCAATTGGAAGGACAGTCACACGTGAGGGGCCAGGACAACGCACATCTTGCTAATGAAGCGATCCTTGTTGACGGGGCGGCCCTTTTTGCCGTCGGCCAGCCGCGGCGTCTCCGTCCACATCTCCTTGACGTTCTCGAGAACCATGTTGCAGTGGCGGTCAAAGGCCTTGACGCGGGCGAGCAGCTTGCGGTTGTTGCGGATGGAGATGAGCACCTGGACGTGCGAGCGCACGGCGGTCTGGAGGATGGAGAGGGGGCCGGCGGAGAATTCGTGCTCTTCGAGCTGCGCGATTTCGTATTCCCTAAAAAGACGCGCAGGTTAGCCGTGGAATCGTCCTTGCTGTGTTTGCCTTGCGTGGGGGGTTTGTGGTTTTCGCGTACGTGAGTTCGTTGCGCGGCTTGGTGAGGAGCTCCCTAGAGAGGACGAGTTAGCAAAATGACGCAAACGTAGCATGCGCTAGATTTATTGGAGGGACATACTCAATGGGCTTGGTGTCCGCCATGATGATGTGCGAGTGTGGAGGGCTGGTTGTGAGGGATCTGGAATTGGTTCAAACTTCTAGACGCAGCTTTGGCGGTGCGGCCTCTGGCAATGTTCAAAAACTCACAGATTTGGGTACGCGGGCGGCCAGAGCACATGATTGGCTGGCACCCACCAAGGCCGGCTCCACCAGCATCCCAGCTACCAAAGCACCCGCTACAGGCAAACCTGACAGGCCAAAATGCTGGCAAACGGCAACCCTCTGCTACCCTCGGGCTAATTTTTTGGTGGAGAGCAGCAACCTTCAAGCCTGCGCGAAGAGGAGAGAGCATTTGCAGAAAAGGATACCGGAGCGTCTGATCTTGCCGCTGCCCACAGACGGTTCATCACTCAACCTCGGCCGACATTTTAGCCCGGCTGACACATACACACTCGCCCGATAAAGGAGGGGACTGCTCGCCTCCTCAATTAGGTTTTGGTTTCCCTTCTCCGGCCATGTCTTTCCGATCGATTGCTCTTCGTGCTGGAAGAGCTGCCCACTCGTCGACATATACCACCACATTCGCCATGGCGCAACGAGCACGATCCGCTCCCCTGGGAGCCAGACAGGTACACATGCCCATCAATTGCCAGCCCATTGGGCAGTTTCTAATATCTGCCAGCTCTCTACCGAAGCTCACGAGATCAAGGAGCAGCCCGGTGACGAAGTCGACGACGTCGTGTTCCAGAACAAGTACGGCCTGCGGACGATCCTCCTCAACCGCCCCAAGAAGCTCAACTCGCTCAACGGCTCCATGGTGCGCAAGATTGTGCCGCGCATGGTGGAGTGGGAAAAGTCGGACCTGGCCAACGTGGTCGTCATGAAGGGCGCGGGCGAAAAGGCCCTCTGCGCCGGCGGCGACGTGGCCGCGCTCGCCCAGTGGAACCTGGAGAGCGCCGACGGCTGGAAGCGGTCGGCCGACTACTTTGCGCTGGAATACAAGCTCGACCACTACATTGCGACGTACCAGAAGCCGTACATTTCCTTCATGGACGGCATCACCATGGGCGGCGGCGTCGGCCTCAGCATCCACGCGCCGTTCCGCATCGCCACGGAAAAGACCGTCTTCGCCATGCCCGAGACGACGATTGGCTTCTTCCCCGACGTCGGCGCCTCGTTCTTCCTGCCGCGCATGAACGGCGCCGTCGGCACCTACCTGGCCCTCACCAGCGACCGCCTGACGGGCGCCAACGTCTTTTACAGCGGCATCGCCACGCACTACCTGCACTCGACCAGCCTGCCGGACCTCGAGGCGCGCCTGGCCGAGCTGCGCTTCCGCGACGACGACAGCCTCGCGCAGCGCCTGCAGCTCGTCAACGAGACGCTCGAGGAGTTTGCCACCGGCCTGCCGCACGACCAGCCCATGGCGCTCGCCGGCGAGACGCGCCGCGCCATCGACCGCTGCTTCAACAAGAACAACCTCAACGACATTGTCGCCGCCCTGCAGGCGGAGACGGGCGAGACCGCGGCCTGGGCGCAGAAGCAGCTCGCCACGCTCCAGAAGCGCTCCCCGACGGCCGTCCACGTCGCCCTCCGCCAGATGCGCGTCGCCGGCCGCTGGGACATTGCCGAAGCCTTTGAGCGCGAGCACCAGATTGCGTCCAAGTTTATGCAGCACCACGACTTTTCCGAGGGCGTGACGGCCCTGCTCGTCCGCAAGGAGACGCCCAAGTGGCAGCCCGCGTCGCTCGAGGCCATCTCGGCCAGTGGCGACAACGTGGCGCAGCCCTTTTTCGACTTTGACGAGAAGCAGTCGCTGGGCCTCTTCTCGGACCGCACCTACGGCGACTACCCCTACCCGCTGCTCGGCGTGCCCTCGGAGCGGGAGATTAAGGAGATTGTGCAGGGAAGCACGCTGACACTCCAGCAGCTGGCCGACAAGGTCGTCGCGTCGCGCAACGGCCGCCAGGGCATCGCGACCATCGTGGATGAGATTCTCAGCCGCAAGGTCGTCGCGGACAGCAACGGCGTGGCCAAGTGGGTAGAGACGGAGTCGAGCTCTTCGAGCAAGCTATAAAAATAGGGGGGGAAGACGGAGAAGTCCAAGATGAAGATGTACACGTGTATACTAGCGTTTTAGAAACTTTTATTTAAATATACCGAGCTCCCAGGCTATGGGTGCTTGTTGAACTCTTGTTCAGGATATATACAACGTATTTCTCTATGCAGTCTATTCGGGGGAGACGCAACGCAGCGAAAACACTCTACATGTATTTTTGACGCACATTCAATACCTTGAGTGCCGTGTTGAGCAAAAATTCTGCGTTGCATGTCAAAGAATGTTGATTTTACTTGCATTCGGATATACGCAGAGAGTCTACTTCCAAGTAAGTTAGCCTCACCACGGCATTTACTAACCCTTTTGATCCCATAAAGCAGTACCAAACTATTCATCTGGCTCACTCACTCACTTGCCTTGCTCGAATTCGATGGAAACTACCGCCAACAGATGCCTAGGCAGCCAGCCGTCACAGTCAGGCCCTTATCAATGTTACAGCATCCCTTAGAGCATCCTCGCCGGGTCACCTCTCACGCAAGTCCTGGCTCTCCATCACGACCGCCCCTCTAATACGTACCTCGGCTTCCAGTCCTCTCACTGCCTTTATTTCATCTACTCGGTATCTGGTCTTTCCAGGGTGATGGCAGCGTAGGCACACGATGCTTGCAAGACTTGTGCGACGGCGCTTGGTGCAGATCAACGGTATGCCGATGCTGAGCAAAGAAGCGGTGACTATGACCCTGCAACGATGTACAAAATGACGGTACTGTGTCACACAGCACGTTGACAGATCATGTGACTATTTTGTACAGAAAAAAGCCTCGTACGGGTGAGAATTCACCAGATGTGGCAATGGGCATTCACGGCGCTTACAAGTCGGTCGTTTGCACCAACACGCCCGAGTACGGACTGGTGCACAGCAGACGGTGGACAGAAAACAAAACAGAAAAATAAGTGCTCACCAAACAGAAATCCAGAAAAAAATTGATCGTTTGTTTAACACATTTTTTTTGATGGCAACAGATGACGATGGGTCGAATTAATTGGTGTTGAGTGCTTATGTGGGGTGTGAAGTTGGGCGGGCGGATGCAAACACCATGAAATTAATTATCGCCAGTGAAAATGGCGCAAAATGGGTGCCTTATTGGCACTACGGGGCAGGACGGCGACTGCGCAAAAAATGGGCGCAAAATAGGTGGGTGATGGTGCGCCGTGTGTGTGATGGAGGGTGGGAGGAGGGGCAGAGTGAAGGAAGAAAGCGGCAGGCCGACCGAGCCAAAAAGGTTGCAGAGGATAGCCTCAGCTACCTATGAAATGAAACGGGTAATGACTAGGGGTGGGAGGGGGAGAGAGGATGACAAGCCTCGTGCAAAGAAGGAACTTGGTCACGGGCTGGTGATGGCCTCGTTAAACAGCCATGGGAGCAACAAGAGAGAGGCAAGGTCCGGGAAAAAGTATAAGAGGCGAGGGGCCCCCGGAAAAGCCCAGCCAAAAAGGAATTGAAACTCGCCTCTTTCACGGAGCGAATTCGAGACCAGACTGGGCACGCAATAATAAGAAGAGAGAGAAAGAGAACAGAACAGAGAGAGAGAGAGCGGACTGTGTGTGCCCAAGACAAGAAACCGCCGCCACTTGACCTCACGCAACGGACCGTGGACGAGTAAGAGGCCAGCGTCTGGGGCCAGTTCTGGATTACGAAAGCAGAAACAAAAAGGCAGCCACGGCAAGTTGTGTTCTAGGCTGCCCAGGCAGAAAGGCAGAAAGGCAGCCAGGCAGCCGGGAAAGAAAACCGGGCTGTCAAAGCCCCGAGCCGGACCGTATCAGTATCAGGTATGTGCTTTGATTGCGAGTGTGGTGCTTGATAGTGCCCCCCCGGGAGCGGGACAACCGGGCGGCTTGGAGCTTGCGAAGCAGACAAGACAGAGAAACAGGCTGGGCCTTCTTCCGAGATGGAAGAAGCTCGTGCTTTGTCTTATCTTGCCCGTCTTGTCTGGCAGCCTGGGGTGATGGGGAAGAAGAAGAAGGGGCTCCAGAAATGTACAACACGCTAATGGTCAGGCCCAGGTTTTGCTCCAGGCAGGTCACTCTGCCCGCGACGTCAGCGTGAAAAGGTACATCCACGCCCACGCGAGCTTCGTTGGAGCCAATCGCGTTTGCCGCTAGCCCCCCCTCAAAGGTAAGGTTAGTAGGGAGTCCCCCAGGTACAAGCTTCACCAACAGAGAGCCAGCCACAGCGCTAACGAGACCAAGCACGTCACCACTGTGTCTTGATCGAGCCAATTGCAGGCCGACTCTTCCCTTGTAAGTGCAAACACGCCTTGATCGAGGACGACGAGACTTGTTCGTTCCTTTTTGCATTTTACGTTCGGTTCGTTAGCGTGTTTGCTCTTCCAACGCCCGCCCGCCCGCCCTCTTCAGCGGCTTTCCTAGCGGGTGCTGCTGCAGCACCATCAGCCAATAACCGTCCACCTTAGCACAACACCATCATCTGCTTCATCCAAGTCCTCTTCACCCGGCAACAATCCCCTCTTTGTTCTCAAATTCCTCATTCTTTCTTTTTCTGTCTCTTTTTTTTTCTTTGCCTCCACTTTTTGTAAAACTCCTTCATCGCGCTTCCCTCAATCCCCCCGGACCCCAATTCCAGCCGAGCCACGCCTTGTCTCTCTGCCCTGTACGCCGAGATCCACTTCGGCGGACGCGACTCTTCGAACCCGTCTCGCTTCGGCGCGTCACGTCCATAGCGCCCGCCTCCCCAATTTGACCAGGGAACCACTTCTGACCATTTCAAATTCCTCCAGTTTTTTCAGTCTCACAGCGGCTTCGCTTCGCAACCATCTCACAACTCTACAACAACCATCGACCATTTTCTTCCACAACCGCCGACCCTAACGCTTACCACCCGTCTCTCCGATCGAACCAACGCTCGTGTTTCTACGCATCATCAGCCCATTTTGGCGCCGTTTGCTCTTGTCCGCAAGCTTCAGCGGCCATGGCCTCGCCGCTGCCTGCATCCGCCATGGGCGCTGGTTGGAATGGCAACGCTCCTCAGCAGCAAATGCCTCCCTCCGAGCCCGACACCAATGGCGTTCAGGTCCGGCCCATGGGTTGTAGGTCTTGCTCTCGTCACCTCATCGTCCAGCAGCTCATCTCGATACTAACACACGGCCTCCAGTAAAAGTCCATTACACCTTTGACAAGGAATCCAAGGTCAACTGTCTCGCACGATATCCCCACACTGTCCAGGTCCAGACCATCGCCATTGACGAAATCACCTCAATCGGCGTTATCGACCTCCGTATCTGTATCCAGGCCCTCTCAGACTGCAGTCCCGAACTTGCCGGCCAAGACTGCGACTACACAATCTATGCCGTCGACTACTCAGAACCCGACACGCCCCTGGTCGGCCAGGGGATGCTATCATGGGCCCTCGACTCTCTGGTCCGCGGCGACATGCCTGGCCAGCAGCCGAAACTCGTGACCGGACGCGTCACTCGGAATCTGCTCGGTGTCTTTAGCGGCGGCAACAGGGAGACGCTCGAGGTCAAGCTTCGCTTGTCTGGCTCAGCCAAGCCTCAATGGCAAACAGACAGCTTCGACATGGCCTTGACGCCGACCGGTGCGGCCGAGTGGAATTCCTTCATCCAGTCCAACCCCCAGCTCGGCCAGCCACAACACGTGTCGAGAGTAGCCTCACCAGCCATGTCACAAGCGCCTCCCGCTGCCATGGATAGGCGTGACTCGTTTGATCCTGTTATGCAGAACAACATACACGACGTCCAGCGCGTTGCTCCCATCCCGGTCGACCCCAACACCGTTCCTAACAACCAAGGCGGTTCATCACGCCCCTCCAGCCGAGCCTCCAACAGAGCGCCCCGAAAACGAAAGCCAACCGGTCGCCCACGTGGACGACCGAGGAAAAACCCAATTGAAGGCAACACATCCGGATATGAAGATTGCACCGAGGGAGAGGATGGCCCGGCTAAGAAGCGTGCCAAACCAACCAAGGTCGACAAACCCAACCCGTTTGCAGGTGCCTCAGAATCTCTACGCGTTGCTGCCAGCACCTCTGGCTCATTACGAAACTTCCGGCCCGTGGCAACTAATAATGAAGGCGCTACAGGCAGCCATCTGCAAGAAGTGCCACGTGCTCCCACTCCGGTGCCTAATGGCCCAGTCTTGCCAGGTCGTGCGGCCAAGATACGGCGCGAGTCGACTCTGGGACAGAAGCCCATGAGCTACACAACAGCTGCCGGTGCCGATGCTAGAAATCCCCTGTCTCCCCAAGATGACGATCGTTCACCAGAATTTCTCGCTCCTACTCCCGCCTTCTCAGAGGATAGCCCGCCTGATATAGGCTCCTCACCACCCGTTCAACGCACCACACCTTTTCTCCGATCCAGCCCGCCCCCTTCGAGCCCCGTCTTACCACCCATGCCACCCTCCAAGATGCCAAATGACGCCAGTTTCATGTCTGATAACTTGGATCTCTTTGGCGACGAATCCCTTCCGCCTCCACAACAAGGGCCACCTCCCCGCAAGGCTCCCTCGCGAGCACGCAAAGGAAGGGTCGAGACCAAAGGCGGTAAGGGGGTTCCCGTTCAGGTCTTTCAAATGCAGGACGGGCCTCAGGGTCGGGATATGGTGCATATTGCCAACCAAAACCATGCATATCCAGCAGCACCACAGCAGCAACAAAGGCAGCCATCACAACAGCAGACACAGCCTGAGCTTCCATCTCTGAAGCAGTCAGCACCGCAGCAACCTACCAGGAGCGTTCCTATCAAGAAGGACCGTCTTCCCTCGCCGCCTGGTATGGCTCCGACACCGCCCCCCACCACTGATGCTGCCGAGAAGCCTCCTACGCCGGTAGCAGACTTGCCCGAGGTTCCCGTTGAGATGAAGGAAGTCAAGAGAATCGTCCCGCAACTTGTAGCTCAGCCTTCTGCCGATGACAGGCAGAGACCAGCATCCCAACCGCCGGCCTCCACGATACCAGTACTCAACGCTAAGAAGCCTCTGGCTCGCTCGAATTCTGCTGGTCCGCTCATGCTACCCAATATTCCCGCGAGTGAACCTGCTGGCCCGTCAAGCCTCACACAAGCAGCCATTACTGAACAGGATATTCCCCAGTTCTCGTACTCCAATCCTCGGCGCGGCAACTCTACTGGAGCAACGGACATGGTGCCAGCCAGTGACCCCCCAGCCACAGTCGCGCGACCAGGCCAGCTGAATCCGCCCGAATTTACCATGCCACCCAGTGAACCAATTCACCCTCCGCCTTCCTCGCCCGGTAACAGGGCGAACAAGAACATCGTCAAGAAGCACGCCATCAAGCAGCGTCTGGAGGAGGCTATTATGAACGGCACCATGCCTCCCTTCTGCAGTAACTGTGGTGCCATTGAGACTCCTACATGGCGCAAGATTTGGATTCAGGATCGCGAAGGGGTTCCCGAGTATGCTGAATACTCGGAGAAGCCTGGCCGAATTACCGCCATTGAGATTCTACAGCGTGACGAGAACGACAAGCCAACCCAGCATCGCGTCATCAAGAAAGGCCTCGGCCCAGCGGATGAAAAGGCCAGCTGGCAAGAACTGCTTCTTTGCAACCCTTGCGGTATTTGGCTGACAAAGTGCAAAACCCATCGCCCTCCTGAGCGATGGGACAAGGATTTTTCTCGTCTAGGCCAGGAGCGCCGTAAGAGAGGCACTGGTCGCTCCAAGAAGAGCCGAGCCAAGGTGGACGGTATGCCCAATCCCACCTCGGAGGCCTATCTTAACACAGATGCCATGGGCCCACCTGAGCCTTCTTCGCCAAAGTATGGCCCTAGCGGTGTTTCTAACGCAGCCATCGAGGGATTGATTGCGGCGACGCAGGGTGACTCGTTTGCTACCGACGGCGGTGGCATGGATACACAATCCATCCCGGGCTCGACGCATTCTGCTGCGAGCGGTGAAGGCACGGCTAAGAGCCCAATCGACATCGAGTTGGATCAAGTCATGGGCACAACAAAGCGACTCTTGTTCCCTTCGCCAAGAAAACCTGGCACTCCCAAGGTCCTGGCCGCTGTTGATGTTAATGTTGTCATGGCTGATGACACGTGCCGCCAGAATAAGCACATCGGGACTGAAAAGGAGAACATGCCAGTTGTCACTGAGGAAGGTCTTCTCGAATGCGATGACCCAGAGGCCCTCTTCCGCAGCCCTATGATTGCCCGCCCCAGCACGCCTCCCAATGCCAAGGCGGCAGTTAATGCTGAGCCCTTTAAGACGCCTACTCGTGCGACACCCAGCCATCGACCAGTCACCAGAAGTGTCTCGAAATCTCTGCGCACCGTGCGATCTTTCTCTTCACCCGGCCAGCTCGCTCTGATGCAGGCCACCCCGACCCAGACTCCGCACTCGGCTCGCTGCGGTCTAGGAAGTCTGGCCCGCAGACGCAGTCCTCGAAATCACCAAAACGCTTTTGACTTTTTTGACACGCCAATTTCCAGGACAATCAACCAACTTCTGTCGGAACCGAATGGCTTCGCCCTCGATAGCGAGCTAGATCCCAGCAACTTGCCGCCGCTGGAGAGCAGCCATGGTACCCTGTTGGAGTTTGGAAATCTCCTCAGTACCGACATAGTCATGCCAAGTTCGCCTCCTAGAGACGGGTCTGTCCCTTTTGACTACGAAACTTCTTGGGCTCAGTGGAACATGGACGCCCCAAATCACGGGGATAATGAATAAATACTTTCCGTTTGCTTTGTCATTTTTTCTCATTCAGCGCATTATGAGCAGGCATCTACATACACAGATTTGCTTTCAATAAGGAGTTTACGGTTGCAGCGTTTGATAGCAAAAGGAATTGCTTTTAGGATAGGATTGCTTAGCCCTGAGATTGGGCTTTGCATCTGGCGTTTTAGAAAATATTTTGCTTGCAATCTTCAAAAGAGACGAACTTTTTTACTTGAAATCTCGAACCATTAAATTCATCCTCTGGAATGATACAATTTTATATGTAGCAACTAATTGTATGTGAAGAGCCCAGTGCTGTCTGTACATGGGCACGCGAGGCCGTGAGCTGGTCAACGTGGGTTTCAATTAACGCGGGGCTACCAAGACGCGTCTCGCCGCGTCTCCCACCCCACACCTAAACTTCTCTATATTCGCAAGATTCGATTCACTGCCTTTGACGACGCTAAATTGCACAATTCTTGTGCATGTGACACGGCGACCGCTCGACTTAGATACAATTTTGGCTGTCAAAACTCCTACATCGCCGACACATCACCGCAAACGCCCGCCCGCCATGGCCGACACCGAACTGCAGCGGTTATTCTCCGCTGGCAAAGCGATTGAGCCCGACATCGCGGCCGAGCTGCAGTCGATGATGCGCCTCCACGGCATCTCCTCCGAGGACCTATTTTACAAGTGGGAGTCGTACTGCATCAAGATGGAACTTGACGCCGGCGACGCCCTGACGCTCGCCCATGTGCGCAACCTCAAGCAGAACATGCTGGATGCGCTCGCCAAGTCGGCCGCGGCGCCGGCTGCTGGGTCGTCCTCAGTGGTGAAGCCGAAAGCGGAGCGAAAAGCGATGGGAACGCCGAGGGCTGGTCGCGGGGCTGCGAACGGTGGTGCCGGCGCAGGAGGAGACATGTACGGCATGCTGGATGGCTTGATGCCGAGCACGCCGGCGTCGGGCACGAAGCTGAACAGAGTGCCGGGCAGTGCGGGTGGAAGCGCGATGCGGAAGAGAATGGAGTCGTCCAAGATTTCGAGCTCACCGGCCGGTGGCATGGGCGACCAGCTCGCCGAGATGGGTGGCCTACCGTGAGTCCTGGGCCCAAGCGCACCATGATGCGATCTCACGACTAACATGTTTCTTTTGCTCTCCACAGCTCGTTTAGCGACCGTCAGAACCCCGGCGAGGTCGTTGAGATCCTCAACAGCCAGCTCGCGTCGGCCGAGACGCCGGCGGCGCCGTACCCCGAACCCCGCGTCAAGCTCACCGCGGCGTCGGACCAGAAGAAGATGGCGTACAAGCCGCTCACGATGAAGCTCTCGGAAGCCAGCGAGATCCTCGACGACCGCATCGACGACGTGGCGACGCTCGTGCAGCAGCACCACAAGCTCGACGACGGCGCCTTTGGCAACGCCGCCAGCCAGGGCACGGGTGAGATTGTCGCCGTCGGGCGCATCGCGTCCGACTCGGCCGAGGGCAAGCTCAACGCCGCCAGCCTGGTGCTCGAGACGTCGCGCCGCACGGGCATGGGCTTCCGCGTGCCGCTCCAGATGGACGCCATCCCCGCCTGGAGCGTCTTTCCCGGCCAGATTGTGGCGCTCCGGGGCACCAACGCGACGGGCCACGAGTTTGTGGTCAAGGAGGTCCTCGCGATCCCGCTGCTGCCGAATGCCGCCTCGACGGGCAGCGCGCTGGCCGTGCACGAGGAAAAGATGCGCGTGCGCGACCCGGACGCCATGATGGACGACGACGACGGGCAGCCCGCGCCGCCGCTCAGCATCCTCTACGCGGCCGGCCCGTACACGGCCGACGACAACCTCGACTTTGAGCCGCTGCACGCGCTGTGCGGCCAGGCGGCGGACTCGTACGCCGACGCGCTGGTGCTGGCGGGGCCGTTCCTGGACGTCGACCACCCGCTCATCGCCACGGGCGACTTTGACCTCCCCGAGGAGGCGCACTCGTCGCTCGACCCGGACACGGCGACCATGACGACGGTGTTTCGGTACCTCGTGGCGCCGGCCCTGAACCGGCTCGCGGCGACGAACCCGCACGTCACCATCATCATGGTGCCGTCGGCGCGCGACGTGCTCGACAAGCACGTCTCGTGGCCGCAGGACACGATCCCGCGCAGTGGGCTCGGCCTGCCCAAGGCCGCGCGCATCGTGTCCAACCCCATGACGCTGTCGGTGAATGAGGTCGTGCTCGGCCTCTCGAGCCAGGACGTGCTGTGGGAGCTGCGCGCCGAGGAGCTCGCGAAAGCCGGCGGCAGCCTGTCGGGCGGCGACCTGATGGCGCGCCTGTGCCGGCACCTCGTCGAGCAGCGCCACTACTACCCCGTGTACCCGCCGACGGACCGCGCGCGGCTGCCCAGGACGGGCACGCACGAGGGCACGGCGACGGGCGCCGTGCTGGATCTCAGCTATCTCAAGCTGGGCGAAATGGTCAATGTGCGGCCCGACGTGATGCTGACGCCGAGTGCGCTGCCGCCGTTTGCAAAGGTATGTTTTTTTTTACGTGACAAATATGGTTCAGGAAAAGGCTGACAATGTAATACAGGTCGTGGAGAGCGTGTTGGCGATTAACCCCGGATACCTGTCCAAGCGGCGCGGCGCGGGCACGTACGCGCGCATGACGCTGCACCCGCCCAAGATTGAAGGGGACGGTCTGCAGGGGCATCGCGTCTTTGAGCGCGCCAAGGTGGAAATTGTGAGGATTTAAAGAAGACGACAGAAACAGGCGAGGTGGCGCTTAAACGAGACCGGGGCGTGTATTGCTTTTCATATTAGGTTCTTGGGAAGGCGGCTGCAAACATTGGGAACAGAGCATGGTGTTTTCTTTTTTTCAATCAAATGGGATAATCCTTTTTTTTTCTTCCTTTTTTCAGCATGTGCTTTGGCAAAACATGATAGAGAAACGCTAACTAATGAGTATTTAAAAGTAATAAAAGTTTGATATATGTGTACATGGGCCGCAAGACTACCCTACCGGTCTGCTTCCACCCGCCGCCGCTTATCCTCGCCACGATCCCGCGACGTGCTTCTCTTCCTGCTCCCGCGATGCTCCTCCCGCCTCGGCGACCGCGACCGCGTGCGTGACCGCCTCCTGTCGCCATCGCGGCGTCGCTCCCCCAGCGGCATCGCATTGGCCCCCTTGCCGCCCGCCCTATCATCCGGCCGGAAGCGCTCATCATCGTTACCATCCCGCCGGAACCGATCCTCCGTAAACCGCCCGCCGCCTCCTCTGCGCTCGCGGTCGCCGCCCCAGGACCCGGTGTCCTCGCTGCGCATGTCCTTGTACTTTGTCGCGCCCTTGCGTCCGAGCTTGGTCATGTCGCGCCGCTGCAGGTACTCGGGCAGCGCCTCGCGGTTGCGGACGTCGTCGGCGATGCGCGCGCCCATGAGGTCGCGCTGCAGCAGGCCCGCCGCCTCGGCTTCATCCCGGAAAAAGGCGCCCTTGTGGAAGTACTTTTGCATGTAGCCCATGGTGCCCTTGCTGTCCTTTTCGGCCTGCTGCGCGGCCAAAAAGGTGGCATCTTCGGCCGCGCGCTCCTCGGCCGTCAGGTTCCGCCGGCGCTCAACCTCGGCGAGCTCCGCCTCGCGCTCCTCGATGGCGGTGCGCGCGCGCTTCAGCCGCTTCAGCTCGCGGACGCGCCACGCCGCCTCCTCGGCCGCCGGGTCCAGCCCGTCGGTCGTGTCCACGTCCGACGCCGCGTCCTCGTCGTCGTCCCAGTGCTTCTTGCCGGCCGCGCGCGCCGCCAGGTCCTTTTTGATCTGCTCCTCGACGAGCGCGTCGGCCGCCTTCTTCTTGGCCGCCTCCTCGGCGAGGCGCGCGGCCTCCTCGGCCTCGGCGGGCGTCTGGCCGTTGGCGCCGCCGCGCTGGCTCTTGGGTATGAATTTGGGTCGCATCATCATTGGTCGGGGCGCCTCGTCTTCGCTGCTGTCTTCTTCTGACGAGTCTTCTTCCTCGTCCTCGTCGGACTCGTTGCCGCCGGCTTTGGCGTCTTCGGCGCCGCTTTCCTCTTCCGTCACGAAGCCTTCCTCGGCGGCCAGCCGCTCTGCTTTTTCGGCAGCCAGCCGTCGCGCCTCAGCGGCTTGTGCTTGTTGTCGGCGCGCATCGAGGTCGACTTTGCTGAGGTTGCTGATGATTTTGCCCGCGCTGGCAGCCTTCGGCGGCGGCGGGATGGCGGCGGCGGGCGCAGTCGTCGCTTCGTCGGCGTCGCTGTCGGAGTCAGAGGACGATTCAGCACCCGTGTTTTTGCCCGCGCGATGTCGCGAGGGCTTCAGCGGGTTCGCTGTCATGCGCTTGGGCGGCATCTTGCGACAGTGTTTTTGTTCGTGAAAGTGGTTGAAGGTTTGGAACTTGTATCGTCAAACGCAGACAAAATCGCCGCTAACAAATCGAGCTCTTATCAGATAAGGCTACCCTAGACTTGTTTATATGTTCGTCTTGTCTGGTCACTCTCTTGTCGAAGATCTCGAGGTTTTCCCCGAGTGTGCCTTAGCTTTCGGTTCTTTTCTTTCTTTCGTTTCTAACAATTAGGCTAATTTTAAATGAATTCGCCGTGTTTGACACCACTCGTGGCGGCGTGCTCTCGAAAGTCCGCTTTGGGGATAGCCACCCCACCACTCTGCGACGTCATCACCATAAACCTCACCCTCACAACCTAGCGAGTTGGGCAGTCAATCCAACGACATACTCACCAATCAAGTACAGTCATGGCAGACCGTACAGTGGTTATTACTGGAGCTACAGGTCTTCTTGGCCGACAAGTCTCTCGTGCGTTCCACAGAAAGGGATGGAATGTCAAGGGCACAGGCTACTCTCGAGCCGACGGCGTTGATATACTGAAAGTAGACCTTGGCAATGCTGGCGAGATCAAGACGCTCCTGGAACAGACCAAGTAAGCTACAAAATAAGCGAAATCGGGTTTAATAGGATCACGATACTAACACGGCGTTTAGTCCTGAAGTTATTGTTCACTGTAGGCCCTCGTCCCTTGATCACTGTGCACGGTTCATCACCACCTCCAACACCTGGCGGACAGCTAATATTCCCCCAAGGCGCGGCAGAGCGTTTCCCCGACAAAGTCGAAAGGGACCCTGAGGGTGCCAGGAAACTTAACGTATCGGCGACGTCGTCGTTGGCGCAGGCCGCAGCGGCAAAGGGTGCGTTCTTGATCTACATTTCGACCGACTATGTCTTTCCTGGAAAGCCTGGGGACGCACCATACAATGCCGACGCAGAAACAAAGCCACCCAACTTGTACGGTCAGACAAAGCTCGATGGGGAAAAGGCGGCCCTGGCGGCGCAGAGCGGCACGGCCGGATCGGCAGTGGTACTCCGCGTGCCCGTGCTGTATGGCTCAGCAGAGACACCGGCCGAGAGTGCCGTCAATGTGCTGCTTGATGCCGTATGGAAGTCCCAGACGGAAGACAAGAAGATTACGATGGACCACTGGGCACCACGCTACCCGACTAATACTGAGGATGTAGGTCGGGTGTGTCACGGTATGTTTCTAAAACGGCATAGTTCTTTTTGTCTTTTCTTCATTTCCCTTTATGTGGTGCTCTTGTGTGGACGCGTGCTATTTTCCGGGTCTGACTTGATGCACACGAGACAAGAGGACCTGGAGCTGGCCAAAGTCACCCGGATTGTGGACACGGCACGGCAGAGCAGCCACGCCCGATCGATTCGAGGATAGTGAAGAACGCTAATGTACCTGTCATTTTTACGTAGATATTGCGGATCATTATCTAAATGCGTCTGATCGACCCTCCCTGCCGACGATCTTGCAGTTCTCCAGCGAGGATAGGATGACCAAGTACGAAATGTGTCAAAAATTTGCGGAGATTATGGGCCTTCCCATGGACAACATTGCCCCCAACACCGAAGGCAACGATCCGAATGCAAGCGTGCAGCGTCCGTACGACACCCATCTGAGCACAGAGACGCTCAAGAGCCTCGACATTGAGCTGGCCACCTGCGACTTTACCGCGTGGTGGAGGCGCGAGCTCGGGGCGTTCCGCAAGTAGGGACTCCGGACGGGCAGCAACGTTCTCATTCGCAGAATTTCGCCTTGGCCAATTTTTCAGGGGCGGAAATGCGGGAGAGCTACGGGGGGCTGGTGTTCTTGGGAGAATCGTGGAATGTTCAATGATCAGAGGGATACTATCGGGTCACTACATTCCAGCCGGCAGTATGACAGCCACGACGGTGGCGCTTGGCCTTGGTCGCAGTACAAAACCACAAATTCCCCAGATTTTAGCAACTGCCGCACGCCGGCTTTTTAACACCTGAGAAAAAAGATACGAAATCCTGGGGCTCGCGACGCGGCCTCCAGCATTGTTTCACTCGACGGGCCAGAGCTGCATGTCTCTGGTGCTCATTTGCAGTCCCAGCTATTCGATAGAACAATGTGTGATGCCAGTTGCAGATACGCGCTGCAATCGACCGAAAGTGAGACGAGAAAGCCAAGAATAGTATCCGTTCCAATCCCAATGAGCCAAATGCCTGCCGGTGCTGCCCGCCGAGCTCTGGGGTGTTGTCATCAGCGATAAGATGCTGCAGCCCTTTGCTTGGCTCTCATTTACTTGGCAACCGCATGTTCACAATTTATTCAATTTAGTTCAATCTATTTTATGAGATGCATATCTGAGCGGCAGCCACCTGCGGGCCAGGTACACCGGTCCACCGCATTAATTAGCTGTCGTGGGGCCGCCGCGCTTTTTAACCTCTCTCTCCCTGCGGATGGCGTCGTTGCTTTTTCCCTTGCCGTGGGCGGGCATGAGCCCATCTCGTCGCAACAGGGGTCCCGGCCACGCTATCAACCGCCATCGCCCAATCGAACAGACTGCAAAAGCTGGGTCTGCCGAAAAGACGGGAGGAATGCAGCCATGGACGCGTCGCCGGCTCGTTGGCGGGGCTGTCTTCTTGGGCACCGAGACAGTGTGCCTAGACTGGAGGGAGCTCGACGCGTGACTAGTCGCATCTCTCAGGAATCCTGTTTAGCAACAAAGCGTGTTTGGGACAAAAGAAGGAAAAATATAATAAAATAGAGTAATAAGTAATGCTGCTTGAGAATGCTCGCGTACCGTGCTCGACGGCCACCATTTCTACCCGGCCGCGCCAATTACACTCGGACGAAGCCAGTCTCTCGCCATCGCTCTTCCTTCCCTTCTTCATCCCATTCTTTGATGGTTGCTATCGTCGTACGATTTCTGTCCTTGAAATTGCCTCGTCCCCGTATCCGTGGAGACAACTCCTACATATACCTTGTTCAACGGCCCCTCTCAATTATTCCCTTTAGTGCCAATCTATCCAAACTTACACGGCAAGGCCCGCAACGACCAGTTCCACGGGCCCGATCTCTGCTATTTCTTATACGTCAAACTATTCTTCGCGTTATATCGACAGCAGCGAAGCCTTGAGGAAACAACTCCGAGGCATCTACTGGGGCAGCTTACACCATTCGAAACAACAAAAGAAGGAAACCGAAAAAAAAGAGAAAACAAGACTACAATTCAAGCTTGCAGAATCTCATTCGCAATGGCGACTGAGGCTGCCTGCAGGGAGTTTCCCCAACCTGCTTCACGAGACCCCGCGCTTTACGGCAGACGCACCCCCTCGCCTCCCGCTCTCGATGTTTTCCGCGACAGCGACAAGCCGGAAGAAGCAAGCTGCGTGCAGACCCCGAAAGCTGGACGGGGCGACACGGACAAGGACGTGCCGCCGCTGCCATTGTACGCACTTACACCCAAACCAATCAACGTCCCTCCGCCACCAACATTCAGCCATCACAATGAGGGCAAAGTGCCCAACAACGCCGCCGCCCTGGTCCAAACTCCCACATCCAATGTGCTTGAGAAGTGCACCACCGAGGGGTCTGACGAGCAGACTTCGCCTCTGTCGCAGCAGTCAAAGAGCAAGTCGAAGCGACTCGTGTTTGGCAAGAAGGAGCTCGAAAACGAGCCGCTCCCAGACAGTGGTGCCGGGCGTCCCGAGGTCGATGTGCAGCGCAGCATTGCCGAGCAAAAGAGACAGGATCTCGCGCGGCTCCAGGCGATCCTCGTTACGCCGCCGCCCAAGCCAAAGACGTCTCTTCTCAGCCTGTTCTCGAGGAGCAAGAAGCTGGCGACGCCGACACCGACGCTGATGCACCCGGACACTCCAAGCTCCGTCGCTACTACTATCTTCAGCAGTCGCGCAAACAGCATAGAGACGGCATCGAACCCTGACAGCACCAGGTACTCGGATCCCATGGACAAGCCGGTTCCAATCTCTATCCAGTACCCACAGACCACTCCCATAATTCCTGTACCGCGAAGTTCTGAGCGTGTAAGTGCCCCATTCCCATATACTCTGTGGCTTCCCAAACTAACGATTTCGAAAGCGTGTTGCCGTCCGCTACCAATCGTCCACAATCAACCTCGCCGTTTCTCTGGAAACCAACGCCGTGGACATTCTTCACATGGCTTCAGCCAAGATGCGCCACAACATCAACCCCAACAGCAGTGTCGTGGTTGAGTCGTACCTCATGCTGGGGCTCGAGCGCCGCCTGCGCCGCTACGAGCGCATCCGCGATGTCATGAACACGTGGGACCAGGACCACGAAAACTCCTTGCTGATCCTGAGCTGCCCCGCCTCCATGACGGACCGCGATCTCGACATTGACGCCGTGCCCAGCTCTGCCGAGTCCCCGCCCGGCTTCACCCTGCCGGTCTACCAGTCGTCGCGCCCCGGCAAGTGGAACAAGCGCTGGGTCACCCTGCTCGAAAACGGCCAGATGTACTCGGCCAAGACGGGCGATGCGCTGCCGGGCGACGCCGGCTGCATGAGGCTGTGCCAGCTGTCGGACTTTGACATTTACTCGCCCAACGAGACCGAGATCCGCCGCAGCGTCCGCCCGCCCAAGCAGTTTTGCTGCGCCATCAAGAGCCAGCAGAAGAGCGTGCTCTTCTCCGACGAGGTCAACTTTGTGCACTTCTTCTCCACAGACGACGAAGAGGTCGCCGCGCGGTTCTACGAGAGGGTCCACGGCTGGCGGAGCTGGCATCTGGTGGCCAAGAAGCTGGCCATTGACCGCAAGATGAATGCGCCCGCGCCCAAACTCACATTGGACCCGGCGAGAGGCGGCTTGGACGCGTCGGCGGATGACGGCAAACCCTACTCGGCGCCGCCTGGCGCAACGTCATTCTTCCGCATTGACAGCTTCAAGCCGCTGCTAGACGTAAATAACATTTCCAAGCTCGCCGAAGAAGCGAGAAAGCTGCAGCCGGCTGTGCCGCCGAGACCTGCGACTGCGGATGGAAAGTACCAGGCACACCCGCCGCCCCCTGATTTCCCGCCGCCGGCCACGCCTGCTCCCAAGGACAAGGAACTCCCCGCCAAGCCCAACCTCAAGCGAGCTGAGACGGACAAGTACCACGGCTCCCCGCCAAACCAACCGTACCACTCCTCGCCCAGTCCTCTAGGCCTGGATCACATGGCGCTGAGCAGCCCTCCGGCCAACTCGGCCTCGCTCGGTCTGGACGCGTTTGGGCTGGCCGCCCCCGAGGAGAAAAAGTCGGAGGCGACATCCTGGTTCCCCTCGGCCACCGAACACACGGCCAAGCTGCGGAAAGACGAGCCGCCGCCCTCGTTCCGCCGGCCCGCGACCGCCGACCCGGCCCTGCAGCGCAGGCCGACGCGCCGGGCCCCCAACCCGCCGCCGCTCTCCATCAACACCAACACGCACTTTCTGGCGCCGCCGCGGCCCTTTGAGGACTACTGCACCCGGTCGCCAAAGGCAAACGCTAATGCGCCGCCCGTCTACAAGCTGCCGGGAACGCCCATGATGCCTTCGGCGCCGAGAGCCCGCACCATGACGGGCGGCGGCGGCGGCGGCCCGAACAGAGGCAACTATGGTCCCGGACCGTCGCCGCGAAGCCGCGGGGCGCCGACAAATATGCAGGGCAGGCGCCATATGCCGGACAATATGCCGCCGGTGCCCCCGATTCCCAACCGACCCATGAGGCGCGATATGCCATCCGCGCCCACGACGGCCGTGTTATCTGTGCAGCCTCGATACCCGCCTGCACAGCGCGGGCCTGCACAGCAGCCTTTCCCCGTGCGCCAATATTAGCGCTAGGAAGCTCTGAAATAAGAAAAATTTTCCCTTTGTCAATGTATTTCTGCGCGATGGCTAGTGTTAGATTTTGCTGATCGCAGCCAGCAATTGTTTTAAATGGGGCTATCGGTGTTTCGTGATTGATTTGGGACATGGGCACATGCTGTGGTTTTTTTTTTGCTGTTTTTTTTTCACCTTTAGTAACATTGCTGGGAAGGGGATACGGCGCATTGAAGCACTCATTTTGTAGTATAATCATAGTTTTGGCCATGAGAATGATATACGCCACCATTGGTAATTTTGAAGCCAGCTGCTATGCATGTCTGACCTTTATTATCCTATGACTCAATCCGGTATCTAAGTCCTTGATTATTCAAGAAAAAAAGACTTCTTCTCCCTAACTATGCTTTCACTTTACTTTCACCTGGGTTTGAAGGCAAGAGTGACAGAGTCGGTGTGTAAGTGTACAGTGCAGGACACAGTGCATATATAGTACTGGCACGGTAAGATACGCGCTCCTAAACAGGCAGACCGCGACAGCTTCGCTAACGGCGGGCTGGTATTAGGTCAATGATTGCGCCCGATTAAAGCCGAACCTAAGCCACATCGCGGATATTTCCACTTATCCGCTCTTGATACACCATCTTTCATCGAACCTAGCCTTTTTACGAGACTTTATTGCGCTGGTTGTTGGCGTCTAGCTCGCCAGGGATACGATGGCGCTCACAGCGCATGAGCTTGCGCAGCTGCGAGTCGCGCTGCAGGACGCAGTGGTGAGATGCTCAGAGCGCTGCTTATATCAATCGGCAAAATGGTTTGACTGAATTCTCACCTTTTCTGGCACCGATAGCACGTCGTGGCTAACGTTGACGTAGGGCGGCGGAGCTGTTGACGTCCCTTCCCGACCCAACGGAAGAGGAGCTGGGGGGCGAAGACGCCGAGCAGCCTCACCTGTCCCCCGTCTTCCTGCCGAACCAGGACCCGGAAGAGGCGCAGCTCGAATCCAAGGAGCTTAGCAAGTACCTTCTCGCCAAGTCGCTCTTTGACTGTCGCGAGTATGACCGCTGCGCCGCCGTCTTCTTGCCCGACTCGCTCTTTTCCACGGTGCTCGGCTCGAAATCGGACGCGGGCGGCTCGCCGAGCAAGAGCAAGAGCAAGGCCAAAGTGGCAGAGGCCGGGACGGCCTCGTCGCTACCGCAAATCAGCCAAAAGAGCCTGTTTCTTGCCCTCTACGCCAAGTTTCTCTCCGGCGAGAAGCGCAAGGCGGAAGATTCCGAGATGGTGACTGGGCCGCAGGATCTCGGCACTGTCGTGAATAAACAGCTTCTCGCCGTGGGGAGCTACCTCTCGTCGTGGTTTGAAGCAAAGACGGTGGATAATGAAGTGGTTGGAAGCCAGGGCTGGCTGGAATATCTGTACGCCACCGTGCATTCTTTCTCTGTGCGCGAATGCTAATTTGGATCGCAGATATGGCATGGTGCTAGCCAAGGAAAAGAACGACAAAAGAGCCCTAGGATTCTTTTTACAGAGTGTACACAAGTTTCCTATGAATTGGGGCTGCTGGCTAGAAATCACATCGTTGACCTCGAGAAGCGAAGACGTACGTACTACGCTCTCAAGCAAAGGCAGAGACTAATTTTTGTAGTTGGATCGCATATCTCGACACTGTCCGCAAAATATCATGTCATACATGTTTCACTTACATACGTCGCTCGAACTGTATCAACATTCAGCAGGTCTGGCCAACTCGCTCGAGCAGCTCATGGGTATTTTCCCATCGTCATCTTTTCTTATGACTTGCAACGCGCTATTGGCATATCACGAAAAGGATCTCCTGCTAGCGGAGCAACATTTTAGCCGATTACTTTCATTGCACCCGCACCGCCTCGATTCCTTGGACCACTACTCCAATATTCTATATGTCCTGAACCTCCGACCAAAACTCGCATTTTTAGCACATCTGTGTTCCAATGTGGACAAATTCCGGCCAGAATCCTGCGTTGTCATCGGAAACTACTATTCACTATTATCCATGCACGAAAAAGCCGTTCAGTACTTCCGCCGCGCATTGACGCTGGACAGAACTTGCTTGTCAGCTTGGACGCTGATGGGCCACGAATACGTCGAGCTCAAGAATACACACGCAGCCATTGAATCATACAGACGCGCTGTAGATGTCAACCGCCGCGACTACCGTGCCTGGTATGGTCTGGGCCAGACATACGAAATGCTCGAGATGCACACGTATTCGCTATGGTACTACAAGAAGGCCGCGGGCCTGCGGCCGTGGGACGGCAAGATGTGGATGGCAGTTGGGTCATGCTTGCAAAAGATGGGAAGGGACCGCGATGGCATCAAAGCCCTTAAACGCGCTCTGCTTGCCGACGCATACTACGACGCGGGCAGTAGCTTTGGGAACGGGGGTGACGGCTTAGGCTCGCATGCGGCAACAGCACACATGGATCCCGAAATTCTTTTGCAAATTGCAACCATGTACGAGCAGATTGGCGAGGAAGAGGAAGCGAAATCATACATGGAGCTTTGTGTCGGGCAAGAGGATGGCGGTGGTCCCGCTGGCAGAGACAAAGACGGCGCCGCTGTCGATGCGTCGTCCCGCACGCACAACGACTCGCCAGGCGAATCCGACGATGACGGAGGAGAGCGCGAGGAAGAGCGCAACGAGGGAACGGGCGTCACGGCCGCGACTAGCAAAGCGCGCATGTGGCTGGCCCGTTTCGCCATGCGTACCTCGGATTACACAGTGGCTCACCGGCTCGCCACCGAGCTCTGCCAGGACGGTGTCGAGGTGGAGGAGGCCAAGGCTCTGGTGCGCGAGGTCCGGTCACGTCTAGATTCTTCCGAGGGAATTTTTACATGAAAAAGGCCCAGAAGACAGTGTGAACTAGCATAGCCATATTGGGATAGGAGAGGTACACGACGTTTTGATGCGCAATGAGAAGTCCACAATGTCATTGATCCAAGGACCAGCGGCCGCACATGTGGATCTGTCAGAATGATGCAACGAATACAAAAGCTTTCCCGTGACCATTCCAAGACGTGCCTGAGTTGACTTGGTGGTGGTGGTGTGTATTCGGAAGCGGCTTGACCAGCTCCAGCTTTAGTTAGTTACCCACAGGTGCTTGTGGTGGCGTATTGTGTTGACTCGCGCCCAGTAGTAAGGAGAGGATCACGCACACACAAAGGTGTGGAGTGGACGAGATAGTTGGACTAGTCGAGTTCTGGGATCTGCATAAAATATGCCATGACATTATGAAGCTAGCCGATGGTACCTGGTAGGTGGCGCATCTCGCTTGCAGCACAGCTTGGCTTACACTGCGGTTGTGGCTTGGAGCTTTGCTATTGACATCACCAAGAAATAGAGAAACTTGCAAATACTAGTGAAATCCGTTTCATAAGCACGTATTATAATGAAAACCAGTAATTAAAAAGGAAACCCCTGAATTATTGACCTCCGCTATACATATTGACCGTAGCAATACAAAGATTTAGCCAAACAGAAAACCTTCTTTTTTCGAGAAGAGTTGATTAAGTAGAAGCGAATTTTTTTCCATCTAGAAACCAGACAAAGTATCCCAAAAAAAAAACTCCAAACACGCGCGCATTGCTTGCTCAGCCTGCCAGAAGTCTCCCACGTCAGAGCAAAACTCGTTCATGTGACTTTCCTGGCGGCATCAAGACAACGCGCCGCATTTTTGTCCTTCACAAACGCTCGGTGGCAATTTACAGAGCCAGGGCAGCGGCAGCGGCGAGGACCAGAGCACCAACACCGGCACCGAGACGGCCGGCACCGGCAGTGACGGTGCCCGGGCTGGTGGGCTGGACGGTGGGAGGCTTGCTGGCAGGCGGGTTGGCGGGGGGAGCCGGGCTGGCGGCAGGGGGAGCAGGAGGAGCCGGGCTGGCAGGAGGAGCGGGAGGAGCGGGAGGAGCAGGGGGAGCAGGTGCCTGGCTGCTGGCAGGAGGAGGAGCAGGCTTCTGGGTGGCAGGAGGAGCGGGAGGGGGGCTGATGGTAGCAGGGGGAGGAGGCGGCGGGTTCTTGGTAGCAGGAGGAGGGGGAGGCACGTTGGTAGCGGGAGGGGGGTTGATGCCGCTGGTGGTGATGGTGCAAGGGCAGTCTAGGAGAAGCAGGCCATGTTAGTATGAAGAGATGACAAGGTCTATCATAGGAGAGGGTACACATACCGATGACGGTCAGCGTGGTGGGCTTGGTGACGGTGATGGTCTTGTTGGCGTGGATGGGGATCAGAGTAGGTTCCTGTGATGCTCATGTTAGTCGGGATGAGTTCCTCCGAATTGCGGCCGTGAGAGCCGTGAGACAGCGTTGTCTGATCTTAGGCCCAACACTGGCGCCGTCAACCTTGGGGACTTGGGACGTACAGGGCAGTAGGTGGTGAACTCGTTAACAATGGTGACATAGGTGTAAATGGTCTCGTTCTTGTGAGTGGGCTTGGGCACATAGGTGCTATGAGTCGGCTTGGTCTCATGAGTGGGCTTGGTCTCATGGGTGGTATGAGTCGGCTTGTGGGTTGGGGCCGTGCCGTGGTGCGTGGTGGTGGTGTTGTGGCCGTAGGCGGCGGCAGCAGCGCCGGTGGCGAAGGCGACGAGAGCAAACTTCATATTGAAGACTTTGGTTTTTTTTGTTGTTGTTTGTAAAAAGCGAATGTGGGTGAACCAAAAAGTTGGATCGTTGCGAGATTTATCAAACTGTAATTGTTGGATAGGAAAGAAAGAAAAAGATGGATGGGCTCCGAGGGGGGCTGCGGATGGCCTTTGTAGTCAACCCGTCTTGGTGGTGGGTCGGCGTGCGAACCGGTTGCAGTGGGATGATGCCTTGCGAAAATAGACGAGAATAGCAATGGGATCCAGAAAGAGCAACATGTCACGGTCGGCGAATCCTGTGCGTTGCCTCGCCTCATGGATTGGATTCGATGCTCTCGCCGGATGCGGATAACACCTATTGCGGATCCCGAGTGGTGGTTGGCTTCGGTGCGTGTAAGCCGCACTCCTCCCTCTCCACCCACCCTCCCACACAAATGCGTCCGCTGCTAGACTGCAGTCGGCGAAAAGAAGAAAAAAAAACGGGATTTTCTCATTTTTTTTTTCTTTCCTTCCTCACTGGAAAGTCGCTCACACCATTCGCTGAGGCGAAGGGCGGGCTGTGCCAATTGGACACTGATAGGTGGAGATGTCGTTGGTTGGAACGGCGTGGCGGGCTGGGCTTTAAACAGGCGAAAACTCTAAAACTGAGTACAGAGAGAGTCGATGAATTGTAAACAAACGGGCATCAGAGAGAGACAAATGGTGAAAGTTGACGACCATGATCAGTTCGCGACCAAACCGTGTCATTGCTGTCGTTGTCGTTGAAAAGCGTTTATAAGTGCCCCTTGCCTGCATTTACCTCTGAGTGCACCAGCCATCACCAATGGATAGCAAGACAAGGCCAACGACCAAGCTAGCAGTGAGCTAGTGCGGGCTCGCCCCGAGCTAAAGCAGCGATTCAAACAGGGCACACCGGTGTCCTCGGAGCTCCTTGGCCTTAATAGCGGGCCTATACGGGCGACTAGACAGTAGTAGCTTCTTCCGCCGCCGCTTTCTGCAAGGCACCAGATGTAGCTGTATGCAAGAACTGTTGATACCCGAGCCAGGTGGGGGGGGGGGGAAGATGGAAACTGGACGAATTGACAAGAAAAGATCCGTTCTTTTGCTGGTTGCATGGACGACCGGTTGCATGCCGCTCTGCTCCCATTGTCAAATTTCGTTTGGATAGAAGCCCCTCGAATATCATTGTCAATTCAGGCGCAGCTCATGGCTTTGCCGACTTCAGCTCGCACGGCAGGAATACGAGGCGGATCCACGACGGCCGAGTAGAAAAGCTGCTGGACAACAAGGTGTGGCTGGCTCAGTACCCAGTGGCAGCGAGCCGCATCGAACGAGGCTAGTTGATACGCTCTGGTCCTAGTGCCATTGTAGCCAAACTGTTGCCCAGTTGGCTCGACATGGCAAAGAGGGCATGATTAAATGGCGTCAGGACCAGAAAACTCTGTTTTCTGGGACTTGGAACTCGCAGCTTGCCTTATTGGCTCGCCGACAGGCGACCTTGTCAATGTCAGCTCAAGACTAACACAAGCTGGATGCTTGGATGGTGGGTGGGTGTTTGGGCTCGGGGCAACGAACCTCCCAGCCCTGTAAGGGGAGCAACCAATTAAATGCCACAGCCTATTTAACAAAGTTTTGTCTTGCCACAAAATTTTTCCCTCCTGTGGCTCTTCCTACCGCGGCTCGTGTTATGGTTGTGGCTCTTTTTCTTCAGTCTTCTCTAGGCCGGGTGGAATGCTCCCAGCACCGTCGTTAGTTGACCTCTGACGTAGGGCGGCAAAACTTTTTTTGCTATGCTGCTAGCATAACTACTCAGTCTCGGTGTATCAAGAGACAATGGGTGGCCAGGAGCTAGCACATCCTTGCATGTTGCCAAGAGTTGATCGCTGGCCGCTTGCAGATAGCGATGTTGAGCTACATGTCAGAGATTTCGGTTCCAAGCTGCAAAAGGCTGCGGGAACGAGGATAATAATAGTATCCGAAGCTCGTCGGCTGTTTCTTTGCCGTGCAACTGGCAACCCATATTATTTCGTTTCTCGGCGTTTTAACTTTCCGAGATCAGACCGGTGCCGCCTTCTGCTTCTTCATGTTGGCTCGGGAACATCTGCGGAAACGATCTGCCAATACATGCATATCCATGTGTCGAATGATAAATAGACAATAATAATAAAAAAATCGTTCGATCGCAACGGCCGGGTGCCGGGGTGCGGCCGCGCTCGAGATGAGATCCGCTAGGCCCAGACAACTCTTCATACATGGATGTGGGCGAGACATGGGTTGTCCTTGGACCTCCCCATTCTACCCCCGGTCAATGAGTCTATTGCGATGCCTGTGCATTTGATGACAGCTGCTGTGCCAGCTAAAGCCGATCGGCATTTCCGGCGTACCCTGTCATGGTGCGGTGCGCGGTCAGAATGGTGGGGCAGGCGAGCAGGCATTCGCCGCATCCAGCGAGGCCCGGCGCCTAGCCCTGCCATGGAAACGGATCAATGGCTTGTATATCCAATGTTATGTCCGCCGATCGAGCATGGACCTGGGTTGAAAAGCGTCCAGGTGGAAGCAGACCAAATTGCACCCGTCGACGCTCCTGAATAGCCTCGTGGGAGAGTGCAAAGCCGGCAGCAGTGGCGCAAAATGGCATCAATGTGATTGAAGGCAGCAAATCACCCATACTAGTGGCGCAAATCGCACAGCGGCACACGTACCTGCTGCTCTATACCGAATGCAAATGCCGTTGAAAGCGGTTAGTAGCTGCAGAAATTTCACCTACCAGTGACAGACCGGGTTGAGGAATTGATCCCCCTTTGACTTTGCCGCTCCAGTGCAGCATGCCCTTGTCCAGGGTCGAGGGTCTACATTCCAGTGCCCATCTCAAGGCCATGTCGGGTTTGCGCACAAAGGACCCAGCACTACGTCATTGGCTGTGTCTCAACTGCGAGCAAAACAAAAAAGACACTGCTTGCCAAATATAGCTCGAGTTTCGTCATTTGCCAGTGATCCGTCGTCCGCCAGCCAACTGCAGCACGCAGACAACAAGCAATGACGATATTCAACGGGACTCGAATGAAACGTAAATTTTCAGCGGCAGCCTGTTGGCCAGCCCAGCTCGCCGCATTCAGCGCAGGCTACGCATCTGTTGGTGGCGGAGAGCTGACTTCCTAATGCGTCCATGTCGATGGCCACCATTTGGTTGCGCCGGTGAGAGCCGAAGCAGCCTTGCCTCTCACGATCGAATACGACGTTACAGTGCCGAGAAGCAGCCGCAATCGGGTTTGCGGCAAGTTGAGGCGCTGACAAGGGTTCAAGGTCCCCAACATCCTAAAAGAGTTGTTGTTGTACATTCGAGGTTTGTCAAGTCGCTCTTGCTAACGTAATATGGCAGCCCAGACACTAGCGCCCCGATCGCAAGAATACGAATACGTCCGACGGCGCTAGAACTTTTTTCCTTCAGTTTGCTTCAGAGTTGCAGTGTGTCGCGGCTGTGCCCGCGGCGGGCGTCGTCTGAAGCACTGTTGCCTCAATTGTGATATATGGGATGATCAGAGATCCAAGAAATATTTTCCGAGGATTTTATTAATGTCCGTGCGAATACGCTCGCGGGCTGCTGTGGTTTATTAAAGGGACTGCCGAGGGGACCCTGTTGAGGTGGGGCGGGGAGATACCTGCGCCCGCACCAGTTGCGCCACCAGTTTGCATGTACTTTTATCACGTGGAGGGGTAGAGCCGCGATAAGTCACGATAGCCCAACCGACTGCCCTCATTTCCTTACCGCCCCCCAGTACACAGCTATTGTCACTGTATTTAAAGCTGCGAAGCTGCCTGTCTTTTTGCTGTGCTTGATACCAAGTCAAACCAGACAAGATGCCTGCCGAAACCACCACTCTCCAGGAGTTTGAGAGCATCTACCCCAAGCTGCAGGCCGCCATTCTCGACCATGCCAAGTCCTACAAGCTCCCCCAGGGGGAGATGAACTGGTTCAAGCTGGTACGCGAACGACCCAATTGCGCTCGTCTAAACTTCTACATGATAATATATTAACATTCAACTAGAACCTCGAGACCAACCCTCTTGGCGGCAAGTGCAACCGCGGCATGTCCGTCCCCGACTCCGTCTCGCTTCTCATCGGCGAGAAGCTCAACGAGGAGCAATACTTTGAGGCTGCAACCCTGGGCTGGATGACGGAGCTTCTCCAGGCCTTTTTCCTCGTTTCGGACGACATCATGGACGGCAGCATCACCCGCCGCGGCAAGCCCTGCTGGTACCGCGTCGAGGGTGTCGGCATGACGGCCATCAACGACGCCTTTATGCTCGAGTCGGTCATCTACACACTTCTCAAAAAGTTCTTCCGCTCGCACGCGGCCTACATTGACCTCGTCGAGCTCTTCCACGAGGTCACGCTGCAGACCGAGATGGGCCAGCTGTGCGATCTCCTGACCGCCCCCGAGGACAAGGTCAACCTCGACAACTTTTCCATGGAAAAGTACCAGTTCATCGTCATCTACAAGACGGCCTACTACTCCTTTTACCTCCCCGTCGCCCTCGCCCTCTACCAGCTCAACCTGGCCACCCCCAAGAACCTCAAGCAGGCCGAGGACATCCTGATCCCGCTCGGCGAGTACTTCCAGGTGCAGGACGACTACCTCGACAACTTTGGCCTGCCCGAGCACATTGGCAAGATTGGCACCGACATCAAGGACAACAAGTGCTCCTGGCTCGTCAACAAGGCCCTCGAGATTGCCACGCCCGAGCAGCGCAAGATTCTCGAGGAAAACTACGGCCAAAAGGACGACGCCAAGGAGGCTGTTATCAAGAAGCTCTACGACGACATGAAGCTCCAGGATATCTACCTCAAGTTTGAGGAGAAGCGCGCCGAGGAGATTCGCGAGATGATTGCCAAGGTCGACGAGAGCGAGGGTCTGAAGAAGGAGATTTTTGAGGTCTTCCTCAAGAAGGTCTACAAGCGCACCAAGTAATGGATCTGCTTGGAAAGGTGTGATGCGTGCAAGGATGATAAAAGACATGATTCTGGAATGTCTTGCAAAAAAAAGTACATTAATTCAAAACTCTACATAGAAGGACTTGATCGCTACGCTGGTCTCACAAAGAGTACTAGCGTATAGATGGGTGCATACAGGCCGCAGGCTCAGCTGCAGAATATTATGAGAAATGCTCGAACTTACAGCATCAAATTGATTTCAATTCCTGCTTAAGGCTAACATTTGTACTGGTTACACTCTGGACACATGGCCTGCACCAGACCAGCATAGATGGGAGATGGCATGGGTATCACCTACCAAAGAATCCCATGTCATAGCCGATGACAGCTGAATCATCTGTGGCACAAAGTGTCGATTTTCGTAATTTCGCAGACTTATATATCGCCCCAGCAGCGTCAAATCATAGCTCAAGGCCAGAGGGCTAATGCTGGTCGTTGGGGATCGTGGGTGGGCACTTGCGATGGCGTGCTGGCAGGCGACGTTGGCCCGAAATTGGGGTTACATCTCGTCGACTAGTTCATCGCTCGCATATTTAGCTCCTTTGCATCAAGCATCACGGATACGAAACCGACAAATGTCTGACTCTACTGAAAAGGCGGCGGCGGCGGCGGTGACGGCGCAGACCACGGAGAAATCGGGGCTCCAAACCCACGATGCCGACATCATCATCAGCACCACCCCGCGGGAGGCGCCCGTCCGCCAGCAGTGGTACCAGTGGTTCGCGCCGACGGACACGCCCGAGGAGCGGCGCCTGATTGTCAAGCTCGACCTGCTCATCCTCGTCTTTGTGTTCCTCGCGTACTGGGCCAAGGTGCTGGACCAGTCGGCGACGGGCGCGGCGTACGTGAGCGGCATGCGCGAGGACCTGCGGCTGTACGGCAACGAGCTCAACTACCTCAACACGGCGTACATGGTGGGCTTCATCACGCTGCAGATCCCGCTGACGCTGCTCATGACGCGCTTCTCGGCGGCGTGGTGCATACCCGCGGCCGACGTGCTCTGGGGCGTGCTGACGCTCGTGCAGTACAAGGTCACCCGCGTGGCCCCCCTCTACGCCGTGCGCTTCCTCATCGGCGCCGCCGGCAGTCTCTTCTTCCCCGCCGTCCAGTGGTACCTCGGCTGCTGGTACACGCGCTCGGAGCTGGGCCGCCGCAGCGCCCTCTTCTTCGTCGCCAGCCAGGTCGGCGCCATGAGCGCGGGCTACATCCAGTCGGGCGCCTACGCCTCCCTGCACATGCGCCACGGCATCGAGGGCTGGCGCTGGCTGTACATTATCTGCTTTGCCTGCACCATCCCCGTCGCCGTGCTGGGCTTCCTCTGCCTGCCCGGCCAGCCGGAGAAGCCGCGGTCGCTGTTCTTGTCGCCGCGCGAGGTTGAGCTCGCGCAGGCGCGCATGCGGGCGGACCGCAGGGAGCCCCGCAGGCCGCTCACGCGGGCCGTCGTGCAGAAGACACTTAAGGGCTGGCACTTTTGGGTGTTGGTGGGCTTTGCGTTCTTCTTCTCCCAGGCCGACGGCGTGTCGTCCAACAGCGGGCTGTCGCTGTGGCTCAAGGCCGAGGGCTACAGCGTCCAGGCCATCAACACCATCACAACCGTGTCGCCCGCCGTCACGATTGTGTCGGCGCTGATCTGCGGCGTGCTCTCCGACGCCTACGACGCCAAGGTGCCGCTCATCGCGGCGACGGCGTCCCTCAACATCCTGGCGAGCATCATCCTGGCGGTCTGGCACGTGCCGACGGGCCTCAAGTTTTTTGCGTTTTTCCTCGCGGGATCGGCCAACGGGATCGCGCCCGTCATTTACTCCTGGGCCAATGAGATTTGCGCGGGCGACGCCGAGGAGCGGGCGATTGTCATAAGCAGCATGAATACGATTGGAAACACGTTTGGCGCGTGGGTGCCGCTGTTTGTCTGGAAGACGACGGATGCGCCGCGCTATCTGATTGGGTATAATTGGACGATTGGATTGGATGTGGGCATGCTGAGTATGTTGTTTGTCCTGCGGTCGTTCTGGAACCGTGAAAAGGCAAGGCTGGCGTCTACTTAGCTGGGGAGTCGTCCGGGTTCTAGAAACAAAACCGCAGTTTAAGGAGAAAGAAATTGTGAAGTAGAAGTGGACTGTGGGCAAGCACACTATAAATCCAACACCATTGTCCTGTTTAAAAGTCGTAATACTGCGCTGTTGAGTGTGTGTCGCTGGCATTCGGCATGAATGTGTAGCCCTATTGTGATCCCACTTGGCAGATACCATGACATAACTTGGATTCTGTATTCGTTATGTTATAAGAGCACTGCAGTAGAGACATTGTCAGACTAGTATGTTGTTCAAGCATCCTATGAAAGAGTAAACCCGAATAGATGGTTGCGAATACTATGGGAACAAGGTGCCAAACATAGGCGAGCACAGGCCGACCAAGAGAGCAGCAAGTAGCTGCATCTTACGATTCCAATCACATGTACAACAGTTTCTGAAGGGCCTCTGATATCTAGCATTTGCCCGCAGCATATCGTGGAGCGTGGGTCTTTGCAAAGCAACAACAGAGTTTGGACATGAAGATAAACGGCGTGGATTGGCGGATTGTCCTGCCCCAACCTCGTTACGACCGAGGTGCCAAGAGGTCCGGGCAAGAGAGTTTAACGGAAACCGGAAATTCTAGAGTTTCAACGGAAGAATTAACATGGTGGAGAAATAGAAAGCTACAAGGCGACATCATGGCGAGATGCGATACCATCGCGATGGCCGACACCACATATGCAGGGTAGAATAGACTACATGACATGTGATGTGTTGGACCGAGCACTAGAATGTGCTTCTCAAAAATAGTAATCAGTATTAGTTTCATCGCGGTACCTGCTTATTGCCTTGTCGTTTGTATCTCGGCATGTTCCGCTGGCATGTACATGTACACCGGACTAGATGCGTGATCTGGGGCAAGTCACTGTACAAGTGCAAACTATGGTCGAGACCATCAGTAAACACTTGGCCAGACTTGAACCGTCTGCCCCCGAGCTTGTACTGCGCCTTGCTGATGGCGTGTCTTGTGTTTGTCGGCAATTATCCAAAAACAGCTGCTAATGTCATACTGTGCCAAGCAGGATGTTTTTGTACGCGGACTTGGCTCTCGGGCTCGGACAACCAAGCAGCCTGAAGCCACAGATTGGGGGCTGCTCCTGCGGGCGCTGTGGGTGGCTGCCCGAGTGGTTTGGTGGGGTGCTTACAGGCGGCAAGAGGGTGCGCCACAGCGCAAGGTGCCTCAGGTACAACGCTGTGGGTGCGCCCTGTGGTGCCCTGAGATGCACTCTGACCACCGAATTACAGCAGCCGTGGCTGCTCAACAGAGGCCTGGAAGCCACCACAAACGCTCACCTTCCCGGCTCGACTAGTCGCTCGACTAGTCACGGGGCTAGCCAGCGCCCAAAGCTCGCCCGCCTCGTCGCCTCGCTGCACCGACCTGCCTGATTCATTCGGGCATCGTTGCATTGGCAAACACGTCGTCCGAGACCTCTATCGGTACCTTGCATAAGCGTCCCTACGACCAAGCGAAAGGAAGGCGATAAAAAAGCTATACCGATTTATACTTTTGTTTGGCCAAGCCTCAGCCTCCGCCCGCATGCTACACATGGCTTTTGCTTCTGTCGGTCAGCAAACACAGCAGATGCGCTCCCGACATTGACCACCACGGCATTCAGCCGCAGGCAGTTTTTGCGCGATTTTTCTTTTTCTCAATAGCACAATGGCGCAAAAGCAAAAGAGTCCAGACATGCGTTTGCATACGTGGATCCAATCATGCGACTGCGGCATAATGGTCTGCACCGCACGTTGAGGCCTGCAGATGTTGTCGTTCAGCTGCGTTATGCCCTCATCCAATGCTTACCCAATCTTGAGCGTCCAAGCTTGCATGCGTCGACTATCAACAGTGTTTGGCGCGCGGAGATGGTGCGTTTTGCTTCCGGATCGACATTGAAGCCAAGCTTTTTCGTCAGTTTTCTTCCCCATCCCCCTCCCCATGTACTGAGACTCAGGTACCGTCTGTGCGAGAAAAACGCCGTGGACAGCGCACAGTCGGTGCCTAGCAGCGATTCCGGCCGCTGTCAAGAGACGAGTCTCGTCCAATCACGGCTTCTCGCTGCTTCTGCACGGCCTGGCCACTCGGACGATTCTTGCAGAAAAGTGGACTGCCTAACAAAGTCTGAAAATGTTGTTGGTGGCCAAGCACTGTTTTCCGGAATAGGTACGCGCGGGCAAAGTCACGGCTGACCACCAGCGGCATTCTAAACTGCCTTAATTCGTGCGCACAAAACGAGAAGAGTACTTTTGTATGGTGTCACTCGGCCAAAAGTTCCCAACCAACCAACTGTCATGTCACTCAGCGTCGGAATGGGCCCTTTGCCAGCGAGACCACCACGATGCAGATTTGTCTACTTTGAAAAAAAATGCAGCCGCGAGACAGCTGACTTGGCAGGCCAGATGCAGACATGTGAGACAAGTCATGCAGTCCTCATAATCGCTATCGTTCACCATGCGTCGGCTTGGCAGCGATGCATGAGCAGCATATGCTCTGCAAGGCGTGGAGCAACACACCACATTGGGCAGGTGGACGCCGAAGCAGCCAACAATAAGACAAAGACGTTCGGGAAGCAAATGCGTCGGATAGCTGCCCGGCGTATCTGCCGGTGGGCGTTCCGTTCTGAAAACCTTTCATGAAAAAGTTGCCCGTGCCGACCGTCAAGTGTACTTGTGTGAGCAGGCAGAAAGACTGGGTCTCCAGAGGTCGCTAGTTCATGTACCTTGTCGCTCATCGCTTTGGCTCAGTCGCCAACGGAGAAAACTCTTTCACTCTCCACCAAAACGGAGCAAAGACAATGGGCCCGCGGAACCGCTTTTAGATTCCAGAACACGTTCGGTAAACGGCGCTAATCCACCGTTTCGCGCCATCGGTGCAAGGTCCCTGTTACGGAGCTTGTCGCATCGTTGTTGCGGCTTTTTGCCACCAGGCACCGAGCTGATTTGGTGAACAATAGGGCACAATAGAAGCGCCCACAATGGGTGGCGAGTAATCATGTTCGGGCTAGCCTCGGCAGCGGGAGGATGGATTAGTATCGTTCCCTTTTGGCAAATGTTTGTATTCTGGCATAAAGAAAAATGTCTTGGGCCTGGGAGCAACTGGCCGCCTACCTGGTCACCGCCCCCAAGAGATCCGTCCCACGGTCAGGCACGCCGACATGAGGGAATACTTGGCCCTGCCGTCAGGACGGACGGACGCTGCAGGTACAGAAGACGGTCGGCCCACTCAGAGTTGATGAGTCGTTGCACCGTTCTCGCGTCCCACTCACACACAGGCAACGGAGGGGACGAGGCACATGTTGCATTTTGAACGGAGGCACCAGTCTGTCGGGCTAGTCAAGGTACAAGCGGTACTTGGGGCCAGGGACCCGTCCGCACAGTGTGACCAGGATGGGGGTGTGGGTTGCGGGTGTGGGTGGTGGCTTGCGTAGAGTCAGGTACACCAGGTACAGACCAGATAGACTTCCCGTTCCACCTCGCCCACGCGAGAGAGCAACCTGATTACCCTGGTGGCAGGAAACGCAACAAAGGTACTACAGTACATGCGCGCGCTCACAATGTACGTGGGTACCGACTCGAGAGACCTTTTGGTCTAGAATCTTTGGCACGACCCACGCTCGGCCGCTAGATGCTTCTTTCAGAATTGTCGCGCTTTGCCCCGGACGACGTGACTTATAAAACGGTCCCCCTCCCCGATCTCATCTGGATGTTTTCGCTTCCATTCAACACAATCCCTTGAAACATTCCCTTTTCATCAAGTCTTTTGACTCTCACTTCCTTTGACAGGAACTCATCTTTATTTGCTTCTTCATTCCTTTGAAAGCAAACCTTCACTCACACACTCCCTCACACACCACACCAAGGTCTCGACGATCTACAACTATCCTTACAACAATAACAACAAAGTCTTTTTACAAAGCTTCCTTTTACAACTCTACCAAAATGCACTTCAGCAAGACTCTCTTCGGCCTCGCCGCCTCTGCCGCCGCTGTCAACGCCGCCTCCGTCACCTTCCGCACCCTGGACGGCGTTGCGCGCACCGTCTACTTCACGCCCAGCCCCGGCTCTGACGAGATTGCGCCCGTCACCGTCGACAAGAACGGCGACACCAACGTCACCCTGCCCGACTCCTACCAGGGCAACTTCTACGCCCTCCGTGCGGACCAGGAGCACAAGCCCGGCATGCTCGGCGAGATCAAGTTTGGCGGCTGGCAGGGCATCACCTTCTTTGACGTCTCGGCCATTGTCGACCCCACCGACGTCAACAACGTCAAGCAGATGTGGCCCGTCGGCGCGACCAGCCCCATGTCTGGCTGCGAGAAGTTCCCCTGCAACAACGTGTACGTCAACTGGGATGACGTCCAGACCAAGGCCACCAACAGCAAGCACCTCATGACCACCCTGGGTGCCGGCAGCGTTGACGTCGCCTTTGCCAACTAAGGTGCGACTTCGCATTGGCGCTTGGGAGAAGCTTGCATACTGGATATGATAGTCGGCGAGCCGACTGGATGCAATGCTTCACAGGAAAACGGACATGATGACAACCTCTTTGTGTGTTATTCTTTTTTTGCGCAGGGCGCCGCTCCCAAAAAAAAGCCATGAAATTGATTTTTATCGCTTTACGAATTTAGAATCGTCTTTTTAAGACAGGAAAGAGATACCCCATGGGAAGGAAACAACTTGGATTTTATTTTTTACGACCATAGAATTTTTTGCCTCTTTCGAGGTATAAGGGTCAAGCAAAGGCGCAGTATGGCAACGAAAAGCAGTCCCGACGAAGAGGAGGAAACGTGTTTTCTTCCTCTGGAAAGGACCGAAAAAAAAAACGACAACATTCATTTCTACAACCAAAATTGGCCTTTTCTTTTTGCATTTGTACATAGCTCTTTGTTTTTTTATATGGCTAGCTTGAGCCATTAGGATATCACAGAATGAACTTGATCCTAACAACACTACTCTTTAAAACCCTTGGCAAATGTGACTTGTTGTTTTCTTTCGTTTCATGTTCTCGTGTTTGGCTTCTTTTTAATTTATTTCTTTTTGAGTTTGTCATATATCAGACCAGACGGGACACAGAGAGAGTGTCCCCCCCTCGGTTAGAGGGGCAGGAGAGGGGGCCAAGCAGCAGAATCCCATGTGCGGCGAAGGGGGGAGCGGGGGTCCAGGGGAAGGCAGCTTGCGCGTCCATTTAGGTTTTTCTGCTGCTGGGTTGCGCTGTATCATCTTTCTTTGTTTTTTTTGCTTTCTCCGAGGGCGTGCTGTGTTGCGTACCTTACCCGGGGTGGGGGGGGGGAAAGGATAGTGTTGTGCAAAAGGGTACAAATGGTGGAGTTGGGCCTGACTTGTTCCATGGTACGACCACACCCAACCACACTGGTTCAAGTTCGCCAATGGGGGAGAAAAAATGTATGCTGGCGACATGTGCAAGTACTCTCGAGGCCATCTTTTTGCGCAGCGCTATTTTCCTATTTTTTTTTTTTGGTGGTGCCCCCTCCCTCCTTCGGTTGCGATAATAAGAGTGGGCGACGAGCAGATTTTTTCTTACTGGTACAGGTGCTTACGGGTACCTAAACCGCTCCCTCTCCCTGCGCGAGTCAACGGAGCCCACTGCAAGGTACATGCCGTCCGCTGTAAATTCTGTTTTTTTTCATGCCCCTAGGTAGGCAGGTGGCCCTCGGCACACACGGCGTACGTGTTCCGGGCTCGACAACTCAATAAGCAAAACTTGAGCTTTTGGCCCCCGATTGGCTCACGCATGCAAAACCCCGATGTTATAATGGCTTACCGCCCCCCCGTCCCATTGTTGTCTGTGAGGTACCAAGGTACTAACGGCAAACTCCTGGCCCCCTCGCCCCCTGCTATAGGTAGAGTCGCAAGCCGACCGCTCCGGAGCTCGGGTGCCTGCTGTGCCTGCTGTGCCTGACGGCAAGTACCCTGGTATCCCTGTCCCCTGTTCCCTGTCCCTGTACCCTGGCTGGGCCACGTTGGCGGTTTTTGTGGGTTTTGCCAGCATGTTGGGTGCCAAAAGAAATGCTTATTCTTTTTTTACTGATACACACAGTCAGGTCTGATGAGGGCCAGCCAATGGCATCTTGTCCAGTGCTGACCGCTGCGAAAATATGCTTTTTTCCCTTCTTCTCGCGTAATCATTGCGCCTTTTTCTTTCTCTATCGGTCAAGAGACGGCACTGCGCGAGTAAATGATGTTTTTTTTTGCATCTGCACCAGTATAAACACGGGGGCTGGGTGTGTGCCTCTATGACGACGCCAGGGGAGTAGGGCACGCACCAGCGAGGACCACTGCTATACCTCACCTCTTTAGAGCCGAGACCGTCAATATTAATCAAAGCATGTAAACAAGATACTTGTATTATGCCGCTATGCTTACGAGCTATTACAGCATGATTGCGGAATTGCATGATTGCAGGCACATGTCATGGAGCGCTGTCGCCACCGTGTATAACAGTGCGGCGCACACTATCCGCACACCGTCCTAGCGTGCCACACCACATCGCGGCGAGGATGATGCATTCAAAATTGCGCCGGCATTACATAAAAATCCAATGCAGAACCTGTGCGGTGCCTGCAGAACCATTGAAGCCCCTCCCTCCCTTTCAAGAAAAGAAAAATCTATACACCCACCACGGTATCGGCACCATCCATGCCCCTGTCGACTGATCAGCGCATTCTAGACCGCGCAGCTGGTTCGCCGGTGGATCCATGACACTCTCAGAGGAGCCATTAAGACCTACCTGCTTGTTTGTGTCGTTATAGTCGCTAGGCGGCCGAGGTGAGCAGAGGAAGCAAGACTTTGTGCGCCCCTGGGGGGGGGTTTGCGGTAGTGGGCTCCAAAAGTCTCATCATGTTCTATTTCCGGCCAAACGGGCAAATTTCCAGCATAACAACAACGTAATGGAATACTAGAAAAGTAAAAATATTTACAGTATAATATGATAGCTACATACTATACCATAACTTTGTTTAACTAAATTTAGAAAAATAGAGGGCAGACCTTATCGTCGGTTATAGTGGGTTGGCTGTTTCAAGCAAGGTAGTGGTCAGCTTCACGCTGATAATACATGGCGATGCTCGGGGTAAAATAAAATGTCAAGGCTATTATGGGATAACTGTCTTGCATTTCTCTTATTAAGATTTACTTTATATTTCTAAAGCATCCATTCAGATACATACGAGGGAGTGTTCGTGTTGTACTTGTATGCAGGATCCGTGAGAGCAAGTGAAACGGAAACCCGTTGGGTGGCCATCTCCAGGCGGCCTCCATGCTTCTCGGCTTTATCCTGAAATTTCGTACATTGACTGTCAATAATAGTGCCATCGGCATCTCAAATCCATACTCTGAGAATCCTGGCCTGATGTTGGCTTCACACCTGCAAGGGCATATTTTCTTAGACTGGTGGAGGCCGATCACCACCACCGGAAACTAAACACATACATGACATCCAACTAGAAATTTGTGGACGCAGCATCCTCCATCACTGGCGTTTATTATACTTGATCGTCATCATTTCAACTTCTTTTGATACACGAGGCACCGAGTAAGCAGAAGCCCGTGCAAGGAAAGTCAAGCCTGCAGAGGCGTCCTCAGTGATGTTCTCGTCGCTACTCTGGGTTGCTTACTGGCCTTGGCTTGGTGCCTCTTGGACAGAACTGGATAGAGCTGGATGGTACGCTTGGCACTTTATAGAGGCACTCAAGTATCAACTGTTTGAGCTAGACTAATACTACTCAACCACCAAGACAATCAGGCGAGAGCTTCAAAATGTTGATCTTGCCTGACTTTGATCCGATTACAACCGTGGACCCTGCTACTGCCGAGCAGTTCGGCCGGTACTCGGGTGGAATCCAAAGAACCCTCTTTCCATTCCAGGTAATCGCATCATTGTTTTCGCTGATGCCAACGCCAGAGCACTCTGTATATTTCGCCACATCTCCCGAAACCGAGCCGCCGATACGGTACGCGCCAACGCTTGTCAATATATGCGAGCCCTGACGGTCAAACTCGAAGGTTTTATAACCCTGTTGGGAGGTAATCATTCGCTTGCATTCGCCCGTGCTGACGCTCCAAACCTGTATTGTGCCATCAAGACAGCGTGCTGCCACCAGTGTTGAATCATAGGAGAAACGCAGGCATACAATAATGGAGCGATTGACTTTGAGCGTCTGTACACACTCACCCGTTTCGACGGTCCAGATTCGTATCCAATCGCCATAAATGGATGATGCAGCTAGTGCTGAATTGCGTGAGAAGGTCCCGGCTGCACTCCGAAGGCCATAGCCTTCTAGTTGCTGTACACACTCGCCCGTTGTAACGCAGCAGACTCGTAGCGCATCCGTACTGATCAATGCCACCAGTTCCGAATCATATGAGAATAGCATGACCGAAAGTGGGGGGCCGTCGTCCAGTTTCAGCATACACTTGTATGTGTCGAGGCTCCAAATCCGTACAGTTCCATCATACGAGTGTAATGCAATCAGTGCTGAATCATGTGAAAAGGTCACCAACGCAAATCGACACATTTGACTTTCAATTTCATGTACACACTCGCCCGTCTCAACACTCCATATTCGTACTGTGTCATGGTCATAGCCTGATGCCGCGAGCTTCAAATCAGGGGAGAAGATCACTTTTATACAGATATCCTCAGTGTTCTCGTATATGCGTAGATGCTCATCCTCGGCAACCTCGAATGTGTGTAGACACATCCCTGTATTGGCGCACCAGGTTTGGATTGTGCCGCCCCAAGAGGAAGTTGTCACCAACGACGAGTCATCCGAGAATGCTATTGATTGCGCCGAGTCACCAGGGCGTTTTTTCGCCCCTAGATACTGCCTCGAATCAACACGCCAGACTTGTACAGTGTTGTCCTCACAGCCAGACGCGATAATGGCGGAGTTGTGGGAGAAAACTAGTGTCCGTATGTCGGAGACACTGTGTATTGTCTGTATGCACTCGCCCGTGTCAATGCACAAGACCTTTATTACACAACCGTCAGAAACGGACGCCAGCAGTGTGGAGTCATGTGAAATGGTAATAGGCCACAGAAAGGTGCTATGTGTGTTGAAGGAAAGATGTTCCAGTCTCTGAAGACACTGGCCCGTGTCAGCTCGCCAAATTCGCACTGTTTTGCAACCTTTCTCAATTGATGCCCCCGCCACAAGTTTCGCGTCATGTGAGAAAACGACTTGCTCGACCGGGCCGCGATAGCATTCCTCAACTGACATCTTGACACACTCGCCTGTATCAACACGCCATATTTTTAACAGTCCGTTGTGCGAGGTTGAAGCTACATGCGACAGATCACCGGAGCTGGCCTCCCATGTAACGGGAGCGCTACTTTTAAGCGTCCGCACACAGTCCCCTGTGTCAACGCGCCAGATTTTGATCCTTGTGCCATCTGCGGTCAATGCCATTGGTAGTGAATCGTCTGAAAAGGCCACTGAAAGAGGTTGATGACCATTAAAAAGAGGAACCCTATGTAGGCACTTGCGTGTGTCGACGCGCCAGGCTTGTACTATCCCAGTCTCAGAGACTACCGCCACATGGCTCGAGTCGTATGAAAAAGCTATTGAACGAGCTTGTGAACACTTCATTGAATAGCTTGTGAACTTTGGGATACCAATACAAACTCCAAATTGGAGCTCTTGTAAGTACTCGCCTGTATCAACACACCAAATTCCAATCACATTCGTGCCCGCGGCTGCCACCATCGTGGAGTCATGCGAGAACGTCATCGCAGTAGCATGGTTGAACGAGTGGGCCTCAAGCGTCCGCAGGTGACAGCTCCAGTTTTCTTCCATCTGTGGCTCGAGGCAAATCCAACGCGCTTTATCTGTGGACTTTTCAAAAATGGCTCTAATCATGCTGTTCTTTGGTGTGAAGATGAGAAGCGATGAATACAGTTGAAGAGGTTCCAGGGTGATTGTTTGTAAGTGTGTTTGTAGAAACTGGACAGCGTCATCTAGGAACAATAAAATTTCCGGGCTGTTTAGTCTCTATTACACTGCTGATTAGCTACCATATAATCAAGAGTCGTATGTAGTTTATTACCTCGAGTCGTACTTGTAGCTTTTTGAGAAGGCCAGGGCTCTCTGAAGCTTTGCCTAGAAGAGCAAGTGCTTCTATCCAGTGAAGAAAGTGGACGGATAGAAAGTTGTAGACGTCTGTGATACCGGAAATATTGATGTCCGACTGCTCCAAGTGGTACACCCAATACTGGCATGCGTATTGCATCTCTGGTGGCAGGCTTGATTCAATCTCCTTAGCGCCAATACTGGAGGCAAGGGTGCCAGGATATCTCAAGTCGCAAATGTCTTTTTTGAGACAACTGGCTATTCGTAGACATTTGACTGCCAAATCTGCGTGAGTTTGCTTCTCCTGTATATGGAATGGCATTGTTGGTTCGCCAGGGTTTAGCAAGAACTCTCGAAACGACAGATGAAGTAGCCGGACAGGCGCTGTTGGTGATGGAGGGATGTTGAGAACGGAGTATAGCCCAGACAATCTACCAGCAGCGTCCTCTCTGGTCATATCAAGCAATTTTGCAAGTACAGACGTGGACAAAGGAGTTGCCAGTAAAATAAGGGCTCCAATGACGCGGCGAAACTCATCGATAATTCGCTCTTGTAGTTGGACAGAAATTCCAGCTATGGTACTGTCCAAGACGGTCCGATAGATCCCATCTAAATGAGACAACTCGTCAGCGGAGCGAGAAAGTACAGCCTTCAGCTGCTTTCTCGGTGTCCCAATTCGTCCTTCACTGATAAAGCGACAGATGGTAGTGGCAGCGATAAAGAGGGGATCGGCCATCTTCAACAGCGCGTCGAGTTCACCTGGACTAGGCCAGTCCATAGGAAGGTCTGTCCCTGACCCCGAGCTGTTGTAGTCTTCACGAATCTTCGCCAACTCGTGCTCCAAAAGGAGTAATATATCATGCTGAACGTCGGGCATTTCATGCAGAATAGCGTCTTGATAGGTGTCCTGAATCTTCTTGAACCCACAGCGGATTGGCTGCTCCGGTCGACTAGTCAGAAAGATTCGTATTTGCCGAGGCATTTCAGTTTTGAATCGTCCTAGGAGGCGAAGAAGCAGATGTATGTCGGTTTCAGGTTCGCATTCATCCAGTGCATCAACAACAAAAACCATGGGGCTACAATGCCCCCCGACTGTCGTCTTTAGAAGCGGCTGCAGCAAGAGTTTGTCAAATTGCTCGGTCGCATTCTTTGTCAAGATGGAGGAGTCGGCATCCAGGCAATCCTTGATATGTGGAGCAAGAGCTGGCTTCCTCGTCGCCAAGTCGGCAGCAATAGTCACAAAGAACTTGGAAAGGTTTCCTCGGCCAGCTTCACCTTTCTTGAAGAAGAAGGACGCTCCCAGGTAACCGCTCTCTGCGAGCGATCTTGCCACAGTGCGAGAGATTGTTGATTTTCCTGTGCCAGCCATTCCGTTTAGCCAGAAAATCGGCTTTGCGGTCGCACCTACAGCCCAGTCCGTTATCTCTTGACGCAGCTTGACCCGCGTGTTGTCCAAGCAGTACGAATTGTGCTGCTCAGCGAACGAATCAAATGAAGCGCCCTCGGCCGTTTGGAGCTGGTTGAAAAAAGTCGCATCGCTCGTTTTAAAAACTACAACACTAGGCCAAGTGTCAGATTGAGGAGACGTTTTTGGTAAATGTCTACTTACGCCGTGTCGATTTGCAACGCTTTCGAAATAATCCGAGTACACCGTTCCAGATCTTGTATGTGCTTCTCAAATCCCTTCTTTTCAAATGGCCATTTCAGCGAGAGCATGACTTGCTTTCCACGGCTCCGCTGTGCTGTCTTGTCGCGCAGCTTGTCCTGCAGCTGCTTCAGCTGTGATTCACCATCTGTAATGGCGCTCTCCAGCTCCTTGGTCACTTTGAGATGGGGTTGGTGTGGGCCGCTAATAATATCCTGTAGATTCGTGCAGACAAGCTCCAGCCCGTGGACCTCGCTGTGCAATTGGTTGATAACTTGTGTCGCATGCTTCACATTCTTTGCGTACTCGAGGCACAACGGGGCAACCTTGGCTGCCAAATCGACCACAGTGAGGATATTAACGGCCACCCCGAGTGCTCCGAGTGCTTCCATGATTTCTGCGTGCGAGGGATGAGATTTTGCGAGGCATCGCGGCGGCAGCTGAAAACTGAGGGGTTAGGCTGAACTGCATGTTGCAAGGTTGCGGGGTGATGTGATTGGTCAGGGCTGGAAGACAACTATCACGGGACCAAAGACGAAGAGGATTATGTAATAAATACTAGAAGAAAATGCCACGTATCATACGATATGCTACCTAGTTGGATTCTATGCTGAATGGCGAGATGGGCGCTTGGTTGGTGGTTAGCGACATCAGTTGTATTCACAGCTAAATGAAAGTGATAGATGGTACACGAGCGGGATATGTTGACTGAGAATTTTTGTCAGGAATGGCAAGAGAAAATTCACTTCTCCATTTCGCCTGACACTCGAAAATCGTTGAGCGGTAATACTTTTGCCCGCGTCCAGCAGCACTTATTAACAGCTGGGACGCGTCGGGTACAACTCCCAATTGCGTTTTGCCTACCTTTCTGAGATTCGCATCAACACTCTCTGCTGCAAAAATACTGAACATAATCGCAGCCATTCTCCCCTGGTATATGATGCAACACAGTCACGGACCGAGAATACATGGCGAGCGACGCTTGCCCATGCTCCGCTGCCACGTCGAGGTCGGCATCCCCCAGCTGTCGAAGTAAGTTACTACTTCATGGCGCTATTTCTGGCCCGCAGGCCAAGACTTCAAGCCCCGGGTGGCCATTCGTAAGAGCATGGTGATAGAACCTGGGCTGAAAACCGAGCGGCATTCGACGTGGTTGTGGGTGCGCCGCGCGGTGCGTGCCGGCTTCAAAACCGCCACAAGAGGTTTGGTTCGGTGCGTGAGAAGCAGCGTGGTTAGCTCATGAGATATATTTCCGTGGTCTATATAGAGAAGCGGCTGACTATCATTTATCACTGCGACAAGACTGGCATCATGATCGGGTGACGCCCTAGGCATGTGGACGATACCGAAACCAGGCTTGCAACAGAGAAGCAGCGTCGGAATTCCGTCTGCATACGAGATGAAGCGGTGACTTCTCTGGTATTGTCATGCAGCCATCGACTTACATCTACATAGCCATGCGCGCCGGTAAGATGGCAGCTAAGTGTTGGCAATCTGACCCGCAGCAACGCCTACTTCATGCATCAGATTGAGCAGCCTTTTCATGACACATTTACAGGAATTTACAGAGGCAAAATGAACAAACAATTACGTTAATAGTATCCTTGTCCGAAGATCGTCATGCACCCAGAAATTCTCCGTCCTGCAGCCGCCAGAAGAGAGGTACAAGCGCGTCTTTGTGGACATGAAGGTCGACATATCTCTGGCGAACTATAAGCGCCCTTTATTCCGGCTTTGGCGGGACAGGCCGCCGTAGGTGGTTATTGCAGTACAGCCCGAGCTGTCAATTGGATTGGTGTCAAAATTTCCATGCTTCGAAGCAATTCAAAGATGGCTCTTCGCATCTGTTAGTGGAATGGCCGATGGGGCCAACGCCGGGGCGTCTTCTACGACTAGAGGAATCCCACACGGACCTTAATCGTAAATATAGCCCGATAGTCCTTGGTACACTGGCTGTGAGCCACCACTTGCACGGCCTGGACCGCCGCGGATTGTCGACACCACCTTGGCAGGTCCCAAGCCTCCGTTCAATACGGACAAGGTGTTTCGCCAATAATCCCGAGGTCTGTTGCCAAGAAGAAGAAGAAAAGCACAGGCCAGCTCTGAGTCAGCTCGTCCAGGTACCCGGATTACGTTTCTCGGTGGCGTCCTTGAAACATCCAACGTCTGGACCGCCACGAGGGAACGCTCGAGAAGCAAGCCAAAGTAACGGTACCTCGATTCCACAGTGTAACGCTCCCAGGCACGGCACTGTCTCGCACTGTAGGTGTGGAGCCCCTGCCATGCCACGACCTTCACATCCATGTAAACGCCATGCAACTGGCTGGTCCGTCAGCGATGTCGACGGCGCAAGCGCCATTCGTGCCGGACCGAGCCCCCGGCGTTCTACAGGGATCGGTCGGTCGACAAAAGAAAAAATAGCAACAATTAAAAAACGAACCCTAGCCGGGGGGCGGGGGCCTTGTGAAACAGGTGCTGCCTCAGCGCAGCCCCCCCGATTACGTGGACATGCTAGCTCCCAGCAGGTCGGCCCACGACGACGGCGCGTACAGAAGGGAGAAGGGAGAGAAAAGCTCCGTCCCTGGTTGTGGATGGATGGATAGATAGATGGACACTACAGATGTACCAAGAGCTGGTCACCGTTCAAGACGCTGCCGTTTGCCGACGTCAAGGGCGCACGCATGTGCCTTTCTATTTCACAAGAATGCTGTCAAATTTCCTTCATTTTCTACACTCTATACAAGCATGGACCAAAACGACATCTCCCAATACGCCATGGATGCAGTTCGATGGCATGTTTTTGCTGCGTTACACCCAGGTCCCTCCGTTCGATTTTGGCGCCTGATCCAGGCACCACTCACGATCCCTGGCACGAACTGCGAGACTTTTCCTTTTCATTTGCGAAATTCGACGACGAAAAAAGAAGCTGCAACCCTTCTGACATGTCAACATGGTGGGCTGGTAGTATCGCCCCCTGCTCTTCTCTCTTGTCTCTCATGGCGCAGACCATGCCACGGTGGTGAGCAGATGGGCCAGCTTAGCAGCAGTTCTGTCGGTCAGCACCTCCTCCCGATGCATCATCAATGTCTCATTTCCAGCATGTAGAACACGTAGCTGCACCAAAAAAGACTCCAAGCCGTGTAAATTTATTCCCGTGTATGTCCTGTGCTGGTCTACCCCTATCGGACTGTACTACATGGTACAACATGGTCAGCGCCTCGTTACACGCACGCCAGCCCAGCCCTACTTGGCCTTCTTCTTGCTGTCCTTCTTGCTGTCCTTCTTGCTGCTTGTGTCTGCATCGTCCTTGGCTGGTGGCTCAGGTGGTTCTTCCTCGCTGGACTCGGTCTTTTCGTCTTTGGTGCTAGCATCCTTGTCGCCTGCCTTGTCCGTCTTTTCCTCGTCCTTGCCGTCGGCCTTGTCCTGCTTGCCCTTATCCTCTTGCGTTGTGTCCTTTGCAGGCTCTGTAGAAACAGCTAGTGATGCTTCAGGCGCAATTTCTTTACCCTTGACAATATTCGTCAAATGCTCGCCCGCGTCGCCAAACCCGTCAAGGCCGCCGAGCGTGTTCTTGAACAATTCAACATCTCGGAGCATGCTGAAAATGTGTCAGTACAATCACCTTCGTAAGCAAGATCAAGACGTACCTTTGTTTCCCAGCCTTGTTCTGCGCGTCTGCGTCTTTGAATCCCGACCCAAGCTGCTCCTTATAGCCGCTAAACACAGGGACCATAATGGTTTGAATGGCGCTCTCTGGTAGGTGTTTCGTCAGCACCTTGTATAGTGTTGTCGTCTCTTTGACCAGAGTTTCCATGTACGCATGCGGCCTTGCCTCTTCGCCGTCCTTGTGCCACTGGATCGTCTTCATGCCCTTGGAGTGAAGAGTTGCACGACCATTCATGATGTGGACCAGCTTCTGGTGAATGTTGCTTTGGTGCTCTTGTAGTAGTCTCCTGATCTTGTCAAACTCGCCCATAAGCCCCGACACGCCTGCGCCGGACCCGGCATGGCGTCGGACAAACTCGCGAACATGTGGTATTAGCGTGGCAATTAATGACAGCGCCTGAGATGCGAGAGCCAGATGCTTCGTCGTAATGTTCTTGAGTCCTGCCGTTTTCGTTGCACCAGCTCCCAGAATGAGCTGTGTGCATCGCGAGTTGAAGAGCTGCAAATAAGCGATTAAAGACGATGCAACATCCGTAGTCATGGAGGGGATGCCCGCAATCAAGTGCAAAAAGTGTTCCAGGCCTTGTAGGCATAGTAGAGCCGAGTTTGGAAGTATGAATTTCTCTGATTCGATGACAGCCGGCCGCGCCCTTTCCTTTTCGCCGCTGCTCTTCTCCTTTTCTCTTTCTGCCGACTCTGCTTCCAGCTTGAGTTTGAGGAGCTCCATGGCCGGCACCCAAAGCTTGTTGCCGTTGCCCCATGACTCGGCGTCATGCGTGCTGCATTCCAAAATCTCCCCGAGCTGGCTGGTGAGCTTTTCGTTAAAGTCCTTGGCAACCCATTTGTCCGCTTCCATGCCCTGCGCAAGGGTTTGCATCTCAGCGTTCTGGTGTCTCTGGACAAACTCCTTGATATGGCTGTTGACGACATTCTTCAGTGGCGTGCCGCTTCGCCCGGAAATGGCCTCGCATTCGTTTGCAAAGTACAAGTTGAGCGTAAAGTATCGCAGGAACATATCCAACGGAAGGCCTGTTGCCTGTTCCGAGCGAACTTTCAGAACCTTGACAATCTTGTCATTGGCAATATCAACGCCCTGGGCCAACAGGTTTGTCACGTCCAGTGCCTTGTGTAGCTCCTCTTGAATCTCAAATCCAGGAAATGCTTCCTGGCGGTCCGGTCGAGGGCTGCCCAGCGGCGATCGTATTGTAGGAGATTTGATGCCAGCTCCGTCCGGCGTGTCTGCAAGAGACGATGCGATATCCAAGAGCACCTTGACTTGCGTCGAGAGTCTCCTTAGCGTCTCCGTGACGCTGACGTATATATTCTTTAGCAAATCCTCCGCATCTTCGGCTTCCAGAGCACGCAGATTGCGAGCGAGGTTGGCTGATTTCTCTTGGCTCGATAAATGCCTTCCGCCACCAGCGGTTGAAACTGACATGAGCGACATGCTGTCGTCTTCGCCTGAACTCGGCAAGGGCCTTCGAATGAGGTTCCGGATCTCCTTTAGTGCCGCATCCTTGTATGCCAAGGCTGCCGTGCTGACGTGCTTCGCTCGGGACAGACCGGCCATCACAGGGTGCAACTGTGCCTTTAAATCCTCTGTTGCCGTTAGATATGTAGGGAATATGGAAGGAGAGCGAGAATGCCCTCCTCTCGATCGTGAGGCAGCATTGTCCCATCGCAAGAGTACATCAGCAGTCGAAACTGATTCAACATGCCGTCGAAGATCTGCAAAGAGAATGCTAGAAAATTGCGATTCGTATGCCCTCCCGACTCTAAAGCGTAGCGTATTGAGGTCCGTATCGATACTCTGAAGTGCTGCAGCGCCTCTCAGGTCCCGTAATCTCGGTCTGTCCTGCGTCGGTCCATCGCACTCGCCGGAAATGAGCTTCTCTAGCGTGTCTATGCTGTTCAACGCCTTGTCTACCTCTCCCTCATCTACCAAGCTTTCGCATGCAGCCAAGCCTTCGGCGACCTGGCGCAGCTGTTCAACGGCATCGCTTAATTCTTGCAAGTTTTGTTGTCGCCTTCGCTTCTGGACTGCCTCCAAACCGCTGGTAGCGACTTCCTCGTCGAGTGCCTCCAGCTCGTTTCTCAGCGTTTTTATTCTGTCGACAGAATCGGCTGCTTCAGAGTGCAGTTCTTTCAACGACCCCAGCGCAGTAAAAAAAGTGGTTGAAGCTGTCGAGATGGAATTGATGAGATGCACTTCTATAGTATCCATGTACCAAGAAAGCTTCTCCTGCAAAATAGCGTTGGTAGCAAGAGCCTTTCGGGGAGCTGAGTTGTCACCTTTAGACTTGCCCTCGGCCGATTTGATAACTTCGGATCGCTCGCTGACAATATCAAACGTTCGCGGATTCTCGAGGTGGAAATCCTCGTCAAAGTATACTGTAGGAATAGTCGAGAGCGGCGGAGGGCCCGGCGGTGCTTTGCGATTGAAGCTCATACTCGATTTCCGGGACGGGCTAGGCGCGTCGATGGAAGTCAGTGACGATATGGACGAAGTCGAACCGCGCCGCGGTGGTCGTGACCTAGACGGTCGCAAGTAACCGTCTGCAGGATCGCTCGGCTCCTCGAGTTTGAATGGGCGACTGGAAGCCGCCGCATCCTCGTCGTTTTCCTGAATGCGGCGCAGTTGCTCGTACAGGGCACCAACTTGCGAAAGATAGGGCTTGAAGTCTTCGGCATCGACATGAGGAATGTTCGTTAATGTTACAGGCGGGATATCTCGCGCCGTCGGGGGCTTGTGGGCGCTCGAGGTGGGTGCTGATGTGTAAGGTTGGAGACCGGTTCGCACAATGGGCGGTTGGAGCAATGTCGAGATGGCTTCAGGTCGTTAGCAGTGTGGCTGATACATGCGCAAATCAAGACAAACCATTTTGACCAGATTCATAAACCGACAGGTTGCCACCATTGACTGGGGGATGCAAAGCGCCGCCAATTGAGTGGATGGAACTGGCTGTCGATCCTCGCCTCGAAGCTGACCTATTCCTACTGCGCAAGCTGTTAGGTAGGTGACCTACTAGCATCACAAGGTCGTGAAAAGGCGTACCTATGAAAAGGATAGTCTGCGCGGCCGCCCTGCGACAGCGGTGACAAGCTATCGACAGACTTGCCGGCGTTGGGCGAGGAGAACATGGTGCGTGGGCTCGAAGAGCCAGAAGTAAGGGTGCAGCTTGCGGGTGCTGTTACGGTATGTTGTGTAATCTACCTGAGTATCATCGCTGGAAGAAAACAATGCTGTATATCGACTGGGGCTGAATCGAAGCTGTGACGGAAATGAATATCGTATTAGACGAATGCAGCGGCAAGCAATGCATCGGTTGTCGTCATTGTCGCAAACTAAACAGCGCCAGAGCTGAAAGGGCCACGAAGTGTACTTTCAGGCCGCGCTGGGGTCACAGAGCTCCCTCCTGTCCTTCAGCTCAGCGGAGCTTCACAGGACCGATAGCCGAAGAATGGCCGTTCGCCCCACTTGAGACTGCGCTGGAACGCCACAGCTCCAGCCACCTAGCCACACAGCCTAGCGCCCTGCAACCACTTAAAGTCGCGTGTCGCGTCGCCCTAGATTTACGCGTCTGCACGCGTAAACTGTCCCCCCTTCGACACAGTGGGCTTTTTACAACCCCTCCATCAACCATTCTCGTTCTTCTGAATCTTGCGATTTGCAGCTTTCCTACCCTGCAAAACGAGCGAGCCGCCCATCATGGATACCCAATCTGTATATTCGACGCACGTCTACGAGCCGAGCACCGCTGAAACCGGTGATACAAGACAACAAATCCAAACCCAGCTCGAGACTTTTGTTCTTGACTTTCGTCTTGACAACCACTTTGTCTATCGGTACGTAACCGCAGCTATTATAACTACCCCTTGGCCAACCGTTATTCAGTGATCAACTTCGCGAAAATGCTCTCCTTCAAAAATACTACTGCGACGTCAACATCAACGACCTGATCAGCTTCAACGAAGAGCTAGCGCATAAGCTCGCCTCTGAACCAGCAGAGATCATTCCTCTGGTAGGTACCCTGTTTGTATCCGAATCGCTGTTTCAGCATTTGCTGACGCCTTTCATAGTTTGAAAATGCTTTGAAAAAGTGCTCTCGCAGAATTCTCTTCCCTCACGACCGTGATGTCAAGCTCCCCGAACATCAGCTGCTGCTGCACTCCGACGCCGAGGATGTTTCCATTCGTAACCTCGATTCCATGACCATCGCCCGGCTAGTCCGAGTTCCCGGTATCGTCATCGGCGCTTCTGTCATGTCGTCCAAGGCCACAGAACTACATTTGCAGTGCCGAAACTGCCAACACCAAAAGTCCATTCCTGTCCTTGGTGGCTTCACGGGTGTCGCCCTTCCGCGCCAGTGCTCTCGCACAAGAGTTCAGAGCGACCCGACGCCCAAGTGCCCTCTCGATCCATACTTTGTCATGCATGAAAAGTCAACCTTTGTTGACCAGCAAGTCATCAAGCTACAGGAGGCACCAGACCAGGTTCCCGTTGGTGAACTTCCCCGACACGTGCTCATTTCCGCGGACCGCTACCTCACAAACCGAGTCGTACCTGGCTCACGGTGTACAGTCATGGGAATTTTCTCCATTTACCAGAATAAGGGCTCGAAGAACTCGAATACGGGCGGAGCTGTCGCCATTCGCACACCATATCTTCGCGCGGTTGGTATTCAGACCAGCTCAGACCAACTGAAGGGGTATACCAGCTATACAGAAGAGGAGGAGCAAGAGTTCTTGGAGATGAGTCGGCGCCCAGATCTATACAGCGTTATGGCCGAGTGCATCGCACCATCCATCTATGGCAACAAAGACATCAAGAAAGCTATTCTTTGCCTGCTACTCGGAGGGTCCAAGAAGCTGCTGCCTGATGGAGCCAAGCTGAGAGGTGATATCAACGTGCTTCTTCTTGGTGACCCTGGTACTGCCAAGTCTCAGCTGCTCAAGTTTGTCAGCAACGCTGCTCCCATTTCTATCTACACATCTGGCAAGGGTTCGTCCGCCGCCGGTCTTACAGCGTCTGTCCAGCGAGATCAGTCAACGCGCGAATTCTATCTTGAAGGTGGTGCCATGGTACTGGCTGACGGTGGTGTCGTCTGTATTGATGAGTTCGACAAGATGCGCGACGAAGATCGTGTGGCCATCCACGAAGCCATGGAGCAGCAGACAATTTCCATTGCCAAGGCTGGTATCACAACCATCCTGAACGCTAGAACATCAGTTTTGGCGGCAGCAAACCCCATCTTTGGTCGTTACGACGACATGAAAACTCCTGGAGAAAACATTGACTTCCAAACGACTATTCTGTCTCGTTTCGACATGATCTTCATTGTGAAGGATGACCATAGCAGAGAAAAGGACATCAACATTGCCAAGCACGTTATGGGTATTCACATGGACAATCGCGGTGTTGAAGAAGCCGCAGAGTCAGAAATTCCAGTGGATAAGATGAGAAGATATCTTTCCTACTGCAGAAGGTGAGTTCTCACCCTGTTCATCGATCTTGTCATTCACCGCTAACACTTTTTTCCAGCCGTTGCGCCCCCCGTCTAAGCCCGGAAGCGGCCGAGAAACTCTCTTCCCACTTTGTCTCCATCCGTCGCCAGGTTCACGCCGCCGAAATCGAGGCCAACACCCGTTCTTCCATCCCCATCACCGTCCGTCAGCTCGAGGCCATTGTCCGCATCACCGAGTCCCTGGCCAAGCTGACGCTGTCGCCCATTGCCACTGAGGCGCACGTCGACGAGGCTATCCGCCTGTTCCTCTGCTCTACCATGGACGCCGTGAACCAGGGCAGCAACCAAGGCAGTCGCGAGCTCAACGACGAGGTCAACCGCGTCGAGGCCGAGCTGAAGCGCCGCCTGCCCATCGGCTGGAGCACCAGCCTCGCCACCCTCCGCCGCGAAATGGTCGAAGGCAAGGGCTACAGTGAGCAGGCCATGAACAGAGCCCTCATGTACATGGAGAGGAGGGACACGATTGTCTTTAGAAACCAGGGCGCTCAGGTCCACCGCAATGGTGCTTAAAATATATGGATTATGACATTCTTTATTGGTTTCGTTTGGGGAGTGTATAATGATTCGTATGGAGTTGGCTATGCAAATGAGATGTAATAATGGGACATCATGAAAGCTTTGGAATGCATATGGGATACTTTGTTATTTAGTCTCTTACTTTGGCGCTGTCACCAAAAATACAAAAATTACAGAATGTGTATTATTCGAGTGGTGCATCATGGGCCAACTCTTGGGGCCATGACACGACTCTAGGACTCAATTATTAATCTTTTATAGTACAGAAGCGGCAGGGTCGTCCGCTGGCTCGTCTTCTAGCTTCTTGGCCTCTGCTGCTTTCCATTCCTTATCAGACACGTGGAAATACTGTGCCAGCCCCGTGAAGACTGCCCAAATCTCGCCAGATATAGTAATGTGCATCAGCTCTGCGCCAAGCAAGTTAGTGACCGCCCGCCACGACAACTCGCTGAGGACATTGGGTGCATATATATCGTCGCATGATAGACCATGTTGCAGTCTGTAGCAGCGCGCCATGAGCCTTAATGCGGTCGCTTCGTATGCTGCCATCATCAATCTAAGACTCGTGTCTGTGAAGATGTTGGCGGCTAACAGTGCGGGGAGCTGCGTCAGCAAAGTATCCAGGTAAACTGGTTGGGCATCGCCCCTCGCATCGGCGGCCTGACTAGGCCGCAATTCGGCGGACCATAGCCCAGGCGGCGCATCTGGGCTGGCTTCAGTGGCTTCGACATCGAAGCTGATCAGTGTGGTGTTGACTCTCTCGCTCTCATCCTCGTCTGTAGCGTATTCATCTTCTCGGTTCATATACGAATCTGCGTGAACTTCGTGATGATCTGCTGATTGCACATCTGCGTCGGCCTCATGTCCGTCGAGCATCACTGGTGCGTCTTCTAGCAGCTGCTCAGTGACCGTTTCGTCAGGTAGAAGCATTGGGGATTCTTCTGGGTTTGGAGTGAGCGGTGCAGGCGGTGGGGGTATTCGACGGCCTCGGAAAGCGGTACTTGGAAGTCTGTTGAATATTTGTGACCAAACTTCGGGCTGCATATCTCTAGCAATCCTCAGGACCATGACCCAAACCAGAAAGGGGGTCGCGTTGACGATGACATTGCCGCTCCAACGGAGCAAAGAGAGAGGGTCAAACCCTTCCAGTGGTGGTGGTGCCGGGATTGGTGAGTCTTCTGTGAATGGTATGAAATATGATGGGCGCGGGAGCCACTGGTCAGCCGGAATCAGGCCGATTCGCTGCATTGATGCAAAGTATTTTAGATGGGTTCGAAAATATGACCAGACATCAAGAAGACTAGATAGTTAGCAAAGCCGCAGAGATATATATTCGGATGGTGTCTTACATGCGACGCGCCACAACCTTTTCCCTATCGCCGAGCCATACTCGAAACAGTGCGCGGTCTACATAATTAGTCAACAGCCCAGCAGCTGCGCCAGGGATAACATCTCTTCTCCAAGAAAAGTCATTCTTCCGCTGCCAAAGATGCCAATAAGGAATCTTTGAATACTCGCGATATATCTATTTTGGCATTAGCTGAGGTGGAATTATAGAATACAGGGCGGGTTGTACCAAGATGCGCTGGCGAAGGCCATGAATCCCAAAGAGCCCAACCATTTCCATAGCACGTCTAGCGTGGGAGTCAAGCTGTCGGCCAACTTCTTCTTCGTGCGAATCATGCCTCCTTTGCGATTCTGCTTCTGGGCTTTTATTTGGATTTTCTGGCTCCGCGACACCAATCACCAACATGACTTCATTGTGTGATCTTACAATCTCACGGTTGATTCTCTTAGTATCCGGGTTGACAGGGCGCCCTCTTTGGTCATATTGCTGTGGTGGATGGCGGGGATCTTCTGGGCCTTCACCCTCTAGAACATCGTCATATGGTGACCGACCCTTGAATCTTGTTAGCAAGTCATGTGCTCCAGTATCTGCCACTGTGTCGGCATCTCACCAAAGCTTGGGCGGTTAGTGGGCCTTGCATGCCCATGGCGAAGAAGAAGCCGCCAACGTGCGCAGTATTTGAAGTGTGTTGACGTGGCTATATCATGAAGCGCTATGTTGCAGCAAATTTACCAACATTATGATGCATGCAATAGTGTTTCATTCATTTGACAGATGATGCTTGACTGTTGAAGCTTGTGGAAGCCGTTCCCTTAAGGTCAACGAGAAAGTGGGTCGCGCGTTATCTTATCGCACTCTCCAAAAAAAATTCCCTGATCGCCCAGCTCAAGGAATCTGATTTCTGTAAACGCCAGCACCCTTCAAGTATGGCTACGAAGCAGCCTTTGAAAACGACCTTCGATGTCGATCGCGTGATCCGTCCCATATTCACGGGCGGATCCGTGTCAATTGACAATGATGCGCAGATTCTGGCCACGACACTTGGCGAGGATGCCATTCTCACAAACCCCGCCAACGGCCAGCATCTTGGTGAAATTGAAGGCGTACGTTACGGGTTTGCACGCAAATTCAAATTGTTTGTTAATGTTAGAAATAGGATGGAGAGCTCATCTCAACACTTACGCGTGTGTAGCGACAAGTTCCTACCCTCAAAATACTTTGCTAACCTCCGCCAGTGACACCTTCCGGTTCGCACCTTATCATCTGCTCTCGATCGCTGTCTATGAAAGTATTCTCGCTCAAAAAGTCGGCCGATGGAAGCTCTATCGAATCTTCTCTTATTCGAACTCTCAAGCCTCATGGTACACCAGTTGTCGTCCTCGCAGTCGACCGGACAAGCACGCTTGTCGCTACGGGCGGTACAGACGGCACGATCAAGGTTTGGGATATCGCCGGAGGATATGTGACCCATACCTTCCGCGGTCCTTCTGTTCTGGTATCGGCTCTGCATTTCTTCGAAGTTGCATCCCGATCTCAGGGCGCTAGCCGCTCTCGCAAGGGGAAAAGCCACACGCAAGGCGACGACGGCGAGGACGATGATTCAAACACTACAAGCTTCAGGCTGATTTCTGGCAGCCAGGATGGAAAAGTGAAGGTGTGGGATTTGAACAAGCGGAGCTGCATTGCAAACCTCGACTCGCATGTCTCTGACGTCCAAGGTCTGGACTATTGCCCTACACAGCATGCCATTGTGACTGCCAGTCGAGACAAGACACTCATCTGGTGGGATGCCAAGTCTTGGAAGATCCGCAAGGTTGTCCCTTGCCTCGAACTTGTTGAGGCTGCTGGTTTTATTGACGATGGAAACTTGACGTATTCAGCTGGTGCGAACGGCTGTCTTCGTATCTGGGACACCGATACGGGCAGAGAGCTTACGCCAAAGCAAGCGGAAAAGAGCGAGGAAGAGGCCTTCGTGACCGCTCTGTACAGACCCACTCTTCCCTTCATTCTCGGTGTTCAAGTCGACCATACATTAGCTCTTTACAAACCCCCAGTGAAGGCTGAGTCTGCCTCGCTCTCTGCACCTGAGCCTTTCCGCCGCATTTCCGGAACTCACGACGACATTATCGACCTTGCCTATATGCTACCAGATAATTCTTTGCTCGCATTGGCTACAAACTCTGAGGACGTTAGACTGGTGTCTATTGCGGAACATGTTACAGATGACACTCCTTCGGCGTGGAACATCAGTAGCGCACCGTATTTCGGCCAAGACATGGCATTACTAAAGGGGCATGAAGATATCGTTATCTCGCTGGATGTCGACTGGTCTGGTCACTGGATTGCTACCGGTGCAAAGGACAACACAGCAAAGCTTTGGCGAGTCGATCACGCCAACCGATCATACACTTGTTGGGCAACCTTCTCGGGTCACGCCGAGTCCCTCGGTGCTGTTAGTCTCCCTCGCACAACACCACAGGAGAGCTCTCAGGCATTCCAGGATCCCCTTTCCCACCCTCCTGCCTTCATAATTACCGGTTCCCAGGATCAGACTATCAAGAAGTGGGAGGTGCCTCGTCTGTCGCAGCAGGAGGGCTCGAAGTCGGGGGGTAAAGCACTCTATACCCGAAAGGCTCATGACAAGGACATCAACGCAATCGATGTTCATCACTCCGGAAACTTGTTTGCTTCGGCCTCTCAGGACAAGACCGTGAAGGTTTGGTCTGTTGCTGAGGGTGAAGTTCAAGGTATTCTACGTGGCCACAAGCGAGGTGTCTGGTCAGTCCGTTTTTCACCCGCCAATCTGCCTGCGCTGCAGAGCGACGATGGACCGGTCACAGGCAAAGGCGTCATTCTTACGGGTAGTGGTGACAAGAGCATCAAGCTCTGGAGTCTAGCCGACTACACCTGCATTCGAACGTTTGAAGGACATTCAAACAGTGTATTAAAGGTTGCATGGCTCGGCATGCCTGCCAAGGGTGAGCAGAAGAAATCCATACTGTTTGCCAGTGCTGGTGGTGACGGCCTTGTAAAGGTTTGGGACACAAACTCCGGCGAGACAGAATGCACTTTGGACAACCACGAAGACAGAGTATGGGCTGTTGCTGTACAACCAAAGACGAACATGATCGTCTCTGGTAGTGGGGACTCAACGGTTTCCTTTTGGAAAGACACCACATCAGAAACACAAGCTGCCGCGTCCAAGGCTGCACTCGACCTGATTGAGCAGGAGCAGGATCTGCAAAACCACATCCACGCAGGTTCATACAGAGAAGCCATCACACTAGCATTACAACTGAACCACCCTGGGCGGCTGCTTTCTCTATTCACTTCGGTCGTTACTGGAGAGAAGAAGGATGAGGGTAGCTACACCGGCTTGAGAGCTGTGGATGAGGTTCTTGGCGGTCTTGACGACGATCAGATTTTCCTCCTATTACTCCGCCTACGCGACTGGAATACTAATGCACGCACTGCCCCTATTGCACAGAAAATTCTCTGGGCTCTGGTGCGCAGCTACCCGGCATCGAAATTCTCCAACTTGTCCGTCAAAGGCGCTCGCGGACAGCAGAGCCTGAAGGATATCCTACAAGCGTTGAGAGTTTACACTGAGAGACATTATAAGCGCATGGAGGATTTGGTGGACGAAAGCTATCTGGTAGAGTACACGCTGCAGGAAATGGACAACCTTGCTCCTGTAGCAGGCGAGGATGAGCCCATGGAGGATGCCGTTGTGGTGGCATAATTTGTATATAACGAACTGAGAAATGTATATACCCGAGCGCAGATCTAGATGCGCTGTAAAAGCAACATTAGAAATATGAAGTCAATTAAAACTATTAAAATATAGAGTTTATATGCCGAGATGTAGGCCTGCTACATACCTTATTAGTAGTTGCTGCTAGGCATCCATACTGAGGCTCACCAGGCGTGCTGCGAAGCCCCACCTTCAAGAAGCTCTTCGACAACTTTTCATACAGCTGTGTCACAGTACTCCATTCATAGTCATCTTGATGCGCCGCTGCCTGTTGCGAACTGACCAATTCCTTTAAATTCATTCCGCAAAATAGCAAGAAATCCGAGCCGACTCCCCTGCACATTGATACAGAACCAGGGCATAATGAGCAAGCGACACGCCACCGAGGCGCTGGAGGACTTGCACGGCATCGCTTCACCCTCCTCCAAACGATCACGAACGCGCGAAGCCGAATCGCCCATCGAAGGCAACAGCATCGCAAGCGTATTTGATAATGGAGACATCAACGGACGCACGACTGCAGCAGCAGATGGCGACGACGACGACGACGACGAATTCGAAGGCGCGGATGTCGCGCCCATAACTGCGCCGACGCGGCAGGCCAACCCAGCCGCCGGCTACGACGATCTGTACCTCGACACAATCGACCGCAACGTGCTCGACTTTGACTTTGAAAAGCTGTGCTCGATATCGCTCTCCAACATCAACGTGTACGCGTGCCTGGTGTGCGGACGCTACTTCCAGGGCCGCGGCCCCAAGTCGCATGCGTACTTTCACTCGCTCGACGAGGACCACCACGTCTACGTCAACCTCGAGACGCAAAAGGTCTACGTGCTCCCCGAGGGCTACGAGGTCAAGAGCAAGGCGCTCGACGACATCAAATACGTCTCGGACCCGCGGTATACAAAAAAGGAAGTCATGGAGCTGGATCGCCCCGCCGCCGGCGCCGACGGCCGCAAGAAGAGCTGGACGCTGGGCGGCAAGGAGTACGTGCCGGGCTTCGTGGGCATGAACAATATCAAGGAAAACGACTACCTCAACGTCATCGTGCAGGCGCTATCACACGTCGCGCCGCTGCGCAATTACCTGCTCCTGGAGGACTTTTCCGGCAAGTCGGAGCTGGTGAAGCGCTGCAGCATCTTGTTCCGCAAGATCTGGAACCCGCGGGCGTTCAAGTCGCACGTGTCGCCGCATGAGCTGCTGCAGGAAATCGCGCTGCGCTCCAACAAGCGCTTCACGCTGACGACGCAGTGCGACCCCGTCGACTTCCTCTCCTGGTTCCTCAACAACCTGCACCTCGGGCTGGGCGGCAGCAAGACGCGGCCGGGCAGCTCCATGGTGCAGCGCGCGTTCCAGGGCCGCCTCAAGGTCGAGTCGCAGGCCATCACGGCGCGCGCCGACGTCGGCGACCGCCTGCGCTTCGAGGACGCGGGCGAGGTCAAGGTGGACATTGTGCGCTTCCTGCTGCTCACGCTGGACCTGCCGTCGGCGCCGCTCTTCCAGGACGAGCTCGAGAAGAACATTATCCCGCAGGTACCGCTGACGACCATCCTCGCAAAGTACGACGGCGCGTCGGCGCAGGAGCACCACGCGCAGCGCAAGCGCTACCGCCTGCTGCACCCGCTCCCGCCGTACCTCATGATGCACGTCAAGCGCTTCAGCCAGAACAAGTTTGTGTCGGAGCGCAACCCCACCATTGTCACCTTTGACGCGCGCAGCCTCGACGTCGCGCCGTACGTCGAGCCCAACCCGGCTGCGTGGCCGCACGGCGAGCCCATCTGGTACGACCTCGTCGCCAACGTCGTCCACGAGGCCGTGCGCACCAAGGAGGACGTCGCCGACACGGGCGAGGAGCGCAAGACCTGGAAGGTCCAGCTGCGCGACACCGCCACGGGCGAGTGGGTCGTCTGCCAGGACCTCTTTGTCGACAAGGTGCAGAGCGAGCTGCTGTACCTCGGCGAGTCGTATCTGCAGATCTGGGAGCGCAGGAGGGAGCCTGCGAGCAAAGGGAAAGCAAATGCCAGGTAGACTTTCAGAAGTGGGCAGGCGACTGTGGAATGATAATGTAATATACCAAAAGCTTTTCCAGACAAGGAACTCCCAAACTCGTAAAAGGTGTCGAACCCCCCCCCCCCCCGCTACTCGTAAATGCCAATTTTTGGTTTACAGACGCGCACAAATAGGCGAGGGCGCATATCGTAGGCACGATACCACGCCGAGTGATGCCAATATAGACGAGCAAAGTCTATAAATATTGATGTCTTCTTTACTAGTCTAAAAGCGTTCTCTGGCAACAACGTTGTCGTTAGGGCCCAGATTTACGATGTCCATAGAAAGTGATCTGATCCCGTCACCTCACTACCCCTATGGCAAGCTCTTATTGTGGAAAGGATCGATAGGTTGACGGCTGCAAAGGGCTATGCAGCTTGTTCAGAATTTTTGTCGGCTACGCAGGCAGCTGCACGCTGTCACGGGAAAATATAGCAAATCGGCGAACATTTTTGCAAAAGCCTTTTCATTATTCCAAGATGGAATCACCCTGCTAGAACATGCGCTATCCCGCCGTTTCGCCGTGCCCAAAAATCGTTGCTCTATAATACATAACATAACCGCCCTCGGGGGGTCGCCGGAAACCTCTCTTATCAACCCAACTTGCCAACAAATCATCCCAAAGTCCTACCATGTTCCAGGCAAAGGACAAAGATAAATTTCAAAATCAAACACCAGATGCTCTACCATCCTCCATGCCACCGCCATACGTTTCGCAAGGGTTGAATAAAACAAGGGGTCCTCCAAATAATCCAAGCAGTAACGTGAAAAGGGAAGAAACATACTTTTTTTCCTTCAGTCTTTGCCAAAATAGAAAACAACGGTACAAAAGCGCAAATACAGTAATAGATCAGGGCACAGAAATACAGGGGGACGCAAAATTTCAGCCTTGGGGCGTTGGAAAAATCAGAACCATGGTTTTGCTCTTCGCTAAATCCGGCCCTTGCTGTAGTATACAGTAACGGAGTGGCAGGCTGAGCATTTCAATCAAGCCCATTAGTCGTGGGCCTGTCTCGAGCTGCCTGCATTCCGCTTGTCGTTGTGGTGCTGAATGGCTTTCTCACGACGCTGCTCGTCGATGGCGGTTCGCTGCTGGATGCTGGAGTCGTGGCTCTTGAACTCAACGCGGGTGTTGGGCGGGAAGTTGAGGATGCGCTTCATGGTTTCACTGCATCAGGGTTAGCATCTGCCCAAACATGTCCTCTTTATTTGTGACGTCACTTACCGAATCTTAAGCACACGGCCACCGTCGGTCCTGGTCCAAATGCTCAGGATATCTTCGCCATTGCGCATGCTAAGCACGGCACCACATACTTCCTCGCCAGCGTCGCCAAACTGATCACCAATCAGAGAGAGGAGCAAGTCTTCCCAGTATCGGTCGGCCACGCCCTTCTTCATTCTGACGACCCATTTTCCACCCTTTCGGTTGATTTCATCCTCCCAGATGGGACGAATGTCCTTTTTGAAGAGGTGGTAGTCAGAAACGACAGGCAGCGTGGAAGGTCTTTTGAGATGTGAGTAGATTTCCCAAAATTCCTCCGCCGTGCGCAGGGTGGCGATTCCGTGCAACGTATTCTCGTACTCAATGTAGCCGTGGGCCTTGGAGATGGGTGGACGGTACCAGAATGACCAGGCGTCTCTCAGCGGGTGTATCTGGCCGACAGCCGACCCAGCCGGCCTGACCTCTGATATAGAGGTCATGTTTCCCGTCTTTCCCACCGCCTTGGAAGCATCTTTTCCGGCGCCCTGCTTGGGCACGGCCGATGCCATGGCGGAATCGAAAGGATTGCCCGGCGTCTTTGGCGTCTTTGCAGAGCCAAACGAGGCAAAGGCGCCGGAGCCTAGACCAAAGGCGCTGGAGGCGCCACCGCCCGTCGTCGGCGAGGCAAGGGCGCTGCCCGGGTTGGAGGGGAAGGCTCCCGGCTTTCCATCTTGGCGTCTGGAGGAGGAGGCAAATTTGCCGGAATCACCTGTGCCACCGTTGGCTGGCGTCGACAAGGAGAGCTTGCTAGTGCTATAGGGAGACGTTAGCTGGGGGCTTCAAGACTCGACCAAGGTGCCAAATTGGGTACTGACTTTGTGCGACGAGCCCATAGGTTATCCATTGACGCCGTTTCGCTGACCCGTGTGATGCAAGGCGGCGGTTGAGCGCAGGGACGGCACCTGGCGAGGGTCGGGAGACAGCTGCGGGGAAAGTGGTGGCGGCGGACAGGGACGATGGAGCAGCGGGAAGAAGTTTCGCGGGATGTGTTCGGTCGGGACGATGGGATTCGCGTCGTCAAAAGCGGCTCGTGAGGGAGCAAGGTCGATGTGTCTGCTAGCGAGGGAGGGTTGCGGGCACGCGAGCTGAGCGGTGTTGGCCGTCGGTGTTGGCGGTGATGATGTGGCTCGAAATTGGAAGGGGTGGGCTGGAGTTGATTGGCGCAGATGAGATTGTACAGAGATGGGTTCGAAGAGTATTAATGCGAGCGAGAAGGGGATGTGGTTCGATGGTGCGTGGTGGTGTGTTGTGGATCAGAGAAGGTCGAAGAGAAGAAGAATTCTGCGTGAGGTTTAGGACGTTTCTAGCGGAGGCAGGCAGGCAGGCAAAGGCACGCTGTGTGTGTGGCCGTGGTGGCACCAGGAGTGTGGAGAAGGAACAGGTAAGGTAAGGAAAGGTACCTACCTATTTTGAGCCAGCTGTTAGCTACTTGGGGACCAGAGTGGTCCAGTGGCGTGAGAGTACTGCGGCCAGCCGGTGTTTGTATTGTGGCGTAGGTAGTGTGCGCCTTCAGAGTCCGAGTTACCCAGGAATTTAGTCTGCACCGTATCTAAGGTAGACAGTCGCCTGGTAGGCTGCTGGCAAGACCATTACTTGGGTATCCAGGCAAGAGTCGTCCCTATTCAGCATCTTAGCATGAGCTGCGTGAGGTAGGGTGGTCTGTCTGTAGCTGCCCCCGGCTGCGAGGCTCCACCGTCAGGGCAGCCAGTTTGGCCTGAACGTACCCCAACGTGGCTTATTTCTTCCCAAGAGCCATGTACCTGGGTTCATCGCCCGGTTCTGTTAGCGAACCCACACCCACTGTAAAGGTTGCAGCCTGAAGGTACCTAGATAGGTACCCTGTGACGCATTCGCCGGTTCGCCACAGTAACAGCATCGCCAGTGCAACGCTTCAAAAAACTGGCTTCTTGGCCGTAACCAAGCATCTCGTGCGGCGGGCTTTACTGACGAAATTTGAGACAGGCTATGTAAGGCCCCTTTCTTGAGTAATTACCTTCTGCAGCCGGGCTTTTATCTCTGCGCTGCAAGGCGCAAACGAGACCCTTCCATTCGCAGGCTCGCTGTACCCCAAGACCCCACTACACTTACTGCCAACAGAACGCTCATCTACGTACGTACGTGCTGCGACTCTTGCTAAATTCAAAACCGCAAAGTAATTCCCAAATGACTGGCGTGACGTTGTTATCCTTTTTAATTCAATCTTTGCTTGGCATTGATACACAGCTGTCCTTGCTGGTGATCATCGGACTGTGCTCTGCAGGCTGCTCACGTAGTTCCCCATCTGCCACCTGCCACCGTTATTTTTTTTGTCCCAGTCTTATCGCCACTTATCAGTACCGCCGCCAAAAAAATTTCCCCCAAAGTCCAACCGCTTCTCGGGCACCAGCACGCGCAGCATCTCAGCCAGCGCAAACGAACCAAAAAGCAACCACACAGTCACGAGATTGGTAGCGAGCGCATCCGAGCTCAATCCGACATCATGGCGCCCAGCCGTACGCGTACCATGAAAAATAAAAACGCCGCGCCCAAGGGTGCTGGCAAAGGCGGGAAAGGCGGCAAGCGCTCCGATACCGATGGCGTGTCCAAGCCGACCAAGAAGTCGTCCGCTGGCCCCAGCAACTCCAAGCAGGTCAAGGACAAGAGCGTCAGCGCACTCTTCAAAAAGCGCAAGCAAAGAACATATACCGAGGCCGAGTTGGGTATTCCCGCGCTCAACACCGTGACACCTGTCGGCGTCGTCAAGCCCAAGGGCAAGAAGAAGGGCAAGGTCTTTGTCGATGACCGAGTACGTTTGCATCCCAGCTCTGAAACCTGACGCATGCGCGCGCGCGCATGTCTCAGTCCAATTGCACTGTCATGTCCGATTTCAATCTAACAATGCCATCACAGGACAGCATGAACACCATCCTCTCCATCGTCCAGGCCGAAAAGAATGGCCAAATCGAGTCCAAGATGATCAAGGCCCGCCAAATGGAAGAGATTCGCGAGGCGCGACGAGTCGAGGCTGAGAAGAAGGAGGACGAGAAAAAGTCAAAACTAGAGGACGTCAAGGACTCGCTGCGCCGCAAGCGCAAGAAGAAGACGTCCGAGGTAGATGACGATAATGTCAACGAACTTCTCTCTTCCGGCAGCAAGGCCAAAAAGGCATCCAAGAAGAAGGTTGCGTTTGCATGAGCAGCTGCTTGCATTGTATATGGCTTCAAATTTTCTGCATCGTTTGGCGTTTTGGGGCGTTCGGGTCATACCTTGGACTGGGGCAGTGTCGAAAAGTTGGGGTGTCATTATATAAATCAAAAATTGAATCATCAGTTGGTGTCTATTAGTCGCCTTCTATGCTGTCTACATGCTTGTACATTTGCTTCTTCTTCTGCTTCTTCTAGGAAATTGGAAATGAATGGATGCCACTGGGTTCTGTATGGTCCAGAAGCTACATTTGAGGAACATACAGCCTTCGTCGCATAGGATCAAAAGCGGCGGACGCTCCGTCAACCTGGGTTTCCTTGGTGGGTATGATCGAGTCGAGGTCAGTCTTGAACGCCATATGGTTCAAGAAGTTGTTCACGGGCTTGGTCAGCCATCGTGAACCACCCCACTCGAACCAACACAGGTGTCCGCCGAGGGACGTCGTGAGCATAACCGTGTTGGGATTCTGACGGAATTCTTGATACGGAAGCGCAGCATCGAGTGCAATCTATGATATCATGTCAGTACACGGAACAGCGCGGGTCGTCGCAGGGATGCATACGGGATCGTCCCTGGCATTAATTGCCAAAAAGGGAATTTTGACGGACAGGACTGAATCGCAGGAGGAGGCGTCACGGTAGTACGCATATTCAGTTGGGTATCCCCAGGTTGGGCATCTGTTATTTGTTACTATTTAAATTGTCAATTTCAGGCAGTCAGAGCCACTTACTGGACTTCTCTGTCATAATCGTGGAGATAGGTGACTTTCTGGATGGCTTCCACGTCGAGGTCTGTGTACTCCTGGAGCTCCTTTTTGTGAGCGGCAGCGAGTTGCTTCATGGACGCTATAATTAGTCAGTACCATGAGTTAATATTTCTGTGATATAATAGAACGTACAGCCCATTACTCTCAGATACAGTTCTTTTCCAATCCAGGTGCTCTGCATGAGCTTACTGGTGCAGTCCAGATTGAATGGGTTTGAACAGACAACAGCGGCCTTGAGAATGCAGTTTTCACCCTCTTCCGCACAGTACTGCACCATGATTAGTAGTTTGCTTCAGGACCATCGTGAGAAAGACCTACATTTGTCATTATGTTGGCCCCAAGAGAGAATCCAAGACCAAAAAGAGGCCTATTGGGAAACTTTTGGCGAAGCCACTTAATCGTCTAGACGGGAGCAACGTTAGCAGGCGAGCTCAAGGATCCGGTGCGTAGCAGTAATTACCTGTCTCACGTCCCACGTAGCGCGGGCATTGAATAGCACTCCACTGGTGATTTTGCTTCCCGCGCATCCTCGAGCGTTGACTACACACACTTCCCAGCCTCCCTCGCCGAGTAGCGGTGCGATTGTGGTTCTGAGGTAGATCTCATGAGAGCCGCCAGACAGGCCGTGCAGGACCACTACCATGGGCTTCTCGTCGTCAGATCCCATTGCTTTCTCGTCCTCCTCTGAGTAAAACATGGTTCGACGCGGCAGTGCAGGGTCGCTGCCTTCAAAGGGCTCAACGGCGAAATCAACAGCATACGACCCCTTGTACGTCTCGTGGTCTGCTTCAAACACGCGGCGACGGTAGAAGACTGGGGGTCCACTGGGCTTCGTCGCCGTCCACATGGTCTGGATGTGGCCATTGAACAGTAGCGGGTTGAGGTGGCAGGGCGGCGTCGTCGCCTCGCAGATCTTGAGCAGATCTGTGTCCCTGCCATCCTTTTCCTTGATGGCTCTCGGTGCTGGTGAGTGAGTAAACTCAATCTTGGCTCTTCCAAGCCACTCCATTGCAATGGGCTAGGCGGATGGCCGATTAAGGACCTGAAAAGGCTAACGGACTGGAAAATGCTGAATGGTGAACTCGGGAGCAAAACGAGTGCACGGGTCGACAAAAAAGGTTCGAGGGTCAGTACGGCGCGGGCGGTAGCTCGCTGTGCAACGTACGGCGGCCTCGGCTGACGGAACGCTAGCGAGGTTACGATATCAGGGGAAAGAATCTCAGCATCGCAATTAGGAGGATACAAGACCTGACGGCGTCCCGTCTATATATACTAAAGTTCACTGGGGCAATTTATATAAATATAGGCAAGTCCCGATGGGCCGTGTTTACAGCTGTTGGAAAATTTGCTAATCAAGAGAACCCCGTTGGCCATCTAAGCCCAGCACCGCGACACGGAGATTTAGCCAACGCCGTGGCCGACATTCTGATTCTTGGCGGCCTGGCTCTTGGCGAGCTAACGCCTAAAGGTAATATTTGCTAGGTACAGCCACTACGTACCAGGCACTGCGGATGGAGAGCGCTGAAAGCCTCAGGGTGCAGGTTACTGTAAGGTGGCTTTTTCTCATCACGTGACTTTTGCTGCCCACTCTTTGGCCTGACCGTCATCACCGCACACAAGCTTCAGCATTCTCCTCCAGCGTGCCATGACCCGTCGCATCCCAGCCCATCATGTTGCAGAGACGACACTTTGAACCATGCTAAACTGATGGAACGGTGACGGAGAGGGCCCTAAGCAATTTTCTGCCTGATACGCAACCTTGCGCGCGGCGCTTCTGCAGTGCAAAGATGGAAGCTGCGCTGATTGCCAGCTCCAGGAGGACACCCGCCTAAAATGAACCCACGACCGGGGTGACGGTTTTGATCAACGAAGATATTCTCCGGCGCGGATAAGCTAAAATGGCTGCCATCAAGCATCGACGACGACCCCTTGAAGATGGCTACATGCCGCCGTCTAACTGCGCCTGCCACCGCGTGGTAAATCATGTACGACCCGTACATTGAAATCATCACGACAATCATTGAGCAGCTCGGAAACAGACCGTCTCCCCGTGGAAGACTTGGCCCGGCATATTGTGTCGGCTGTGTGCGGGGTTGTCACTGTATGCAGGCTCCCTGCTGCGCCATGGTGCAACCTCTCTTCGGACGCATGTCGGTTTTGCCCACCTCTTGCAGACAACAGCGGGGTCGCCTTGTGAGGTTACGACATTTTGGCAATCGAGCCCTGCCATACTGTTCGCATATCATCGAAATTTTGGCAGGCATTGTTGAAGGAAGGAAAGGTCAGCGGACAGCTGCGACTAACTGCCACCGGGCTCCGTGGACATGGGAGGATTTCGGAACTGGACTCGTAAATTTGACCTGTCATGGTCAATATGTAGTGCTCAATGCTTTCATCGCTACCGTTGAAGACGTCCCTGCGACAAATCACGCCGTCTGACAACATACTGCTCATCAACCCACAGATGATGCAGGTATTGGTGGATGGTGAGCCGATTATCATCAGCATCCGGCATGTAAGTGCATGCTGGATATGAGATAAATTTACAAGGTGGCATGTAGCCAACTTACCTGGCCCAGACTCGGCTGGACGAGCAAGAGAGGGATGCGAGCTTAGGAGGCTTAGGAGTGCTGCAGTCGCCACAAGCAATATGCAGTGGCCATGCGCGGTGATGGGCAATTTACGGAACATATCGCTTCTGGAAAAGGACATGGACAAGGACACAGCAAAAGCCAAATACTTTGGCACAGCACGGCATAGTCTCCCGTCAGGCGCTTCCGTGGCTGACCGAGTGGAGTGTCTTGGTCCGGCTAAGGTGCGGCGATTTATTAGCCGGGAGGGAGCAACAGCACTAAAATTTCAGTCCAGCGTGCACACCCCAAGGCATCCACTCCACCACCATAGCCTCTGCGTCGCGACACCTCAGAGATGCTGCCATGGAAGAAGTTGGTGGACGCCGCGACCATCGAGACAGGTCTCGATCCAGTCGACGCTTAGGAGACCTGGACCGATCGAAATCCCCTCGTCGTTCTCGTCATAACCCCGACAGCACGTCCCATTCCCGCCCTGGCCAGGCACGGCCAGACTCAAACCACCAACATCACCGCCCCCGCGATCGCAGTAGAGACCGGAATAAACCCCCTTCCGCCGACAAATCGCGCCCATCAGCTCCATCCGACGACTTGATCCCCCGTTTCCGCGAGAAGCAAGCTCGTGCCGTGGAGCAAGAAAGTAGATCTCATCACACCCACACCCGCAGTCGCAGTCGAAGCCGAGACCACGGACGACGCAGCCGCTCGCCGTCATCAGCCAAGCGACATCGAAGCCGCAGCAAGAGCCCTCGCCGGAAACGGTCGCGACGAGATCACAGCCCATCAAGAGGAACCCGTGAAGGAGGCTCCCATTCAACCTCGAAGCGCCGCCATCGCTCTCCAGACGGCAGAAAGTCGGGGTCTTCACGCAGACACGGCGATTCTCACCGCTCTCCAGAGCCGTCCGAAAGTAAGAGCAGGAGATCAAGGCGTGATTCATTGACCAGGTCGCCTACACATTCTACCCGAGACTCTCGTCGCGAATCTAGGGACTCCAGACGGCCACATCAAAGTGATCGCCATCGATCAAGGAGCGGATCTCCACCCTCTCATAGCCATCGTTCACGCCTACAAGGCTCTGTTCCCATCGAAGCTTCTGGTGCAGAATCTTCCAAAGGGGCGTCTGTATCCGCGGAAAGAGAACACCAGTCGTCGAGGCAGCCGCGGAACAGGGATCATTCTTCAAAACCGAATCAAGACGACGAAATGAGCTCACGACAAAGCCGCGGAGGCTCAAGCTCTCACTACAGAGATCAGAACGGTTATTCAAAATCCCCCCAACATCGAAATTCACTCTCTCCCACTCGCCGCAACAACCGGAACGAGCCAAGCTCGCACAACCATGGTGGACAGGATAGTCGCCACGGACCACCTACGGGACCGTCCTCTTCAAGGTCGCCACCTTTCGACCCTCCCTCGGGGCCCAGTAACAGAGGGCCACGCCCTGGTTTTCGGGGTGGCTCATTCGCTGGCCGTGGAGCCCATCGGAATTCGTCGCCGTGGGGAAGCCAGTGGAACTCGAACAGTTCTCGCGGATACGATCAGCGGCAAGAAAGCAATGGGGATAATTCTGGAACTACTGCCATGGACATTGACAACAAAGACACCGACAAGAAAGCACTCGACAGATCGCGGGACGAACGAGGACACGACAGAAATGAACGACCCCGGCAAGATGGCCCGAAAGGCTCATCAGTGCAAACCGACTCTCCCTCAAAGTTCAGCTTTGCTTTTAAGCCCTCCAAGGCCGCTCCGTCGGGTCCCAAGCCCGAGATATCTCAAAAGTTCAACGCCCCAGCTCAAAAAAGAGAAACGCAGCAAAAGGTAGGCAAGAACGAGCCCCCACCAGGTGCACCCACGCAACCCGCGGCACTTTTCGATCGGAAGCCTCCCGAGGGTCCCAAAATGGCACCAAGGATGCGCAAAGTCATCAAGAAGATGCAACGACCCAAGCCAAGGCCTGCTTTACCACTACAGTTGGTCGCATCAGAGTCTGTCTTTTTCCGCAAGCCTGGCAATGAGTCAGTCGTTGGCTCCGGCACATACGGCAAGGTTTTCAAGGGTCTGAATGTATACACCAAAGGCGAGGTGGCTTTGAAGCGCATTCGAATGGAAGGAGAGCGAGATGGATTCCCCGTGACGGCCGTCCGAGAAATCAAACTGCTCCAGTCATTGCGCCATCGCAACATTGTCAATCTTCAGGAAGTCATGGTTGAGAAGAATGATTGTTTCATGGTCTTTGAGTATCTGGCTCATGATTTAACTGGGCTGCTCAACCACCCTCACTTCAAGTTGGAGCCACCACAGAAAAAGCACCTAGCCAAGCAACTGTTTGAAGGACTCGACTATCTCCACGTACGCGGTGTACTGCACAGAGACATCAAGGCAGCCAACATTCTTGTCAGCAGCGACGGTATCCTCAAAATTGCCGACTTTGGTCTCGCGCGTTTCTACGCCAAACGCCACCAGCTCGACTACACCAACCGTGTCATTACAATCTGGTACCGATCGCCTGAACTGTTGCTAGGCGAGACACAGTACACTGCTGCTGTAGATATCTGGAGCGCGGCCTGCGTCATGATGGAGATTTTCGTCCAGAAGCCCATCTTTGCTGGTGACGGCACAGAAATGAGCCAGCTGGACAAGATTTACAATGTGCTGGGCACACCGAACCGACACGAGTGGCCTGGTCTCGTGGATATGGCCTGGTTTGAGCTACTGCGGCCAACAGCGAAACGCAAGAACATATTTGCCGAAATGTTCATGGCAGAACTGACACCCGCGGCGTACAAGCTCATGCAGTGGATGTTTCTGTATGATCCGACAAAGCGGCCGACGGCGGAGGAGGTCTTGGCTCATCCGTACTTTACGGAAGAAGAGCCGCTTCCTCAGCAAGCCACCGAGTGAGTTTTCCGAGTCCACCTACCTACTTTTCCTTACCCTGCAATACTAACCTGAAATCCACAGACTCGCAAATATCGGTGGTGACTGGCACGAGTTTGAATCCAAGGCGCTGCGCAAAGAAAATGAGCGCCGCGAGCGTGAAGCGCGACGTGCGGCTAAGAACCCTACGTCTGCTGCTCCTACACCCGCTGCCGCTGTCCCCAACCGTGCCCGCGCCAACGCCATCATTAGCCAGGATCGAAAACGCGGCACAGACGGTGACGAGGGCGCTCGTGACGCTAAGCGTGTCCACGTCCAAGAGCCAGCACCTGCTGCGTGACGAGAGCATGGGGAAGGCATGAAGAGGAGGGTCCACAGCGATCCATGTTTGGAATCAGGAAAAAAGGAAATGAAGGAAGAGGGAAAAAAAGAGACTGGGAAACTTTGTGGATGATTACTTTTTCTAAATATCGGCGTCTTGGGGGTTTCGACTTTCTTTTTTACTTTCTTCTATACATATTCGTATGCGAATGAGCGGATGGTTTCATTTTCTTTTATTATTATATTGTGTAGTTCTTGGCCTGGGGAAAAGAATTATTCGTTTTGGCGCGGGAAGCATGGGACAGCATAAAATACTCTTTCCATCATCATTATACTACCACACGCTTTTTGACGTTGACTTTGAGTATAGAACAGTGGCTTTTGGTTCGTTGACAACTGTACTTGATGATTGCCTTTTTCGGTGACGAACGAGTCCTTTGGTCAAATGAGATGCAAAAGCATACGGTATATAGCAAGAAACGAAAAGATGGCGTATACTGCTGTGCCATTCATTGTATTTCAAAAAGAAAGAGTGTATCTTTAAATAAAATAAAGCGATGTAGTGGGTATATATAAAGATTGGTTTTGAATACAATGGCGCAACATGTAAAAAATATGTAATGAACAAGAACGCTCATGTATCCAGTCGCCGTATGTGGTGTGTCATTTCGTCATATCTCATTCCTGAGACTAAATTGATTCTTTCAAATGCCTTTTTCCTGCCTTCATTGTTACAAAAAAAAAGTGTTTTTTCAGGTTACATGTTTGCAGTATCGTCGTCAGTTGTTAGTGGTGGCAGTGTGTGTTGTTGTTATCATCCGCTATCCTCAGCAGGCTGCGCAGGCTGCCCGCGGCTCGACCTTGCTGCGGGCGCAGCGTGGCGTTCGTCGAGGCGGACCCGGTGCTCCACGGGATCCAGCCCGCGAGCGTAGAGAGGAAGCCCGTCGCGGTGGCGCCGTCGACGACGACAGCGGACACGGCCCCGTGCGTCGCAGGGCGCGGCAGCGGGTTGGCGGCAGCGGCGGCGGTGGATGGGTGTTGGGCGACGGCGGAGACGCCGTCTGGCCCTGCGGCCGCGTCGGCACGCGCAGTGGCGGTGTGGACTTGGAGCTGGCTCGTGCAGGGCTGCGGCAGCGCGGGTTCTCCCACAAGGGACACGACCGAGGCGCTGTGCGGTGTGGACTCGCCGCCAGTGGAAGGGCCGGTGGTCGTCTTGCCGGCGGCGTCGATGAGCGCCAGCGACGACGACGGCGTGCGCTTCACGCCGGGGCGCTGCTTCTTCAGGGGGGCTTGGTCCTGCTGCTGCTGCTGCGCGCGCGCGCTGGCCGTCGACCCCGCGGGCGAGGTGTGGTGCGACGTCTTGGCCGAGGCGCGCCCGCGCACCTCGTCGGCAATGTCGGCGGCCGACTTCTTCTTGGAGCGGTCGTCGTCGGACGAGCGGCTGGACGACATGATGGTCTCCAGCGTGCCCATGGCGCGGCTGTTGCGGCGCGCGCCGCCGCCGAGGCGCCGCTTCCGCGCCGTTCGCGTGTTGGTCTCGTCGTCGGACGTGACGGCCTGCAGCGTCGGCCCGCCCTGGTGGTGATGGTTGTGTTGCGGTCCTTGTGAGCCCCCTCCCTCGGCGACAAAGGCGGTGCCGGAGCCGTGCGGTCCGTAGTGCACCTCGTACTGGTTGCTGAGAGAGTAGCGCGACCGGGCGCATATCTCGGCGATCCTGTCGAGGTCGGCATTGATATCGCTGCTGCTCGTGCCGTTCGCCGCCGCGGCTGCCGCCTCTGCTTCCTCGTCCAAGTTTTCGAGGAAGCTCTTGAACGAAAACGCTTCAATCGGCGGCAGCTTCGCGTCTTCTGGCAGCGCACGGTGGGCGGCGGGCCGTGAGTTCTGGCCGCGCGCCCGGGCCATGATGCTGAGCATGCCGCTGCTGGCCGAGGCCATCTTGCCGGCCAGCGGGGAGGCCCTGGTGCGCGAGGCCACGGACCCGTTCACCGAGCCGGCCGTGCTGTGGCCATTGCGCACGACGACGATGCCACCCTGACTGCTGCTGCCGCCGCTGTTGGCGCCGCGGGGGGGCAGGCGGTTCGCCCTGTTGGGCGGCGACCGGTAGTAGCTGCGCACGATGACGGGCTCTGAGTAGGTGGTGTTTTCGGCGCCGGTGGACTTTGCGTACCGGTGGCGGCTCGGGTAGTGGCTGTTGAACTCGCGCAGGGCCTCGGTGCGGTGCTCCGCGGTGCTGTCGTCGACCGGGATGGGGCGGCCCTCGGCGACGGACGGCACCAGGCTGGTCGAGGGCGGGGGGTGGTGGTTGGACTGGAACGGGAGCCGTCGAAAGGAGAGCGGCAGGGCGCTCAAGGCGCCGTGCGAAGAGGGGACGTGACTGTGGGCGGCGGCGCTTGTGTCTGGACCGTGGGACGAGCCGTGGCGCGGGCTGTCCTGTGGCGGTTGTTGATGGTGGTGGTGGTGACGAAGGCCGGACTGCGGCTTGGACGTCGGCGACGGCATGAGGAACGGCGAGCGCTTTTTATGCCAGAGGGTTCAAAAGAGGTTGTTGCGGCGGCGGCGCGAGGTTCTGAAGATCAGCCAGTGGTTGCGATTCGGCAAAAAACGGTGGATGGTGTGTGCATATGCTTGTCGGGAGAGGTGAGATTCAGCGGTGACTGAGCGTGTCGCAGGTGGCCAGTGAGGGGTGCGACATGTCGAGTCTGGGCTTTGTTCGGCGTGGAGGCTGAAGACGTCACAGGGCGTGTATAGAATTCAATCTCGATACGGTCTTGTCGTGTATATGGCGCAAAGAAGCAAGTGGCGGACGGTGTTTGGTCTGAAAAACGGGAGGTTGCGTGCGAGGAGAAGAAAAAGAGGCGGTATCAAGCGACTGGGACGAAAATGGCGGGGGTGTGTTGCTGCTTTAACTGCCGGCGGTTACGGTGGTGTGAAGCTTACAGTCGGTTTCGGGAAAAAACAGCGCCAGTGGCACCTAGCAAAATGGGAACAGGTTGCTTTTAAAACGAGAATGATAAAAGCCAATGGAGGTTACTACTTCTCCTTTAATAGTAGTCGTGGTGGGCAATGGAAATTGTAAATATGCATGCCCCCGACATTACACAAAGCCAAGAAGCGAGATTCGCTGTCCAATGTTTGCTGCTACGCGCGCCTGCAGTAAACAAGGGCACAGCGGCCAACACGCCTGCGTTGCGCGACCAGGTCGACGCTCAGCGCAGTTTGGGCCTACCATTTCTGCTCGCTCTTCATCGGCAACAAAAACTGTGATGCTGTCGTGATGCCTGGCCTCTACATTTGAGCTCCCCCTCGTAGTGCCGTACAGGTTCCGCCCACTTCAGGCCAGCCGATATTTACAAGCCAGAAGAGAATCGAAAGACTGTGGAGGCAAAGGGCAAAAAAAAAAAAAAAAAGACTCTGAGCTTGCACTTGCTTTTGTCACGGTACCCTAAGCCCTCCCTCCCCAAGTCTGGGGAAGTAGATCCTTGTCCGCTGCGTTGGTGTCACCATCCCCCGCCCGCCCACTGGTCAAGCCATCTTGCCACGGTTCGGTGGCAGACGCACTAAAAAAAAAAAGCCCTTTCTTGCCCATTTTCTGCCTGTCTACTGGCTAGAGAAAGAAGAAGAAAGCTCCGCCAGCGAATGCAGGCTACTCGACGTGGCTAGCTACGCTACGCCTGGACGAACCATCTCTGGTGGGCCACCCTCCCCGCCTTGGGATGCGTTGGCGACGAGGCCATGAGAGGTCAATATTCTCGCCAGGCCTGCCACTGCCCGTCTGTGTGTCTGTGGCGCGACGCTGGCCGGGGGGCCGTAGCTGGCCGGCCACTGACTACGTACCAATAGTTTTGAGGCCCAACAATTTTCCTCGCCTTGTCCATCCGTCCGGGTCGTGCTAGTCGGACGTACTACGTATCGGGGAATCTGGAATTGGACGTTTGGTCGCCAATCTTGGCTTGTGTTCATTCTTTGGGGTCTTTGAATCAATACTCAACCCACAAATCCAAGTCTATGGCTGTCCACGAATCCAGAATCAGAAACGTCCTTCACAAAGGCAGTTCAAAGTACGAACTTGATTGTTGGCACGGCCTCGTGTCACATAGTAACTAGCCCGCCGCGCCATCTCGGCACTAGCCACCGCAGACTGGACCGCCGATCCCTTTGTCCCCATGCGGTGCGGCTTGCAGCAGCTTCCAGTCACCAATGGCGTTGTTCGCAATACAATAGGAAAAAATAATCATAAATATTCAACGAGGCTCAATACAGACTAGCAAGGCCGCACGACGACGAAGCCGTGCCATGCTTTACAACAAGAAAGAAAATCCATTCCCAGCATTATCCTTTCCCCATTGAGGTACCCACGATCCTCACGCGATTCGTCGGCGCAGTTGGGCGCAAGATGACTCTCGCCGTAAGCTCGTTATCCTTCTTACGTCTGGTGCACAATCGTGCCGTAGCCCTGGCCGCCGGTCTGCACATTGTCCGAGTACACGCCCGGCGCCGGCCTGGCGGGGTAGCGGCCCTCGTGCGCCTGCTCCCGGCGGTCAAAGTAAATGTACTCGAGGTAAAACGCGTGCAGGTGGCCCGGGATGTAGCCGAGCAGGGTCAGGCAGATGTTGATAAACAAGTCTAGAGTTGGTCGTGTCAGTACGGGGGTTAAAGAAGGGAAAAGCCACAAGGGTGCGCGCGATGCGTTTGAAAACGTACCCATGCCACAGCCCGCGACGGCCCAGGCGCCCGCAGGAGGGACTGTAAGAAGAGGTTAGTAGCTGGCGGCAGTGTTTGAATGCTGGTGCGGTAGCGCTCACAGAGGATCGTGATGACGACGATGAGAAGAGCAGAGGCGGCGCCCATGATGACGGTAGCGATGTTTGAAACGCGGGGGCTGGATGTGTACGCGTCAGTAGAGTGTCTCGACGAGGTACGCGCAGACGGCGGGGCGTAGAGTGCGTACTTGGATGAAATTCGTGAGAGGGGGTGAAGAGGAAATAAGTCGACGGCGATGTAGGTGAATGATATGAAATCAATCCTGCAAACGAAAAGGGTGGGAATTCAAGAGGCGCGAGTACGTCGGCCATGTCGTCAGCCCAGGTCTGGCCTTGGCTTGTGAAGTGGGGTCGGGGGCCAGCCTTGTAAAACTGGGATCGGGTAACCTTGTTTGGGTGCCTCAAAAAACATGCCTACACTTCTCTGTTTACCCAATGGCGCACAATTATGTGAAAGACAAAACCAATTGCAGTCACCTGACTCTGTATTAGCACAAAGGTGATTGCTGGTTGCACAGGAAATTCAGCGCCAGATCGTGCCATGCGCTTCCGAGTCGCTAGTGGACACTCCCATCCGATCTTGTCCAACACGATTGCTTCACGGCCGTTTGTCAGTGTGGGGTACAGGGTAGCCAGCTGGCCAAGACAACAAACGCATGTAGAGAGCTTCGTCGCCGTATTCGGTGTTGCTGAATTGCTTCGCGAGATTGGAATTAAACCATTTAAATAGGTCCGATCTGGCTTTGTCGATCCGTTTTCGTGACAAGTCTCTGTCATTGTTATCTGTCGAGGTTTGTGTTGTAAGCGAGCAGCAATTTCGCTCCCATCAAGAACACAAGATGAGATTACACGCAGCACCAACTATAGAAAGATACAAACAGAGAGTAACATGACACATGTATTTATCAGGCCACTACTATATGTTTAATAGTATTATGGATCTACTGTGCACAATGGCGTGGCATTCCAAAGTGGAAATGTGTTGGTCATTGTCCACATGTCATTGGTCTTCAGATATGTTGAGCAAGAAATTGTTTAATGATAAAGAATGTATATTCAGTACACGAATTCTATTCTCCGTATCCCATCAAGCTATGGGCATCCGTCAAGCATCGTGTAAAATGTGCCAATATGTAAGCAACAAGGCCACAACTATATACAAGCTGGTGTTTTGCTTTTTTCAAAAAATATGGACAAAGAATCGAAAAGAGTGAAGCTAGCCAGACAGACAAAGAGGCCTGGCTAATGGTGGATATGACGAAAGCCGTCTAGAAGCCAGCAGCGTTGCAGACCTGGGTGGCGAGCGGGATGCGCTGCCCGTACAGGTTGCCGGCCTCGGCGTGCTGGACGGCCTGGTCGAGCTGCGAAACCTCCATGTTCTCCCAGCCGGGGACACGGAGCATGGCGTCGAGGAACTGGCCCGTGCTGCGCGCCGGGTCCATGTCGGCGGCAATGTCGGGGTAGTACGCCTGGCGCTGCTGGAACATGCCTGTATACACGATTCTCGTCAGTGGGTTTGGAACGGGCTGGGCGCGCAGCTGCAGTCTTCTGAACGTACCGACAGAGTCCTGGTCACCACCCTCACGGTCGTGGCGGTAGTTGTAGGACTCGGGCACGCGCGGGTTGGCGTACACCTGGAGCTCCGACTCCTGCAGCGCGGTGCTGATGACGGCCAGGCAGGCCTGGCGGCCCAGGCTGTAGTTGCGCACCTGCCAGATGGCCGCGCCCGCGTTGCGGCTCTGCTCCTCGTTGAGGCCCGGGTAGGCGCGCGGGATGTTGCGGGCGAGCGCGGTGGCGGCCAAGATGCTGGCGACGAGGGCGGCGGTGAATTGCATGGTGTTGGTGGGGGGTGAAGGCTGTTCTGGTAAGAGAAGAAGAAGAGAAGAGAGCGTGTTTGCTGCTATAGTGAAGCTGAGATGCTGTGATTGCTGATGGAGTTCTATTTCAAAAACAGAGGGACAAGTCTTTAGTTTATATAATTGAAGCCATTGTGAATGAATCCTCTTGGAACGCAACTACTTGGAACGTCGCCGTCTTGGCCAAATCCGCATCCTTGTCAGCAACAACACCTCTGCACGTTTTTCCTTGACCGGTCCTCGCGTCGCAGGAAGCAAGGTCCTGGGTCTGTGGGATTCAGCGTTGCGTGGGTAGCTCCGAGGTCAGGAAGTGCACGCCGCGCAGCCTGGACATTGGCGTCTAGTTGGCGATCCTTCCCGGCGACAGCCTCGCGAGATTGGGAGCGAGCGATTGAAATTGCGCAGGTACGCTCGATCCGCAGGGATTCCGTAGGCATTTATTATTGAATCCTGCTTTTTTTTGTGTGTGTTTTTATTCAAGAATGTAAGACAAGACCGAATTATGAACCACCTTGAAGGACCTACGTATGGTCTGGTCTCACTGTTTCAACCAGATGTTTTGCCGTGTCTTGACCTTTTGCGGGTGACAAACGGTCGAGGAGCTAAACTCGACTGAGAAACTCAATTCCTGCCACATCGGCTTTTTACCTTTCTAGTATACAGTAGACGATTTTCCTCAAATGCCACATTTTTTCGTCGGTGGCAGAGTACCACCGCAGATGTCGTCTCACGAGGCCTGTTTCATGTTCCTGCAGGAATCGGCTACTGACCACTCTGACAATGTGGCCAGGCTCGCACTAGATCCGACCGTCCACCGTAATAGCAATTAGCTTTCTAATACAAAGCTTGAATTTTACCGAGAAAGGGGTAATTTCTGGCGTTGGGCTATAAGATCCACAGATGGTACCTTTTTGTTTCCCCCTGAGGGATCGCTCCCACAGCAGAGGATCTGTGAGAACAATGTACTGCCATTGGTTAGTGGCGTGGGTGCCATACCACGGAGGCGCCGGTAGCTTACCCGAAGGATCGGAATCAGTTCTGCATCCCGCCCAGTTGGGCGAATTGAACCGCTCAAGCTGAATGGCGTGCAGGGACACAGGCCTGTTGAGCAGCAGAGTAAAACAAGACTGCCAAAATGGATCCCCTCAGGCTACACGCTCACTGCACTGGGTAATCAGGATTGGCCCAAAGCGGAAGGTGGCGGATGAATGTAACATGACATGAGTTTGCTTGTCTTGCCATTCCTTCGTTCCTTTACTCTTCTATGGATGCACTTTGTCGCATGGCAGCACAAACAAGAGCCACTGCTGGAGCGCGCGGGACCGTCTCACAGCGGTGGCAATGTGTCGATGGACTTTGGGTTCCTGATCCTTGGCCGTGTTAACGTTTCATTGGGATTCTGGATCATCGTAGGAGCTACGAGATTGAATGGATTGGCCGCACGCAGCACGTTGACGGACTGCCTGTGGCCACGCCAGTGAAGCCAAGTGAGTACGAAACCAATGGGCGGCCTGCTCCAGGGAAGGCACAAATTCAACATGGGGGCATGGTATATCATACTTGGCTGTTTCCGCTTTGACTCTTTCGTCTGAGAACCGGGGGATTCGACCGACTTTGATTTGCAGAAGCGCAAGGTATTCTTCATTTCATGGCAGCTTCGCACAAAGGTCGACCGAAAGACTGGATGAGCCCCGTGTGGAAACAAACCGACAACTTTGCCCAAAAAATAGAACAAAAGCTCCGCCGGGCCGCTGGCAGCTGGCTAGAACGCAACCTAGCTCCGTCCACGCCAATATCGAGTCCGCTCGTGCAACATCCGCGTCTCGCGGCAAGACTCGCCATGCGGTCTCTAAGCGCAAGCATCGCCCGCCCAGCCTGACATGTGCCGTGTTGGTCGTCACAACGTGGGACGATCCAAAATCGGAGCGAGCCCCCTGTCTCCCATCAGCCGACAGTTCGGCTAGCCGCGTGGCGCCGCTCGGATTCGCGCAACCGAAAGGGAGTATTTTTCTATGTTGTGGTTGTCTCTGCCACAATCGGGGAGAACAGGCCTCATCATTGGCTCTTCTGAAGCTAATAAGGTTGCTAGCGGGGGGGTTTTCGCTACATGGCGGCCGTAGCGTCGATAGTCCACCACCATTGCGTAGATGTTAGGGTTTGGTATCATGGGGCAGTCTATCTCGGCAGTATAAGTCCTGGCCAAGCATTAGCTGTAATGGTCGCACTGCCAGTGAAGGATATTTGAACATTTTCTCCAGCACGGCATCATTCCTATTCAGTTGAGAGAAGGGTACATTACAGTCACAGAAGCCAGACCTGTCCGCCCCTTGCGCGCTAAAAAACCTGGGGGTGATTCGGCGGTCCTCCCCCGGGCGTCTTGCTGCCGACGGTAAATCGGCCGAATACCTGAATACGTAGATGTCAATGCTTCGAGAGCCCAAAACTCGTAGCCGTGTTGCGGCTGATTGGCTGGCTGAGTAGCTACGGATACGGAGAAAAGGCATATCAGGAGTTGCGCCGGGCTGGATACGTGGCGGCAGGGATTGCCTGCCCCCCCGCCTGTCTGCTGTAATTGGATGGCGTACCACGACAGGTGAGAAGCCGAGGCCATCTTGGACAGTTTGTGCACCAGTGCCTTTGAGTGGAAATGGGTGTGCTGGTGCTTGGCTACACGTCGTTGGCAGCGGCAGGTTCAGGTATCAACAGTCCGCATGGCGCGCCAACCATTCCGGCATCTAGAGGCGCAGTTGCATGTGCTGAGAGGAGCACGTTCTGCTGTGTGCGCTGGAGGTTGATGCTGAAGAGTACGTTTTTGTTGATTCTAGCAACAAGGGACACGATATCACGAGCCAATGGCTGCGTTTGCAGAGGACGGGGTTCTCGGCACAGTGCCGGGTCGGGGCGAGGCGTGTCTACGGGCACAGTGCGGTCTACCCGCCATCCCGGCACGCTGTAAACTATCAGTACGGAGTCATCTGTACTGTACCGAATACGGAGTATAACGGGGGGGTAAGATGGGCGATGCTGCTGCGGTTCCGCAGACTTGGCTCGTCACAAGGGCAACAAGCGTTTGACTGGGGAGAAAAGCGTAGGGAAAACCTGTGCAGAGGGGAAGCAGCCGGGTGTTTTCTTCATTTTTTTGTCCGTTTTTTTCTCCTCTCTCGGTGCAGTGTACCCCCTCTCGCGTCCGTCCGAGGGCAAAGCAAATGCAAGGTACAGATCACAGACGCACAGAGTGGCGTGGTCTGCTTGACGTTCGGAGGGCGCCCCATTGTAGCGGGCTTGCATGCAGCTGTGGCCAAGTTGTTCTCCTCGGGAGGACCCAGGTGCCAAGCAGGACCACACGTCATGTCATTTTGGGTTTCCCCCAAGTTTTTCCCAACAAGGCGCAGTGACTTTGCAGGCACCTACCTACCTTGTGGTGTGTGTTGCCTGGTTGGGTGCTTCGGAGCGGGCGTCAGCATAAAGATTGGGACAGCTGTGAATGTGTGGTAGTACCACATGTGTGTGTGTGTGTGTGTGTGTTGTGTTTGGCATATTGTGCATCATGCCAAAAAAGCACCACTCCATTACTCGTGTCCCACGCCCGAACCTCATTTCCAAATTTTCATACTGGTCCCCAGAAAAAGAAGAAAAGAAAAAAAAGAGCCTCGCCTCACAGCTGCTAGGTACCTAGTCGAGAGGTAAACGGATGCGCTAACCGCCAGCCGGCAGGGGGGGAGGCACCGAAAGGTAATATGGCCCACTGTCCACTGCTGTGCCTGGCCGGGCAGCCCCATCAGGTCCCCCAAAAAAACCCGCCCCAAAAAAGAGGCCAGCTCCGGTTCGCGGGACGAGCCCAAAGCCTGTCCCCTGTGCCCCGTACATTCCCCTGAACGCGCTGTGCTTGCTGGCTTTGCGGCGGAAATAGCGCCCAATGGCCCGTCTCTGGCCGCTGGCACATTGGTACTTTTTGGGCATGGGGATACAAAGGCGTGAATTGCTGGTTGCCAAGACGGCAATTTTTATGTATTTATTCATCTATTCACTTTTTTATTTCATTTCAATACCCAGCTCCATACACCACCTATGTAGGTGCCCAGCTGCATGGCCGTCTGGCGACCGTTTGTGCAGGGCTTCGCTGGCTGGTGCTGTAATTTGCACCAAGCTCGCCACAATTTGAGGCACAGGGCTGTGCGGCTAGTGTACGTGGACGGCGTGTTTACCACGGCCCAACCAGTCTCGCCCTTGATTAATTACTATGTATCTTACTCTGTAAATACAAATGTTGACAATCTATTTAGCAAGGTAGGTCGGTACCTGCATCTGTAGAATGGGAGCCCTCCCTGGCCTCCCTGGCGGCCCGTTATAACATCCACGGCCACGATGAATAATTGTGACCACCAACCTAACCCGGTTTAGAGGCTGAAAGCACCACCAAACTCACTCCCCCCGATTCGGCCCTCCAAAATTTCAAAACCGCCCGTCACTTTCCAACGCCAGCCTTTCCGCTGCCTCGTACGCTCCCGTTTTCTCCTGCATATCCCATCCTCTCTTTTCTAGAGCTTCTCGTTCCCTTTGGCCCCATTGTCTATTTCGGCAGTGTGGGATTGTCTGCGCATTCTGCCTGGGAGCCATCTTCCATTGACTTTTCATTCTGTGCTCACTTTTTCTCCCCCCCCCGTCTTCTCTCTACTTTCCCCTGGTTATCTCGTCGGCCCCCGCCCACTGCCTGGCCTGCGTCGTCCGAGGAAAGCTTTCTGCACGCTGGCTTCTCGAATCTGCATCCTCCAACAAACCGTCTTTTTTTCCACGACCCTCTGTTGCGACCTGAATCCGCCGCCTCGTCGCTTCCACCCCGTCCGCCTCGGTCTCCTTCCACCCCGTCCTCGCATCTCGATTCACACATCGGCCGACGTTGAGCTTTTTTTCCCCGACTGCGCCTGATTCTCTCCGCCGCGACGGCCTCGCTCTCTTGCCTCGCCCAATCTCCACCTTTTGCTCACGAGTCCCGACGCTCCGCCAGAGACCAGAAAATGTCTTCGCAACAGAGCTCTCAGTTCAGCGTGGAGCGCTACGTCGTCATTCACGTTGCTACCACTTGCGATGAGCACGGTGTCTATGTTACAAAGGATTCCGCCGAGGTTATTGAGCTTGGCTGGATCCTGCTCGATGCCAACACCCTCGAAGAGGTATGTGCCGACCAACTGCTCATCCCACTTCACACCCGGACCCGGCCCTAACCTACCAACACTAGATTACACACGAAAGTGTCCTCGTCAAGCCTGTCAACACTCCCATCACACCTCTGTGCAGTACGTATCCAGCCATCCCGAGCCCCTGACACGATTTTCAACACTTTCCCCCCATTGCTCGACTCGGCCGCCTCGGATCGTGGCCACCTCATACCCCGGCTAACATTGTCCTTCGCAGCGAGCCTGACTACCCTCACTTGGGAGCACGTCCGAAACGCGGGAACCTTTAGAGATGCGATCTCTCGATTCGATGCTTTTGCTACCGAGTACCTGACCTCCAAGAACCTCGACTTTGCCTTTGTCACTCTCGATGCGTGGGACCTCCGGGTTCAGCTTCCCCGCGAGGCTCGTGACAAGGCTGTTGTCCTCCCCCCCTATCTGCAGCACTCGCGAACCTTCGACCTCCGCACTGAATACCAGCGCTGGCAACAGCACCACCCCGAGTCTCTGCCTTTCGGCCCCTCGATGCTCTCCAACATCTGTGCGGCTCTTGAAGTCGAGCCCGTCCAGTCCAGCGCACCCATCAAGCACAACCTCCCCTTTCATCTGCAGGCATTGGCTCCGGCTTCGCCCCGCCGTGCCATGGAGGAGGCCATTACACTCGCCCGAGTCCTCCGGGGTTTGATTCGCAAGTCCCAGCCCCCCCAGGAGCACCCCGATGTCTTGACCCGTCCAATGGACGCCAGAGCCGATGTTCGTGCTTTCCTGTCTGAGAGAAGTAAAGTTCTTCACATGTCCGGCCTGCCCCACGATACCACCCAGTCCGAGCTCGAGAGCTGGTTCACCCAGTTTGGTGGCCGTCCCATTGCATTTTGGACTCTGCGAACCCCTGAGCAGCACAAGCCGACGGGCACCGGCTTTGCCGTCTTTTCGTCCCACGAAGAGGTAAGCTACTCCTTTGCTATTGCTAGTACTCGTCATACTGTGTTTAGTTGCTAATATTCTCCAAGGCTGCTGAAAGTCTCTGCATGAACGGAAGAGCCCTCAACGAAAAGGCCATTGAGGTCTCCCCGTCCTCCAGCAGAGTTCTCGATCGTGCTCAAGATATTCTTACACCCTTCCCTCCCAGCAAGAACCGACCACGTCCTGGCGACTGGACATGCCCCTCGTGCGGCTTTTCCAACTTCCAGCGCCGAACCGCCTGCTTCCGATGCTCGTTCCCTGCTGCCGGCTCTGGCCCAGGCGGTGACAACTTCAGTTATGGTGGCAGCGGTGGTGGTGGTGGCGGCGGCGGCGGCGGCGGCTATGGCCCTCCCCAGATGATGCCTCCCCCGCACCACGGCGGTCACGGCCACATGGGCCATGGTGGACGCATGGGTGGTGGTGGTGGTGGCGGTGGTGGTGTTGTTCCTTTCCGTGCTGGTGACTGGAAGTGCGGCAACGAAGTCTGCGGCTACCACAACTTTGCCAAGAACGTATGCTGCCTTCGCTGTGGAGCCAGCCGTGCCAGCGCTGCTGTCGTGGCCGATTCGGGATATCCGTCTCCCATGGATAACTCGTCTCAGTACAACATGGGGCAGGGCTCCATGGGAGGCACTCCCGGTCCCGGTCCCGGCCCTTTTAACTCGGGCAACGCTTTCAATGCTGGGGCTGGCTACAATCAACACTTTGCTGGCCCTCCTAGCCACTTCCTTCCCTCTGGCTTGGCTGGCGGTGCTGGCGGCTACCCCGGCTCCATGAACAACCAGGCCTTTGGTCCCGCTCCGGGCTCTCACGGAGCTGGTCCTTTTGACAGCCGCGCTGCTGAGGCTGCCTTCCAGTCCGCCACGAACGGTCCCGCTCCGGGAGCTGGCCCTACCCACAACAACTTTTACAACAGTGGCCCTACCAACAACGAAAACGACCCATTTGCGTTCCTCTCCAGCGGTATTGGCGGTCTTTCTGTTAGTGGAGGTGATGGCCGCCAGAACGGCGGTCCCGCTCCTCCCAGCAAGTCGCCTGCTTAAATAGTGGACGGCAATGCTTGAACCGTGAGCTTGGTGACGATGGACAGCTTCTTGAGCTATTACCCGTGGATGTTGGATTGGACAAGAACAAAGTGGCAGACACTTCTGTACATCTTATTCACGTGTCAGGTCACTGTTGAAACGATGGACATTGCATTTGGGCCGCGGCCGCGAACTGTATCTTGTGGACTTGGCTTCTTGATTTGAGGGAAAGGGGTCAGGTGTGTAACGGATTTCTTGTTATTTTTCTCTTTTTTTATTTTGGGAGGGTTTCGGACGGAGTGTCGGACACTATTTCAGGCGGGATGTGGTTCAAAATTTGTGGTTTTTTTTTTTAATTTTTGCGAAAGGCTGGAAGACAAAAGTGACTATACCACGGCTGTTCTGGGTTGACAAAGTCTGGAAAAGAGAATATACAGGCTTTTGATTTTTGCTAGGAAAGAAAGAAGAAAGAATAAGGGAAAATGACTTGGCCTCGATGTTTTTTTCTGCACAACGAAAGAGAAGAAGAAGAGAAAGAAGACGAAAAAAGGAAGGATTCACGTCATTTCGCAAATCGACAACCTCGACACATGCATTCGGACTTTGGACTTGGACTGGAACCTTTTGTGTGTTGGGTCGGACTTTGGCATTTTCTTTTTGCGAGGAGAGAAACAACAGAAGGACGCAAGGGACTCTGCATGTGTGCGTGTGCGTGTTATCTGTGTTTTGAAGGACGCAACAGCAACAACAAGGGGTGGGGGGATGGACGGAAAGAACGGAAAAAAACAAAAGATTGTTCCTGGATGGATGCATAGCGAAAAAGGGTGCGTTTACGGTGTATCTTGGTCTTGCGTGGAACTCGGATCATTCATTATTTTTTGACTCTCAAGTTTCTTCTGCAAGGTGTTTGGTTCTTTTTCTCTTTTTTTATTTTTTATTAAAAACCTTGGTCAAGGCAAAAGGGGCATCTTGTCCAATTATCATTCTTTTCTCTCTCTTCTCTGTTTTCCCCGTTTTTTTTCATATTTGTTACTTTTATTCATCTCCTATCTACGAACGTTGGTTCTTTATCGTTGCTCTCTTGTTTGTATACTGTTGGGATGTGTCCATGTGTGTGTGTGTGTGTGTGTGTGTGTGTGTGTGTGTGTGTGACGGCGTGTGTATCACGACTTTCTCGTGTAATGCCCAATGTTGTTGGCACGCACAAGGTTACTGACCTCGAGACAGGGGGAGCAACTATCTTGCGAGAACAGAATGGCAGAGTTTCCTTTTTTTCTTTTTTGTGCCGTCATTAGCCCTTTCTTCCTATCAGGAGGAGACCCATGTTTTGGTGCCGGCCACCTTTTGCCCCAATCGCTTTTTTCTTCTTTCCGCTTTTCCCATCACGTTGTCTCTAGCACCATTTTATTACATATGACATTTGCTTTCTTTTTATTTTCCTTTCGGCACTTGACGTAGTGTGCATGTGTGTGTTTCTCTAGCCAGAAATAGTCTCAACGCTGTTATTTCCTAACCTCTCTGCATGCCGCCCCCTGCGCTCAGTACAACACAGCCCGTGATGCCATCAAACAACTCTCGCCTAGCAGAGCTAATTCACGTAACATTCAACTTGAGAAATAAAATAAATAGTCAAGCAAAAGATAAAGCAAGCCGCACCGGCTCACATCTCGCCATCTGACGCTTCTTTCGTAGTTCTGCTCCCGCTCCTCTCATCCCCCCTCGGACATGATGCTGTCCGCCACACTCGTTTCCGTTTCCGAGTCAGAAAACTCATCCTCCGCTTCTTCGTCACCATCACCACCACCACCGCCTCCCTGCTGCTGCAGCCAGAGCCCCCAATCCCACCCTTCGCCGTCCAGCTCCGTGTTGTGGTACGACTGCCACGCCTCCGCCCTCAGCGCCGCTTCGTCGTCAACTTCCGGCGGCAGCCCGCTCATCAGGACGTCATTCACAAAGTCCACCCAGCCCGCGTGGTCCTCCACATCGGGCACGACGACGGCGTCGGGACCGGTCCGTCGCGGCGGCACAATGTAGCCCCGCGTCATTTCCTCCTCCAGCGGGTTCACCGCGCCGTCCTCGCTCTCCGAGGAGTAGTCGTCCGTCTCGCCGCACCACGCCATGGCGCGCAGCCGCTCGTCCTCGTCCTCGTCGAGGATCTGCCGCTGCTCGGCGGGCGCGAGCTCGTCGAAGCGCTTCTTGCGGGCGTGCCGCGGCCGCCAGTGGTGGCTCGTGTCGGCGTGCGCCAGCAGCGCCTCGTCGTCGGACATGTACAGTTCCGCCTCGGACGGCACCAGGTTCGCGCCCGTCGCCCAGTCGACGTACCCCCACATCATCATGGCCACGAGGTGCGCGTCGAGCGCGAGGCCGCGCGCGACGGCCTCGACGGGCACCAGCTCGTCGGGCCGCTGGAGGTGCCGCGCGCCGCGGCCCCAGCCCTCGAGGTGCGTCCGGCCGACGGCGCCGTACGGCACGCCGTGGATGCTGCTCCCAAAGTACTCGCTGCTCCAGTGGTACGCGCCGCGCACGTTGGGGTCGGCCGGCGACGGCGCCGCCGGAAAGTCGTAGCGCACCTTGAGCGCGAGCACCTCGCCCAGGCGCGTGAAGCGCTTCCGCAGCAGCAGCTGCCAGAGCGGGTAGAGACCGCGCTGGCCCATTATCAGGTGCAGGAGCTCGTAGGTGTTGGGACCGTAGATGGGGTCGTTGAAGTGCATGCCGAGCTTGACAAAGAGCAGCTGCGCGTTGTAGAGGTCCGCGTCGGCCCAGATGGCCTTGTTGCGCAGCAGGGCGGCACGCTGCGCGCTCGTGGGCATGTCGAGGCACAGCCAGAGCTTGAGCAGCGTCCCGTGCATCGACGACGGCGTGCGGTGCCCGTTGCGCGCCAGGATGGCGCGGATCTCCCGGCAGTACCGGTCGCGTCCGACGACGAGCTGCAGGTACCGCAGACCGGGGATGGCGCGAACCTCTTCTGCTTTTTCAGGATCGATGGTGTGTCCCGGGACATTGGAAGGCTCATGTCCCCCGGCCTCGCGTCCGTGTCGTCCCGCAGTTTCGTACTGGTAACCCCAGGTTCGGCCTGCCGGATCGGCAATGAGATGGCGTTTGTATAAACGAAAGTCGAATACCTTTCCTGCCTCGGGCGCCTTGTGAGCGATCCAAGCACGGACGCTGGCCGACATATATTGGTTGACGGCTGAGTGGAAGGCCTTGCTCGTGCTGTACAGCGATACAATGTCACTCGGGCTCAAGTACTTGCCAATCTCAACGGCCAACTCTGAGCTGTGGCAGAGCAGCGTGAGAACATCCTTCTGCACCCCATCTTGGGCAGCCGTCGCGCGAGCGACCCTGGCAGGTCGTAACGTGGGGTACGGATCCTGGCTGTGAAAGTAGCGCTGCAGGTCCTCGTCCGTAAACTTGAATCGCTTAACCCGGGCGCCATCGATAACATGCCTGACCTGCCCAATAGGCGAGGTGGTGACAGGCGATTGCCCGAAGCTCTCTGGTGCGTAGGCCTCCAGATCCCACGCCTGGCTGATGGAGCGTTTTGGAGTGGACGGACGCATGGCAATGATGGGACACCAAAGCTCCGGCGCTCAAGTGATTTTGAGACTGATATCTGGGGTATAGGACTAATCGAAACGCAAATTGGAATAAAGGGCCTGGTTTTATATGGCAAGTGAAGAGCTGGCGGAGGCGGCTGTCAGCCCGTTTGCACATTGCACGTGAATGAACTGTTTTGAGAACGATGTGAACGCCCACGTCAGCAAATACGCAGCCGGAGGATTCATGAAACGGCACAAAGTAGTAAGTGAAAGACTTTTCATTCATGTTTGAAGATGTAGAAACAAAGCAAAAACACCAAAAACACATGTGCCTAGTAACGGCGGCAATGGATGCTGCATAATACCGCGGCCCCATCCGCAGCAAGCAGAGATCCAAACTTTGTCATCCATCTTGTTCCATAAACGCCAGGGCTCCCTTGTCTCCTCATCCTATGAAGATCGAATAGTCCTCACCAGTCTCAACCGGACCTATCGGTCAAGCTCGTCCACAGGCAGCTCGCCATCATCCTTGCCGACGATAGCCTCAGCGACCTTCCAGATCTGCAAAAGGTTATCCTCGGCGGCGCTAGCCACCAGCCACGGCTCGTTACGGTTCCAGCTAAAGTCAGCAAGGTGATTCGTGTGGCCGCCGTGCATGAAAAGCCTGCGAAATCGGGTCAGTTACTAGCAGCCTGGAGAGGGAAGCAATACTCACAATTCTGGGGGACCATCGTCGTGGTCATCAGGAAGCTGTTCCTCGCCAACACGAGACAGGTCCCAGAAGATGATGCGTCTATCGTAACTTCCGCTACCCAGAATACCAGCTTCGGAGGGGTGCCAAGACAATGACGTGACGGCATCGTTGTGACCCTCTAGGGTATGCACCTTTTCCTTGACATTACGAAGATCCCAAATACCAATCGTCTTGTCTGCAGAGGCAGTGGCTACCAGGACCTCAGAGTTGGGGTTAAAGGCCAGAGCGTTAATAGCGTCCAAGTGTCCGCCTCTGGCGACTACTGCAGCTTTGCTCGTATCGCCATTACGTGTATCGACGATTTGCAGAGTTTGGTCGTCGGAAACCGAGCCAATGAAGTTCTTGGAGATGGGGTGGTATTGGACATCGTTTACGACTTGGGTGTGGTGGGTGTAACGACGCGAAGGCTTGAGAATTCTGACATCAGACTCAAGCTTCTTCAGGTCCCTGCAAAATAGTTAGTACTGAACTTAAGCACAATTTGACCAACACATACCAAAGACACATTGTCTTGTCCTCGCTTCCCGAGGCCAAGCAACCCGCCTCGTGGGGGCTCCAAGCGAGGCCAAAGCCCTCGGCCTTGTGACCGACCAGCTCAATCTGGGCATTAATCCTGCCCAGGGACGGAGGCATCAGTTCGTGCTTTGTGCGGTCAAAAATTAAGATTTTTCCATCCACACATAGCGTCGCAATGATGTTTGGGTTCTGAGGCTGGTAGCGCGCCTTGTTGACCTCACCGGGGTGCTCAATCTTCTGGACAATATCACATTTGATTGCAGCCACGTCTCCCGATTTGCCAAATCCTCCGATTTCGCCGCGATCCTCATCATAGTGGTCTGGGTTCGGCGCGAGCTCTTTGGGAATCTGAACGTCGGCAATTTGCAAAAAGTTGGGGCTTTCGTCGGACGTGTGGGTGCCGAGCAACAGGCGGTGCATGCGGAAGTTTGAGTCTTTTGGCTCCTTGACGTCGGGGAACCATTGGACGGTAAGAGTAGGCCATGTAAGTGCCGTGCTACCCAACGTTAGGAAGAAGCAGAGGAGTGCTGGCAACGGCGTACATACCCAAGAATCATGTCATACAAGAAGGGGCTGTTCTTCTTCCAAGTCTTGTATTCTACATGATAGGTTAGCCTGGTCGCATCAATGTACCAGTACAATACGAGACCAGTGCATACCCTCGTTGACAAGTCTTTCGCCCTGGTCGTCTTCCTCATCGTGCGTCATGTCGACTCCAAGGTGCGTTAGCAGAGACAGGTTGAAGCTCGGAAGCGGGCAACATACCGTCAACGTCGACATCCATGCTCGGGGGAGGTGCCATTATGCACGGGTATCTCGAGTCAATGTGAAGAGGCAAGCTAAGAAAATGCTAGCTCGTAGCTTGAAGCTCTGCAGAGGCAGGTTTATCTTTGAAGTGGCCGAGGCGCAGCTGTGGTGCAAGCTCTGAAAGAGGCACGCGTCGCGCGTAAAGTGACAATTCAAGCTCCAGCTGGTGGGGCTCTGGGCGGTGGCCGACCTGCCCAGAGAGCTTTTAGCGGCTTAGTCATGGCGCGGCAAGGCAACGTGGGCTGCATGTATAGCATACATGCCTCCACAGATATATGTCTGCAAACGAAGCGTTGGAGTTGGCGCGACTCAAGTACCAGATACTTGCCCAAACAATGTTTTCCCCAGCAGCTTGCCACGGTCGCAAGCACGCTGTGTACCCACACCTCTGTTGCCCCTCAGACCCAAGCGGCCATCGCATGTTAGGCCAGTGACTCTTCTTCCCACATACAAACGAAATACGAGCAGATTGCGTTCCACGCCCGCCAATATTGAGTGTGACAGGTTGCTGACTTTTTTCGAGTTGCCAGTATTTAATTCACCTCCCTGTACTTTGTTCATCCATCTCTGCAACGCACACCAATTGCTCTTTTTGCGACAGTACTGGCTCTCTTGGATCCTAGCTACCATCATTTTTTTCTTTCGCTATTCGACGTCGCACGCTTCTACAACAAGACGACGATAACGACCTACACTTTCAGTTCGTTTCAAGGCAGAATAGCTCCTACACGTTGTCATCATGGGGTAAGCGACAGGCGCGTCGTCGTAATGTTGCCACAAAAGACTGACCACTAGACAGTGTACCCAAATTCTTTCGATGGCTCTCCGAGCGGTATCCCCCAATCTCGCAACTCATTGCGGAAAACAGGATACCAGAGTTTGACTGTCTTTATGTAAGATGATATCTTGCGATACTCATACAAGCAGTGATAAGCTAACTCGCCCAACAGCTCGACATGAACGGTATTATTCACAACTGCACGCACAAAGATGCCGGAGAGGATACGACGTTCCGTCTAAGCGAAGAGGAAATGTTTATCCGCATTTTCAACTACATCGAGCATCTTTTTGGCAAGATCAAACCCAAACAGCTCTTCTTCATGGCCATTGACGGTGTCGCTCCTCGCGCCAAAATGAATCAGCAGCGAGCTCGTCGATTCCGTACCGCGCTCGAGGTAGAAAACGCCCGAGAAAAGGCCATCAAGGAAGGCGTTGAGATGCCCAAAGAAGAAGCCTTTGACAGCAACTGTATTACGCCAGGTATGTAACTTCTCACTTGGCTTCGCGACTTTGTCCCGAGCTGGAGACTCATTCTTCTGCAGGAACCGAATTCATGGCGAAACTATCTCGACAATTACAATATTTTGTCAACAAAAAGGTCTCCGAAGATACCGACTGGCAGGGCTGCGAAATTGTCCTATCTGGACATGAAGTACCCGGCGAGGGTGAGCACAAGATCATGGAGTACATCCGAAATGCGAAATCGCAACCAGGTTATGACTCCAACGTGCGACACTGCTTGTATGGTCTTGATGCCGATTTGATCATGCTGGGTCTTCTCAGTCATGACCCTCACTTTTCACTACTTCGCGAAGAAGTCACGTTCGGTAGAGCGTCCAAGAATAAGTCCAAGGAGCTTGAGCACCAAAACTTCTTCCTGTTACACTTGTGCATGGTCAGGGAATACCTGGAAATGGAGTTCCAGGAACTGAGGCTTAACCGAGACCTCGGCTTCGATTTCGACCTGGAGCGCGTCATTGATGATTTTATCCTGATGGCGTTCTTCGTTGGCAACGATTTCTTGCCAAACCTCCCTGGCTTGCATATTAATGAGGGTGCGCTCGCTGACATGTTCGAAATTTATAAGCGAGTTCTGCCTGAGGAAGGAGGCTACCTACATGAGAATGGCGTTCTCAACATCAAGCGCGCTCTCAGGATGATTGCTGAGCTCGGTAAGGTCGAGCTTAAGCAGTTCGAGCACGATGTTGCAGATGAGAGATGGTTTGCTTCCAAGCAGATGGAGAAAAGGTTGCAAAACACGGCAACTGCCTCCGCCGCAAAGAAGTCCAAAGGTGGACAGCGAATCATCACCACAAGTCAGCGTGATCTTTGGAAACAAAAAATTCGCCCATATGTGTCTAAGCGCTCCGATGATGCCCTGGACCTCGGTGCAGGTTTGAGTGTGGCTGATAAGAAGTTCGCACGAGAAATTGCCGACGCTATGCATCTTGATTGGTCTACAAAGGAAGACGACAATGGATTCCGACATTTTGTAATTTCATTCCCTCCCAAACCCGCGGGCGATGATGAGGATGGGGATGACGAAGAAGAAGGCAACCTCGCAGCTTATCGCGTCATCAAAGCATACGACAAGGCTGTAGTGGTCAATGACTCTGGCGCGGCTTCCGAGGAGGAATATGAGAAGCTGTACCAAGAGAAGCACCAAGGCTGGAAGACCAAATACTACCTGCAAAAGTTCCCCGAGTGGGAACCCAATGCCTATGCCGACGAGCAAACGAGCCTGTGCGAAAACTATGTCGAAGGTTTGCAATGGGTCCTTTTCTACTACTACCGCGGGATTGCCTCCTGGCCTTGGTTTTACAAGTACCATTACGCGCCTCTCATATCTGATGTGGCCAAGGGTGCGAATGCGAAACTTGTATTCGAAAAGGGGCAGCCGTTCAAACCATACGAGCAGCTCATGGGCGTCTTGCCAGACCGAAGCAAGAAGATTGTGCCTACGGCTTATCATGACCTAATGACGAACCCTAGCTCCCCCATTATTGACTTCTATCCGCGAGATTTCGAATTGGACATGAACGGCAAGAAGATGGACTGGGAAGCAGTCATCAAAATTCCCTTCATCGATGAGAAGCGTCTGTTGGCTGCTATGGAGACAAAGAATGCGCTCCTCAGCGACGACGAGAAGGCCCGCAATGGCTTTGGCGTTCCTCTTAAATTCACGTATTCGCCAGACGTGAATTTCACGTACCTTTCTCCTCTTCCGGGCATCTTCCCCGACGTACAGAACTGTCGCTGTATTGAGAATATCTTTGATCTGCCAAATATGGAGGGACTAGTCTACAAATCAGCTTTGACGGACGGCGCGAAGCTCAAGATGGATGCCCTAGCAGGCTTCCCCTCCCTACACACGCTCCCTCACACAGCGCAGCTCATTGAAGGCTACGGCGTTAACGTCTTCCAAGCCGACAGCCGCAACCCAAGTGTGATTGTGACGCTAACTGGGACCGAGGCACGCAGCAAGACGGAAACTTGGAAGGCAAGGCTAGGAAAGAAATGCTTCGTGGGGTATCCTTTCCTCCAAGAAGCCAAGGTTGTCAATGTTCAGGATGAGCTTTTCACCTACGAACTCGGCCAGGATGGTGTGGAGGTCGTCATGAGGGACAACACAAACCGCGAATCTGCCAATGTTGCCAAGGAAGCGGATCATCTCGAGAGCTGGCACGCAAAACGCCTTGGTGTTACGATTGGCCAGGTGGAGTGCCTCGTTGGTGTCCACATGCTAAAGGGTCTCCTCAAGACTGAGGAAGGCGCTCTAGTAAAGGAATATGCTGAAAACCCAAGTGTCCGAAGCATATATGCATCCCAAACTGTGGTTGACGAGGTTATGAACGAAGATGAACGATTCATCGAAAAGGCCGCTCTACCGGTTGAAGAGGAATTTCCCCAAGGCACAAGGGCGTTCTTCCTCGGCGATTACGCTTATGGTCGACCTCTCGAGATTACCGGCCATATCGATGGCAAAACGGAATTAGTGGTTTCGGTGCCGAAAACCAAGGAGCCCGAATTCTCGCGTGCCATCATTCGTCGCGCCGAGGCCGCAAATCCATACACACCATCTTTTGCGATTGCCAAACAACTCGGAGTCCATCCTTTGGTTCTTAGCAAAATCACGTCCTCCTTCCAGGTGCTGACCTCGTCCGGGCTAAAGCTAAATTTGGGTCTCAACCTCAAGTTTGAAGGACGCAAGCTAAAGGTGCTTGGATACTCCCGCAAGTCCAACACCGGCTGGGAGTTTAGCAATCTTGCCGTTGAGCTCATTGCTAACTACATGGTTACATTCCCCGACTTTTTTGCTGCGGTGCAAAAACATGCTCAGAAGAGTGACGTTTACGATACCGATCTGTGGCCCGATTCAAGTGTTGCGTCTCAAAGGCTTAAAGAGCTTTCTGCTTGGTTGAAGAAACAGGAAACGAGCAAATTTGAGAAGGTCACTTTGGATGCTGAGCAGCTTGATTCGGACATCGTTATGGCGCTGGCTAAAGTTGGCGAGGATATCTTTCAAGCATCGCAGGATTCGGACATTCGCAAAATGCGTGGTGTTCCCCGTACAGCGCTGCTGAAGCCATCAGATGCTGAAATGGTACTTGGAAGCCAAACCTTCAAGCTCGGCGATCGTGTGACGTTTGTTGCCGCCGCTGGTAAAGTGCCTATCGCCACTAGAGGTACCGTGGTTGGTATTAGCCGCACTCCAACAGCACTTTTGCTCGATGTTGTCTGGGATACATCATTTATGAGCGGAACAACATTGGGCGAACGTGCTCCCATGTTCCGCGGCCAGACTGTGCCTGCCCTGACCGTTCTCAACACCACAACCCGCCAGGTGCTCTCGGCCTCGAGCAAATCGCAGCAGCGACGTGCGGCGGCAGCACCGAACAAAACAACTGGTGGCTATGCCCCGGCTGGTGTAATACAGTACAAGGATGCTCAGGCTCCAGGACCTCTTCGTGGTGGCTGGAGTGGCGCTGTGAATGGAAGGCAGTCTTCTGGTCGCGGCCGGGGCCGTGGCGGTGCCAGTGGTGGTGCCAATGGCGAGCCCAGGCTTCTACACAGCACCATGGTCTACCGCGATGGACCCCATGGCAGCTCACAGAGCAACGGACAAGACAACCGGAGTCGTGGAGGTCATCGTGGCGGTGCAGCTACTGGGCAGAACGGTGAGCAAAAGTACGGAAATGTGCCGCCCCCAGCAAACTTGGACGGTTCACGGGGTGGCCGCGGCCGTGGCCGAGGCAACAGAGGAAGAGGCAACGGCAACCGTGGACGAGGTGGCGCTGCTGGCAACCAAGAAGCCAAGACGGCATAAACAGGGAAGTCGAAATTGGATGGAATGGGGGTTTAATTTTGGCGTTTACTGGCGAACTGGGCCCAATGTAAAGAGAAATGTATCTCGTTGCATCAAAGATGGAAAAGATGGCGACTAATGCATAGATGAGGGCACTGGAGCCCGCTGTTCAAAACTCGACTAAAGGAATGCATGACATGGGATAGATTAAATTTTTGAAAACAAATAAAACACAGTACACTTGACATTGGCAGCCCTCTTGCAAATACATGGTTGAAAAAGCGAAACTGGAAAAGCTGGTGCTGAATTATGTAGGCAAGTAACAGCTCGCCTCCCAAAACGCCAATGGTCTTACTCTATTACGACAAATGCCAAGGTTTTGTCTTGCTATTTTTGGGGCGTCTTGAAGCCTTATGGAATACTATCGGTAGATGTATATATTTCACTTGGTTTACGCCTTGGCCTTGTTCGCCCTTGTCTTTGTTTTGGACTTGGTCTCCTTGGTCTCCTTTACCTTGAGGGCGGGGAGAGCCAGCTTGGCGCTCTCGCCGCCGGACATGGTCTTCCAGAGGAAGAGGTCCTTGGGGAGGTTCCAGGTCAGCAGGCCGACCCAGGGCTGGACGTTGTAGTGCAGCTTCAGGGTGACGTCTGCTGTCTGGGCAATCTTGCCGGACGGATGTGTGATTTGATACTTGGGCTTTTGGTTCTTGAGCTTGAGCTTGCCGCTACAAAGGGAAAACAGGTCAGCGGGGAAACGAGGTGCGTCCGAGGCCATTGGAGCGGCGCGCGGGTCAATTGGCGTTTTACACATACCGGCTTGGGTCAATGGACTTTCCGACGGAGCCTTTTCGGAGCTTCTTCAACGTGGCGGGCCCAATGTTGAGCAGGTGGTCGGCGCTCGGGTTGGTGATGATGCTGTCCCAGATGACGGCCGAGTTTGTGGTGTTGTCGGGGCCGGGCCAGTCGGCGGTGACGTAGACAAAGAGGTTCTTGGTGTTCCAGGTGAAGAGGCTGGAGAGGTCGGCGTCGAGGGAGAAGCGGATGACGGCGTACTCTTCCTTTTTGGTGCTGTAGTAGTGAGGGCGGCCCTTGACACTGTTGTCTCTTTTGTCAGCTGGGGGGGGGGTGGTTGGCAGGCCACGCGCGAGCGCAAAAAACTAAACAACGTACACTTGGACATTGTCGGGGCTGAGGACGCCAGACGGCGCGCGAGGAGAAAAGAGGTCGGTGGCGGCGATAAAGGCGCCAAAGACGCAGGCTACCGTGGTGAAGAAGCCAAAGACATTCTGGATGCGATTGAACGAGTTGTACATGATTGCGGGTGCGCGTTGGGGCGGGCGGGCGGCGCAGCCACGTCCAGCGAAAGGGTGGGAAGTCGTGTGTGTCTGCGGTCGGCTTTCGATTTTCGGTTGGCGGAGTGCGTCACGTTTGTGGACTTTGGTGATATCTATTGGCAATGATGGGAAGAGTGGCGGGGAGGGAGCTACGAATTTGGTGACAGCAGTGGTCGAATCAGGACACGTTTGTTAGTGTGGGGGCCGTTTCTTTTGGAGTTTGGGGTACTCTTTCGGTAGTTGGCGCGCTGTGAAGCATGTACGCTGCTGCTCCAGTGTCAGGGTTTGAGGCCTGCGCTTTCGAGAAAAATACAAGATTAAAAATGATAATAATAGTAAAACGGCATGTAGCAGAGCTTGTGATTCATGAGATTTGCGTGCTGCCCGGCTGGCCTGTCACGTCTCCGTGCAATGCAGGGCACCAAAGTAATGTATGTACCATGCTCCAGCACCAGCTAGGTAACCAGCCATGGTGCAAGTGCCTCGCTCAGCTGCATGGTTGGTGACGACGGGTCGTCCCCTACCAGGTACCTTATCTGCCTTTCCTGGCAGGGCATGGTCAAGACTGCATCACGGCCGGGCTGTCCCGCATTCTGCACAAACATCAGTCGCGTCGCAACACATTCAGGCCCCGGCTCGAAGCAAAAGGCCTACAGCTCAGCTATTGTCGAGCCTATAGCTGCTGCGCCGCGCCGTCTCAGGACAGTTTTACACGGGCCGTGTCCCCGCCAGGTCCAGCGACGCGCCAGGATACCGAGCTATCGTCATGTCGGTGCGACAGCTCGTTTCTTCCTTGCCGGCATGTCGCGTCGCAGATCGCAGAGGCTAGCGTCTGCCGCGCCCGTGGTTGCTCTAGAGTCGGCAACTGAAGAGGTAAATATTTTCCTCCTTTTTTTTGGTCCTTTTTGCCTCGTCCTTTCGCAACGCTCCTCCTGCACTGTACGTACCTAGTAGTAGGTAGGTAGGCGGGAGTGTTGAAACTAAAGCCCCCGCCCAAGCTGTTACCCCCGCTATTCCCACCAACCAGTACCCCACTGACCGTGAGCCAACCTTTTTTCTTGCCTGGCACAGAATCATTGCCAGCCTTCTTCAGCCGACAGCCTTCATGCGCCGCGACCGCCTGCTGCTCACACGCCCAACATGTACGTCAACTGATCCCGTCACAGAGCCACCCGTTACTCACAGTTCTTCGGTCGCTAAGTAAATCCGCATACAGTGCACACGCAGATGGTTTCGGCGCCCTCTTGCCCGCCACTCAGGATCCAGCGCCGCCTGCCAGAGCCCGAGACTCACAGCTCTGTAAAGATACTAGTCAGAGACCTTCTTGGAAGTATGTTCATAATATACCTAACCCATGAGAGTACTCTTCTTAACCTCTCGTAGTGCTTTACGTCGATACTATTCTGAAGCCAGCTCGTTCCCGGACTATGGGTACGTCGTCCGCCACAGTCGTGCTTTCAGCATTTACCTAGACATTAACGGCCCGGTAACAGGCCAGCTCAACCCGTCATGGGACCTGAGAGACTTGTATGTCCCCATTTCGGCATATCATAATTTTCTCACCTCCCAACACAGATCCGCACCACACAGAGACCAGTGAACCAGTCGTGGGCACCACTCAACACGTTGACCAAAAGTGGCAGCAAGCGAGAGTTGCCCGAATCCTCATCCGTCTCGCATCAGACCTTGGCAAAACGGCAGAGGCTGGAGATTCATTTGAAAGACAGTCTCTCGCCCGAATCAGTGCACCGAACCACGCCATCCAGTTCAAGATCAACCTTCAGCAGTCGCAACCATGCCGCCCACGCTGGCTCTGCCCGCGCATCTGCATCTAAGCTCGACAGCTCTCTTACTGTATACGACATCGATACCGAGCCATCCAATATCACCTCAGATATTGCTCCTAGACTCCACGGTCCAAAATGGCGCTCCTCTATTGTCAACTCGCCCGCACTCTCCAAGCAGACAGCAAAACATCCCGTGCCCTCATTAGAGCTTGATGAAATTGAGACCTCCGAGGACGAGCTGCAGTCCAATCACACGACTGTAGCATCCAATTTCCGGCAAACCAACTTCTCACAAATAAAAGCCTCTCCTCGGTCACGACGACGTATGCGTGGCGACATAACAACGACAAAGTTCCGAGAAACTGCGCCAGGAGAGGTTACAAAGCAACATGTAGCTATATTGAAGGCTGTTTCTGGAAAGGAGATGTACGAATCAACAGACGGCAATTACCATCCGTTGTCCTTGCATCGCTCCTCAAGCAAGCCCTCACTTCTGGAGGCATGGTCCAACGGAAAGCCAGATGAAGAGCATCAATGGGTTTCGTTTGATGCCAAGTATGTTAGCAGCATTCGCTACGGCGGATGCTACCTGAGCTTTCGCCGGTCCATGATCCGCGGTAGGCCGCCGACAATAACGCTACAGTTTGTTACCGCAGAAGGCGCTGCTCAGGTTGCAAAGATGCTTGATGAGCGCATTGTCGAGAACCATACAAGGTAAGTCTTGCAGTCACGATTTTCCTCGATTATATCGTCCTTGCTGATCAAAAACAGAGAGGAAATGAAGCAAGTCCTTGATGTAGCTTGGAAAAACGCTGTACAGAGCTCGCGCCACCTCAGTCACGGGGATGCAGACACCAAACAAGTGTATGCCACACGAGAGAGAAGGGAGCGCTACAGCAACACTCAAAATCCTCCCAAGCCGCAAGAAGGTGACTCCAAAAAGCTCAAGGACAAGATGACAACTCGGCCGGAGCCTTCCAAGGAGCAAAGGCGCTCCGCATCACCAGTCCAGCGACTTGGCATGGAAACTCGACGGACTAGAAGACTGTCGCCAAGCCGCAAGGAAATCTCCCCCGTATTCGAGCGCTGGTCCGCGAAGAACACTGGCTGGAAGAAAGATTGGAATCAAACGCTGGTGTACCCTGCCACCGGACGCAACCGAGCCTCAGTGGACAAAGAAGACATCCCCAGGCTGGATGAGGGTGAATTCCTCAACGACAACTTGATCAGCTTTTACCTGCGATACCTTCAAACCAATATGGAGCGAGAACGACCTGAGGTTTTCAATCGAGTGCACATATTCAGCACCTTTTTCTTTGAGAAGCTGACATCGAGTAAAGGCGGCATTAATTACGATGGTGTGAAGAGCTGGACTGCGAAATTGGATTTGTTTTCTTACGACTACATTGTGGTGCCAGTCAATGAGAATGCACATTGGTATCTGGCGGTTATATGCAACACGCCGAAGCTGCTAGATATGGTAGAGGAGGACTCGTCGCCTGCTCCTATCCCGACAGACGCCTTGGGTCGACCAAAAGCAGAACCCACCATCATGACGACTGTAGAGCGAGAAATGTCCGATATATCGCTTGAGGATGACGCTGCAACACGCCGCTCCTCTAGACAGCTCTCGCATTCCAGACTGCGCTCATCCGGCCCACCATCGTCTCCGCCCGCGAAAACAGCTCCAGCAGCCGCTTCTTCTCCTGCACGGACTATGCATGGGCCTCGCGCGCCATCCCGACGTTCAGACGCGTCCCAGCCACGCATTGTTACGCTTGATTCGCTGGGATCACCGCACTCGGCCACATGCAGGGTGCTCAAAGAGTATCTCGTCGAAGAAGCCAAGGACAAGAAGAAGATTGACCTGGTGGCCGTGCCCGGCGGTATGAAGGCCCGCGGCATACCGGAGCAAATGAACTTTTGCGACTGCGGCATCTTTGTCCTGGGCTACATGGAAGAGTTTCTCAAGGACCCGGACGCGCTGGCGCACAAGATTCTGAGCAAGGACAAGGTCGACTGGTCCATGGACGCGGCGCGGCTGCGCAACAAGGTCCGGAGCCTCCTGTTCCGGCTGCAAAAGGAGCAGACGGAGCGCCTCTCGCAGGAGCGCGAGGCGAAACGCCACCAGAAACGGATGAGCAAGTCCTCTTCACTGCGCAGCTCATCGGATATCGTCCACGACGCAAAGCCCGCAAGAACCATCGTCATCAGCGAACGAGACGAGGAGGAACCCGCGACGCCTCGCCCGTCACAGCAGATTCCACCGGCCTCGTCGGCCACGTGTAGGAGCGTGACACCGCCTGCCCCGGCGACGCGCAGCCCCGGCAGAGCCGCATCCGAAATGTCGGCCGAGGACGGCATCGTCGATCTTGTCATGGTGCCCGCCCGAGGGCGCGGTCTGTGAAGAAAGACGGGATCCCTTGCGCGGCAGCCAGGAAGCTATCTCCCCGAAAGCCCTTCAGCCTGCCCTCATTCTACTCGGTAATACCACACAGTTTCTTTTCAGGCTCGATATGCCATGTGACCTGGGAGTACTGGCTCTTTTTACGCAACGAAGACTCTTGTCATCCATTGTAAACGCGCGGACACTGTCTGTACCTTTGACGACGTTTTCTTGTTAGGGGTTTGTTGTTTTTATAGGAATGGACTGGAGACGGACAAATGGTGTGTGTATCACTCGGGAGTTTTTTGGCGCTTCTTTCTTTCCCTGTATGTGTTTTTTTTTTTGGTGTTTTTGCATGCAAGCGGCGCATGTAAAGGATATCCCTCTATTATTACTGCGTTTCCACACCCCGGTAGCTGTTTCGCATAGCAAATGTTATTTTCCCGCTTGATTCGCATATATATATTACTAGCTACGACTTATTCAATACCTTTTGCATCATCACAATGACCATGTGGTGCCGAGCGTGCAGTAGCAGCCGGATTACACGTCGCTTTCTGCCGCCCCCTCACGCGTACTGTCAAAAGAAAAGAAGTAAAGGAAATGTGTACTATTTATATGCTCGCTTGTATAGATTCGTACATGAAGGTTTTTTTGATTTCTCCCTTGCGTCCCCTTTTATCCTATACATGCCTATATACTTTCCCCAAAACACCCGCTTTATCCATCCATTTTTCTTTTCTTTTCTTTTCACGCTCCTTGCGAGGTTTCATCCTCTGCCTGCCCGTTTTCCGCATCATGGCCGTTTGCCACCGTCTTGTTCGGTATGCGCGGCACCTCGAAAATCACACCGCCGTTGCGCGCGCCCTTTTGCACCTTCCACCGGCCGAGGCGGTGCTCGCTGCTGACGGCGGCCACGATGCACAGGCCGTCCTGGCCGCGGTCGCCGCGCTCAAAGACGGTGATGCCGTTGATGATGCCCTCGATGGGGCGCTGCGGCAGCTGCTTGTACGCCGCGTTCCTGTCGTCGTCTTTTTCCTCGTCTTTGTCCTGCACCGCGTCGTCGCTCTCTTGGTCCTCCTGCCCGCCGAGCGAACCGAGTGGTTCGATTCTGCGGTGATCCGCCGAGAGCTGCCAGACCTTGACCTGTCCGTCCCAGCTGCCGCTGAGGATAATGTCCGAGTATGGTATCGTGCTGAGCGCCGTGATCCAGCGCGGGGTCGGTGCCGGGATCTCGCCGCTACTGGGCTCCTTCTCGGCCGAGGCGGCGTGGGGATCGAGGCGCGGGTCGATGCCGTGCGCCAGCGACTGGATGTACACGGGCTTCTTCTTGGTGACGCTCCAAAGCGAGATGGACCCGTTGTCGCTGCCAGTCACAAACAGGTCGTCGTCAATCATGGCGATGCGGTCCATGGTGCCTTCCGCCAGCAGCGAGCGCTTGTCCACGCCCGGATGCTTCTGCTTTTTGTCGACGGCTCCGCCTCGGAAAACGAGCTGGGTTTCCTCACTGACTTTCCAGAGGCGCGCCGTACGGTCGCGTGCGCCGACGCTGACACAGCGCTCCTGCGCCAGTGCGTCAATGTCGACAACTTCGTCCTGGTGGCCAAACAACGTCTCGACATAGGCCATCTCGTCCAGGCTCCAGACCTTGACTGTTCTGTCTTTAGAGCAAGAGTAGAGCTGGTTTGTACCTCTTCGGAAGGCAAGTCCCGTGACGGCATCTCGGTGGTGGGTGAGGACCTTGATCGGCTTTAGCGTCGCTGCTTCGTAGACAATCATCTTTTTGTCTTCGCCTCCAGTTACAACGTATTTGCCGTCGGGCGAGGCTGCAACAGCAAGGATTCTACCAGTGTGTCTTTTGTAGTATCGTTCTCCAGCCTTGGCGGTATTTCCTCTGATCCAAGTCTCGAGCTCGGGCTTTCTTCGCGGCGGCGCGGCCGCTTTTTTGGATTTGCGCTTTGTCGTTTGCGGGTATTGATCCTTTGGCAAGTCCTGCGTTCTCCATCTATGGAGGAACATATCTTTGGTCGCGGTATACACATACGGGGCACATGCGGCGACCGAAGTAACAGCATGGGTGTTGGTTCGGAAAAAGGCTTGTGACGACTTTCGAAGGGCCAATTCCGGGGCCAATTGACGGTATACTCGTCCCTTGCCCTCTGCAATGTCCTCTTGTAGTCGTTCGGCAATCATATCGCGATCGATGTCGGCAGCGTCAAAGCCAGCTTCGTCCACGTGCTGCTTGACATTTTCGAGGTAGCGCTCTGCCAGACGCAATCTTCGTTCGGCGGCGGTTTCCTCCTCGCTTTCTTCTGACTCGCTCTCGTCGACTTCCTCTTGCATGTCAGACGGAACGTCAGAGCCGGCGTCGCCATCCTCCGAGTCACTGCCAGAGATTGACTCGTCTCGCTCTACTCGCTTTTTCGGTTTGGCAGCGGTCTTGTTGCCGCCGCCTCTGTCATTGGGTTTTTGCGCGGCAACTCTCTTTTTAGGCGCATCCGTGGATAGAGTCCTCTTGCGCTTCTTTTGAGCTCCGGGGACTGTAAAAAACGACGACATGGTCGCTGCTGTTGCTGAAAAATGAGCAGCCCTGTCTGATTTCCTGGCCAGTGAAGCATACAGTTTTCTGCCGCCTCGCCAAAAAAAAAAAGTTCGAAAGGCCTTGCGTTGCCAAAAATGGACAGACCCCACCTGCAGCTGCGGGCCTTGGCGAATAGCGTAGTTGGGCCGGGTTATAGTGGTTCCGGTCCTTGCAGCGGTCTCCACGCAGCGCAACTGGAAGCTGGTTGACGCGCAGGGCTACAGCAGCCTAGTTGAGGTTGATAGCTTGCCGAATCGCAACTCTCACCAAGCAGCCAAGCTACCTTTTCAACTACAACAGCACAACAAGGTCACACGCAACCATCAACATGTAAGAATATACCCATGCTAACGTAACATGGCTTTTCTCCTAACAATTCTTCATCAGGGAGGTTCTTCTAGGCATTACCGGCAAGGACTTCACCATCATCGCTGCCTCCAAGGCCGCCATGAGGGGAGCTACGATTCTCAAGGCATCCGACGATAAAACAAGGGTGCTGAACAATAACACTTTACTTGCGTTCTCTGGAGAAGCTGGTGACACAGGTAAGCCATGCGCCGTTGCCCGAGCTCACGCATTCGTGGGCTGCATGCACGCCTGAGGAGGCTGGTAACAATGCTGACGTCCCGTTTGCAGTACAATTCGCCGAATATATCCAGCGCAACGCCCAACTGTATTCGATGCGAAATGAGACGGATCTATCTCCCTCGGGTCTCGCACACTTCGTTCGCGGGGAGCTTGCATCAAGCCTGCGATCGCGAAAGCCTTACAATGTCAATCTTCTGATGGGCGGTGTTGATCCCATCACGGGCAAGCCGTCTCTCTACTGGATGGACTACCTTGCGTCGATGGCCGAGGTTCCGTACGGTGCACATGGCTACGCACAGTAAGTTCTGCCCGACGAGCACCACTCTCGGGCGGCAAGCACACTGGGAGCAGCGATGGCTGCCGCTAGTCCGCCCGGGTCGGAAAACAACGGCTAACCATGCTTGAATAGGTACTACTGCCTCTCGATCCTCGATAAACACCATCATCCTGATATCAACCTTGGCCAGGGCATCAAGCTCCTGACGCTGTGCACCGACGAGCTAAAAAGACGCTTACCGATCGACTTCAAGGGCATGGTTGTCAAGGCCATCAAGGCTGATGGCATCATAGACATAGAATTCGACGACGACAAGGTGGTGAAGAGCGCGTAAGTAGCTTAGCAGGGCTACAGCAAGGTGCAGCTTGTACAGCCATGGCTAGGTAGAGCTGAGGAATCCAGATACATGCGTACAGACGCTAGGCTTTAGATTCGAATCTTTGTTCCGTGTAAATTAACAAGAAATGATTATGCACCAGCTACTCAAGGAAACTTATGCCTTTTGAGAATCCGAATGCCGTAGCCCGACTGTTGAATCCTAGAGCTGGCTTACATTGGCGAGATGCCAGCAGATCAGCGACATTCTCGCGAGTATTATTTTCCTTAGCTGACGTGCGCATGTCTGAACCTGGAGGTCTCCAATTTGATTGAACAGTGCCATTCCTCATTTTCTTCTTTTTCAAGAGGTACCATTGTTGTACAACAGTAATCTGGAGAGACCTCAAGAACCAGCATAAAAGTGGTCCCAGTGCCATCGGGCAAAGCAGCCATCGCGGGGACTTAGCTTCTCCAACCAAGCTTGGCTTCTCCAACGACGCGACAACACCGAAACCACGATTACACCCCACTCCGATCGCTTGCGTGTACGCAGACTACACGATTGTAGTACCGGCCGGCGGGCCATCCACTTCAGTCCCTGGGGCCAAGCAGCGCGGTTCCGACACCACTGGCAGCCATGACTTCGGGCGACGGCCCTCCGCTGTCCATGCGACCCTTTCCCGTCGCCGACAAGAGCCCCAAGAACCTCGCCGACTTCATCGCCCGCGTCAACGCCCTGCCGGGGGGGTTCCGCTCCGTCACGGAGACGAGCCTGGAGGAGGATATCCACGCGCGCAACGAGACGAATGGCGAGGACGGCGCCGAGGACGTGGACATGTCAGACGACGATGACGCCGACGACGACCAAGACGATGATGATGATGACGAAGACGACGCAGGCGCAAAAGATCCGCTTGCCGCGCGAATGGAAGTCCTCAAGCATATAGAGTATGATGGCCGAGTCAACCTACCTCGCTCGATGTAGCTAACCGTTGTTGTCTTGTTTCCTCACAGCATCGCAAGTAACACAGCCATGCTCACGCTCGACTCGCTCTCGCTCCTGCTCTCCAAGCAGCACCCGACGCAGGCGGGCCTCACGCTGAGCCAGCAGCTCCGCGACATGGTCGGCATCGGCACGCTGGGCGCGGACCGGCTCGACGACGCCAACACGACGCCCGCCAAGACGAGCGACCAGGGCGCCGTGGCCGCCGGCTGGACGCTGCTGGCGATTGACGGCGCGCGCGACGCCGCCCACGACGCCGCCGCGTTCCTCGCCGCCGAGATGGCCGCCGAGGGCCGCTACTGGGAGGGCGTCATGGCCATCCGCCAGGCCGGCTGGTCCGTCTGCCGCGTCCCGCAGGCGCAGGCCGCGCGCGGCGTCGCCCACCAGCAGCAGGCCGCCACACTCGGCGTGCGCTTTGGCTTCTCCGAGGCCGCCGCCGAGTTTCAGCGCAACGGCCTCGCGCCCATTCTCCGCGGAAGCGATGATGACGGTCTCGCGCAGCTGGATATAGGCCGCCTCGGCGGCACCCCCGAGCGCATCGTCGTCACATACGAGCGCCACGGTCAGGTCGTCGGTCGCGCGGCGCCGCAGGAGGCCGTGGTCGGTGGCCATGACGAGACTCTCGAAGCGCGCGTTCTCGGTGCCCGCAACACCATCTTTGCGCAGGAGCTCTGGCACGAGCTCACGCGGGAGGCGCGGTCCCTCGCGGCCTACGACGTGCGCCCCGACGGCGCGAAGCGGCTCGTCTGCGCCGTCGACGCCGACGACGCGCGCATCATTGTCGAGCTGCTGCCCGTCGCATCGTGCCCGTCACCAGAACCAAACGATGAGTCGCTTCCTGAAGACACCGCCGCGCAGGCCATCTCCCTCGCCCTCCACATCCTCCTCACCTACGCGCACCGCTGCAACGAGCTACTACGCATCCGCCCGCTGCCGCCGCACATCCCGCGCACGCGCGGCCAGCAAATCTACACGCTCCTGCGGCCCATTGTCGCGCGCCTCCTGTACGCGCGCCACGCCGCCGCCTGCACTGCGCTCGTCGGCGGCCTCGTCGGCTCCCTCCGCAACGCCGGCGTGTCCGCCGCCTCCTTCACCCTCCGCACGCCGCAGCCCACCGTCGCCGACCTCGCCACCGCGGGGCCCAACCAGCCCTCGGCCGCCGTCACCCTCGTCCGCGCCATGCTGCAGCCGACCGACTTTGCCCTCGACGTCGCGCTGCTCCCCGGCGTCTCCTTCACCGTCCGCGGACGCACCTACCTCGTGCCCGTCACCGCCACCTACTACCACGTGCTCGCGCCCGCCGACGCCGCCATCCACGCCCTCTGCGCGCCCTACGGGGACGGCTACCCGGACGTCGCCGCGCTCGCCGACTATCTCTGCATGGCCGCCGCGCGCGCCCTCGCCGCGCACCACGTCGCGCAGCTCAAGGCGGAGACGAAGGGGGAGACGCCGGGCTGGGCGCTCGGCACGCACGGCGTGACCATCCGCAACACGCAGGAGCCCGACGGGCCGCAGCTCGGGTTTGCCGTGTCGCAGGGCGCCGCCGCCGCCGCCGGCGGGGGGAGCGCTCCGCTGCAGCTGACAGTGTCCAGCGGCCTCGGGCCGTCGTGGACGTGGACGCCGAGCAAAGACGGTTCCGCAACGGAGACGCTGGACGCCGTGGTGGAAAAGGTGTTGAGCAAGTAAGAGGCCCGGGAAATGGTTTCTTAGATCATGTGCATTTCAAGGCTGCAAAAAGCCACACATTGGCGTTCATTCGGGGAAATTACAACAAGAACTACTAGGCGTTTCTCTGTCTTATGCATTGTAGTTTTATCATCTCATCTAAGTCTGCAAAAGGAGCGAGAAATCAAAAAGAAATCAAAAGTATATCCGCCTTACACCATCATATAATCATGGTAAACCCAACCCAAAAATAAATAAATAAAATAAGCGCAAGCCCGTGAATCATGTCAGGGAAAAAAAAGCCAAAACTTCCATCATCAGCGAGCACTGCATTTAGCCTGTTTTCCACCTTTCCGTGGTAACAAACAAGGCGTGCGCCTGTACAGCAAAACATAGCCATGGAATCAAGAGAAAAAGTATCACAAGACCCCAGCCAGGGATATCACAAACTCTAATCGTCGCGCCTGTTGAACAAAAACTTGAGCTCGTTGACGCCCAGCCTTGCAATCTTGGCAATCTCGGCCTCGTCGAGGGCGGCTTCCACAATGGCCTGCTTCTTGTCCTTGAGCTCGACGATGCGGTCCTCGACCGTGTCCTTTGTCAAGATGCGAAAGACCTCGACGGGGTGCAGCTGGCCGATGCGGTAGGCGCGGTCGACGGCCTGCATCTCAATGTACGGGTTCCAAAAGGGGTCCATGATGATGACGCGCGTCGCCTGCGTCAGGTTGAGGCCCGCGTTGCCCGCGCGCAGCGACACGAGCATCACCATGACGTTCCGGTTTGAGGGGTCCTGAAACGACTGCGCCACCGCGTTGCGCTCCTCGCCCGACATGCCGCCGTCGTAGCGCTCCGGCTTGGTCGCAAACTCCTCGTGCTCGAGCCCGACTTGGATGAGGTCGAGGAGGAGGGTCCACTGAGAAAAGACAATCGACTTGCGGTCTTCTTTCTGCGCCTCTTTGAGCAGGCGGATGCACTCTGTCACCTTGGCCGAGGGAAGCCAGTTCTGCCGGAGATAGGCCATGTACTTGCGATACGCTTCACGGCTCTTGCGGGCGGCGAAGCGAAGCTCTTTGAGCATCGATGGCTTGATATCCGACTTAATCACCTTTTCTTTCTTGTCCTTCTTTGCCTTGGTCGCCTTGGACTTGCTCTTCTTGGGTTTCTTTTCCTTGGCCGGTCGGGTACGCTTGCCCTGCTTGATCTTGGCTTTGCGCAGCTTCTCCTTTTCACGCTCGTCTTCTTCCGACTTGACTTTGGAGTCCGATGACGACCCTTCGCCCTTGATATCGGCCACATTTGGCTTGCTATCCAAACTGTCGTCAGAGTCGCTGAAAAAGTGGTCATCGACAACAAAGCCAGACAAATTGCCCTTTGCGTCCACAGTATCGTCAGAGTAGATTTCGTCATCGCTAGCATCGCCATCTTCGACAACATCCTCGTCCGATTCGTCTTCAGATTCGTCCTCTGGCTCCTCTTCGAGCGCCGCGGCCATGTGCACCTTTCGAAATGCTTCCAAGGTGAAGCATTTTTTCGGGTCAAACTTCCCACGGCACACTGGGCATTTGCATATATCGCTTTCGTTGCCTTGTTGAATGTTCATAGAGGCTGCATTGTCGACGATGCGGCTCAGGCACTGACTGCAGCTGTCGTGGCCACACGGAATGAAGAATTGAGGTGAAGGGACGGCATCGTAGCAAATAGGGCATTCGAACCCATTCGCACCCTTGATTCTAGCAACGATGCTTGGTTCTAGCTTTTTGACCAAATCGAGGACCTGCTCTTCACTCGCAGGAGTAGCGGCATCAGTGACATCAAGATTGAGGTGCGGATGGCAACAAGCTTGACGAAGTCGAAGAAGAAGCACAAGGATACTGGAATAATTCCTGCCCACGCTTCCTTCACGCAGGTACTTGTTGAACTGCACCTCGGCCTTGATTTCCAACTGGTTGTAATAATCACGTTCGTCGTGCGAGAGCTCTGCGTACACAACCTCTTCAATCTTGGGAGGCAGCTTCAAAATCGGCTTACCATCCAGCAATGAGTTCTTCTTGCGTCTGAGCATAGTGGCTTTGAGAAGGGCACGAAGTTTGTCCATGGCGGCGCTTTTCTCATCCCCCTTTTTGCCGAATAAAACGCCGAATTGTTGACGGAACCTGTCCCAGGCACAGTATGGCCTGATATGCAGAAACGCAAGCAGTGAGTACAGCTCCAGCACACCGTTCATCATCGGAGTGCCCGTCAGACACCAGCGGAAATTGGCGCGCAGGCGGTGGCACGCCTTGGCGGCCTGTGTCTCCTTGTTCTTGATGCACTGGGCTTCGTCGAGTATGACACGATGGAATTTGGCCTTTGTAGGGTGTAGTAAAGGAAACCTGGCCTTGATTTCGCTGTGCGTGTAGTCAATGCTTCTCCCGGCGTCAACATTCTCCTTCGTGAATGTTTCCAGTCTTTTGAGCTCTGCCCCGATTGTGCCATACGTGGTCAGCACCACATCGTACGCGAGAAGCTCATCGGTGGTGGCCTTTTTGCCGTGATACACATATATAGACATCTTATGGGATCGTGATACTTTGGTGCAAATCTCATCCTCCCATTGGCGAATAAGGGACAGGGGACCAATGATGAGGTTGGTCTTGGGTCGCGTGGTGGCACGTCTCGTCACCATCAATGCAATCGCAGATATTGTCTTGCCCAAACCCATGTCGTCCGCTAGAATACCACCCTTGTTTGAGCCGTCTTCCATGGCTTGCATCCATTTGAGAGCGAGCTGCTGGTGATGATAGATGTTGACATTGAGACCCTCGACTGTATCTTGTCGTTCTTCAAGAGGGATATCCTCGTCCGGACGAATGTTGCCCAGTAACTCTTCCAACTCCTTGTCGCTCATTTTCTCTTGATCTTGAGTCAAGTCCAGAAAGTTTCTCATACGATCGACCATGGGAGGGTAGCCAAAGCCAGCCTCCACGCTGCCATAGGCAAAGGAACTTGTGCGGTTGATGAGGTCATTCATGCTAGAAGAGGCCATACTGGGAAGCGTCGGCCAAGTCGTGGATCCAAGAACATGGGGTGGTTGTTGGCCAGCAGACGGGCCGCGCTGCGTGGCTAGGCTGAGGTCGGAGCCTGGAAAGGCACCAGGCAGACTGGGGTACTGTGGTGGCATGCCCGGATGACGCTGCTGTCGTTGTCTTTGTTGATGTTGCTGCAAACTCTGTAGTCTATACTGTTCGGCCAGCCGTATACTGTGGGCAGGGGAAAGGTTGAACTGCGTGGCGCCTGCACTGGGCCTAGCAGTAGCGTCGAGCTCTGCCTTGACTGGACCAGGCATAATATTCCTGTAATTATTACCTGGGTACTCGACTTTTAGTTCATCCGAATGCCTGTCATTGAAGCCGGCGCTGGGGGCCCCGCTCGTCCGCGCGGTCAGCATGAGTCGCTGCAGTGCATCAGATCGAGGGTCTCGAGTCTCGTTGGGATGAGGTTGTCGCTGCCACGCTGACTGTTGCTGTTGAAGGCTCCTGGCCATTCCGCGGTCACGCTGTCTTTGGGCAGCCAGACTCTCCTGTCGCATCTGCGCGGCAATGTAGCCGGTGGTATCGTCAAGGTCGTCCCTGGGCCATGTTAGCTGGTTTCCAACGAGGGAGAAATCGAGGTATCGTACCCTGTGAGGTCAATTACCTCTAGGTTGTCCGAGTCGAGAATGTCATTCATCGAGCTCTTGGCGCTTTTATTGGTACCACCCGAGACTGGCGTGGTCTTTTGTGATTTGGGGTGCAGGCCTGGGCTGGGAGGACTTCCGCGGTGTGCAAAGTCTCGCTTCCTGTTAGGGAGATTGATGGGTGTAGTAGGCGGACCGGACAAAGGATTCGAGTTGCGCTCCCTTTTGACTGCTGCGGGTGTCCGTCAGTACATAAACAGCGGCCAAGAGTTCTGTCTCACCCGGCGACCTACCGCTTTGAGAGCTCATCGGTGTTTGGGCGGAGCGAGACGGGCTTCCTGCCGGACCTTGCATGTCAGTTAGCAAGCAGATTCAAGTGTGACGAGAAAACGCAAGAACATGTACCCTGTAGCATCAGCAGCCTCGATTTCAACAGCTGAATCTCCCGCCTGGCATTTATGCGCACCCTCTTAGAGTCTGCATCGTCGACGCCGGAGAGCGAGGCCAGAATGGCAAGTTGGAAGCCAATCTCCTCCCGCACGGTGTTCATTTCCTGGGACGGGCTGGCCATGCTGACGGGCGCCGCATGTCCCGCACGGCACTGAACGCCGCGCACGCACAATTATCGTGGGACAGGGTGATGCGCCGTGCAAAAAAAAAAAATGCCGGCGAAAAAGGAGGCTGTGGCGCGCCCGAGCCAGGAGGGGCAGATTTTCGACGTCAAGATGGAAGAACGACGGGAATGACGGCGCGCAGGATTCGAGAGGTTGGTTCAAGACGTTGCTAGGATATCGAAAGGGACGGTTCGGGGTCGGGCTGTCTTGTAAAGTCGAGACCGGCGTGTGGTCAGATTTTGTTGGCGGCAAACACCGTGATGCTTCACAAGGACTCTCATTATTCACGGCCGCTGTTGGTGAGACGCGTTTACGTGGCGAAGGTCAATTAAGATTTAGTGGAGACTCTCCCCTGTACCGTACCTGGGGACCAACTGAGTGCTGGTCGGGACGAAGCTACCTGCCTTATCGAAGGTTGTAAGTGGGGCAAAATGGCAGAAAAATGATTCTCAATTGCCAGTCAGTAGTCAGCCAGCCAGCCGAAGAGTTAGTTAGTTAGTTAATTAACTAGCTAGGTAGTGAGTTAATCAGTCAGTCAGTTAAGCAGCCTACCTGCAGTGCGTATTGACCGAGACAAGACTCACCGCCTTTGCGCTCTTGCCCCACTCACAACCTTCGCTAGGCGCTCCCCTGTACCTGGATCTACAGCGCCAAAAGGAACCCGTGCTAGTGCCTTGCCGCCACTGTAGATGCGCAGCGCAGCCCATTCCCATTCCAGGTTTGTTCTGCCACAAAAAAAGATGCACACCTTTATGCCTTGCTTCACCTCGACGTCACACGCGGAGCAGCCAGCACCACCATACTCCAGCCTACAGACGAAACGAGATTGCCATGCCGGAACCCGTTCGTTTACTTTGCCTTTCTCGCAACATTCTCACCGGGCTCCTTGCTGTGGCACGTGCTCAATGTACGCTGTAACGTTGGGGTGGGTGTATTATAAAAATGAGTGTTTCCGCTGACGCCCTGTGTATACCATACAAAAAGCAAGGGGGCTAGATACTTTGAAAATGCAATATCCAGAAAAAAAACTCCAAACCCCGTATACAGAACAAAAATGTTCAAGAAGGGGAAAAATAAGACAGTATTCCACCACTCCCTTCAACTACGAGCCACCAACAATGTCATTCCACACCTTGCCAGCATGCCCTGTAATCCAGTCCCACGCATCCCCCACAGCACCCACAAGCGAGCCTAGCAGACCGGGGTCCTGCGCATCGCCGACCTTTTCTTCGCCATCGTCGTCTCCGCTGCCGGTTTCCGGTTGCGGGGATTCCTCTGCCGCCGGCGGCGCTTCGGTCTCTGTCGCAGGTGTCGAGGCGGGCGACGCCTCGGCCGTGCTCGTGCTCGTTGGCTGCGCCGTCGCCGAGGACAACGGCGATTCTGTAACCACTACCTCCGTCGGCAGAGGGTCCTGGACTTGCACAATCTCTTCCGTATGTGTGCCAATCGGCTTCAATGGCAGCCTCAAAGTGCCATTGTTTGGCTGAGGTGTAATGCCGACCGAGTCGCACAGCAGATTGTACAGCTCAGTGTTTTCTATTAATTTTCTTGATTAGTATCACAAAACGCTTTACGCGCCGACCCATGTGTATCAAACTTACGGAATGGTTCCATTTCGCTATTCGCCGGGTGCGGAAATGCTGGTCCTCTCGCGATGAAAATGGCCCTCATCAACGGATGCTCGTGGTCGTAGCCGTGCAGGCCACGCGGGTGATACACTTCATCGGCAGCAGCCGTCGCCAGGTCAAATTCATGCTTCTGAACAATGGCCCAGCCCGTCTTGGGCACAATCCACAACGGCGCGATGCGCTCATTCTTGGAAAAGTGGTAGCGCTCAGGCATGTCCACGTCTCGCATGTACACCTCGATGCTCGGAGTCGTCTTCGCTTTTTCTTTTAGCCCATCATACAGTGATTGCGTGTCTTCGGGGTTCTTGGGACGCAGTCCCATGAGCGGCCAGCCGTCTATGTGTTCAATTTTGCTCGTGTCGACCAGCTCTTCGAGTTGCAGTAGTCGCGCCCTATCCGTTGTGGCCATGCCGTGATCCGACACGACCACGACATTGACAATTTGACTAAGGTTGCGCGCCTCCAAACCTTGGAATATCTTGTCCATCATCGTATCCACGGCTTGAATCGTGCTGCGAATTTCGGTGCTGTTGGGGCCGTACTTGTGTCCGTCGGCATCAACGTCAGGTACGTAGGCAGCAATGAGCTGAGGACGCCAGTGCTCAGGATCGGCGGATTCGTCTTCCTTGCCGGGCATGTCCAGAAATTCCATAATTCTCGTAACCTTGTTGTCGAGTTTCTCGTTGCCGTTGTACTTGTCCATGACGCTGGGTTCAATGTTGAGGATATGGGCCTCGCTTCCTGGCCACATGTGAACGGCGCTTCGTATGCCCTGCTTCTCTGCTGTGGCCCAGAACGGCTCGCCTCCCCACCACTTGGGATCCAGACTGCGCTCAGGATCGGTGTAGTAGAATTCCGCCTTGAGCTCCGGGTCCCAAAACGTGTTGCCTACAACGCCGTGTGCTTCGGGGTACAGGCCGGTCGCTAGCGTGTAGTGGTTCGGAAATGTCACCGACGGGAATGACGGGAGCATGTATTTCGGCGAGATGCCCTCTTTGACAAAGGCGTTGAGGCGTGGCGTCAGCCCGCGACTTAAAAAGTCGGCGCGGAAGCCGTCCAAGCTAATGACCAATGTCGTCGGTCCGAACAGCGCCGTGCCATTACTCACAAAGTGGTCTTTGACAGCGGCGCCGTTGTGCTTCTTTGCTTTGGTCAATTTCCAGGCAACAAGCACGAGGATCGTAAACCCAATGCCAATCAGGGCATGGATCAGAAACCAGCGCCTCCAGCTGCGTCGCCTCTGTATATTCTCCTGCGCCATTATCCCTAGATGTTGTCTATCCATCTCGTCGCTGTCGTCTCGATCGCTGCTGTCGCCGGTGGTGCTGCCCTCCTTCATACCACCCTCCTCCATCTCGTACATGAGCTCGCCGTCCTCGCCGTGCTCCGCGCGCTCCATCAGCGCGTTTCTCTTACGTTGGCGCCGCGACCGGCGCTGCTTGCGCTTCTCCGCGTGCAAGTCCTCGGTGGAGCTGGCGGCCGAGGACACGGACATGCCGGACAGGCTGGGGCGGCGGAAGAGGTTGAGGGGGTTGGGCACCGCGAGGCCGGACCCGCGGCGCTCGCGCTCCTGCTTCTTGCGGGAGTTGGTGACGAGGCGATCAATGTCCTCCTCTTCCACCAGGACGATGCGGTCATGGGCGCGCAGCTCGCGGCTGTTGCGCGCCGCCTGCTGCAGCTGATCGTCGTCGCTATCCGAGTCTTGGTCGCTACGCGAGTGGAGGGACGCGGCGTCGTCATCGTACGCGACGGGCGACAGCAGCGAGCCGCCGCGCTGCCGCATCGGTGTGTCTGTGTTGAGCCGATTCAGAGACATGACGAATGGTGTGCGCTTTGAAGGAGCTCAAAAGCCCATGGTAAAGAGATGATGATCATACAAAGTCGGGTCTGACAATCATGGATGGACATTTTGACGCCCCTGCTAAGTGCTGGTGGGTCACCCCTGTTTGGCCCTGGTTGTGCATGTCTTGGCTGGGTCGCAGCAGCCTTGTAAGTAATGCGTGCATTTTCCTATTACTTTGGTATTTATTCAAAAATAACTTGAAGGTAGTCTTAATATCGGTCATCTATTGAATGAGAATATTTGACATGAGACCAGGCTGCATTTCTGGGCAGCGCTTCTCTGTATACAGCAGCTGCTTACCGCCCAAGCATTGGTGGCCATGTAAGCCAAGGACGCCGAGTCCCAGGGCTGGACTGCGTAACATTTCCTAACACGTTGATTTGATTTGGAGAAAAATTAGTTAAAATTACTCAATCAGCTGAGTATTCAGTCAAGCCAAACTAACTACATCGCGTAACTTATACGTTGGAATTTACAGTCGCCAAAGCTACGAAAGGGTGCAGCGAGGACAAATGTTTCGCAGCCCAGTCCTAGGTAGCAGCTTTGCCTATGCCGTTCACAGTAACTCAAACGCCCAACTTTGTCACAGGCGCAAATGAGGGCAGTATATTGAGCAAGTACTGAAGCTAGTATATTCTATCTCACACTCTAGCAAAGCAAAAGCAAAAGCAATAGTATTTTGTTGGACTTGTCCATATCCCTCGGTTCGCAGATTCGGCCACCCCCTTTGCCCATCTCCCTATGCAAGCATCTCTAATCCTCGCCGTGGAGTTTCGAATACGGCAGCGTCCAGCCCACGCGCGCCATGGCCGTCAGCACGCTCTCGCTCTTGATCGACTCGAGGTACATGGTACGAAAGTCGACATCGGCGCCCGTCTGCGCCCGCTTCATAGCCGCCACCGCCGGCACAGACAACGCACGGCCCGCGTACGCGGCAGTATAGAGCGCCCGGTCCTTGAGCAGCGTCTCGCGCGGCATATTGTCGTCGTCGTCGGCATCGGCGCCGGACCGGAGGAGGGGCGGGAGCCGGGCGGCCTGGGCCACGGGCACCATTTGCGCGGATCCCCAGTCGACGATGCTGCGCAGGCGCACTTGTTAGCCATGGTTGGACTATAAAACGACAATAAAGCTCTTTGTCTTGTGTGTGTTACGTCATACGCTTCAATGATAAACTGCTGCCCGCTGCTAATGATGCTTTCGGCGTTCAAGTCGCCGTGCTCCAGCGCAAACTGTGTGTTATCCTTGTCGTCGCCCAGGACTTGCGGCAGCAGGGCCAGCTGATCGAGCACATCCTGCTCCACCAGCTCAGGAAGCTTTCCTTCCCGAATCTTTTTGAGGCGGCAATGTATCTTCTGCTCAAAATACTCGTACGCCGTCATCTCTCCTAGTCACGTCATCATCAGTTCCCGCGCCACGTTTCTCTTTCCCGTCTTTTTTTTTTTTGTAACACGGCCAAAACGTACTCGTCTCTAGGGTGCACTCGATCAGCTCCAGCTGAATCGTGGCCAGCCGTGCCAGCAGACCCGCGCGCGCCGGCTGCGGGGGCGAGACGGCGCTCCATTCGAGCCGGGTCTCGCCCGCGAAATCGAGCAGCAGGAACGGGTACCGGATCGGGTTGTCAAACGTGAGGCTCGCGCCCACGAGCCGCGTCGACCAGTGGAAGTCGACCTCGCCGAGCCGCTCGTACGTGCGCCGCTCCGCTTCGGCACGGTCGAGGATGGTCTGGTCGTCCTCGCGCCGGGCGTGCTCGACCCGGAGGCAGACGCTCGGCATGTCCGAGAAGCTGACGCGAAAGACGTGGTACTCGTCCTCGCCGTACTCGCCTTCATACGTGGCGTTGTGCCCGCCGCTCAGGGGGAACGACAAGACGGCTTCCAAAACGGCGTCGGGGCTGAGGTCTTGCTCGCGCGCCAGAAACATGGCCGGCCGGGATCTTTGCAATGGGATACTAGAGATTGAGGAGCAGAGTTTTGTAAAGTGTTGGTAGGCATTCCCTGACAGTTGTCTGTGTTGGCCGCAACGCTCAAAGGGCCTTTGTGTAACCAGCCAATGAATGTCTCTGAATGTTTGTGTAACCGAGGCGAGCCGAATCAGGCAATGGCGCGCTTGGTCGCTGCGCTGATACATTGCTCTTGTGATGTGACGTGCCCGAAAAGCAAACAACGATGACAAGCCAAGACGGGAGGGAATCATTCATGTAAGCTAGCAAACATTTCTTTCGGCACTAGAGTAAGCTCTAAGAATAACTACTTCTAGGTTTTCACTATAAAAACAGTGGTAGAGTGGCAGCGAGCCATGCTCTGACCACATGCCGGGGTATATATACATCACCCACTCTTCCAACCCAGCTCAGCTCAGCAAACCATGGCCGGCACCGGCGCCGGCTCCGTCTCTCTCAACGAGCCCCCCTTTGCCGCGAACCAGCCCTCGGCCTCCTCAATGCCCATGAGGGCCGTAAACCACATGCGCCCAAACGCATCCACGTCGTCGGCGCGCGCCGCCCGCAGCGCCTCCTCGAACCGCCCGTTCGTGACGACGAACCAGCGGCCCTCGCGCCAGACGCGCGCAAACTCGGCCGGGCTGTCGGCCTGCCACAGGCCCCGCGACAGCGTCCACGAGTGGCGCAGCGCCGAGCAGCGCGCGCCCGCCTGCGCGGGGCTCGCCATGGCGCGGTACGCCTGCAGCATGTAAAACGTAATCAGCACCGTGCGCCGCGCCGACTCGTGCAGGCGCCAGTCGTGCCAGAGGTCGCGCGCCGGCTGCACCGGGTACGCCGCGAGGTCCGTCACGCGCAGCAGCTCGCTGTCGAAGCGCACGTGCGCGAGCAGCTGCATCGTCGCCGCCTCGAGCGCGGGGATGAGGCGCTCCCCGCGGCCCCGCGCCGCAATGTCCCCGTCAAACAGGCCCATGACCTGGTAGAGGATGAGCGCGTGCGCGTGCGCGAGCGCGAGCCGGAGCGTCGTCGGCGGCGGCGCGGCGAGCAGCGCGCCCACGTGCGCGTCGATGAGGGAAAACACGACGGGCGCGTTGACGGCGTTCTTGGCCAGGTACAGCGCGCACGCGCCGAGCGCGTGCCGCATCGCCGGCGGCGTGCCGTCCTTGTACAGCAGCCGGTGCGACCACGGCGTCTCGAGCCGTTCCACCATGGTCCGCGGCGCCGTGCGGATCAGCTCGACGGCAAAGTTGAGTCGCTCCTGGAGCTCGGTCGACAGTTGTCCAAGCTGCTGCGCCGCCGGCGCCAGGACGGTTCCCGGTGCGTGCCGCAAAAAATTGATTTCCGGGACAGAGTGGTCCTCTGTCGTCGACGGCGTGCTTCCGTCCTCGTCCAGGATGCTGCTACTGTAGGGGGCAGACAAGGGCTCGAGGCCGTAGAGGCCGTCCATTGCCGTAGAGTTCAGGTCCGCGGGCATATCGAACCCGTCTAGGCCGCCAAACGAAAAGGCGCCCTTGTCCGCCTCCACCGTCCAGGGGCCGCCCATCTCCAGCGACGACGGAGATAGCAGGGTGTGCAAGTCCGCCGCCGGCAGGCCCCCCTCGTAGAACGGCGTGGCAGAGGTGGTGGCGTCCAGAACAGCGCGGTCCTCCGCCAGCACGCTTAGCATCGACGTCACGCGCTGCGGGGTGGTACTCGGCGGCGGGCTCTGGTGCTGACGGCGGGTTGGATGATCGCAGATCATATCGCGGCTTGCGCAGCGCACGCAGGCGGATCCGCCGCCGTACTCGCACCGCCGCCTAGCCTTGATGCACACCGTGCAGGACTTGCGCCGCGGCGGGGGGTTGCTGCGTTCCCGGGCGCTCTTGGACATTTCTTCTTTTTTCGGGTTGTTGGACTCTAATAGAATCGAAAAGAAACTGACTGGGGTTCTAGTATGAATCCAGGAATGGGGGTATAAAAAGGGGACAGGGGAGAGACCATGGGTGGGAAGAGAGGGAGAGACTGCGTGAATGCAAACAAGGAGGAGTTCCGCCCGAGGTGTAACACAGACGGGAAGGGTGTGGTGGGGCGGCGGAACTCCGCCCATGAGGACCGCAGGCCGGAGCTAGACTCCATAGTACCGGCGCGCCGGGGAGGGGCACGTCTAAAACCCGGCGGAGTGCTGATATTCTTTGTCGGACATGGGACGACGCAAGTAGTAAATCCAACGATTCTCATGGCTTCACAATCTAGGATCGATGGAATGGCTATATAAGAAGAAGGCAGCCGGCCCTTTATAGCGTGTAGAAACAATACAAACAGATTTCACTTACAAACATTCCATCCCACCGTATTCACAAAATCTATACTACATCACCATCACAAACTTTCTCTACACAAATACCCTCCCAAAAGAAACATGAAGGTCTTCATCTGCGGCATCACCGGCAACCAAGGCGGCGCCCTCGCCCGTCTTCTCCTCTCCACCGGCATCCCCGTCGTCGGCCTCACCCGCGACCCGTCCTCCGCGTCCGCCCTCGCTCTCACCTCCCTCGGCGCCACCCTCCTCCCCTACTTCACCTCCTCCTCCTCCCTGACCGCCGCCCTCGCCGGCTGCACCGCGCTCTTCCTCAACCCTCTGCCGAGCTTCACCGACCCGGGCGCCGAGCGCCGCGCCGGCCTCGCCCTCCTCGCCGCCGCCGAGGCCGCCGGCACCGTGACACACGTCGTCTACTCGACTGCGCTCAGCGTCGACGCGCCCGAGACCCTACCAAACTACGACCCGGACACGTACATTGCCAAGATGCTGGCCGAGAAACGCTTCCTCGAAGATGCGGTCCGCAGCTGCGCGATCCCGCACTGGACCATTCTCCGTCCCGGCAACTTCATGACCAACTACATTGGCGAGCCGGCGCGCACGCGCCAGGCAGATCTCGTCTTTCAGGGTCTCTCCACCACGGCGTTTGCCCCCGACACCAAGCTCCCCATGGTCGACACGGCCACCATTGCCGCCTTTGCGCGCGCCGCGCTGCTCGACGTGCCCAAGTTTGACCGGCAGGCGATTGGGGTGGCCGACGAGCTGCTGACGCTCGACGAGACGCTGGCCAAGCTGGGCGCGGCGACGGGGCGCGCGCTGACGGCAAAGTACATGACGGAGGACGAGGTGGCGGCGCAAAAGACGAATCCGCTCGTGGGCGCGCAGTACGTGATGCGCGAGCTGGCGCAGTTTGTCGACTTGGAAGAGGTGAGGAGCTGGGGCGTGCCGCTGAGCTCGTTTGACCAGTTTTTGGAACGCGAGGCGGCGTTGGTCAAGGAGACATATGATATCGAGAACAAGACTGCTTAGCGTTTTGGAAGAGATGAGGTAGTCGTGCACGGTTATATAGAGACGATGGACAATATCATGGATGCTGTCATGTACAGGTTCTTCTATTCGTTCCTAGTATAAACGCAAAATATACAGCCCACGCAGAAGAAAAACACCATAATAGGCTCCCGCTAAAATTAATAAGTGCCGCTGTGAGCCCGTTTATATACCAGTGTTTCACCAACCCAGTTTTTTACAATAAAGACGAATGTCGATATGCATCAAGACACCACACCAAAGCGCCAAATCCCAAGAACAAAAGACGCTGACGTCAAACTCCGCTGTAGACCTGGTTCCAATGCCAGCGTCCAAGATAAAATAAATAAAAAGTATAAACCAGTGTTAAAGAGTCGAATGTATCGCATTACCTGCCGTGTTGTGCGTCGACGGGTTCGATGCGGTCGACGTCGTCAGTGGTTACGGCCTGGCCCACGGGACCAGGGCGCGCCACCGAATTGCGAGGCCATCCGAGGGGCATGTTGGAAAGTCGGCGTGTGCTATTGCTACTATCTCTGCGCACACGAGTGACGGTAACAGGCATATCCTCAATGGCCTTCTCACTGATGCGGGAGCTGCGAGAGCTCACGTCCCCAGTTGTAGTCTGAGCACCCTTTTCAACTGCCACAGAGCTGCCGCGGCCCCTTTCTGCTGCACCGACGACACCAACTCCGGCAGCGGCGGCGGTTCCGCCAGTCACGGTAGACTTGAGGTTGGCAATGGATCCCTTGACCTGACCCATCATGTTCTTGTCCGATGTCTCGTCAAAAAGCAGCCAGACAACGGCGCCAAATATTCCAGCCAGGACGAATAGCGTTATGAATGCGGCGGCAGCTTTCATTCCGGCAGTGGGCGGGGAAAATGTTTGGATTGGATCCTTTTTACCAATGTCACCAGAGCCTGCATTGACATCGCCCTTGCTGGTGCCGCCCGTTTCAGCCGTCAGCGGAGCTGCGCGGTTCTTGATGGTGGTAGATAGAAGAACTTCCAGGGCAGCCATTTGTTGGCCAACGCCGGTGGATCCGTCATATTTGCCCTCGTTTCTAGCCCATTTCAATCCACACATTCTGCCATTGTCGCCGCCAACACATTGGTTAATGGCGGCTTTGGCAGAGGCTTTCAGATAGGGGATGACTGTCTCGTACGTGTCGGGTGCCCATTTGGTGGCAGCGGCGAGCCATCGCGACAGATAGGCCTTGAAGGATTGCTGGTCGATGTTGCAGCGGTCTACGGGCTCGCAGGCAACCTCGGCCATGATGTCGTTGTTGTCGCCGACGAAAAAGACTTGGGAGCCCTTGATGAGGCCATCGAGGCGATCTTTCCAAACTTTAGACTCGGTGTGGTTGTACATGGCGGCTGCGCCCAGGATGAAGCCTCCAGCATTGTAAGAAAATTGATACGGGCTGTAGGAGGTGCAGTTGCTGCCAATGTCGGCGCCATCAATGACGTAGTATGTTTCGTTGTTGATGAATCCAGTCGACCACATCCAGTCCCAAGTCTTGTCGGCCCAATCAGCATAGGTTTGATTTCCGGTGTAAAGGGCGAGTCGAGCGCCGAGGGCGAAAAAACAGGCCTGAGAAATTGAGTTCTTGGCAGAATGTTAGCTGTCGGTGTGCGGGGCAAAGTCAAGGCCGGCGTAAACCTACCTTGTAATCGTAACCTCTGTTCCATTGGTAAATCTGCCAACGGAGGCCACCGTTACAGTCCTGGGTGTCCCATCGGGCAGCCTGGGTGTTGAAGACGGCCTGGGCGAGCTCGAGCCACTGAGGCTTATCCGCGGGCGGATTGGGAAAATTGTATTCAGCGGCAGACATGACGGCCAAGCCCCAGAAGCCTTGGTCATCGTTTCCCTCGGTCAGAGTTTGGTTGTTTGGCATGTAATCTCTGTTTGCGCCGACCTGGAAGAGTAGGCCGTCGGTGACTAGTTTGTTGTACTCATCGTCTCCCGTGTAATACCAGTAGTCGATGAGGGCGCCTAACATGGCACCGGCTTCCCACCCTGTTTCAGATGATTAATACCCGGTCCAAAGGTACGTTGTGGAGTGTAACGAACAATAGTATGGTGCGGGGAGCAGGCCCGGCGTGCCACCGGGCTTGTTGCCAGAGTAAAAGGAAAGCATGTCGTCGGCGACGCCCTTGGCGGTATCTTTTACAGATTCTGTAGGTACATAGTCAGCAAGGCCCAGAGGTCGGATTTTGCGCCAAAACATACGCTCAGAACTGAGATCCAAGTTGTAACCAGCAGCGTTGACAAGCTGGCCAGCAACGAGCAGCGAAGCCGTGAGGACACGGCCAAGCCGCGATCCTCTGGATATAGCGCCAAACATGACAATTTCAGCAATTGTTTGCCGAGTAGAATTTTGTTTATTCGTATGTTGTTGAGTAGGAAACGCGATTTTCAAAAACTGGGCGACTGAAATGGACCCATGGGTTTGAGAGTGCAGTCGGTTCAAGGCGAGTCAAGCGTGGAGGGCCGCCCAAAGTTTGTAAAGCGGGTGGCGTGGCTGTCGCACAATGGTGTAGGTCGTGGGGTGGTGTTGAGGGTGTTTTTGTTTTTGCAGTCACCACAAACGAATTGTCGAAAGAGATGTGGTAGGATAAAAGAGTGAAAATGTGGCATTTGTCAAAGGGGGAACAGAAGCAGAAGCGGAAGATGGGGGCGGATGGGAAAGAAGCAAAGCCGACGTCAGAAGCAAGAGACGAGGCTAGTTGGGGGCGGCTGGTTGTGCAGGCGATGTTGAGTGGCAGGCCTTGGATGGAGGTTGTGGTGGGGTTGAGGCCAGGACTGGCCAGCGAAAGCGGAAAGGCGCTGCCCGCTAGCCAGAAGAGCCCACTATAATGGAGAATTAGGCTGTCGGGAGGCGCTGTAAGCTTGTGCTGGAGCGGCGCTGTGACTTGCTGCATGAGGTGCCAGTACGAGGAGCCCGGAATAGCGCCAAACGATTGGCAGGGATGCCGTGGTCGATCCGGGGACCCAGCCTACCTTGCAAAGTTGATAGCAGGGGCTGGGAGAGGTGCACAGTAATGTGGTTCGAGGCTCTGCGCTGCATCGGCTCGGTACCTATGCGGTGGTCAGCAATGATCAAGAACAAACAGAGGCGGATCAGGCACAGAAAACGGCCACCCAGAAGCGTCCAGCCGTCGTCTGGCAAATGCGGAAAAAAGCATACCAAAAATATACACCCATGCTTTCGTTTTAGGCACAAGCACGGGAAAGCAGGCGTCGTTCGTGCCGTGCCATGTTTGGCTGCAACCAGACCGGACCCCCCGCTCCTCTCCCGGACACGGCCAGCCAGCAGCCCTGCAGGACGCTTGTTTGATGGAATCAACGACGAATGGAATCATGAGACCACTGCGAAAAAAAAAAAAGCCACCCAGCCGCCCGCCCAGGCCTCACTGAATGGCCCGCTGGGAGGAGAGCCGGTGGAGTGGCATGAGGCCATGGCAATACGAGTTGCCAGCAAGCAAAAACGGTGCTGCCAGGGAGGGGTGGTTGCATTTACAGTGGGTATATACGAGGTTCTCGGTAGGGAGCCCTCTGCAAGCGTGCCTCTTCCCTACTTATTACTTGTCAGACAATTTATAGGCAACAAAATAGCCCAGGCTTGTCAGCAAGACTGCCAGGCCATGGCCAGCATTACATCTTGTTTTTTTGCAAATTGCAGTGCACCGTAGATTCTTGGCTCGCTGGGTCTGACAGATCGCACTCGCAGAGCAGATACAACAAGCAGGAAAGCAGCGCGATAATAACAAAGACCTCGGCCTTGCTCTCTCCTAATCTATCAATCCCTTCTTTGTTTCTTATTCTAGCGGAGCCTGAAACCCGGCCCATTGTTGCCGTCTGTTGTTGTCCTCTGTGGAATGCGGCCCCAGTGTTGGGAATCGGCTCAATAGAAGCTGCGTAGTTATTAATCAATCTTGCTTCTGTATTACAGCTTCTTTTTACACGAAACAGATGCCCGATGGCGATGCCGAGCTTCCCCTCATCACCTGCTCATACAAGTTCTCTTGGCTTTCTTGGCCGTGGCGCGCAAGCAGTCTGGTCCTCTCTGGCTAGCCACCGCTGTAAACCATGCACATAGGGTCGACATCGGCACCTCCGAAATATAGTTTTGTGAGCTTTGTTATTGACCGATGCCAATGCCGATGCCGTTGGCTTAGCTTTCATATCACCAGCAACTCCCACGCTATGAACGCGTTGTTTTCCTTTTCCTAAAAGACCCCTAATGCACGACCCAATGCAGGGAGCATGGTCGTACTACCGACATCAAAAGGAACGAGGCAACGCCCGGTCATCTCTGGTCCCTTGTTTTCTTTCAACCCGCCGAATGTCAAGACAGCAGCGGTGTTCCTGCTTTGGGTAGCACCCGTTGCGGCTTCCTGTACTACCCTTGGACCAGCTACCCAAGCGCCCGTGTCACCGTCCAATATCGTGCATACCGGCACACGCACACTCGCCCGAGCATTGTATCACGGAGCCTAACCAGATGCAGCTTGATCCTGTCGCAGTCGCCTTGACGGCGCGCCAAGATCCGGTCAGCTAAAATGACGGCCTACCCTACATGGGTTTCACGATCACATCAGCTGCCTTGGTGAGGCCATTAAGGCGCAAGATCTCGACAAAAAGATGTTATTTATATATATAACTACGTATATTTACGGGTATAGCTTGGTATTGGAGGTACTCGTAAGCGTCGCGTTGTATTGTGTCGGAGGTCTGAATTCGAAGCAGTGGCGCGACGAAACAGCAAAGGGGTCCATTCCATTTCGTCGCCATGGGCAGTGTTTTGCTCTGCCGAACCAAAACGAGATGTACCACGTGCCCTTAGTAAATCGGGCAGGAGGATTCTCTCAATGACAGCTGGCTTTGCAGGGAAAGAAAGCGAGTTGAACAAAGGAAGCTCGGGCGTAGCATACTTTTCAGGTTCTCGTTAGAAATGGCCTTCTCAGTGCGATCTACGGCTTAAAAAATATAAGAGAATGTAAAAAAATGTAAAAGTCGCCCCGCTAACACTATGCTGTTTTTTTTTTTGGGAACATATTGAGCGAATCGGTGAGAATAGCTTTGGCATGACCGAGGGCACTGTTTTGACAGCTCGAAGGAGGCTGTCCTCCATTACCATGTCGCACTGCGTATAATTATGCTGCAGGGTAACTTTTCTACAAAAGAGTGACCATGCTTCTACTGTACTTGTGCCCATCGGATCTTACGACTGCAATAATTGTTATTTCCGTTACATGACGTCTCGGAAACGTCAGCGCTACCATATCTTGATTAGATGGCGGTACTCCAGCAGAAGAACTGATAAATGCGTAGTGCCAACACTTGACTAAACTCGCCCGCGTTTACCGGCTTTCACATCTAAAATCACAAGTTTGCCCGTGTATACTAATACAAACTAACATGGGATCGGCGCGTATGCAGACATGAACACCGGCCCTGGTGCCTAGAAGTATAATTAGAATAGCGTGTACCTTGTTAGCCACAGCACAGCCACCTGGTTGCCACAGTCCGCGGGTCAGGCCAGGGAGGTGGCTGGTGATTGGTTGTCTCAGGGTCACGTGCCTAGCACTCCGTCACTCCCGCCACAGCTTGGCCGTTGCTAGGGGACGTTCAGACCAGGTTCAGTGCTGGAAAGTTGCCAAACTGCAAAGGAAAAAAAAGATAATCTTGTTGGCGAGGAGAAGTAGAGACTCATAAAATATGTATTCTTCTCTGTGCTGCTCACGGGCTCGCTTTCTAAAAATACGGCGGCTGGAAACACGTGTTGCGTCTTCTGTCGCAGGTACGTTTGGCAGCGTACACTCGGCAGGCTGGGAAGAGACGGCCCCTCGGTCATGTCATGGAGCGCTAGCCGCCATGCCAGAGAGAGGCCCAGCCCCAGCCCAGTCGCAGTCGTCAGCCCGCCATTTTGCAGCGCCTCGCTGGAATCTCCACCCTGGAAGGGGCCCAGCCGTTGTCACAGAACGCAAACCTGTACTGGACAACTTTCGCTCCCTCACGAACACATCCAACAAGAACAAGACGCATCTGCACCACGACATCTCGAGCGATCCCCGTCTACGAACGAAAATTCGCATTTTGATACCCCCTGATTCGAGCACCTGATTTTTCGACGCCGCCATCATGCCTGAGCAGGAGCCCCCTTATGATCCTTATATCCCCAGCGGCCAGGCTGGCACGCAGCAGGCCGGCGCTGCCGGTGGCAATGCCAGAACACAGGCTCTGCAGGCTGTAAGTAGCAGCCGACTCTAGAGAGCGTCACATTTCGTTCCATTCTACGAGCGACCGACTTTTATGTTCCATTTGAGCGACTCCTGGCGCCGGCGCGGACAAAACGGTCGTGCGGCAACACAGAGCGAAACGGTGGTCAAAGCAACACAATGCTACGGCAGTGCAAGGGGGACTGGAATGCCTTTCTGGCCGAGAGGCATTCTGGCGAGTAAAGCCGTGCTTTTTTTCATGGCGTTTTGGCCTGGCACAACCTTTGCGAGGCAGAAGTTGGGAGCATGCCCGATTGCGTCACCCTTTGCTAGCTCTGGGGCGATGCGTAGACACAAGCTGCACCACCGAACCTCTATGCCAAGCCAGTGCCTGCGACACCAGGAACCGCGCCAAAGGACAAAAAAAGTCGACGCAGCTGGAAAGATGGAGAGAGACGTGCCGTGACGAGACTGAATGCTAACAATGCGGCAGCAAATCGACGACACGGTCGGAGTCATGCGCGACAACATCAACAAGGTCTCGCAGCGTGGTGAGCGCCTGGATGCCCTCCAGGACAAGACGGACAATCTTGCCGTCTCGGCGCAGGGCTTCCGCCGTGGAGCCAACCGCGTACGCAAGCAGATGTGGTGGAAGGACATGAAGATGCGCATGTGCATCATTGTCGGTGTCATTGTCCTGCTGGCCATTATCATCATTCCCAGTATGTTGCTCCGTGTCTGCAGAGCTGCCTCTTACTTACACACAAACAGTTGCGGTTAAAACGACCGGCCACTAAACTCGGAAAAGTTGGAGGCGAAATGCAAGGAATGGGAAAGGCATGTTTTTTGATGTTTTGAATTTGAGCGGCGAGCTGGCACTACGCAGTCTGGAACAGAGACTGGCGGAAAGGACCCGGAGCATGCTGCCAAACAGGGTACTTCTTTCTGTGTTTCGAGCGTCGTGGGATTAATCAACCATGAACTTGAGTTGTTTGTTGGCGGCGCGGCTGTGCCTTGGGTCATCCAGCGAGGATGGAGAGGCCAGTCGGAGCCGCATGTATGACTGGAGACTAGGCGTTCCCGCATTAATCGAGATGTATGTATTTTCAACAAGGGCAGGATGCTCTAATTTCCGCGTGGAGCATTTTCACATGAGTGACTGCGTTGTGAGGCATTACAAGTATTTAAAAGGAATGCAGCCAAGCCGGACAATGTCGGCCAAGACAGAGTCTAGAATGCCTGGCCTTCTCCACGCGGGCTCTAAACCTAAGTCTTTTTAGCGGAACCAAGAGGAGCGCTGCGAAACTGCCGGTCCAGGATGAAGAGAAGACGGTGAAAATTTGGTTTATCAATCAGTTGAGAAACGCTGGGCTGAGGGGGGCGGTCCCACCATGGCGGGCACGAGCTGATGAAGAAGGGAGGGTTCAGTAGGCTACAGATGCTTATCTGATCTTTTTTTCCTTGGTGTTCAGTGGAGCAACTGTGGAAACTAACGACCTAGTCTCCAGGGCATGTTGGAGGGGCAGGTAGAGACGAGCGGCGTTGCTGTGCAAAATGCAAAAGGTTCGGAGGATGAATGGGGGGGTAGCATGGGTTCGGAAGCCCGAGACGTTGTTGCTGAGAGAGGAGAGAAAAGGAAAGGGAGAAGAAGAAGAAGGAGAAGAAAGATTTGTGAAAAGAAAGAGGGGATGGGGAGGTTGACCCTAGAGCGAACGCCTGAGAGTCACTACTACGGTTGGGTGGTCGGGGGGGGGGGCTGCGTGAGGGATATTCGACTTGCATGGCGAATATGAGGAGTGCTGTCCTTTTTTATTGATGCGTGACTGATTTTTCAAGAGACCAGAGTGGCTGTGAAGAAGAAGAATATAGGGTCTGGTCTATTGTTTTTTGCTGTGCAGGTTGCATGTCCCACGGGCAGCCCAGCGTCGTATACATGGAGCGTATCCGTACATCTGAAAAAAAAAAAAAAAAAAGGCTACATGGGCCGAATGCCGCGAAGGCGTATAGAGCACGGAATTGAAATAAATATTTATTATTATTTTAGACCTGTAAGAGCAAACTACAGTTTTAGTGCTGAGCTTGGGCCGGCGGGAATCCGGATTGATGGGCATAGTGCAATCACAAACGGCGGCTTTTTTTCTTCTTCTCCAAACTGCTACTCTGTCTCGGGAAGCGGCATATTGTGGCCATGTTATTAGCAGCTGGAGAGAACCACAGGGAGGGGCGGTGGGAAATGGATAATGTGCTGCTTTGAGCCTCGGCGATCATCCTGGATGGAGCAAAATGGTGTAATAAAATGCGGTTAGGTTGCAGGATGCGAACCCCGTGGGCACTGATCTTCTGGTTTTTTTTTGGTGAGGGTTTATTATTCCCACAAGCTATTCGGCTAGCAAGGCACAGCAGCAGCGCATCGGGTGCTGGTTGCCGACTGAACCTATTTTTTGCGTTTCGCTGTGACGGGCTCTGTGCGCCGTGTAACTAACGTTAGAGAGAGAGAGAGAGATCGACTGAGGTACCGGAGCAGATACCCCAGTGCAGACAGACCCGATGGCCGGCAGTACAAGGTACCTTTTTTTTTTATTTAATATTATTATGGCTTTATTTTCTTTTTTTTTATTGACCCCAAAAAAAAGGTTCAAGGAAACACCGGCCCCGCTCTCACCGCCTAGCCATCTGAGTAGGCGTAAGCGGGCAGAGAGCGCACATGCAGGCTCCCCCAAGAGCGGTTTCGGGGGTTGCTCGTTTCTGCCTCTTGGGCCAAGCCCCACTACAGCCCATGCCCACTGTGACTCGCACCCGGGCTGACAATACTTCTTTTTGACCTAAAATATTCCGGGAGTTGACTGTATTCGACTTGCACAGGGTCTGGCTTCTTTATTTTTTCTTTCTTTACCCAACTTCAGTCAACTGACCTGCTGCTTTAGGCGAGGCTCATCGACCGGCATACGTCGCGGGCTGTTTTGTTCCCTCTTAGCGCTTATCAACGCCCATCTATCTTCTCTCTATCTCTCACCCACTCTCACGCAATCTTTCTACACCACCTACCTTGTCGACAAAACACCGCACGCCGTCTTCTCCCTCTCACGGCTTGGTCGACCCTCCCTCTGCCTTGTCCAATTTCTCAATTGGGGGCTCGACACCAAAAAAACACACCGAGGTTGAATAAAAAAAGCACCTACACGAGATGCTCTCCGCTACCTCTGTGGCCTTGCGCGCCGGCGCGAGGCGAGCTGGTCCTCGGGCTTCCGCCGCCGCCGCCGCTGCTGCGACCAAGATTCGATGCCCCAACCTCACCACCTACCGCGCCCTCTCCCAGTCCTGCGCCGCCGCCGCCGCCGCCGGCCCCTCGCGCGACCGCACCCGCGAGATTGTCGCCCAGACCGTGTCCAGCATCGGCTCCCGCCGCGAGGGCCAGCAGTACCTCAAGCTCTTCACCTCGGTCTCGTCCCAAAAGTTTGCCGTCATCAAGGTCGGCGGCGCCATCCTCACCGAGTACCTCGACGAGCTCTGCCGCTCCATGCTCTTCCTCTACGAGCTCGGCCTCTACCCCGTCATCGTCCACGGCGCCGGCCCCCAGCTCAACCGCCTGCTCGAGGAGGCCGGCGTCGAGCCCCAGTTCGAGGAGGGCATCCGCGTCACCGACGCCAAGACGCTCGGCATCGCCCGCAAGCTCTTCCTCGAGGAGAACCTCAAGCTGATTGACCGTCTCGACGAGCTCGGCGTCGCCACCCGATCCATCTCCGGCGTCTTCATGGCCGACTACCTCGACAAGGAAAAGTGGCAGTACGTCGGCAAGATTACAAAGATCAACAAGGAGGCCATTGAAAAGTCCATTGAGGCTGGCTACATCCCCGTCCTGACCTCCATGGCCGAGTCTGACGACGGCCGTCTGCTCAATGTCAATGCCGATGTCGCTGCTGCGGAGCTGGCCCGCGCTCTCGAGCCCCTCAAGGTCGTCTACCTGTCCGAGAAGGGCGGTCTCTTTGACGGCGACGGCGACAAGATTTCGCACATTAACCTCGACGAGGAGTTTGACCGCCTCATGGCCCAGCCCTGGTGCCGCTATGGTACCCGTCTCAAGATCAAGGAGATCAAGGACCTGCTCGACACCCTCCCCCGCACCTCCAGCGTCGCCATCATCCACCCCAGCGACCTGCAAAAAGAGCTCTTCACTGACTCGGGCGCTGGCACTCTGATCCGCCGCGGCGACAAGATTCAAACCGTCAGCTCCGTTTCCGAATTTGAGGACATTGATAAAATCAAGGCCACTCTCATCCGGGACCGCGAGGGCCTCGACTCGGACGCCACCGTCGACCGCTTCCTCGACTACCTCAAGGAGAACCCCTTCAAGGCCTACTTTGACGATGCCCTGCAGTGCCTGGCCATTGTCGTCCCCGGCGGAGAGGGCCGCACCGTGCCTACCCTCGCCACGCTCAACATCACCAAGTCGGGCTGGCTGACCAACGTCGCCGAGAACGTCTTTGCCGCCGTCAAGAAGGACCACCCGCAGCTGGTCTGGACCGTCAGCGAAAACGACGAGAACCTGACCTGGTTCTTTGAAAAGGCCGACGGCAGCTTCAGCCACAACGGCAGCGTGCTCTTCTACTACGGCTGCGACCTCCGCTCCTCCGCCCTCTCGCCCGTCTACGACGAGTTTGTCTCCCACGGCCGCGCCATGCTCGGCGACACCAACCTCGAGTCCCGTCTGCGCCGCGCCGCCCAGACGGCCAGCGACAACCTGAACCGCTCCCACGTCGCCCAGCAGGCGCGCGGCTTCTCCACCACCCGCGCCGTCATCGGCCCCAGGACCCCCAGCATGTCGCCCATGCAGCAGCAGCGCCGTGGCTACACCACCAACACCAACCCCAACCCCCCGCTGGGCAAGAAGAATGCCACTAACTCGGTCCCGGCTCGCGTGGCCCTCATCGGCGCGCGTGGCTACACGGGCCAGGCCCTCATCGACCTCATCAGCGCCCACCCCAACATGGATCTGCGCCACGTCTCGTCTCGCGAATTGGCTGGCCAGGAACTGCAAGGGTACGAGAAGCGTAAAATCATTTACGAGAACCTCTCCGCCGAGGACTGCAGCAAGCTGGAGAAGGAAGGCAAGATTGACTGCTGGGTCATGGCGCTCCCCAACGGCGTCTGCAAGCCGTTTGTAGATGCCATTGACGCCGCCAGCAACGGCCGATCGGCCAACGACAAGAGCGTCATTGTCGACCTGTCGGCCGATTACCGCTTCGACAGCAAGTGGACCTATGGCCTGCCGGAGCTGGTGCGCCGCTCCGAGATTTCGCAGGCCAAGCGCATCGCCAACCCGGGCTGCTACGCTACGGCCGGCCAGGTCGGCATCGCGCCCATCCTGGAGCACCTGGGCGGGCAGCCGACCCTGTTCGGTGTCTCGGGCTACTCGGGCGCGGGCACCAAGCCGTCGCCCAAGAACGACATCAACGAGCTCCGCGACAACCTGATGCCGTACAGCCTGACGGGCCACGTCCACGAGCGCGAGATGAGCAGCCAGCTGGGCACGCCCGTGTCCTTTATCCCGCACGTCGCCTCGTGGTTCCGCGGCATCCACCACACCATCAACATCCCCCTCAACAAGACCATGACGTCGCGCGACATTCGTCAGATCTACCAGGACCGGTACGCCGGCGAGAAGCTGATCAAGGTGGTCGGCGAGGCGCCGCTGGTACGCAGCATCATGAACAAGCACGGCGTCGAGGTGGGCGGCTTTGCCGTGGACAGCACGGGCAAGCGCGTGGTTGTGTGCGCGAGCATCGACAATCTCCTCAAGGGTGCCGCCACCCAGTGCCTGCGTAAGTCAACTCCTCTCTCCAATTAAAAGTTTACAATTTTGGAAGCTAATTTTTTTTGTCTGCAGAAAACATGAACCTCGCTCTGGGCTATGCCGAGTTTGAAGGTATCCCTACCATGTAAATGACGTGAACCTGCCACACACGAAAAAAAAAAGAACAAAAAGTTTTTACAAATATAGAGAAGTACAGAAGCTTAAAGCGAGTCATTATCATTGCCATGCTGTGGATTTAGGGGGTGCTGGAGAGTAGACAGTAGAGAGAGATTTGTTGTGTTTTTGGGCTACATTTATTTATTTATTTTCATTTCCTTTTTTTTTTTTTTCTATGTTTAGGGTCCTGCGAATTTCTTCGTACAAGTCAAAAAAAGGACTTGATAAAAAAAAAAAAACATTGATATATACATGGCCCGAAGCATTTGCGTGTTTTTGCACAGTGTAAATTCGGCTGCGATGTTGCTGTTGCTCATTTGGCGGGGGCAGCCACAGTGCCTTGACAGAAATCCAGTACGTTCCACACCAGCCAGATCGAGCAAGCCGTACACAATTTATGTCACCCCACTGCATGAGGACAGCTCACGGCCCATGTATTCCTGCCCAACAGGCTACTACCGGACAATAAAAAAAAAGGAATAAAAAATGACAGATCAAAATTAGCCTTTGAAACTCGAAATGCCAAGCTCCATCAGTAAATTATGTATTTGATAAACAGCAGTCCATTGGGCACATGCCACTATCGTAGCAGTCCAAGTCACGTGCCAAAAACGTGACCGTACTAGAAATGACGTCTCGGAAAAAAAGCCAATGAGCTCGGTTCAGGCCCTGGCTCGTCGTTGGGTAAGTGGGATGATTTAAAGAAGAGCACTTGGCAAACCTTCAAACTACCTTGTTGCTGACACCTAAACTACATCTCACACATCTTCTGGACACTGGGAAATTATCGACAAGAAAGGAATACCTGGAATAAAGAAACGACCTACTTTTTCTCGGACCGGGATACTGGAAAGGATCTCTGCTGTACCTCGATCCTCTTACTTGTCGGAAATCATGGCGAGCGAGGTGAGTTGTTTATTACCTGTTCTACCCTTTCTGCCTTGCCCTTGCACAACCCCCCCAGCCCGTTGCCTCAGGACCCCTGGTTCGGGGCTGTTTTATTACAGGCGCTGCCGCAACGGTTCGGCGTGTGGCTGCTGCTGGGCTTGTTGACCATGCCTGGCTGCCTGCCCCTCTGCCCAAAAACCACCCCCACCAACTGCAGTCAACTGCGCTAGTGCGGCGGCCTGGTTTTGCGGCACCGCACACAAACCAAACCTCCCACCAAATCCATGTCTTGGTGGCCAGAGGCGACGGTTTTCTGAGTCACCTTGAAAAAAACCCACCAAACTTGCTCTCTCCTTCGCCCCCTCCCCACACGCGCCGTTCATCGATCCACGAAACAACGCGAAAGAAAAACGGCTTTTCCCTCCGATTCGCATCTTCAATTCTACTTTCTCCTTTCGCTCTTCTCACACGAAGCTTTTTAACCCTTTAGGACCCCTCCTCCACCGCCGCCGCGCGCAAACCTCATAAATCAGTCGCCTTTACCGACGAGCAGATTGTCGTCGACGCCGACGGATCCGTCAAGATGGTCACCGCCGCCGACGAGCCCCCCAAGGACTCGGCCCTTTCCCACTCCGCCCGTACGCCGCCTCTCTCTGCCGCCCTTGGGGCCTTTCATACTGATGCCGCTGAAGCTACCGATGTCGCTGCCACCACCGCGGACGATGCTGGTCTCGACCTGTCCCTGCTAAAGAAGAAGAAGAAGAAGTCGTCCAAGCCCAAGGACGAGGACGGTGCCGAAGGTGACGACGGTGCTGCCGATGACGGCGGCCTCGACCTGTCCATGAAGAAGAAGAAGAAGAAGAAGGCCAAGGACGCCGCCGAGGACGACGAGTTTGCCGCCAAGCTCAAGCAGCTCGAGGTCCAGGAGGAAGAGGGCGCCGCCGGCGCCGCGGGCGACGAGGGCGCGGACGGCGCCGCGCCGGCGGGCGACATGGAGGCCGGCACGGGCGTCTGGGCGCACGACGAGACGCGGAGCATCAACTACCCGCTGCTGCTCAGCCGCTTCTTCACGCTCCTGCAGCAGAAGAACCCGGACCACGCCCTCAGCGGCACCAAGACGTACAAGATCCCCCCGCCTCAGTGCATGCGCGAAGGCAACCGAAAGACCGTCTTTGCCAACATTGCCGAGATTTGCCGCCGCATGAAGCGCTCCGAGGAGCATCTGACGTCGTACCTCTTTGCCGAGCTGGGCACCATTGGTTCTGTCGACGGCAGCCGGCGCCTCGTCATCAAGGGCCGCTGGACCCCCGCACAGCTCGAGACTGTCTTGAGAAAATACATCAGTACGTTTGCCTCTCCCCCCCCTCTTGTCCTTTTCCGGCCCATGATGGAAATGGGCCTCCTGGTTTGTTGTGTGTGTTGGGGAAATTGAAACTAACCCTCTCTGTCCAGTCGAATACGTCACCTGCAAGACGTGCAAATCCCCCGATACCGAGCTCAACAAGGGCGAGAACCGTCTGTACTTTGTCACCTGCAACAACTGCGGCTCCCGCCGCTCCGTCACCGCCATCAAGACTGGTTTCTCCGCCCAGGTCGGCAAGAGAAAGAAGATGCAGGGTTAAAGCGCGCCTGCCATCCGAACAATGTTGTATTGCTGGCGCCCTTTTTCTCATATTAATTTTTCTTTAAAACCATTATTCGTTTAAAACGTAGCTGCGGCCCGTCTTTCTTCCTTCTTTTGAACAGAAATACCCCGGAAACAGCTCTCGTGCGGGACAAGTTAAAAAAACATCTCTTGACAACGAGAGATCGCAGGGGACGGGGGAAAAGCGTTGCATAAAATGGGTCATGGATGGGATAAAAACAGAATGAGATACAGAAAAGGCATCATGGGAGACGGGAAGGAAAAGAAGAAAAGTACGTGGTTGGGAATATGTGCCCGGATTTTGACTCCAAGCCTCGCAGCCATGTATATAACGCTGCAATGAAAAAAAAGCCCAAAAAACACACCTTCATAAAAGGCATTCATCACTCAAAGTCGACAACAAGGAGCATATGGCATGACTATGAAAAAATGAAGCAAAGCATGCCCCATGTGGTGAAAATTTATAATCGCTAGTTAATGTCTCTCTCATTCTCTTCCATCGAGTGAGGGAAGAGGAAAGAAGAGATGATGACCATGGTGAACAAAAGAAAATAAAAACGACAACCCGCCCCTGTAATAAACCCATAAAAGCTTTATATCCTAGGTATCCAGAACCCTTTTTTCTCGTCTTTTTTTGCAAAGAGGTGTGTGCAAAGAAGAAGAAGAAGAAAACAAATGAAAAATGAAACGACATCTGATCAACTTGGAAGAAAAGAAAGAAGAAACAAAATCAAGACAAACATAAAGTCCTTGGCTCTTCCTGCCCTTGAGGTTTTCTTTTCGTCAAAAGGAAAAAAACGACATGATAGTATACACATGATTCGGGCACTTTAGAAACTGCCCGGAAGAACATGGCCATTCATGACCTCTTCCATCACAGCCCCGTCCTCAGCGACAGGGTCTTGCGGCACGGCCACGGCAGCGGTATCGTCCGCCTGCTGCCGCACCTCGGCCTGGGCTTGCGCCAGACATGTGCGCAGCCAGTCGGCCAGACGATGCTTGTCAATGTTTTGCTTGAGAGCCTTGTCCTCCCACCGCATGGCGTCGAGCTGCTTCGCTTGAAACTCGGGGTCGAGGTTGCGGAAGCGGCGGTCCAGGTCCTCGGTGAAGGCGCCCAGCGCCTCCTGCGGGCCCATGGGGCGGAAGGGGTCGCGCGGGTCCTGGTAGCGCACGCAGTCGGCGAGGACGGCGAATAGCTCCGTCTCGGCGAGCTGCGCCACCACCTCGCGGTCGTGCTTGAGCTGCGTGTCGTTCATCCGGGCCCAGTCGTCACGGATAAACAGCCGGCGCCAGATGAGCCGCTTCGCCTCCTTGACCTCGTCGCCGTGGCAGCTGCTCTCGGCCACCTTGAGCGCCATCCAGAACGGGTGCGCAATCTCTTCCCTCCACTCGGGCTTGAGCGAGACAAGGGTGAGGAGGTCGATGAGGATCATGGCACTGAGGGCTTCGTGCTTAAGCAGTCGCTCCATGCCATCCTCAAAGACTCGCAACATGGCTTTTTGCCGACGAGGAATGTTAGCGCTGTGCGCCTCCATGGCAAAGTTGAGAGCGGCGGCTTCGTCTACGGCGTCATAGGTGCTGGGGAAGATTTGGTTGTAGAGCTGATCCTGAATCTTAAGCGTGATGAGCTCCCTGTCCACCTTGGCCAGCTGACCTTCTTGACGCGCGTCGTCGATTGTGACCTTTAGGCCGTTGGGCTGTTCCTGCTTCTCCTCGGCTTCGGCCAGCAGAGCAAGCTTGCCAAGGCTTAGCTCAACCTTTTTGTTCCAGACCTGCTGTTCTTTGGTGAGGGCTAGGCTGACAAGCGTGTCGGCGGCATGGTCGACATCCTTTTCTTGCTCAATGTCATTGATCCATGAAATGCGCGCCAGGTCTGGTCTGCTGCGTAGAAATTGTGTCTTGAACCCAAGCGTCTCCAGGTCGAAATTTAGAACCGCCTCAACGCCATGCTTCTCGAGCAGGAACTCATAGATGGGGAAGGCGAAATCTTTGCCATATCGGCTGAATCGGTCCTCGAGCTGCGTCTTCTTGGCTTCGCGGAGTGTCTTCAGACTCTTCACTTCGGCAGTTGGCAGTCCTGGTTGGGCTAGCTGTTGCTCAATGGCCTCGATATGATCCAGGAGGATTACAGCCAGGCCGTGCAGTGATTGATGCTTCTCTGCAAGCAGCGCACCTTCTTCCCACTTTCCAGCCCTGGCAAGGAAAACGGGCTTCTCGAATCGGCCAGCAGCGTAGAGGTCAGCAGATTTCTCGGCAAATGTCTGGTGCTCCGGAGTAGTAGCGCCCCAGCGAGCATATTCAAGTATCGAGGTCAGAGCCGCGTCTGTCAGGGAGGGGAGCTCATCAAAGATCTGTGCCAGAATTGCCGGATCAGGTGTGTCGGCCCCTGGAGTCTTTTCTGTGGCCTGAGCCTGATACTTCTTGTGCCATTGGTCGGACAGGTCGAGAAGACGCTTCGCGTTGTTTGCGACATAGGAGCAGCCCGTCCACGGTTCCGGCATGCCTTCATAGCTATCGCGGAGGATGCCAAGACGTAATTTTTCCTCACCCAGGCCATATTGCTCCAGGTTTTCTTTTCTGAATTTTAACGCGCCAAAGTGCGCAGCAACATTTACTTGAATGGCTTCGTTAATCATGACAGTAATTTTGGCGTCGTCGAGCAGACGGTCCTTGTAAAGCGTCTTGATGACTTCGTAGGCCCAGGCGACGAAAAGCTCTAGCCGAAACACGTCGTTAATGAACCAATGACGGATGGCATCGACTTCGCCAGCGGCGGCCACTGGGTTCGACTTTTGATCTTCATGAATAAACTCCACAATGGATCCAATCAAGCTCTTCTTGTCATCGACTGGTCGTGTAGCCGTGAATGCCTCATGGCGCTGCCATAGCAACTTGGCGACGTGCATCTTCTCCGCATTGTAGAGCAGACTCCATCTTGTGTTGCGGTCTATATCGACTCCAATGGACTGGACGTGTCGTATTAAGCGATCCAAGGCGGCTGAGCGCTCTTGGAGGTTGTCTTCCAGAGAAGCAGGCAATGTCGGCATATATGTTGTTGTAGAGCTGAGTATTTCATGGCTGATCTCGAGAGCAGCCGCGGAGATCTCTCTGCCTGTGAATGAGGCCTCGCGTCGTCCATCAAAAACAAGCGGACTTTCCTTCTTGGAGCCGAAAAAGACGGTTTGCTCAAGTTTGCTTTTTGCAGACACCTGAGGGGCCTGCTCGCTGGCAAACTTATCAATGTCGGTGGTGATGACGCGAATGACGCCAGCACCGCGAACCATAAGCAATACGGCCGGATTCCTTGTCGTCCTTTGGCGGAAAACGCGGTTGTCTTCTTGCGTTGCCGATGACATTTCTTCGTAGCCAGATCCGATGATTTCGTGGACATCGTCTTCACGAAAGTCTATGACATCCTCGAATGAAGGGGGCAGAATGTGGTTGTCAGATTGAAGTTGTGAGTCTGGCGATTCGGGCGGGATTGCGAGAGAGGCCATAACAGTAGCTCTCTCAAAGACGATGAATGCAACCAGCGCAGGTCGGGGGAGGTAGAGTCGAGGGGAAGGAGTTGTTTCACTAGCAGCGCGCAGTAGAGGTGTGGAATATGAGGTAATGGGACGCGTGACGCCAATCACGCAAGAGTTTGGCTTGAGAATGACTTCGACGAGCGAATAGCGCGCAACGCTCTTGCGGGTCAGAGACACAAGGAGCAACAAGTGTTGAACAGAGGCGTCATCTGTGGCCATGGCATCACTGAGCCTACTCAGGTCGAGGTACTTGTGCTCGAGGCCCTTTGGGACAAAGGTAAAGTCAAGAGCCTCCAAGGAATCCGCTGAAAAGTCTCTTGTGTATGGGTCGGCTTCGTAAAGGGCAGAATATATAGAGTCACGCATCTCAGCTTCGCCAATGTGCTCATTGTGACCGCCGCGGTGGAGCTTCCAAGCTTGAAGCCTGCCTTTTGTGGTGAGGGCGACAATATTGCGTTCGCCCACGCGGGCTGATCGATCAGCGCGCACGGCAGCAATCTCGCCGCGCAATGACAGATTGGAAAAGGCATGGCGAATGCTGCCAAATATTCCACCGCCGGAGCTGGCCAGACTTGAACGCAGGAATTGCACAGATATAGCGGGTCGACCGTGGTTGTCGCGAACACTCATGTAGGCCAGGCGACCAGAGTTGAAGGTAATGATGAAGCCAGCAGACTCGGCGCTCGTGATGGAAACAACCCTTTCCCCATGGGACATGCCAGAAATGCTATGTTCGACTCCGGATCGGTCCTTTTTGATGAAGGCGAAAGTGGCAGCGCTGGAGATGGATTCCCAAAAGACGACCTTGCCGCTGCTGGCGGTGACGACGACCAAGCCAGGTTCTGTGGAGGAGGCTGATGGGGAGACGAAGCATCCGACGGGGAGGGGGTCGCTGGATCTGCCGGTTGGCAAGGTAAATGTGAATGTCTCGGGGGATTGCGATGTCGAGTTGTAGGGCCAGACCAGGGCGTTTGTGTGTGTGACGGTCAACGCGTATCCGAAGGAAGACGAGACATCGGCGTGCTGTTGGACTAGAAAGTTGTGAGCAGACGGAGATCGCTAGCAGGGAGCAACTACTTACGCGCCCAATTTGATCGAATTCTATCCGGGATGGCTGGAAGCTTGCTGACGACGTAGGCATTGGTGCTGGTCTAGACGAGTGATGAGGTTAGACGGAGATGGTGTCACGATGCAAACTCTGCTGACTTACCAACACAACACTACCATCACCTTTTGACGCGGCTCTCTCGGCATGTTTCGACTTTTTCGTGCGGACGTGCAGTTCCTTTCGCGGTATCGGGTTGATGTTTTCGATGCCAACATCGGCAATAGGCTCGATCGAGGCGCTCTTCTCGATGACCGGGACATCCACGGCATCGGATTGCGCGTCCGGATTGATAAAGGTCTGCTCCGAGAGGGGAATGCGCTGGCGTTTAGCCTTGGGCTGCGGCACGAGGCTCTCCTGGGACTTGGGACGCTGGCGGCGGCGCGAACGGGTGGCCGTCGCTGGGCCACCTTCCGTGGCGGCGGTAGAAAACATTTTGGGGGCGACCAAGAAAAAAAATCCAAGCGCGCGCGGCAACACGGGGGTCGAGACGCGCAGAACCCAGGAATTGATGAAAACAAATCAAGTTAGATGAATGCTGATGAGGCGCGATGCATTTCGGGCATGCAAGCAGCCTGGTGCAAATAAACGTCCGCGGAGGGGGGGATGGGCGGACTTGTGTTGATGCTAGTATGTGAAGGTCAAGCAAGGTATTGGCGGTGGACGAAAAACAAAAGGCACAACGTGAGCCGGTGCTGCGCTGGCGCTGCGCTGGCGCCCAATGGATCAGGTTGGTAGCTTAGCGGCTCAACGGGAGTACCAAGGTACGTACCGTCTGCCCCAGATCTAGGTGGGGAAGTCGGTACCTCGACACAGCCCGCGAGAGGTGGTTTCTGATAATCCTAGAAAAGTCTTAAACCCAGTTCGACGTTGGAAGTGCCTCGCAGGAAAATAGGAATTTTACTGTATTTTTTGGCTATCCTTCAATGTGTGAAACGAGCAAACGGGCTGGGGAGAGCAAGCTCACTCCCTTGTGTGCCCAGGCTACAGTACATCCACCCCCTGTAACTGCAGCTCATCGACTTCTCGCCATGAGACACGCCTCGCGCCTCTTTAGGTTTAGCGGCTTTCGGCAATACCCTCGACCATCTCAACCACCATCCGCCAGTAAAGCTCCAAAGCCCTGCCAATCGCTGCCTTTTTCCTCCCGCGGGACATGGGAGCTTATTCCTTTGCTCCCCAGCCACCATGAGGCGCTTCTCTACGGCCGTCACCATCACAGATCCGCTGGTCAAGTACCATAGCCTGCTGTCCGCTGGCGTCTGCTCGCCCGACCCGGCCCAGCATCGCCTGGCCCGCCATCTACACAAGGTCTACGTCCGGGTCAAGGATTACTCGCCACAGAATGAGTACAAGCAGCGTCTGTCACAGGCTGCGCGCCTCACCGAGCCGCAAGCGCTGGAAGAGGGCTCGGATAACATCCTCGCCGTGCCGAGTCACGCGATATGGCGCAACCCGCTCTTCAAACACCTGATCCCTAATGCCGAGACGCGGGACAGCGTGGCTCTGACCCGTGTGTTACAAAACCACGAGCTGGCGATTGAGATTGACTCTCCGAAGGGGTTGTTCCTCTCGGGTGAAGTGGGCACCGGCAAGTCTATGCTGCTGGATCTGCTAGCAGACGGACTCCCGCACGAGCGCAAGAAGCGTTGGCATTTCAACACATTTATGCTCTACACATTTGCGCAGCTGGAAAAATATCGCTCAGATAATCAGCGTAGTATATCTAGACGCCGCAATGAAGAGCATTCGTTGCTGTGGATGGCCAAGAAGCTGGTCGACGAGTCGCCTATTCTCTTCTTGGACGAATTTCAGCTTCCTGACCGTGCGGCGAGCAAAATTCTCAGCCATTTATTTATTGCCTTTTTTCAGCTGGGTGGCGTTTTGATTGCTTCGTCAAATAGAGTCCCGGAAGACTTGGAAAAAGCTACCGGCGTCGACTACACAAATGCGCCACGCCTCGGCATCATGCGCAAAATCTTTGGCGGCGGTCGCGCTGGCAGCGAGCTGTACGGCCAAGGCAGCGATTTTTCAAAGCTTCTTCAAGTACTCAAGGCTCGATGTGATTTCTGGCAAATGGAAGGCGTGCAAGACTGGCGGCGGCGAGAGGATACTGCGCTCCCGCTCGACGACGCAGCAGGGTCCGGCGAGGCCATTGCCACACCCGCATTCACGGACGACCATGCGCCTAAATCCACTGATAGGCCATCAAGCTACTTTATCAGTGGTCAAGACGACCAAAAATGGGCGGACTATGTAAAGGAAAAGGCATTTGGGAGCACAGCCGACCAACACTGGACGTCAGAAACCATCATTGTGTATGGCCGCAAGGTCGTCATTCCGCAGCATCACGACGGCACCGTCTTCTGGGATTTTGAGCAGTTGGTCGGCACATTTGGACCTGCAGACTACATCACAATGGCTTCTTCGTTTCACACATTCATCATTGACAATGTACCTGCCTTGTCAATTCTGCAAAAGAACGAGGCGCGTCGCTTCATCACACTTCTTGATGCGCTCTACGAAGCCCGCTGCAAGCTCGTTGTCCGCGCCGAGCGGCCCCCCGACCACCTCTTCTTCCCCGAAGCGAAGAAATCCACCTCGGCCACCGCCACCACCGCTGGCAGCGCCTCAGAAGGTGACGAACCCGTCGAAGAAGGCGACGCCACCTACTCGGAAACCATTGCCGAGGTGTACCAGGACCAGATGTCGCCGTTTCGCCCCAACGTCTCCTACTACGACACCAAGAGTGCCACGTCCCAGTACGACCCCGACCAGGATTCTGACTTTGTCCTGGAACAGCAAACGCCGAAGAAGCTCGACTTTGCCAACACGGGCGCCTTTACGGGCGAGGATGAGCGCTTCGCCTACAAGCGGGCCACCTCGCGCCTGTGGGAGCTCTGCAGCGCACGCTGGCACACCCGGACGGGCTCGTGGTGGCAGCCGCTGCCGGTGGAGGCGCGGCACTGGGAGGGCGGCGCGGCGTCGCAGCCGTTAGCTGGACGGGTGTTGGGTGAAGCCGAGGATACAGGAGAGAGCATGGGCGCGAGCGTGGATATTGACGAGGTGGCGGGCCTGTCACGATATAGGATCGAGCATTTGAAGCAAGGCGGCGACCCGGAGCACAAATAGATGGTCATCTTCTTTTTAGGGATAGATTCAGGAAATTAGACTTGGATATAAAAAAAGTTTGTATAGTTTAGTAATAGACAGGCTGGGTTACGCCATCCTAAGCAAAGTCAAAATGCAAGATAACTCCTCTAGTAATATTCCCAACGCCAAAAGCCATGATTGTCAAACCAAGACAAAAAAACGCAAACCACATCAGAATCCCACGATCCCCGGCCCAAGCCGAGCCGCCCACTCTGCATGCCATCTTACAAGCTCGTCACGCCCGGCGTCCACGCCTCACCAATGCGCTTCATGTCCTCCGCAAACTTTTTGCTCGTAATCTTGGTCCCGCCACGCCCTCCCAGCGGCGCGTGCCGGTCCGGCTCGTAAAACGGATTCTGCAGGAGCTTCACGTACGCCGTCTGCATGGCGCGAAACACGGGCTTGAGCTCCGCGTCCCGCAGGCCCGCGCCGCCGCCCGCGCCAGCCGCTGGCACCGCCGCGCCGGAGCGCAGCACGGTGCCGTCGACGCGCCGGCCGCGCATGTCGACGACGCAGACCATGCGCACGCCCGTGTTGGTCTCGAAGCCGTAGGCGGCGAGGCGGTCGTCGACGGCGTGCAGCAGGCCGACGTCCCCCGTGGCGGCGGTGGCGAGGCCGGAGGCGGCGCTGCGGCGCGCGCGCGCGCGCAGCTCAAAGACGTCGACGGTCGAGGAGAGGAGCAGGGAAAACTCGAGCGGCGTCCGGACGGGCGCGAGGGTGTGCGTGGCCGTGTCGTGGGACGGAAACGTCGACATGTGCAGCGGGTTGTTCTAGGGGTTGCCAAGTCAGCGGGGCCACTGTGTTCTGGGAGATGGGAGAGCGAGGGGTGAGTATGGGGCGGGCGTACGTTGCGGCCTATCACGCCGAGGCAGGCGATTGAGGGTATCGCTGTCGTCATGGCCGGTAGGTTTCTTGGTCTTGGGGGGGTATAGAGAGGTTGCAAGAGGCGGGATGTCGTCGAAGCTTGGGCTGAAGCGGACCGTGGTGGGGGACGGAGCTCGGGAGCTTGCTTGGGGGGGTCGCAGTGCTAAACGGCGGCAGTGTGGGGCATACCATGGCCAGCATAGGTACTTCAGCGCATCTACACACCCAATGGGGGCTTCCCCAAATAGAACCAAATCAGATTGGTGTATTATGTAAAGATTTGTTTAAAATCTAGATTTGGCGCCGCTGCATCCTGCGCAGCTCCGTAAATAATGATGCCTCCTCGGGAGAGCCTCTCCCAATAAATAATCCTATGCTAGTACCAATGTTCGTGTCCCCACGCCAGATCCCATAAAAACATGCTGCTGCTGTCAAAGGAAAAAAAAAATATGCACGCTAAATACAAAGATTGTTTGTTGTTGGAGTTTAGTAATATGCGGTTCGTTTAGCCGTCATCTTCCCACTCCTCGTCGTCGATAATGTACGCCGTCTCCTCGAGGCCGCGAATCACCTCCTCGACCTCGAGCGGGTCGGTAATGGCCCAGACGCCGCCGCCCTTGACCAGGTCCTTGCCGCGCATGCCGACCTCCTTGCCGACCAGGTTGCGGCCGACCTTGCCGGGCCCGATGCCGACCCAGCGGCGAATCTTTTCCTCTTTGTCCAGGTAGCGAATGCTGTCCCACCAGCGGACCGTCTCGAGGCAGCCGCGGGCCAGCAGCTCCTTGAGCTCCTCCTTGCTGCGAAACGGGCGCGCGGTCACGTTGCTGACCGACTCGACAGTGCCGGGCCAGGTGATGATGTCGTCGTTTTCGCGGCCGGGCACGCGGCTCTTGCCGTTCAGCATGCGCCGCATTACGCTAACGGCGGGCTTCATGATGGGGCTGTGAAAGGGGCTGTCGCTGGCGAGGCGGACGGCGCGCGGGTCGTGGCCGTGGAACTGGCGCACGTGGGCGATGAGGGTGCGGATGCGCTCGATGCTGCCGCTCAGCACGATCTGGTTCTTGCTGTTGATGTTGGCAATCAGCACCTGCTCAATCGGCGGCACGTCCAGCTCGCTGCGGCTGCTGCTGAGGCCGCTCGTCTCGGCCGCCGCCGTGGCGCCGCCGTACGCGCTTGAGTGTCCGACGAAGCCGTGCACGGCGTCGATGAGCCCCGGGAGGTGGCCGGGTTCCGTAATCATGGCCACCATGCCGTACTCGCCGCCGTACTCGGCCACGGCCTGCTGCGTGGCCCGCGACATGGCGGCCGCGCGCTCGCGCACCAGGTACAGGCTGTCGGGGAAGCTGAGGTAGCCGCCGGCGACGAGGGCCGCAAACTCGCCGAGCGAGTGGCCCAGCGCCACGTCAAAGTGCTCGGCGACGCGAAAGTTGAATTCTTTTTCGAGGATGCGCAGGATGATGATCGAGGTGGCCATGATGGCGGGCTGCGAGTTGGTCGTTTGCGTGAGGACCTTGGAGGGTCCGTTTTGTATAATGTCGGAGAGCTTGTAGCCCATGTAGTGGTCCATTTCCTCCATGATCTGGGACGTCGTCGCGGGAAAGGCCTCGAGCCATGGCGTGAGCATGCCGACTTTCTGGACGCCCTGGCCTGTTGCGTGCATATGTTGTTAGCCTGGGTGCCGGTGGTGACGTGACTCAATCTCATGTCGCGCCGAGGTCGGTGGCCGGCATAGAGGGCCGCACAGCAGGGCTGCGTGAGAAAAACTGCGTACCTGGAAAGAAGATGGCCGTTCTCGCCCTGGACATGGGCCCGGAGCTCCATTGCCGCCGCGTGACTCTGGTGGGCGTCTGCGACAGCTCACGGCGGAGCGCCGAGGCAGCGAAGCGGTGGTGCATCACGAAAAGAGAGAGCTTTGTGGGGGAGAACGGGGAATGAGTGGTGCTCTTATGAGGATGACGCTCTCATTTCCACGTCTGACCGTACAGGGTGCTTGGTGAGCATGTGAGAAAAGTGCGATAAGGAGCAGAGCGGTTAAAGATGGACTCTAGGAGTAAAAGGTGAGAGATTGGATTTGTGTTACGTTGGGCAACCAGCAGCCGCCCTGTCTCGTCGGCTTTGACGAGGGCCAAAAAAAAACAGCGGGGGCACGTTGTGGGTGAAGTGACGCCTGCCTGCATAAATAAGCCACCAGTTGCCGAGACCCCACGGGCGAGCGGGCTGTTGTATTACAGGGGTTGTTACAGGCTGCGGAGTTGCTGCTACAGTGGGGGACTGTATCGATACCAGTACAGCTATAATCTGTATAAGCTACAAGGTAATTGGATTTCTGATGAATGCTCGAACTCGGTTAGGATATAGAGACAGTCTTTGCCAGCTGGAGTAGCAGCCCGTTAGAGAGGGAGGAAACAGTTGCAAGACCCCAAGCCTATGGCCGCTGCAAGTCACAGGCCACCCCTGCCTTACACACCAGCTCGCCCAGTAATGCTACAGCGCCCAAGCGCCCTAGCGTCCACCATCATCCATTGTCCAGGGCCAATCGCCGCCGCTACAGCCCGTCGAGGGATTCCTTATGGGGTCCGTTGCAACATTCTTATTCTCCCATCATAAGCATACTAGTAATAAGTGAGGTGCCAAGCAGCACGGCTTACACACTAGCCTCGATCTTTATCTGATTTCCTTTATTTCTCCTGTTTTTGTACCAGATGTCTATGCCTTTTCTTTCATTCCATGTCTCATGTCTGTCGATCATCATATGTGCGCGTGACATCTTTCCCCCACTGTCTTGTGTCCTTCCATGTATCGAGGATGCAGGCAGGTAATTACAATCATTTCCCGTCCTAGCATCGCAGTTCCACGCCGCCTTTGCTCACTGTCAGGTACTTGACACCCTTGTAGGGCTTGACACCCTCGCCCAGGCCCCGGCTCTTTCGCGTGTCCAGCACGATGCTGTCCACTTTTAGCCCGCTTGCCAGCCAGCCCTTGACGGAGAAGTTGACCGATGCAGAGCTGGGCATCAGAATCTTGTTTTGTGCCACTTTTTGTGCATCCTGCTCGTCGCTGCCCTCGTGCGCCTTGCCAGCCTTGCTCCCTTGCGCCACCTTGGCCACGGGCACGCTCTGGTACGGCTCGTCGTATGAATAGTCTTGTCCGAAACCAAACCCGCTCGGGTCGAATGCGTCCTCTTGCTGCTCGTTGCTCAGAGCACCCACAACGGTGCTGCGCAGCCCAAAGTGCGACGTGGGCCCGCTCAGCTCCTTGGCTGGGATATGCCACTCTAGTACTCCTTGCCCTGGGTTGAAGAGAGCATCGCCCCTGCTTGGCCGTATATCGGACAGGTTTCTGACATCAGTGGGTAGAGGAATGGTGACCACTAAATCGTCGAGCAACGGTGAGGCTGGTGTTCCCGGGTGCGGGGATCCTAGGCGACCTGGGACGCCCCCTCGCCCGCCGAGCTGACTGGAGGATGATGATCCAGGAGTGCCAAATATCTTGTTTACCTGTAACCGTACTTCAAACTCTGAACCAGTCGGCCCCAGACCAGTCTTCATTTCCAGATTCACCGGCAACTTGAGAGAGCTGCTGCTGAGATTGCCAGACTTGCCGCTGGTAAAAGGGAGCAAATCGACTTCGTAGCCCGCCAGAATAAAGCGACCGTCTGGCGGAATAAAACTCAGCTCGCCGGGCCTTTCTTTCCATCTGTTTAATCTGACGCAAGGATGAAAGACGGGTAGCTCCATAAAGCTCCCCAAGTTGTGCTTGCCAGAAGGGCTAGTGAGATTGACCGTGATATCCGGTACTCCAGACACTTTGGCTGTGAATGCAATAGTTCCGTTTGCGAACGCGGCTAGTGGTCTTCCAGACGGCGCAAGCGTAACTGATAATGTCTCGACGACGTCGGCGTACATTTCGTTTGAAGTATGTCGTACGTTTGCTCGCCGCCATGGTAGCGCTGTCCCTGTCGTTGGTGTTATCGAGGGTGTGTTGGAGTTGGAGTTGGACTGTAGTTTTCTAAGTCATGTTAGCGCTCTGCCTGAAAAAAATCGACGCATTGCAAGCACGGGTATCATACCCAGGCAGGTTGATGCTTCCTAATAGCTTGTCCACCCAGCCTTCTACTTCCACTACCTCCCTCAGCGCATTTGGCTCTGTTGTGCTTATATTTCCCGCATCGCACATCTCTGTCAGAAGCTGTGCGATAATATCATAGTTGTTCTCAATCTTGACCGCCAGCAGCGGCGCGCCCACAAAGTCCTCAAACGCATCGATAATGCGGTGCAGGAACTCGAGCACCAGCAGCGGCTCAATCTCGCTCGACGACGTCGCCAGGAATAGCAGGTTTCCGTGCGTCAAGCTGAAGACAAGCGTCGGCGGGTTCGTATTGGCGAGGTATATCAGGTTCGGTCGCGGGGCGGGATGCTCGAGGTAGAGGGGCAAGAGGTGGGCAGCAGACAGTGGCCGGCCAGCGTAGCCGTGGGACAGGATGGGACTCCTAGGCGGTTGTTAGCATCGACGCGCCCAAAATCAAGCCAGGGAGCTCATACCTGTTGTCATCAAAGATGTGAACGGCTTCAATGGCGCCGCTCATGGTGACTGTCCACTTGCGCCTCTCTGGGCGGTACTATGCAAGCTGGTTGACGCCGACTTGAGGCTCTCTGCCCCACACGCGACACCAAATGACGGAAGGTTTGTGGAAGCTCTATGCTGACTAACGATTTCAGGAACCGCAAGCATCTGCGACGGGACTTGTTTTTGGAACTACAAATTACAACCAGAGCAGAGAGTTCACGATCAATTAGATTGCGCCGAGCTTTTTCTTTTCTACCCGGAATGGCTGGCGACAACACACCCTCGATCCACCAGCTGGAGAAGCCCGAGAATGTCCATGAGATGCTGCGCAAGGACCGTCAAGAAGACTGCCTGTCCTGCAAAGTCGTCGGTAGGTCGCGCCCCGGATTGAAAACTGGATTTCTTTGCTCCAATAGCTGACAGGGCGATTGAACAGGAAGCGGTGCATTCTTTGGTCTTGCAGGCTACAGCTACTTTTCCGGCACGTCGCAGCTCGAGCGACAGCGCAAGGTCATCCTCCAGAGCAAGTCCATGTTTGGGATGCGCAGCCGCAAGGCCGGCATCGTCGGTATATCGCTTGGCTTGGCCTACATGGGATTCTGGAGAGCCTTTTATTAGCCGGCGCCACGTGTACGATAACCACGACGAATACTGATGCGACCGAAAGCGAGCACGAGCGACAGGCGTAGCCGACCGCCCGACGAAGCTTGTAGTGTGCCGCACATTTTATGTATTTATACTGTACTATACGCCGATCTGGCACATACCACTTAATCATGATACCCAATTCTTAAGCACATTGACAGCAAATCCATCTTGTGGAGCGCAGTTGTAGTGAAACCTGACTGCAGCCGGGCTAAACGTGTCGCCAAATTATCTAAAGATATCAAGTAAATGTAAATAGCGATAATTTTCACGTTCGGATACAATTCGGGAATTAGTTTATGCAACATAAAAACTTGTATGTTCGCAATGTAGATCCGAGCAGGCTTCCAGCAAGCTTGGTGGAGCTGTCACTGTGAACTCTCACCAGCAGAAATCTCTGCCCCACATTCAACTTCTCTCATCAACTTCATCTCAATCGTCTTTCACCCAAAGAAGCACTCAAGCTCAAGATACACAGCCTGAGAATTAACTTGTATTGTATATACAGCTCAACTTCTACTTCTGAGACCAAAAAGTCTGCGGACATAACACCGTTGGACATCATCGCCGACGCTCATCGAGAGCAAACGCATCAACCGAAAAATGCCCATCACAATTCTGCGTCCGCAGCCCGCGGCGCAACAACGGTCTACCGCGGCCGCAGACTCGGACTATGATTCTTCAGACTCGGAAGGAGGCGTCGACGTGCAGGGCGACGTGCCCATGCGCGCAGCCAAGCGTCTACGCACGATAACAGACGACGACGCTGAGGCCGATGAGATTCTCACACCCGGCAGCATCATCACATCAAACCCGCAATGGATGCGGTAAGCTCGTCATCTCTTAACAATATTTTACAAACATTAGCTGATCAAGGTGCAAAACAGAGGTCACGGCACCTACGTCCCCAACGGGTCCACCGCCATCACCTCGTCCCTCGCCGGCACGCTCACCAAGACCAACAAGCTCCTCTCGGTGCGGCCGCTGCGCGCGCGCTACACGCCCGAGATTGGCGACCTGGTCGTCGGCCGCATCGTCGAGGTGCAGGCGAAGCGGTGGCGCGTCGACGTCGCCGCCTCGCAGCTCGCCATTCTCCAAATCTCGGCCATTAACCTGCCCGGCGGCATCCTGCGCAAGCGCACCGAGACGGACGAGCTGCAGATCCGCAGCTTCTTCGCCGAGGGCGACCTCGTCGTCGCCGAGGTGCAGCAGCTGCACCAGGACGGCGCCGCCAGCCTGCACACGCGCTCCCTCAAGTACGGCAAGCTGCGCAACGGCGTCTTTGTCAGCGTCAGCGGCACCGGCGGCGGCGCGGGCGTCGTCCGCGCCAAGCGCCAGGTCTGGACCATGGAGCCCGCCGGCGACGCGGGCGCGGCACACAAAATTGACGTCCTGCTCGGTGTCAACGGCTACATCTGGATCAGCCGCCACGTGGCGAGCGACGTGGCCGCCGAGGCCGCGGGCGTGAACCGCATGGAGGAGACGGTCAGCAGCAAGGTGTACTCGAGCCAGAACGACGACATTGACGTGGCAACGATGCGCGAGATTGCGCGGATTCGCAGCGTCATTCTTGCCATGGTGGAGAATGGCGTGCGCGTGGACGAGGACACGGTGACGAGGGGCTACCACGAGGCCGTGGAGCTGGGCCGAGAGACGGCGGACGACGAGCTGTATCTGGGTGGCGAGCGAGGGCGGCGGCTCGCGGCCGTCATGGCAGGTGTATAGACAATGGGGGTGGGGATACGGTACATTTATACAAGGTTACTATGCGAGCAACTAAACCAACATCTAACGTTACATCACAAAGTTGAAAACATGAATGAGTTTGTCATGAGTTGGTGGTCATTCTGAAACTAAACTAAATACACCCGATATCCATACAAGGAACCCTAACTAGATTTGTAATAGCACATGGTGAACATAGCGGCACCAGCATTTTAACTGGTACTCATTGGTATCGTAATCGACAAATACAGCCTCTTAGCGGGCAACACATACAGGTCATGCATGGGTTGCAGCCATGCCCCCAGCATCCCTCCCTTGAATCTTTTTCAGGGTTTGATTTGCGCTCCGTCAAAGGAGAGATAAAAAGGCGCTCGAAACTTTGCAGTTTTTTTCTCCGTCTTCATTTTTTACTCTACTCATTTCGGTACGGGCCTAGAGTTTGGCCTGTCTCAGCTGATAAACGTACGCGACGACGGGCATCAGGATAGCCCACCTTAGAATGCTGCTCTTCTTGCCGCGGCCGCCGAGGGTGAAGACGAGACCGAGCCAGTAAAACAGGCCGCGCTTGGGGTTGCCGTTGCGGTCAAAGTTTGGTTTGAGCGACGTGAGCGCCTGGGTGCGCGTCAGCTCCTTCATGTCGTAGGGCATGTAGCGCAGCTTGAGCAGGAGGTCGGCCCAGCCGGGGACCTTGCAGATGATGCGCTCGTGGCTAAAGGCCTTGAAGGAAAAGGCGCCGTGGTAGTTGCCCTGGCCGGAGGAGCCGACGCCGCCGATGGGCGTCTGGTTCATGGCGGCGTGCCAGAAGCCGTCGTTGATGGTGGCGCCGCCCGAGGTGACGTTGAGTAGAACTAGTGTGGGTGTATGTGTCAGCGGTGGAGGTTGAATAATCTAGATCAGGGGACTGGCTTACCCTTTTCGTTTTCGGCATCGGAGCCAAACGTGGTCAAAGACAGGGGTGTGGGGTCAACCTTGTTGGCAATGTCAATGGCCTCATCGAGGGTGTCAAAGGGCAGGATGGACCAGATGGGGCCGAAGCTCTCCTCGACCATCATGCTGTCGTCGATGCTGTCAACGAGGACGGCGGTGGGCTCGATAATGAGCTTGTCCTCCCACATGTTGCCGCCCATGACAATCTTGCCCTTTGTGTTGTCGAGCATGCGCTTGAGGCGGTTGAAGTGGTTGATGTTGACGATGCGCGACCAGTCGGGGCTCTTGTCGGCGCCGTGGGGCATAAACTGGGCGTGGAGCTTGTTGATCTCGGCGACGAACTGGTTGAGCACCGGGCGCTCAATCAGGACGTAGTTGTGCGAGAGGCAGACCTGGCCGGCGTTGAACGTCTTTTGCCACATGAGGCGCTTGGCGGCGAGCTTGATGTCGGCGTTTTTGGTGACGAAGCTCGGGTTCTGGCCGCCCAGCTCGAGAATGTAGGGGGTCAGCGTCTCGGCGGCCTTTTTGGCGATGATGGTGCCGACGCCCTTGCCGCCGGTAAAGACAATCTTGTCAAACTTGTGCTCCATGATGTGCTTGGTCTCGTCGACGTTGCCGTTGACGCAGCGGTAGCAGTCCGGGTCGAGGTACTCGTCAAAAATCTTCTTGAGGACCATGGCGGAGTGCGGGGAGAGCTCCGAGGGCTTGAGGAGGACGGTGTTGCCGGCGGCGATGGCGCCGATGACGGGGGCCAGGTTGAGCTGGAAGGGGTAGTTGAAGGCGCCGATGATGAGGATGGTGCCGTAGGGCTCGCTGCGCATCTTGGGGCCGAGGGCCCAGTACTGGAAGGGGATGTCGTCGACCGACTTGTCCTTGGCCCACTTGTGCACGCTGTTGGCGACGTAGACGGCCTCGTTCTTGACCCAGTCAATCTCGGACAGCTGGGCCTCAAACTTGCACTTGCTGAGGTCCTTCATGAGTGCCTCCTCGATGAGGGCCGCGTTGTCGGCGACGCCCCAGTAGAGCTTGCGGATCTGCTGCACGCGAAAGTCGACATCCTTGGTCTTGTTGGTGCGAAAGGTCGTGCGGACGGTGTCGATGCTGGCGGTGATGTCGTCGAGGCTCGTCGGCGCGTACGCGGGGATGGCACCGTTGGAAGCCATGGCGGCGATGCTGATGCTGGGTAACGAGGGAGGCGGACGGTCGGGTTCGGGGGATCTGGGCGTGAGCGCTGGTGGGCGGTTTAGTGCGGGCGCAGTAGCGAGATTAAGGCAAACTGCTGTGAAGCTCAGAGATGTACACCGCGATGATTGACGAGGAAAGGAGACGAAGATGATGAAGATGAAGAAGCACTTTCTGCCGAACTAAATCCCAGCTGCGGGGAGAGCTACAGCTATGTACGGACTTTCTTCAGCGGACGGGGAGCCGGACGTGGATAAGATTGTGCCGAGGCCGACGGAGCTACTTTATTGGAGCCTCCCTCCGCATTGAGGCGGGACACTAGCTAGTTCATCCCATGCCCCAGCTCCGGGCGACCGGTCGGCCTGCGTTGATGTCGAGCACAGCTATTGCGATGACATTTTATCAATGCCAAGAATTGGCACAGGGTTCTGCCAAGTTCACAAGGCTGAGCGCCTGCCAAATCCCAACGTCGGTGCGACTCGACCTCGCGATTCCAACCATCTTGGTGTGGGACAGAACTCGCCACCAGTTTCAGCGCCACCAGGCGTACCACCCCATCACATGCCAAGTTTGTCAGTGCCTAGGTAGGTCCCTACATAGGTATGTACGATAGCGATGCAATAAAACTTCGTATGGGTACGCCACAGCGCCTGCTGCCCCTAGAAACGATGGTCCTCGTCCCGCTATCAAAGTCCGCAATTTGCCACGTCCGGCCCTCATGGGCATCATTTCATCAAAGTCGTGTTTCACAAAATTTCCTGCAGCTAATGTCTGATGAGATATCCTGAGCACTTGGGCAGCGTAGCACACAGTGGCTTGCCGAGATCAGCTCGCCCCGACTGAGTCTCGGCCAGATGCAGGTACCAGTCACAAAATACTGCCAACATGGAACACCGTGCATAACTCGAGCTCACAACCTTCATAAATCGACCTGGATCGAACGGCGTATAATAGATCTGACTCTATTAGGTATAGCTGCCGCCTTGCCTAAGCGACCGTCCGATCCTAACAAGGTTTCGGCCAAACAGAATAGAGCGATCAGGATTGCCGTATAGTTGCTGGAACTCGGGACCTTGCGCTTCTTTCCTCTAACAGCCGTGTAACAAGCACACAAGTAGCCAGTCCGTCGTCTTCACAGACAGAGCCACCCGACCTTGTCATAACTCGCCGCGCTGGTACCAACAGCCCGCAAAATAGCCCATAGAACGTGTTGTGATATAAGAGGAGATAGCGCCCTTAACAGTGTAGGCGCCCTATTTTTCAAGTATAAAAGCTCAACAGAGCCGTTCTCCAGCATCCAACGGTGCTTGCCAAGTACGACGGCACGCCCATTTTAGTAGAACAAGGCGCCGGCTATCAACGAAACGCCTCAACCTTAAAGAGACACGCTGAACCCATGCAAAGTACCCTCTGCAGAAAATAAACCATATCTGACGGCACATGGATACCTTTCATCACAGCAGATCATCCAAATTTGATGGCAAAACTCGACCTGCCAATACCAGCAACGGCGCCGCCACTCGACACAAGGCTAACCGCTGCCACGGAGCCACGCCCGGGGCCGCCACTGCTGACGGCCTTTTTTTTTTTACTCATCAAACAAAAGGTATCAGCCGATGATATACCTGATTTTTGGACTTTTTACACAAGGAAAAAAAAGTCCAGGGTATCCCCTGCTTCACCTTCCCTGACAGGTACCACTATAGCGCCCCACGTTCCACCGCGGGTGCTATATCCAGGTGCTCTGCGAGTACATACGAATTTTCAGAAGAAAGTAGAAAGATTCGCTATAGAATATAATCTAACAAGAACTTATTTTCTGTAATGTAGGCAACTTGTCAGTTGAAGGTTTCTTCCCCGCCGCCACCGAAAACACAGTTCGTTTACACAAATGGCTGATAGATCCCCAAAGATGCAGCCCCAGCGTCGGGGTGGCGCTCTCGCCAGACACAAACGAATTACACATATAAATTTGGATAGAAGAAGCAAGCCAGTGGAATTGGACTTGTATTCCCAGTGTCGTTTTCCTAGCATCCGTCTTCTGATCCGCCCTCCCGCGTCGTCACGTGGGGTGGCCGCCTTGACATTTCGACTTACCAACTAGTTATTTGAGTATTTGCCCTACGGACTCTTAAGATTCTGCCTTTTCTGACAGTTGTACTATGTATAACGACCTGGTATTAGACAGCTTCTTACTTTGGTACTTTATATTGTGATTTAATTTGTCTTCAAGTTCATACACTCAATAGTAATAAGCCCTCGCATCTACGTAACAGGACGAGGAAACCCAGCGGGAAAAACTCGACCCAGAGCTAATACATTCAAAGTAATTTTCTTCACGGCTTTCTATGCCGGCCCGTTACATCTAAATGAGCTCAATACGTCATTGAAGCTATTGGGGACGTTTGTCCGCGCTGTGGACGATTCACTAAAGGAGCGGCCGCCGCAGGTATAGTCCCTAAACTGGTCAATGCCTCCCTTTTCGCGTGGTATAGCGAAACTTACTGAAAGTACGTGCAGTTTCCACAGGCCTTGTCTTGCTGGAATGAGGATACTTGGTCATTCCAACCGGTCGGCATGTTTCCTTTGCAAGTTAGCATACTGTATGCCTCGCTGGCCTGGCGAGTGGCGGTTGTTCCGCGCCAATTCTCGACCAGAGAAAACAAAACATACTACACTGACGAACGGGACACTCCAAGATGATGGATGGTCCGCCTCCGTTATAGTCTCTCCAGAAGCGGACGCTGGGGCGAGCCGACGCCGTGGCGATCAGGACAGTGATGGCCGCAGTATACAGGGAGAAATGCATTGCAGTTGGCTTCGGGGGACTTGGAGTTTTGGGTTCGTCGACTGAGTTACTGATAAGGTTTTATTGGAAGTTTATCAAAAGTAAGAAGTTACTCGAGGAACCTTGCCTGCTTCGTTCTATTTATCTGCGCGGGAGACAGAGGCGCGAAGCCCAATCAAGTCGGTACTCTGACACCTTGGAGAACTTGACCCGAATAATCATCTCTTGACATAGTACGTGCATACAGGAAGGGTCGTGATCGACGACTCGGACTATCGGTATATTTGTTTTGCTTCCACTTAAGGTTCCCGAGACATACATTAGGCGCTTGGCAACGGCTCCGAATGCAACACTCGGAAACCCCCCCAGCTCCTCCAACACCAAACCACTCATGCATGACGAAATGATACAAAAAGACCAATCGCCATTTATGTACTGGTCTAGAGCGCACTGGACGGTTGCTGTATGCTGCTCCGCTAATTTGCATTTCAGCTACCCGTGCCTCCCCCGTATTCGCTCGCTGGTTGATGACTGCAGGCCAGATGGGAACGATGAATTTTTCAAGTCCCTGCGGCACGCATGTCTAACTTCAGCCAGCCACGGTAGGATGTAATAGGTATTCTGCCGTGCTGTGGCTGCAGCGACCTGCGGGAGGCATTTTACCTTGTCTGCGAAAAGGTAAAAAATGCTGTCCGGAACAGTTATAGTATCGGCATGCTACAGTAAAGTAGGAACAATGTTCTTATACCTTCAGCCATCTATGAAAGACAAGCTCTCCTACTTGGTTTACTGCGGCTACCGCTCGGATACCGACTATCTAATGTTAGATTGTATGCGGGTGTTGCGAGGTACAGTACTCTATTTCGCATGCTCATCGACATAAGACAGTTATTTCTATAGTTTGAGCTAGCCCAGACGTACCGTGGAAAGATATATGTGTTGGCACTGCAGCCAGCCGTGGTCTCCGCATGTTTGATGCACCCTGCACGTTCCTCCGAGACAGCACTATACTTCGACTCCTGCAGGTATTGAATGACGCGACCCAATTTAGCCAGCTAGAAGATAGTCCAGGTCATTTTCTAATGCAAGAGAGAATAGACACTGGATTTCTCATCTTGCCCGCAAAACTAGCCTGGAGGCTTGTGCTGTATCAACGCCTGTAGCCGCTCGATTCCGGCAGTACTGAGAGACATTCAAAAGCTCGCATGGTACATCGTAGTCACCGCGTAAATAAAAACGTTATTGCGTTTGTTCCAAGATTCAAGGGACGTGCGTTCTGCTGTGACAGAGCACTCATGCAGGCTTGATGAGGTTGTGCGGCTGCCCAACGGTCAGGAGTTACTGCAACCAAGTAAGCTCATGCGGTTGTTAAGGCGTGTTTCGGGTCGTCGCCTGTTTAGTCATGTAGGTGGCAGATCGTTGTCTCTAGAACACGTCGCGTGCAGCACAACTTTATTGCGACGCCGTTATAGAACCCGCTGCCACAAAGACATCTACGTAGTAAGGCTTAGATAGACCTATAAATATGTAGATACTATTTATGGGCTTGCGAGCACTCGCTCGCTGTCGCACTCAGCCCTCTCTGTATTGGATCATGCTCGGATCGGGCTGGTCTCGGCAGCTGGATCATTAAGGCAATCAAAATTGACTCTTGTGAGCAATATGGCTACTCTTGATATATGCGATCGCGACCGGACGATCTCCTGCGGGACGGGCTCAGCTAGCCACGGCAGAACGTCATCCGCAGGCCGGACCTCCCTGGCCCGCGGGTATGCGTGCTATCCATGTGGCAAGTCCGGAAGGTTTTAGCCGTCCCTCGATGTTTTCTCCGAGCCACCGGTATATGTCGCGCTCGACGAGAATGACCTTTGCGTCGGGATACGGCGGGAAGGAGCGTCATGGTGGGTTGGTACCTTGTCCAAGCAACCCACCTCAGCCGTCCTCGTGCGGGGAGCACTCAACACCAACGAAAACAATCGGCGAGAAAGCCCAGCGCGGGGTGGCCGTGCATGATGCATATGTCACAGAGTGGCATCGCATAGTAAGACCAAGTCGCACCGCGTCATTGTCCGAGACTCGGAGTCTCATCCTTGCAGGTGTCTTTCCTCCTCTCGACCCCGCATCTCCTGTGCTTTCAAGACGCATGGCCAAGGCCAGCGATCTTGAATCGATGGCATAACGTCCGCAACTATGCTGACCTTATGGTGATGAGACACAACTCGTGGAACCAGGTTCCATCATATCTACTACAATCTCTCCAAATGTGGGGAAGACAAAGATCAGATAAATCGCCAGGGACAAGTTTCCGGACGACGGGCAATACTGGTATGGCCTGGATCAGCTCATGCAGCTAGTTTCAAGGAGCTGAATAGGATTATCAGCCACTAGGCAGTCCTTAACCACCGATCCTACGAGTGCATAGCTCCGCTTTCCCGGCACAAATGGTCATGCCTGCCGCGCCACCAAAACCACTGCGACCTTGCCATCTCACACACCCGCCTCTATCGTTTGGTCGGGTCGAGCCGAGCACGCCCTCAACCATCTGTGACCAGCCGTCTACGAAGAAACGGGACCTATCACAGGCCGCTTCCAGCACCGCTCTATCTTTTGCGAGTGAGGGACAGGCTATCCTCGCGTCAACCCGATGAGGCGGCTGGAACCTTTCGCTTCTATAACTACGTTCAGTGCCATTTAGCGGCCGGTAACCTGTGTTGTGCCAGGCGCTGCGCCATTGTCGCTCTTGTGGTGAGCCCTTTGGTGATGTGAGTGGAACATCGCCAATCCGAGCTCTTGCCGAATCGCTCAGACTGTGGCGGAAAGCCACATCAGCACGACGCTTCTAGGTGGACAACCTGGATGTCTGTCTGTCTGCGGCATTGAATGATACGATGCTGTTCTACTGAGATGCCGCTTGCGATAGAGCAACTCGTCGAGGTATATACTGTAAGTGGGTGGGAATACTTGCTCTCGAATCTTCTTGAACAGCACCTTGCCATCATCGATACCGAGCAGCAAATTCGTAAAATCAATCTCCAGCGCCTCCACCTCCGCATCAATCCCAACCATGAACTCGGCCCGCATCGTCAGGGACAGTGCCTCCTCATCCTCGTCAATCGGCTTCATGTACGCCAACCAGTGCAGTCCCGTAGCGGGCACCGGTCTTGCCCGCACCGGCACAAACGCGTCGCGCCGCGCCGCCTCCAGGATCGTCTCGCCACGCCGGGCCGAGTCCGAGTCCGGGTGAGGCACCGCGGCAAACACCAGCGTGCCGTAGCCCGCATCGCGGTACGTGCCGGCGAGCGCAGCCGTCGGGAGCGGACACGGCGTGTCGCCGCGGTGCGGGAAGAGCTCTCCATGGCCATGTCCTTGACGAACTTGTGCGCGTCCTCCTGCATCCTCAAGCTAAATCGCATACTATTTAGCATTGCGCGTTGCGTATTTTTTTACAGCCGCCAAACGGTTGCCTTCCTAATTGGTAGAACTATTGATGCCACCCTCCACGTGGCGTACGAAGTTGTTATTGATTGTTATGTACAGGCTCAGCCTCGTCTCATTTTTATGATTGTAACCCAAGATTCCAATAGCTCATTCGCTTCAAGGAAGGCCCTGGAAATAATTATAGTTTTATTTTGCTATTGTACTGTGTATTTCGAGGGTGAAGTTAGCGGCCGTTGTAGATCAGGAACCGAGAAGGCGGATTCCTAGTGCAATGATGTCACTGCGATTGTACTCTACTTGTTCCACAGCCTTGATTGCCACGCGGGATTTTATCGCTTTCTATGTAGTGAGAATGCGGGGTTTTAGAAGTATGCTTGCATTCAAGTCATGGCGTATTCTGGGACTGTGCTTCTGCAAGACGCAACCAAACACAGCGTTGCCGCGCCTCTGCGACAGCTTTGCCTTCAATTTCACCTTTGAAATGGGCAATGATAAACACAACTGCCTACCGCCGTCATCGGTTTGACTTGACTCAACAGTGGAATCGCATCTGGTGAGCCCCTCGCGACTCAGCGCTGCTTCGCTCTGGAATGCGCCTTCGGGCAGGCCGCAGCTGAAACGGACACCCTCTATGGCGCGGTTGGGGGAAATGTACTCAAGAGGCCGCAAGCACAAATCCCTTAAAGGAATGATCCTATTTTTAGCGCGCAGTGAAGAGCTGAGCCCGTCGACGCAGTGTCTCAGATCGCAGCATTCCGGTCGCGGGGCCGCCGAATCATCGCAACCAGCCTGCCGCTTTCCCAATCCGGTGCTTTTGTATATATATCAGGACCTTGACCGCTTCCTCGGGGCCTATCCGAATACTGAATGCTAAAATTCCAAGATCTCTCATCGTCTGCCGCTTCGACTTCTCTAGCACCGTCCGACATCGATTCACACTCTCCTCTCCCACGTCACAAGCGAAAATGTCTCTCATGATACGCATTCCAACTCGGAACACCGATCGCCGCAACTCAAACTACTCAACAGCAGGCTATTCGGCGTTCGACGAGTGGGAAGATTGGCAGCCTCCGCAAAAAGGAAAACATGCGAAAAGCGGCGGCGACGCTCCATTGCTTCCGCCGGGCGACGCAGCAAGTGACGGCATCTCTCTGCGCCAGCGACTCCAGGCTCTGACGCGCCAACTGCGAAGGCGGTCTGGCTCCTCACAATCACATCGACACTCGAGCGCTAGTCAGTTGCCAGAGAGCTCCAGCTCCGGCCGTCTGTCAGTCATGAGCAAAGTCGCCAAATTTGCCAACACATTCATATAAAGACGATGGATTAAAAAGGTCCCGGTCAAAGCCGGCTTGTGAACTATAACAGGCAACACAAATATCGACGTCACTCGCACATGCAGCAGCGGACATGTGAACTGTCCGCGCAACGCCAAGTGGTGGCAAGGCAAGGGTCGGCGCCAAGGCGATTCAGCCAGTCGCCGGTTATATCATACTAAGAGCGACATTTTTGCGTTTTTTCTGCAGAGAAGAGCGCTAGAATTGCGCCGATTTCTACCCGCACGTGTTCCTGCCGATCGCCGCTGGACAGAGGTGGCGCATCTCGAGTCCTGTCACATGCAAAAGTGCTATCAGATGAGCGCTCTGTCCTGATCAAGGGCCAAGCCACAAAGGCAATTCGACAACTAAATATCTAAGCATGCAAGCCGCTAAGCAATGCCATCTTCCATACAAACTGTTTCATGTTTGACATATACCCGGGTGATCAAATTTTGCGTTAGCGCTACACTTTTATGCCTAGCGCCTGGCATACAGCAGAGAAAATAGATGAGGATAATTAATTTAGTAACGCATTTAGCGCTCCAAAATTCAACTCATTTATCCATATCCATGTCTACTATCCTTTGTCCCGCTGTGGGGATGAGAGCAAGGGTTTTATCGGCTATATGCCCCTGCACGAGTCGCAGCTTTATTAGTGCTCGCGACGAAAAATGAAAAGCGAGAAACTCCGACTCGGTAGCTCACGGATAAAAACTACTGATACTCTGGAGCATTTCCGCGTATACTCTTGTCAATCGGCCGTACGTAGATAGGATGGCATGCGGACTGGCTCGATGACGAGGGAGGCGTTTTACGATAGAATACGCCACAATATTTATTTTTGGGTGACGATAGCCAAACAGCGCACCGGATGCTGCGGCTCTTCCAGCCGAGGGCTTTCAAGGCAAGTGCGTCAACAATGCGTCGAACGACGTCGACAGGACAATGACGGCCCGGTAGCGGGTGGCACGGCCAGAGGTCAATGTACATGACATGTGTGTGTACCCGAAGAATCACTATCTCAGTGGCGGAAATCCTATCAACGGACTTGAGGCTCGGCGGCATGGCCCCGCCTACAGCCAATTACGCCATCTGTGGCAGCATCGTGGCTTGCATACCCTTGGGCTGATTACCGGAGGGCTCTGACTCGATATGCCAGCGGGAAAGAGGGAATGTGTGCCACGAAGAAACGAGTACGAAACCGCAGGGTCAAGAGAACCCCAATTTATTCTTTTTTTTTTTTCGCGCGGGTATCAAACGTTGAGACCCGTTGTAAAGGGCAAGACAGCTGGACGATTGACTTTGCAAGCACATGATAGATCTCTCAGCCCAAGATAAAAACTTGTGACCCACCGAGAGGAAGATATGGGCACGGACAGACCACGGGGCCCGAAGCAGCAGAAGACAAAAGAAGCCTGCCCTATCGCGCTAGTCCCGAGCGGTAGCCGGGAGTTTTTGGTTGGGAAGAGGCGGTTTCCTTTCGAGCAATGGGCACTACACTAGCTCTGGCATGTGATGCGCCCCCAGCGCGAGTGGCTCCAGTAAAAAGCTTTTCACTTTTGGCTGCGCTCACTCCATTTCGGGTCAAACTAGTCAGGCTGGTTTGGGTCCCGGGCGGAGCGCGGACCTGGCCTCGTGCAAGCCGGGGCCTCGTGCAAAGCGCCCCCCCGGCCCTGGCAAGCCTTTTGCTCGCCGTAATGAGACAATACAACGGGACGGGGACGGAGGGATGGCAGTTGGTCCGTCGATTGTGGCCGGCAGCAGAAGTCGGGTGACAACGAAGAGTTCCCTCATGTAATGGAAATATATAGCCCTGGTCGACCCGCCCCTCGTCACTGAGATGCTCTCGTCGGAACATATATTCTTTCCTATTTCAAGTACACAGACTCACATCGTACCACACACAAGACTACCGCCTGCACATCGTTGCTTGCTAGCTTGCGCCACATCGACAACCACCACCACCCATTCCACACACACACACACCACTACTGCAACCATGTCTCTAGCCCGCATAGCACTGTTCACCGTCGCCGCGCTGGCGCCGCTCGCCCGCGCCGTCGACCTCACCGACCCTCTCGACGGCTGCCCGCGCGCCGTCCTCTCCATGGCCGAGAACCAGAGCGTCTTCAACTCGACGGGCGAGACGTCCTTCAAGCTGCGGCCCAACCAGGCCGAGGACTGGTACCTCGCGCTGACGTTCCGCGACGAGCGCGCGCAAAACGCCCTCTACGGCAAGTCGCCGAACCGCCAGACGCTCGGTGTACTTGTCAGCGTCCCCGAGAGCTTCCCCGGCAGCGCCGAGGGCAAGCAGACGAGCCTCTGCGTGTACCGCCTCGAGCAGCAAAACGCCACGGCCAACGAGCAGGCGGACTGCGGCGGCATCTTGAGCGATGCGTGCATCAAGGCGCTCAACAGCGTCCCGGCCGCGAGCGACGGCTCCTGCCCGGTCCCTGACATTGCTGGCGCCTGTGGCGACGCCAAGGTTATTGGATGTAAGTGATTCCCTAACGCAGTCTAAAAAAGAGATGAGTTTTTTTGCTAACACGGCAAAATAGCAACCACCACGCCTGTCTTCTTCAACAACACCCTTTGCTCTACAAACGCCACCATTCCTGAGTCCAACGCCATCCCGGATGGCTACCAAAACTACGCCACCTTTGCGTCGGGCGAGCTCAGCAAGAGCGACGACAGCCGGACGTCGTACACCGTCTACAACGAGCACATTCTGCGCCCCGCGCCCATTCTCATCACGAGCAAGGTTGGCGGCCAGGCCAATTCCACAACCGCTGGCAGCACCCAGTCCAAGCTGTTCTGCCTCGCGCCGAGCAAGGTCATCAAGGGCAGCCGCAGCGCCGTGGTGAATGCCGGTGGCGCCACCGCGGCGACGCTCCTCGGCGCCGCTAAGCCGGTGCTGCTTGTTAGTCTGGTGTCCAGCATCCTGATGGCGGCGCTGTAAAACAGCAAGGAAAAAAATTGTTTTACACGGCGGTTGCTTGTGCTTTTTCACAAAAGGAGTTTTTAGGAGTTTTTTCCTTTTCATGCCATGCTACGACTACGATACCATGAGACAGCAGACTTGTTTTGTTATTGCTTGTTATTATACCACCCGGGCGGAGCAGCTAATACACTGGTACATAGAAACATAATGATGCAAATAGATTCAAATGAACCTCAAATATTATTAAAATAATGCCCCTCATATCCCCGTGCGAGCTTTGCTTCACTGTCAACAAAACTGAAGCATCGTGGTTCATTACCTCGGTAATACGTCCGTGTAAGCCAGGGACCAACGAAAGTGGGCACACAAAAAATTAGCTGTTTGTGATGACTTTCTATGGGGCCGTTGAGAGTCAGTGTCAAAAGCTGAGCAGATCAGACGAAACGGGCAAAAGGGAAGATACAAAGGCAAAGGCAGTGAAGAGAGGGACTTGCATGTGATGCTGCAATACCCTCAGCCGTCCTCAACTCAGCAGTCACAATTGTCCACGTCGATAATCTACTGGTTCGGAAATTTCCAAGAGGTTCCCAAACAAAAAACAAAGATCATCATTAACCCTGGCCACGGTATTACCGGGGGGCAAGGCCCACCACTAGCCTCGTCACATTTTGCGACCGGCTGTCCGCTGGATTTGCGTAGGGCCGTCTCCTGCTGCGTGATACCCGAGGCCACCCACGACCAAGTTTGCATCCCAGGCAGCGAGGGAAGACGACGGCCGCTCCGAGCAGTCCGCGCCGACGGAAGGCTGCGAGGGGGCTGTCGGGTCGGACGGTCCGCTACAGCCATCATGGTCCGGCGCCGGTCGCTGCATGGAGCGAATGGTCGCTGGTCGTACGATTCTCGGATCAGATCCGCCGGACTACGAAATGGCCGCCGAGAGCTCAAGCGGTTCCAGCCTTTGAGAGTCGAAGGGGTGTACCGAATTAAATAGCGGTGGAGAGTAACCTCTCTGCATCGTATTGGAACCTAGATGACCAGGGTTCTCACAGCTGGATAAGTGTTCTGGAAACACAACCGACTCGTTGCAGAATGCAACTCTCCAGTTTAAAATGAGTTCCCCGTACCCAGCATCGCGGTGTGGCTCGACATTATTAGTGGTGCCTCGCATGCTGCGCGCCAAGTTCCGCTGTATTTCAAGCACTGCATCCTATTGACTGGGATTTTCTTAATCGCTCGCTTCAAGAACCACCACACTGAATCGCTTCAATTTAAGCACAACTGGATCGAGACGCTGAAATGTGCGATCTGATAACAACACGATTCGGCCAAGGGCCCGAGGACACACTCGGAAGCCGAACGGACTGGGCTCCGACCGGTGTGCAGCACTGCCCATCATCCCTTGAGAATATCGGTTTGAATATATCGCTTTGGTCGCCGGTGCACTCATTGTCTCGATGAAATCCGCGCATTCTCGTACGATTGGACACGATCCGCCACGGCGGCGTTCCCACCGATGCCACACTGCAACTGCCGCATACCACCGAGCCGGCTCCTCGCCGAGCTTGACGCTGCAGCGCTTTGCATGGCCGCGATAGCCACCTCTCATTGTGTACATCATGAACATTTCTTTGTGGCCGTTGTTTATTTTCCGCACGCCCGTCTTGATACGCCCTCGCGACAGGCTCCGGTCCTCCCGGATTAGTGGCCGGCCACTAATTTTGAGCCCCGACAAACGGGGCATCGCAACGTCATAGGCGAGCTTTCGCCGGTCTTAGATTAAGCTCCGCCACAAGGCCAACATGCGATAGCGGGCTCGTTCTCTTAGACGTAGAAACTCTACTAATAAATACTCCATGGGCGACTGATTTCTACAACTTCTTATCGCCTTGCTTCAATTCAGTCCCCCGGACCCATCTCCACTCAATATGGCATCGGTAATGAGGCCAATGGCTGCGCGCATCATGCTGCGCAGACCAATTGCGACGTCTTGCGCGGCGACCAAAACGACTCTCTCAAAGACACATCTTCCGACACATCGGTGCCGAACATTCATCACGACGGCGACGGTTCTTTCACAAAAGAAACCAAGCGGCGGCTACTCCAAGCTTTGGGACACTGCGGACCATGCCGTAGCTGATGTAAAGAGCGGCGCGACCATCCTCAGCGCTGGCTTTGGACTGTGCGGCGTTGCTGGTACACACCAATACCTCATCACGTTATGAGGTACAGTCGCTAACTTTCTTACAAGAAACACTCATCGAGGCGCTCCACCGAAGAGGCAAAGACTCGCTACACTCTCTCGCCGCCGTATCCAACAATGCCGGCCTCGAAGGCAAGGGTGGCCTGTCACTGCTGATTGGCAACGGCCAGATCAAGAAGCTGACGCTGTCCTATCTCGGTAACAACAAGACGCTGGAGAAGGGCTATCTCAACGGCGACATTGCTGTTGAGCTGTGCCCCCAAGGCTCGCTCGCAGAGCGCATCAGGGCCGCTGGTGCGGGCATCCCCGCGTTCTTCACTCCCACCGGCGCTCGTAAGTTTGCGGCCCATTGAAGCGTCGGGAAGGTGCAGATTCTAACTCCCTAGGCAGACACTCTGGTGCAAGACGGCGAAATCCCGGTACGGCTCGGCCCTGGCGGCACAACACTCGAGCGAGGCACCAAGCGCGAGACGCGCGAGTTTGCGGGCAAGACGTTTCTCATGGAAACGGCGCTCCCCGGCGACGTCGCCATCTTGCGAGCCTACAAGGCCGACAAGGCTGGCAACTGCGTTTTCCGGTGAGAATTTGAACCTAGGATCCATGACAATGGTAGTTGACGCTAACACACTCTTGCAGCTACACCACCAAGGCCTACGGTCTGCTCATGGCCAAGGCCGCCAAGCTGACCATTGTCGAGGCCGAGAACATCGTCGAGATTGGCGCCATCGGCCCGGACGAGGTGGACCTTCCGGGCATCTTTGTCGACCGCATCGTGCCCGCGACCGCCGACAAGAAGATTGAGATTCTCAAGATCCGGGAGCCCGAGGCCGAGGCCGGCGGCCACCACGGCAAACAGCAGCAAAACGACCACCAGGTCCGCCGGGAGCGCATCGGGAAGCGCGCGTCGCAGGAGCTCCAGGAGGGCTTCTACGTCAACCTCGGCGTCGGCATCCCGACGCTCGCGGCCAATCACATCCCCGAGGGCCGCACCGTCTGGCTGCAGAGCGAGAATGGAATGCTGGGCATGGGCCGCTACCCCACGAAAGACGAGGTCGATGGGTATGCTGCTATTTCAACTCAGTTTGCTTGACAGACAAGGACTAACTTGGCAGGGATGTTGTTAATGCGGGCAAGGAAACCGTCACCATGGTCCCCGGCGCGTCGTGCTTTGACTCGTCCGAGTCGTTTGGCATGATCCGCGGCGGCCACGTTGACGTTTCGATTCTCGGAGTGCGTCGATCTTTTTTCACACCCCCACCTTCTAATAATCTACACGCGCACACACACATGCTAACAGGGACAACCACCAGGCTCTGCAAGTCAGCGCTTCGGGCGACCTTGCCAACTACATGATCCCCGGCAAGGTCTTCAAGGGCATGGGCGGCGCCATGGACCTCGTCGCCAACCCGGACAATACCAAGATTGTCGTCGCGACCGAGCACGTCGCCAAGGACGGCTCCGCCAAGATTGTGCAGGACTGCAGCCTGCCGCTCACCGGCGCGCGCGTCGTCAGTACCATCATTACCGATCTCGTAAGTCTGCGCATACAAATCTCATAGCCTGAGGATGTCTTGACTGACGGTGGATTCTCTTTAGTGCGTTTTTCAAGTAGACCGCAAGGCAGGCGGCCTTACCTTGACGGAACTGGCGCCTGGCGTGACGGTGGATGAGATTAAAAGCAAGACGGACGCCAGTTTTACGGTGTCGAAATCCTTGAAAGAGATGGAGTAATGGGAGGGTAGCGTGTCATGTTCAACATAAAAAAAAACTTGCATGTTCATAGACGAAAAAGCCCGGGTTAGATGTAAGGTCACAATATGACATGTATTTCCATGCATAGGTGCGATGATTCCAGAGTTATTTCGATGCTCCTTCAATAGCGCAAACAGCGACGGCGCATCGTTTCAAACTTGCGAAACAGGTCATGTGAAATGGTACAATGTGGTAATATGATTCATCTATTTTCTACATATATGCAATGCTTCTCGAGCCATCTATAATATTCCTTCAGCAGTACTCACATCCCCCTCTACAGCTTCGCCTCCCTCGGCTGCGCAAAGTTGCTCCCGCCCAGCGCCGCCGCAATCTCGTCCACCGACTGCAGGATCCACGCACTGCCCTCGTCGCCCGCGAGCCACCGCGCCGCGCGCACCTCGCCCTCGTCCAGCCCGTCCTGCGCGTAGGTGCCGTCCTGCAGGGCCTTGCGCAGGCCAAACACGTGCGACAGCACCTGCGGGCCGACGCCCGTCTGCGCGCGCAGGCACGCCACCGCGACGACGCTCGTCAGCACGCGGCCCAGTCCCCGTTCCAGACCCGGCGGGTCGGCGAGCAGCGCGGCGTAGTGGCTGTGCAGGATGTGCACCGGCAGGTCCGGGTGCGCGCGTGCGAGCTTGGCGTACAGCTTGGCGTCAAACGGCGCGTACACTGAGTCCCAGAGGGCGCGGCCCCGCGCCGCCGTCGCCTCGAGGTTGGCGGGCGTCGGCGTGCGGGAGGGCGTCGTGCGGAGCTGTGAGGTGACGGCGTCGGGCAGCGCGGCGTGGAAGGCGTTGAGGCAGTTGATGGTCCGCGGGATGCCGTTGAAGGATATGCACTTGAGGCCGACCTCGCGGATCAGCTCGGCGGCCGCGGGGGTGGACGAGGCGACGCTGTGTAGGATGGGCAGGGCGTCGGGCGAGTTGAGTGTGAATGTGGCGGCGGCCTAGGGTTGGTAGTTAGTATAGAGAAAAGAAAGAGACAAGAGGGGGACGTTGCCGTACTGAGATGACGACCCAGGGCCGCTGGCCGAGCTTGTGTGTCGCGGCGTCTTGCGCGATGCGCGCGTAGACGTCGCGAATCTTGGACGGTGCCGGGCACGGGCCGGGCTTCGCAAACGGCGCATTGATAAGCGCCTTGAGCGCGGGCGCGAGCTTGGTCCCCATGGCGTCGTCTGCGTCGCTGTCTGTATCGCGGGAGCTGGAGCTTGTGGTAGTGTCGCGCGCTCGATGCGTCGTCGTCGTCTTGGGCATTGGATGTGGGAGGGTGAGCGCTGCGGCCTTTTATTAGTGCAAGGGAGCGCCCCGTTTCGAATTTCAAATTGCTGTAATGCGCAGAGCCGTCGCTCTTTTAGCTCTTAGTGGTCCGTCGTGTCGTCAATGCTTGACTCTTGCTTGCTCTGTCAAGAATGAAGCTGGACTGGGGTGGGCAGCGACCTCGGTAGCGCCTCCGCGCGGGGCGGCGCTCAATTTTGGAGGCCGGTCCGATGACGACAAGCTGCCGACATTGGTCGACCCCCTGGGCCTCGGATACGCGGTCAAAGGGATGAATTGAGGACAAGAGAAAAGAACTATAATAAGTACATGACGAATAGATCCATGGAATTTTTTTCTATTTTGTTTTCCCGCGCATTCTTAAACCTCCACGGGGTTGTGTTGGGCCCAGTCACAAATGATGCATCTCGAGGTTGTCATCCCTGGCCCTGTGTTGACGTGACGTTGTGTCACACCACATGCACGCCTTGTTTTCAAAAGATTTAAGCCACAGGGGGAGTATTTAGAAGCAATTGGGTTTAAATTTAAAAATGCAGTCTTTTAAAATAGATGCCAGTGCGCTGCGCCCGCATCCTGCGCGGACACCACAGCGCTTGCTAGTTTGACCTTTGATACAAAAGAGAGAAGAAGGGGGTCGCGAAATCCCGTGATTATTATGCCATATGGTTTTGTTGCCAACCCAAGACAAAGAGAAAGAAATCCGGCAAAGAAATTGTCACACCCATATTGAAAGAAAACGAAACCCCTGTTTTCTTGGTTATTTACATGCCAAACTCTGGAAACGGGAGCCAGTCAAAGTTGTTCATGTCCTGCCACGAGAGCCCGCCAAACGACGGCTCGAAGCCGTTGCCCGGTTGGTTCAGCACATGCGTGATCTGATCGCCCGACATGGCCGAAAACTGCAGCGTCTCCGGCCACAGCATCGGCTGCCCCGCCATCTGCTGGGGGTGCGCATGCTGGTGTTGCTGCTGTTGGTGGTGTGGCAGCTGCGGGTGCATGAGCTCCGGCTGCTGCTGGGGGTGGTGCGCCGGCATGGCGACGGGAGGCATGAGCTCTGGCGCCGTCGTCGTCACCGAGTTCATGGCGTACATGGGGGCGTTGCTGCTCGGGGCTGTCGCCGCCGCCGCCGCGGGGCCGGTCAGGTCTCTGCCCGACGCCTTGCGCGTCGTGACGGCCTTGCGGACAATCTGTCGCAGGTACTTGCCGTACAGTACGGACAGGCCGTTGCGGTGCTTGGTAATGGTGCCGAGGCGCTCCAGCACGCCGGCGGCCTCGACAATGAGCTTGCGGATGCTGGGCGCGAGCGCCGAGCTGTCCGTCGTGTAGGCGCTGAGCGTGAGCGCGAAGCACGCCGCAAAGCAAATCATAATGGTCGTGTTGTTGGGCATGGACTGCAGCAGCGACTCGCCCTGGATGGCGGCGCGCATAACGTTGAGCGCGGACGAGAGGCCGGCCGTGCGGAAGAAGCGTCGCACCTCGATCGGTGCCGTTGGGTGGTTGATGACGCCGCCGTACGTCGACAGGCGTGTGTGACTGACGAGGATTTCAACGTATGGCGGGAGTCGTCGGTCTGCAGAATATCATTAGGCCTCGTTATGGTCGCATTGCCACCCTGAAAGCACGTACCTGGTCCGACACCGATCGATAAGTCCCATTTCGAATGCCACTGCGCAAAAAAGTGCTCAATGGCGTCTTGGATACTACGGGTTGTCAGTAAATTCTCTCGTTTCCCACAATTTGCTGATACTCACGATCGTGCTATTAATGATCCATCGCTGCTGGCATTCTGTGAACCGTCACAAAGTGAACGAACATTACTAAAGAGCACGTCCTTGACGCAGTTAGCGACCACGCGGCAAACGAACAGCATTCTCAATCTCACCAGGTCTCTGCGCATCACTGCCATGGAAACTGCATGTCCATCTTGCGACGCAGCGATAGTCGATTTATGCCAGTCGTCGCAGTCTTTAATCAGCCGCGTTACGGGCACCATGAACGGTCGTCCACGGGCAAGGCCCATTCTGCATCAACATTAGCCACGAGGCCACCTCATTTCCCATAATCTGAGTGCTTACCCTCTTTCAACAACGTAGAGCGAGATCCAGCACCGCTCTCTCGACCGCAGCAGGATCATGCCGCGTTCGGACCAGGGCTCCACGCCCTCGTAGCCGTCAATCTCCAGCGCCGTGTTGGTGTCGAGGCACTCGCCGCGCGCCAGGGTCAGCCCGATGCCCGAGTCGAGCACCTTTTTCGGCACAAGCGTCTTGTGCATGAGCAGGTCAATGGCAATGGTGGCGGCCATGGAAATGTACCAGCACGTCTCGTCGTCGGTGCTGCGCTGGCCGGGGAAGATCCAGGGAATGTTGACGACAAAGGCGAGCACAATCTCGACGGAGCGGTGGCGCCGCGTGATGACGCGCTGCGCCAGCATCTTGACGTGGTTGGAGAGGCGCTTTGAGAGGCTGCCAGCCGAGGGCACGAAGAGCGCGGCGCAGGCCATGAGCGTGGTGGTGAGAAAGGCAGAGCGCGTGCGGGTAAAGGCGACGGTGTAGAGGTCGGGATCAAGGCCCCATCGCGTGTGCGCGAGTTTTTCGTGGAAGCTTGTGTCCTATTAGCATGGTCTTGACCGACAAGCAGGCCGTAACGGGGACTTACAATGTGAAGAGCATCTCGGCCTCGTCTTCCTCTACGAGGCCGAGAGAGATGGGGTCAACCTCGTCGCCAATATCCAAGTCGGAGCGAGTGATGGAGAAGAAGGCGTTGAGCTTGGCATGCTCGGAAGCGATAGTGTCGCTGGCGGCCGCAGCATCTTGTCTCGTCTTTTGCGGCGACCTCTTGCCGCGCTCCTCTGCCGACGGCGTAAAGTAGGATGCTCTGGCCAGCAGCTGCAGCGGATTCTCTGCATCGTCGACAGCCAGACTCTCACCGTGCGGCCTTTGGTGTCCTGAGCCCGTGTCGGGCTCCAGCTCTCTGGCGCTGGCGCTGGCGCTCATGCTGCCACCATGACGACTGTTGGCTCCCGCGGCCGTTCCAGACACGCCATCGTCGTCCTCCTCATCAAGGGCATCGCCGTCGTCGTCGCCATCATCATCATCGCCCTCGCTCATGGAGGAGTCATCGCCGCCGCCAGTGTTGTGCGACTCGTTGCTAGGCGATACCCCGCTGCCGGCGGCGTCCGCCTCTTGCAGAATGTCCCGCAGTCGGGCCAGGATCGTCTCATCCGCCTTGCTCCTATGTGCGCCCTTGCCAGCGCGGCGAGCCGCCTGCTGCACCTGATATATGGCCTTGTCAATACCCACTCTCTTACTGTGAGATGTTAGCAGATGTGTGCGACATGCATGAGATGCGGCGACCCCCCCTGCGCTGATCATCCGCTGGCGCGCAACGTACTTTTTGATACCGCGCTGTCGGCCGGCATGGTAGTCGGGCCTAACGCATTCGCTGTCGAGCTGGAGACAGCGGCGACAGCGGCCCTTCTCGGCCAGATACTCGCACTTGATCTTGCCCCTGCGGCACACGAGGCAAGCGGCCTGTTTGAGCCCCGTCTTGGGCGCCGACGCGCTGCCCATCGCGAGTGTCGTGTCCTGTATCCGTCCTCGATGTGTTTTTATATCTGCCAAGCTGTATCGGAGGCTTCTATCACATGACACGCACGCTGCGTGTGTGCGTGCGCCCCGTTCACTCTCGTCGCCCAGATGCGGCAGTTGCTAATCTCACGAGTTCGGCTGCTCCTCGCAGCGGGTTCATACCCATCGCCAGCGTTGAGCAGATGAGGGATAAATACGAATAAAAGATATTCCCAGTCGCTAGAGATGCGCGGTGGCTTGCATGTCGTGGCGTTGATGAAGCCGTTGGACTGTGGTTACGCTGACTTGCTTGGCTGACCAACAAACGGTTTGGTGCGACCTTTCTGCGCCGTGTGGCAGCTAGTTAGTGTAACCTGCTCGGCCTACGATTGGTACTACCCGCGTCGCTTCCGGCTACGGCCCGGCATGATCCGCAGGCGAAGTGTGAAAATAATATGAATGATAACTTCTTTATGGTAGTATTTTCGCTCCATGGCCGATTTCTTTTCCCCTCGTCGCCATCGTATAACTTCTTTGACGAGGTGCAAACCGAATCGAGGTCGAACGACGCCAGCAAACTGTCCCAGTGTCAATGTAGATGTAGGGTAAGTCTACAAGCTCTGGGATGCGGCTGCACATCCTTGATTCGTCCAGTTGCAAATGCGCAAAAAAGTCACATCTTACTAGCTTGTAGACGCTATTCGAGAGCTCTTGATCGAATTTAAGAAGCATACTGACAAGAGCCATTAGGTCTGGGAACCTACAGCCTATACAATTGATAGCCAGCTTTCCACGAAGCTAAGCCGTGTCCTGGTACCTGGCACCTGGCACCTCGGCTTTGGTACTTTCAAGGAACTGACCCAAAAAGAAATTAAAAATTCAAATGAAAGAAGGAACTACACCCTGGTCATCTCTAAGTTCGGAAGAAACCTTGTGTTTGAAAACGAGTCCCGAAATACATAGGTTTCGATTGGAAATACGAAAGTGACTTACAGTGGGGTGACACAAATTCTGTATGATTTGGAGAATCCAACTGGTAGAGCGTACTGAATTTCTGTACAGATTAAAGAGCATTGTACACGGGATTCGTCTAAGCGTTGGTAGGGGTCCTATTTTAGTAATTTATAGGCGCGTTTATAAGTAGGCAAGCTTGTGAGAGTGCCTGCAAGAGGTGGAAGGTTAGGGCGGCGGCGGCAGAGGAAGAGATGGCTAAGCTGCCACCATGAGCGCTGCCACAGCTGCTATGGCTACTACTACGAGCGCTACCACGGCTGCCACCACCGGCGCTCACACTAAGAGCCTCTATAATAACACTGGCGTTAGCTAAGGCGGCTGTGGCACTCCATGCAGCTGTGGCAGTTGTGGCAGAGCTGGAGCGTTAAGGTGGTGGGAGTAGAATCAAGCTCTGTGGTTGGTCTCTACCTACCTTGGTAGGTAGGTACCTAGAGACCTCCTAGGTACCTAGGTACCTATAGACATGCTGCAGGCAACCGCGACGGAACTACCCGAGATGTGGGAAATCAGCGCCAAAAGCTGAGTGGCAACTATCACTGATAACGGTAATCATTTTAGTCATTCTTGAATTCACTGTTTAGATTTTAACTTAGGCTTTCTGCTTTCCTTAGAGAGTCATCAGTTTATGCCGCACAGGAGGTAACGAATTCGCTTTGGGCAGATTAGCCGCCCCGACTTAGGGCTAATTTAAGCCTTAGGTATGACGAGGAAATACGTGGTCATTCGCGCCCGTATTCCTCATTTATTTAACGCATCCCCTACGATATCTTAATTTTCCTTTAGCAAGGCTAAGTTACAAAAATTCTACGCATTGGAATCATCCTGTAAAGCTGTGCTGGCTGTACCAATTGCTGTGCGTATTCTTTTGCCCCATAGTTTCGCGGCCTCTAATCATATCCCACTTTTATTGGGGTCGATGGATCTTTGTGAAGAAACAGCAAAACCTCTATCTGCCTCATACAACGCATTTTGTGAAGGGCCGCTGCCAAAGCGTAACACGAAATGATCCTGAGCGAAGAGCAGATTAGCACAGTCGCAGACCATCCGCTAGATGACTTACTGTCTCAATTTCCCGAAAAATTGCGCCATCTGGACGAGTCGAACGATGCCTGGCGCGGGGATATCGCTAATCTATTATCGGCCTTGATTGGCTCTCCAGCAGCTTTCAACCTTCCCTCGGCAAATGGTACCGGAAGCCTGGCCGAAAAGCTTTTTCGGATTCTACAGAGCGTTCGAGGTGGCGCACTCAAACTCAATCAATTCTGCGCACTCATTACGGCCGTCGTCGCTGATGCCGCCGACCTGGATATCTGGACAGCCGTGATTAGCGTGATTGATGCCGTCAACCCGTCGACACCTCCACCCTCTAGTATCATTCCAACCGGCTTTGGAACCCCGGTCAAGACAAGCTCTAGTCGACTCGATGATAGTGAGACGCGTGATATCATTGAGCGCGAGCTCTTCTACGAAATTAGAGATTGCACGCACCGAGCCGTGCCGGGCTTTTTTCAAAAGCACTTCGACGTGACTAAGTGGGACCAGAGCCAACAACAAATGCGCAGACTATTGCTAGAAAATCACGATGGTACAAAATGGAAAGACTTTCCGACTGATCCTTGGGAGACGCCCGTCTGGGCGTGGTTGACAGGTCTAGAGGAAATGGCCCTGACAGGTGCTCGGTGCACGCTGCATGCTAATCGCACTGCAACGGAATTCAAAGAGCGCAAAGGTCAGATGGATATTTTCTTTCAAAAACCAAAGCAAAGCAGAGGTCGATTCGAATATAAACATGTACTAGTCGCAGGGGAACACAAGCGGTCTTTCGATACATCAGATTTTAAGGCTTGTTTCTTACAGCTGACAAGACACGTCCGCAGTATCTTTGCAGATCAGCCGCTGCGCCGCTTTGTTCATGCGTTTACCATCAAAGCTACAACCATGGAGCTCTGGATCTATGATCGCTCTGGTGCATATAGCTCTGGTGAATTTGATATTCACTCTGAACCAGAGAAGCTGGCCTGCGCTCTCGTAGCGTATGCCACCATGGAAGATAATGCTATGGGTCTGGATCTGTCTATCGAAACAAAAAATCGCCATCGCTATATAACTGTGGAGGATGCCAACGGGTGTGATACACGGATGCCACTAGGCAGGCTTCTCGTTAGGCAACGAGCTGTCGTGTGTCGCGGTACGACTTGTTTCTCAGCGAAACAAGGTGTGGTTAAATTTTCTTGGCGCTCAGACAAGCGACAGCCTTCCGAGGCGGCGCACCTCCTGCGGGCAAACCAGGCAGGCGTTGAGGGCGTCGCCACACTTGTGGGCCATCGCGATATCACAAGCATTGCGGAGCTACGTATGGGCCTGGACTTCTCAAAGAATACGCGGCATCATTTTCGATCGACGATTTCTGATCAGTCGGATGGATATAATCGTGGGCAGAGCTCAGATAGCAGCGGTTCAGGCCGAAAACGCAAGTCTGCGGAAACTGACGATCATGGGTCCGTGAGACGGCGGCCGGGTTCCCAAAGGTCCGCGCGGAAAGAAGCTTCTGATCGATTGAAAAAAGGCGCAGACCGCGAAATGCGACCGAGCTTGTATACCAAAAACCTGGACGATCCCTTCGACAATCGTATCTTGTCCTGTCTCGTCATATCTCCAGTGGGACGGATACTCGGCGATTTCAACAGCATCCCAGAGCTTCTCAAGGCTCTGCGAGGTGCAATTCGCGCGCATCGGTCTCTTTACCTCAAAGCGAACATTCTCCATCGCGATGTTTCGTCGAATAACATCATTATTACAAGTGAATCGGAAGGGATGCTTATTGATCTAGACTTGGCCAAAGAACGGAACAGTGGCCCAAGTGGCGCACGGCATCAGACAGGGACAAAGCAATACATGGCAATCGAGGTGCTCCGTGGTATAGATCACACCTACCGCCATGATATAGAATCGTTTTTTTATGTTCTTCTTTGGATGTGTGCGCGGTACGCGTGGGATGAAAAAAAGGGGTTTTGTGCAGAGGACGAAACCGCACCAGAAGAAAGCATTCTACGGAGATGGGAGATCGGAAGTTTCAAGGAAATCGCGACTGCTAAGATGGGCAGCATGACTGTCAATGGCCTGGAGGATATCATGGAAGAGTTTCCGAAAGCCTTTTGCATCGTGGAAGCTTTATGCCTGCAAATCAGAAAACTTTTGTTCCCGCACGATAAGGATGATCGGATGATGATTGGAACACCGTCTGCGGGCCCAGAGCACCTTTACAATGCCGTTCTCTCTGCATTTGATGACACAATTAGCCGCATATAAACTTGTGAGCAAGCATTTCCTAATATTAGCTTTTAACAATACGAAAAGATGCCTGTTTACTACTGAATAAATTCCATTGCGGACGGGCGATCCAGCATCGATGCTCAACCAAACGATATCAAACGAGCCCACTGCTCTGTCAACGCTTTGCCAACAAGGTCTCCTTGCCCTTCCAATGTAATCGACACTGTCGCGAGGACGACCAACACTCCGGCTCATCGCGCCATTGGACGTGGAGATGTGTTTCCGCCTCCGATGCTGGCGGAGCGAATAGCACGCTCACAATACGCGGAACGCGGGCAACCTGGCGCCCTCCATCGGTGTAGGCAGCAAGCAGCCAGAGACCGCAGGTGTCGACCGCCTGGGGGGTTTCTAGTTTTGCCAGGGAGACACGCCCGAGACTGGCGCGGGTATCGTTGCTGTAGTAAAGAACCATGCCGGTGATCCGGTCCGCATCCCGGCAGAGTCTGATCTCGTCCGTGTTCTCCAACCTAGCCCTTGAATAGAAAAAAGGCTCGGGAGAAGGGCAAGGGTATTCGGACAGGGAATGTGGCAAGGCCAAGCGTTCTTTGGCCTTGACTGGACCCCTCCAATGGCGAGGCATCAGTACTGCTCTCAAACCATCGCTTATGTCGGATTCTTCTCGTAGTTGTGACTCGTAGGCTGAGTGGCTGGCTTGGTCGGCTCGATAGTGTCACTGCTGAGCAACATGGCCGAACTAGGTATGCAGCGATTTGACGACAGGGTTTTAGCCAGCAACCGATGGCAAAAGTGTTGGAGAAGAATCGCGGCTATTTCATCTCGGACAAGGTTGATACTAGCCAGAATCTGGCCCTTCATGGGTAGCAAGTCGAAACGTGTCACGGAGCCAAGCTCCTTCACTCGAGTGTTCGCCCCCAAGTACGAATAGCAACCGGTGTGGAACGCCGTCGCGCGACCACTTTCGTGTTTACAGGGCCAACTACAGTAATAGTCGAGATCTTCATAGAGAGTTTTGACAAGAGAGCCATCAAAGCTGCCTGCATCATTGTCAGAGGAGGTATCTCAGTGGCAAGGGCATGTCCACGGACAGACGTACTAGCAACCATGGCGCCTTCGCCTCCCAACTCGAGCGTACAGAGTCCGCAGTGCCTGTCCGGGCAGCTATCGTCATTCGCTCACCCCCCATATTTTCACCGTTGTGCAAAAGTCAACAAGGGGCGGGGGTCGTAGGGCGCAGGAAGGGACTGTTGAAAGAAGGGGCTGGTCCAAAAAAGCTCGCGTGGTCGTCAAAGTACATCAGGCTGCTGCACAACTGAGACATCGAGTCACCGCGCTGTTATGTGTGGCATTGATCACATGAGAAAAAGTCTCGCAGAGTCCATAAGCCTCTCAATTGAAGACATGGCCTTGGCACCCTCGCGCCATAGAGCAGCAGCCCCAAGTCGTTTGGCCTCGGAACATAATGTTGAGCATATATTTCACCGCCCAGTTCGCCATCAGCAGCGACAAAAGTAGCCAGCTAACGTTTGAGAATCTTGTATGAGCCAAGGGCTGACAGATACGCAAACATGCCAATCTATAGATTCAGAGTGGCAATGTGCTAAATAATGAATTATATCAAGAATCCCGTCCCTAGGCTCGCCGGCTAAGTTTGTTCGGTATCGCGACAATCAATCTACAAAATGGAGGGTGAACATGGGACCTTGCCACGCAATCTGCCCTACCATAGTGCATGACGTCCTCCAAGGGCGTTCTTGTTTGCCCACGTTGCTCTTCCCATCGCTGTGATAAGAAGTCCAGAGGTTCATGAAGTACCTAGCATTGCGTGATTAAAAAATTAAAGTTGCTGTAGTTCCTTGTGTTGTGTTAGTGCGGAACGCCCAAGCTGCTTCCGGCAAAGGAGCAACAGATGCCGGACGCTCCGTTCCGCCCAGATAGAGGCCAAAACTTTTTTTTAAAGATTGTTAAGAAAAATTGGGCAAAATCGACGGCCTGTTCTTTTTTGCATTAGGAGAATGCCGAAAGCTGGTGCCGGCTGTTATCTAGAAGACTGGGGGGCTCAAAGGAAGTACTGGTGGCAGTCGGATGTCGGAGCGATCGATGTAGAACTCTATTTACCCTACGGCAAGTCAAACTTGCATGGGGGGCCGGGGTCTCGACTCGGATGAACCGGGGGTTACTTGACAGTAGGCCTCATGAAGCCAGCTCATTAGCAGGCAAAAGCTTGGCGACAGCCGGGCCAGGCGGCGCAGCCCCCTGCTTGTAACTTAGCATGGCAAAGGCGCAGCATTTAAAAGCGCACGGCAACAACATAATGTCATTTTGGCCAAGAGCTGCAATATAACACACGGGCCAAGCCCCCAGCCGGCGTGGTCGGAGCAGGCAGCAGCAGCAGCGCCGCCGCCGCTGTGGTCGGGTTATTGTCCAATGCAGGCAAAGCCACACAGACACACACCTCCAAGTCCGAAATACGCCCGTGGCTCAAGGGCTGTTTTCTGCAACGCAAGCCCCCCCAGGGTTGAAGGGCTGGGGATCTAGACCCTGAGATGGCTTTTCTTGACAAGCCCTGCGCGCCTTCTCATGCTTGCCTATATTGAAAGCTCTCGGCCGCCACCCCCCCCTCTCACTCCAGGTAAAGCTGTCAAAAAACTGTCGACCCGTCTAGCCCGCGCCGCCGCCGCCGCCGTGGTCCATGCTCGGCCGAAAATAGTAGCGCCCAGAAGAGTACTCAAGGTCTCGACCGCTAGGCCTCTTCCGGGTGAAACTGTGTGGTTGAAATCACCCAGTATCCGTAACTACTTAGTAGAGCTGGCCACACAAAAGTTGGCCCTCCCTCTTAGATTTGGGGGGGAAGCGTGGGGACGCGCCGATTGGCTTTTTTTGCCACTGGAAAGCTCTAGACCTTTGCTCCCTCTCAACCACCACCCAAAGAACGGGCCTTTTTGGTCCGACGCCAGCCTCAGGCTGAACTCGGTGCGAGGTCCTCACGGCCATTTCAACAGCTGGTGGCTTTTTGTTCGAATCAGCTCCCAGAATTGGGAGGGGTGTGTGCTTATGCCATGTTTCTAGACCAGACGAAGGTTGCCAGCGGCAATGTCCATTTTATTTAACACATTAAGCTCATCTCTCCTAGTTTAGCGGCACTAGGTCTAGAACGATTTTTGATGCCCGTCTCCGCGATCGCACAGGGAAGAAAGTATATTTTTTTTTCGTTTGCCGGGGGTTTGCCACTGGGAGGGACGCAGCCCAACCGTTGATAAAGAAGTTTCATGGATGAACAAAAAAGAAGCCGTTTTTGCAGGTTCATGCAGGACAAGGCATGTATGTGAAACGCGCCGCGCACATCACTTGCGCAAGCCCATATATGGGGAATGCTACTATAGACCAAAGTGCTTGCAGCGGCAGGCAAGCAAGGCGTCGCGCGACCTACCGTTTGTCTTACACGAAATCCCTGGAGCGGAGCGTAATAAGCCTGGAAACGAGACCTTTGCTGCAAGCGAGAGACATACGAAAAAAGAAGCCAAACTCCACAAAAAAATGCTTAAAAAAAACAAAGAGTGTAATTACAGGATAGGGCAAGGGAGACGAAAAAAGAGTTATAGCATAGAAAGTAATTGGGCAAGGGAGGAGGGGGTTCGGCGTTGATCGACGACAGCCGGATCCCGCATAGATGCATATGCCAGGACAGACGACGGCCCCCCCTTCGTCCTCTGATAGTACAGGGCCTGGCCTGCCATGGGAAACTCGGTTTCCCATGTTGATTGTAATTGGCGCAGTTGAAACAAGGGCGAGGTGGTGCTCACCCCCCCGAAGCGGACGCCACCATGTTTCTGATACAGTGTAGAGAGGATTTTTGATTCATTACTGAACCTCGTATAAATCGCACCAAAATAAATAAAGGCGCCCAGCGGGACTTCTTCATCAACCGATACACAACTGCAAGGTACGATGAAAGGACAAGGGTGGAAAAAACGGGTTCGTGGGGTTTAGTCAGGCCATGCTTTGTGGGAGGTGGCAAAAATGCAGCATTCTTTTAATTGAAGGGGTCAAGTTGTGGTGGACAAATGTACAATGCATCGTCCATTTTTTTTTTTTTTTTTTTTTTTTTTGGAAATGCCTCCCCCCTCCGACGATCATCTCGGCCACGGAAAAAAGGAGTTTTCGGGGCGGGTTGGCAAACAAGCTGAAGCATTCAGTGGTTCCCCGTCCCAAGATGAGTGGCTAGCGAAGAGAGAGAGAGAGAGAGAGAGAGAGAGAGAGAGAGAGAGAGGGAGAGAGAGAGAGAGAGGGAGAGAGAGAGAGAGGCATGGACGGTTTCTCGAGCCAGCTGAATGGTGGAGAGGCGACGTCCGTGTGGCCATGCTCGTCTGATAATGCGGGAGCCGTGTGGCACATCAATTCGTCTTGGCCGTTTCGCCCTTGATCAACCGAGGGAGTGCTTTTTTCATGCCGTGCCGTCCGTGTCTATTCCCTCAGCAAAAATAAACCCCAAGAGCAAAGCTTTCTGAATGTAGCTTGGTGATTCAAAGGGAGCTGCCTGCTTTTCTGTCGTGTGTCAACTGTGTGTATCAATCACACCATTAGCTCACCAACACGGAAAAGGCCCCAAGTTTCCATCTCTTTTTTTTTTTTTTTTTTTTTTTGCCGTGCTGCATTTAGGATTAAAGCTTTTTGCCTTTTTTTACTTGCATTGCTAGTGACATTCCAGAAGACTCCTTCAATCTTCTTTTTCTCACCCATCGTCCACGCCCCCGTTTCTCCAAACGGAGAAGCCCAAGGTTTCAATCGGAGACCTCCGTTCCAAACTGGGCAGCTACAGTCGAAACGGAACCCACAACTTTTTGGGGAAGCACAGCTGTAATGGACTCTGCGTGAGTGGTGTGGTGTGGTGGAGAATGGCGTGTTTCTCGTCTTGCTGCTGGTGGCCTTTTTCTTTCGCAGCGTGGGCTGGGCGAAGGAATGGTGTGACAGCGACAAGGTTTATCAGGGGGGGCCCGCGCCGAGCTGGTTGGCTGGCTGTCGCCGATGCGGCTAGGCGGTTTTGGGGCGGTTTTTTATTTGTGCGCGCACTATCGTGGGATCTAGTTGGTGCAGGGCAAGATAGTTAAGGAGGGAGGGGGGCCACAGAGTCTAGACGGTTCCTCCGTTTTGGATCCGCGCCGCCCGTTCCTAGAACGGATGGGAAGGGGGAGGGGCGGGGCGGGCGGCCAGCGATGCATCTATCGGGGCGATTTTGGCTGTCGCTGTTTCTCGCAGCACAGCAGAGGGCATGGAGGCATTTCTTACAGCAGCCGAGGGCTCCGAGAGGGCACCCGCCGCTGCGGCACATACATCCGGTGAACGCCTAGGTATTTGGTGCGACCTCGCGCAATGTTTGTTGACGGGGCCAGTGGTTGAGGCGCTGCACAGCACAACAGAGCCTGGCGCCCAGAGAGAAGAGCCCTGGCCCCGAGCGATACGCCAAACCCTTTGTTCACAACGCGTGGGACACCACGCCCATCCGGGTCTGTCGTACAACAAAACGATGTTCGTTTTTTTTGGGTTGGTTGGGCATCGACAAAAACAGGGTTCTAGAACAATAGTGCAAATGAAGAAAGATGAAATTTTTTTCAACCAATTTCAATGCCCATTGAGATTTATTTTTATCACGCATAATTGGGCGCCCATTGGTTATTGTCGGTGCCTATTATACCCTTAACAAAAAGTCGCTGCCCCCAACACACGGTCCAGGCTCTTCTGTCGCCCCCTTGTAAATGAGCCAACAAAGAATGAGTCCGAGACGACATGGGAAAAACTTGTCTCTTTTCCCCTAGAGCTTTGTTTATCCTCGAGGGGGAGGGGTGCTCTTAGCCGCTAGACAGTAATTACATTATATGCCCAACCAATATTTGTCTTCTTCAGAGGACACGTACAATGGAAAAAAAAAAAAACCGAGAGGCCCTTCTCCTACAGCCACCAACAGCTGTCAGCCGGTGAGAGTGAGTGCCGGCTCCGGCGTCGGCTTCGTCCATCGCGCTATTTCCGGGGAGGGGGACCCTAAAACGCGGCCTTCGGGGCGCTACAAGCCGCCCTGGGGCTAGACACTGGGCTGCCCTATTACTACCAGTGCATTACGCCGAGCGCACTCCTCTGCCTTTGGCCCCCAGTAGCAGCAGCCTTGCGGGAAAGAAAAAAAAAGATAAAAAAAAAAAAAAACCGACAGCCATCTAGACCATCGTGGATTTGGTAGTGGTGTTTTATCCGCCGAGTTTTGGCACGCGCCACGGAAGAAAAATCAGCTCATGGTTCAGTCGTTGGCCACCTGACTTTGCGGTGTCGGGAGAGAGCGTGCGTGTGTCTGTGTGTGTGACGATTCACCGTTTTTGTCTTTGACATGTCCCGCGGACGCGGATAGCTTTTCCGTTTGCTGTGTGTTATTATTTCTCACCGCAGCATTCAAGGAGGCGCAAGAAAAGGACACTGGAACTTGACCGCATGGGCCGGCTGGCCGCACACACACACCCCAATAAAGCCTCAAAAATCCTTCCGGCCGAAATAAGGCTCGGGCTGTGGGAATTAAAATGAGAGGCGAGCGAGCGCCGCCGCCTTGGGACGAGCCCTTTAAAGAGATTGAAAAAAAAGGAAAAAAAAGAAAAAAAAGAACCAATATAGCGCCATGAAGCCTGGCCGCTACAGTCGTACTCGGTCCTTTCCAGTCGAGGCCCTTTCAGATGCCAAGACTTTTTTCTGCTTCCCTCGTCCAAGGTTCTGGTGTGGCATGGAAAAATTCCAACAACTCCGGATCTCCAGGGCACGATGTTGCATGCAATCTCCGATGCAGCCGCCTTCTTTCTTCGTTTAACCCTCCCTCCGCTCCCTTGTCATCGTGGCTGCTTTTGTGCAATATCCTTGTGATTGGAAAAAGAAACACGGTACATGAAAACAAAATCGTACGTCAGACGCCCGAGTGCGAAGTGCGAAGTGCGCAGCGGCGCCCAGGATCATTCAATTTTCAGCGCGGCGTGGGCGGCAACAAGCCCAGCCCTCTTTGACCTTGGCCCCCTCCCCCATGCAAAAAAAAATAAAAAATAACCAAACGGTCGAGCCCATCTCGATGCGGCAATTGCCCATGCCTCGGGTTGCATTCTTGCCAGCAACGCTTTTTTTTTTCTGATTGGCAAGGTGTGGTTTACAGTGGGGAGACAGAAGGGGGGTGTGTGCTGATGTGCATGCAAAGTGTGCGATGTGCATACAAGCCTGCGATGTGCATATGTAGTCGCATAGGCATGGGTGTTGAAAGACTCATCAGAGTTGCGTATGGCCTGTCATGCATTTTTGCGAGCAAGAAAAAAAAGACCGTCTTGGCGTGACTGCGGGTGAACACATTACCGATAAAGCTGTGACAACGCGGCAGTCGTCTCAATGACAGACAACGGCAGCCCGATTCACATGAAACAGATTCACACGCCACGGGACTTTTTTTCACGAGTATCGCGTTTTTGGCCTTTGGAGAAGACTTTCGGACAAGTCGAGCCAATAAACGCACCACTCGCTCGGCATGTGCAGTGTCTCGCCCAGCCAGCCCAGTTGTCTTGTCTTGGGTGATAACGAAAACTAAGACAACGCGGTAACGTCCCCGTTGGGACGGCCAAGTTTGGTCAAAACGTACGGGTAAGAGAGAGAGACGTACGGAGTAACAAAGGAAAAAAGGACCAGAGACAGGACGAGCTCCATCTGTAGAATTCAGGACTACCCAGAACGGCAACCCGTGCTGATCGCCTGTCTGTCTCTTGTCTTGCTGCGTGGATCACTTTTGTTCAGGGCTGAGCAGCAAACTGTTTTTCCGGTTTGGATTGTCTCTTCTGTAAGCTGAACCTTGGCACAAACCTTAATACATGTAGCTCTCCGCTTCGCCCGGCTCTCCGCGGATACGCCTTCGTTCTGCAGATTCCCGAGCAAAATAAATAAAATTAAAACGAACAACGTCGAGGGGGGGACTCAGTTTGTACCACGGCCAAGGGAACAATAAAGAGATACGCGGAAAGGACCAGACTGACCAGGATCGTTTGAAATGTGTGGCGGGGGTGAATCACTGATCGATGCAGCTGGCCGTCTTACAACACCAGCCCTGTCTTGGCGGGTAGGTTCCCGAACCTTTTGCGACAAAAGAGAGTTGCACCGTGATGACAATAAAAGAAGAATGAATCACATCCTGAGAATGATGCTCTGTGATTCAACGGCTTTTTTTCTTTTCTTTTTTTTCTCTTGGAATCGTGCCACCACGGGAATGGCCCAACGGTATGGACGCTACGGGTACAGCTGCCCTGGCACCGACCAGCGTGTGTGCGTGTGCAGGTCTCAGGCAGATTGTGCGTACTGGGGATCGATGCGCAGCGAGTGTCTACTGGTAGCGGTACGGGGTCTAGCGCCGAAGCAGATACGTTGCTTGGAAATGGCCCGGGGCTTGCGGCGATACTGCACCCCCTCTGTGATGCTGTCGCATTTGCGTGATGGACAGGCGAGAGGGCAGGGTGACGCTGGTCGATGCGTGGCCGATGAGGTGCAGCTGGTAGCGCAACTAGGGGCCACGGATATACGTTTCTCATTAGAGAGATGAGCCGTGTGTGACGGCTACTACTGGCAAGTAGACGACTGTACTCGGCAAAGCAAGCTCATGACTCTCTCACACCGTATGGCATTGGTTGTCCAGTGCTGGTTTGATTGTAGGACGGTGCCTATGCAACCCATCGTGACGGACTGGTGCTGGCCATGATTACAGTGAGCTGCGTCAAGCACCATGGTTCCACACTGTAACAGCACCAGACTCAGCAGTCGGAGAGAGCAGGTCCACCAATGTGCCCTACCGGATAGATGCATAAAACAGTCCCTCGCGCCGCCACGGGCTGGAGAGCGCCGGTCCACTGAAGGGGAACGCTGTACGGTGCTGCCGTGCGAACCTTGTTTTCTTGGTGCTCATTTCTGTTACAGTGGCGCTGCAACTGCGCTGGAGTTATAGCGGGCTTTTGTAGGTACCCAATTACGGGCCCTTTTTTCGCCAAACAAGCCCAAGCAACCAAGTACTTGGGTTGTCCCACACCTCTTTTTTTTTTCTCTCTCGCACCCAGGCCTTGGCAGACCAGAATGAAGTACGCGGCCTGAGCCGATGGTTCCATGGTGGACCGGCCGTCCATGACATGGTCGATCACGGTGACTGCGAGGGCGTGGCGGTATTTTATGCACAGGGTATGACGGGCAGGGTAATAAGAGTATTGGGTGAAGAAGAAGAAGAAGAGTAAAAAAAACACAACAGCCCGTCTGTGCATCGCGCAACCACAATTGAGAGAGAGGAGAAGAAAAAGAAGAGTCATGAGGGAACAGAGGTACGCCGCAGCGCACAAGCACATGCTTGGCCAGCGCCAGCCAAGAGCTTCAGGGAACACTGTACTGGTGATTCTGGTTGTGCGGCGCTCTGGCACACGTACACCCCCTGTCTGTCGTAGACACGCCCCCAGCCCACTGTAGCTTTCTGGAGGGCATGCACCTCGTCCGTCCCCCCAAACTAGGTCCAGCCTTTTTGCCTTGGTACGCACCAAGAAAAAAAAAAGAAAGAGACTCCCCCCTTCCTTCCACTCCCCCAGGCTCCATCCCAAAAACCACACCCTCGTATAACTTCGTATAATGTATGCTATACGAAGTTATTACGNCCCCCCCCCTCCCGCCCCCCCCCCCCGCCCCCACCCCAAAAAAACCCCCCCCCCCCCCCCCCCCTAGCAATCTTATTACTTGCATCCATCCTCGCGCTCTCTTACACTTTTCTATTTCTTTTGCTGCTCCCACCTTCCTCGAATCCTTGCCCAGATCACATTATTGTTACCCCTTGCAAACAAGAAAAAAAAAATCAACCCTTGCTCATCTCTGTTCCAGCCCAAAGTGGTTCGACTTGCTGCCTTGTCCAAGGAAAATTACCATTTTTTTTCTGCAGCATATATCTCTTACACGCCAGGGTCATCTCGCCTCCGCCCACCTTTTAAACCAAACGACCATCGCCAGAACCTGTTTGCCCGGGTTCTTTGTTCTACGCCTATAACATAGCAGGACGTTCTCGAGTCAGCTTTCGACTTTCGAATATTACCTTCGTTTGCGCTTGGAGTCACCCCCTCTCCGACGTTGCACACACACACACACGCCCGGCAAAACCGCCAATCTGGTTTTGAAACCACATTGTTGACGCCCGGCCTTGGGACGAAAAAAAATCACCCGTGCTTGACCTCAGCCACACTACAGACGCAGGACAATTGCCCTACCCAAGTTTCGGCCTTGTCAAACCTCGACACAAAACCCATACACACACCACGCCATCACGCCGCTGCCCGACGAACTACATAATCGTCCATATGCCCGCGTTCGCCAACCACGTCTCTCTTCCTCGCCTCTCCCTCATCATGCCTGCAGCAGACAGCTCTGCTTCGTCCACCACATCCGCCTCCTCCGACTCGGACTCTGCCTCCGCCACATCGTCGACCGGCTTCACCATGGAGGCTGCCCACCCGCCCAGCGCCTCGGTCCAGGTCCTGCGCTGCATGCGCTGCGCCCGCGCCGTCGAGACCACCACCACCGATGATATTGCCACCGCCGGCATGGTCCGCATCTCCCACAACCTCTACTACTGCGAGCGCTGCGCCAAGACGGTCGGCTACAAATAAGCGGCCCCCAGCTCTCCATCACCCACCCGACAGTCTCCTCCAAGGAGCAGCGGTTGGGTAACCGTATACGACCTCGCACCCTGTGATGCCTCTCTTCCAAGCATTATACTACAAAGTACACGACAAGTCTGCTGCCTGTAGCATCAGTACTCAAGACGACCAAAAACCAGCATCGACGTGTGCACGGCCTGCGCCCGGCACCATGCATCCTGCACCCTGTTGCCGCTCCACCAACATCTGGCTCGCTCTTTCAGCCCAAGTCGTCATTGCTGCATGAAATCGCCTCGCCTCTATGCAATCATCTACTTGTGGCTTCCTCGCCACCGAAGCGATGGATCGACATGCAGCCCGCCCCTGTCGACGGACTTGCATGCCTCCGGGGGCCCTGGTGGCCCAGTCAGACCAGACACCGAGACAAACAGACACGAATATTTTGACGAAACGTTTTGCACCCGAGAAATTACCGAGCTCGACAAGATTTCTCCGGCCTCTTTGGATTCTTGTGGTTTGCACGATGCAGCGCTGCCGCCGGTGTCAGCGACGGCCGGGCCATGCAGTATGACGTGGTCGACAGCACCCTTGCTGCGGGACACACACCAATCACACGGCGGAGAAATCGCCAGCATCCCCCTGCCATGCCGCATGCGAGGGATGCGTTCATCACATGCATACACGAGAAATGAAACGTTGTTTATTCTCTTTTTCCCCTTCTTGTCTCTGAACGCTGCGCGTGGGGACCTTTTTCTGTACATGACTTGTTGGCTATTTATACATTTCTTTGGTCTTTTCATCTTTTTTCCCTTATGGTACATAGCATGTTTGTTTTAGCGATAGACTTGAGAGATACCACTTGGCGCAAAGCCAAAATGCCATTCGCTTCTATTTTTATTCTTCTTACACGAGATGGTTGCCCGAAATTGCCGTGCAGATGGACTAGAGAATGCTGTGATTACGTACAGTCAGCTGCCCGCCAATGCCACCGAGCGAGCCCCGAAACGTGGCTTGGCCGTGGTCTTGGGGAATTTTGGCAGCTGGTTACACACGCGGTTTTTCAGCGCCGTGTAACTGATTTCAATCTGGGGCCTGCATGGGAGGGCGCGCAACGGGCGCGAACCAGTGCCCGTGGTCTTGGGTGACACCATGGGCCAAAGCTGAATGGAACTGGTGGTCACATTCACCGACAACGCCTTGGCCCGGGAATGCCGGTCCGGGGTATCTCTGTATCTTTGCGACCACTGCTGGGTTCTTTTTTTTTTTTTTTCCTCTTTTCCCTTGCCTTTTTTTTTTATATTTACACTGACGCGGGAACAAACCCAATTCAATGCGGAAGAAAGGATCTAACTGGGGGTCAGAATGTACCTTGTACGGCTGGACCTCCGATCGGCAATTTGATGTTGTACTGCGGGAGGGGGAGGGGGGGGGGGGGGGGGGGGGGGGGGAACTGATTCGTGTTTGTTGCCTGATTTTCCACACATCTCTGCTTTTGGTGGCGCGCGCGCCGCGGGCGAAGCCGCATAACGTGTCGCTGTTGGACAAGTTTTTTGTACTTGATCTCTCAGGTATCGCGAGCTGAAACAGGGAACAAGGGGGAAAGAGATGGCCCGCGTTGTATCCGTAGTCCGGAAAGGCTGGTGACAGGCAAGTTTTCTTTTTTTCTTTCTATGCTACAGGACCGAAAGAACGTGGTCTGACCATGACAACTGTGTTGCTGCCCAACGAGGAAAACTAGTTATTTTTTCTCTTGTGTGTATGCGTGATATGGAACTTGTCCGGCTTGCCAAGTACTGATACGGATGGTGGGAGGGGAATGGTGACATTCAGCCATTGGCAGTCGCGAAGCCGACAGCCGGGTGAGCAGACACGCACACGAGTCCTCCCGTAACCCGGTGACTAGGCTTGTTTCAACGGCTGTCATGTTACAGCTACAACGGGACGTGTGTGTGCCGAGGAGCAAGGCAATTAAAAAAAATAAAACGCAGACCCGGATCGCTGGGACATGCGGTTCAGGTAGAAACGGCAAAAACACGGTCGAGGACCTGAAACAACGACCACGTTTTTGAGCATCACTATGCAAACAAAGCATAACGCCGGCTTTCTTTCAACGGTTTTTTTTGTTCCCTTGAGGCGCAGGGTATCACAAGCCAAGTCATGCGAGTATATTAAGAGGCGGGGACGCTCTTAGCAGAGATTCTAGAATCTGTTCTGTTAAGCGAGGGTTGTTAATCTATCTCACGCAGGGATACATCATGCACACATCTGAATGAGGAATGCGAAACCATAAAAGAAGAGTAAAAAGTCGGGAAATTAATAAAGAAATCGGACCCCCTATTGCTGACTACAATTTTTTCTTCTTCCAAGGCTGTGCTTGGGTGAACTTGGGTTTGGTTTGGGGGGGGCCGACGAGGCTGTGCTTGCTGAGCCCCGCGGCTGTCGGTGGCCGCAAGACAATAAGGTACCTATTACAGACACACCACCACCCACTTACCGTTGCAGAGCCTCAATGCAAACTCATTTAATTACATGCTCTTCTTCGCAGAAAACAGAAATATGCCCAGATTGGGACAACATTTGTTTAATGCGAAGAGACAAGGGAGAGAGTGTTGGGCAGCTCCCAATGCGGGCCGACTATGTGTGTGTGTGTTTCTATTTTTGGTCTCACTGCTGGGATTTTTTTTTCTTTTATTGTTCCTTTTCAGCCCTGGGGCGGCGGCGGGCGAGACGGGCGCGGCGCGGCGTAAAAACAGCCACCGAGTGGGGGCGCCAAAGGAAGCAGGAAGAAGAATAAATGGAACCTTTTTGGTCGTTGTTCGGCGCATGTTTCGTTACAAAAGCCTCTTTAGCTGAACGCCCTGTATTTTTATTCCTTGCCAACCAGGGGGCTAGCACGCCGGCCGGCTGCCTATTTTTCTTTGTCGTAGTCGGTATCAAGTTAAACAAAGGCCCTAATAACACGGCTGGCAGCTACAAACAACGAGTAGACACACACACACACACACCGCCGCTCGGAGACTTTTTTTTTCATGAGCCTCGGTAGCCCTGGGTTTTTGCTCAGCCAGCCTCTTTAACAGGGCTGGGGCTGGGGCGGAGCGGTAGCCTTCTTTACCATGTACATAGCTCGCATCATCTTGCCGAGAACGGTATCGCTCCTGAATAGGAAGTACCATCTTTTTATTTCCGCTGCTGACGTGGTACATACGTAGGTGCAACTTGCAGCAAAAAAATGTCAACGCCGTCCTTGTTCTCCGCACCCTTGGCGTGGCCGCGGCGGCGGAGCGGACAATAACAACTCGCACACCCCCTCCTCGCACCAGAAAAAGAGGCCATTGGAGTAGTACAGAAAAGACATAAAGGCACAGGCACAGGGGATGCCAAGAGAGTGGGGGATATAAAATGGGCTGCAGATAACCTTGGACGGCTTGCTCGGAAGCCCGCCCAACAGCCCATTAACTAATCATGACCTTGGGGGGCACGGTCGTATTGTACGGTTCTGCGGAGCCAACAGCCCGGTTTTTTTGTTAGCAACTTGCCTGTTGCTGTGTCTGATATGTACCAAACGAGGTACTATCAATTTTTTTTTTCATCTCTTTGTCAGGGCTGCTGTCCATGTACGATGCTCGCGTGTCTGTCTCGATCGCCGTGGTATCGGGTCCGTGCTGGGTTGCCCTATCCGGTAACCAAAGAGAAAAAAAAAAAAATTCGAAACGACGGTGGGAAAAAACAGAATGGAGAGAGCATACGAACACCCTAGACGAGACGTAGCGTTCGAACGGTTCTACAAGGTTGGAAGGGTTGTTGTAAAACGGTAGTGGTATTGCATGGACCAGACGCAAAGCGCAGATCACCACTTGGAGTAATAAAAAACGCACATCCGGATGGCCAGCCGAGGCCAATCCCCCTCCCCAGCTCAGCCTTGTCTGGCAATGCTTTAGGAAGGCAACTGATATCAGCACTCTGCAAGGCGACACAATATCACACAGTGTAGTGCCTTGTCCATGCTGGAATTCAGCACGTCGATTTCCACGCTGTGTGCCAAATTGTGCAAAAGATGTTAAAATGCTTTTGCCAAGGCCCTCCAGCGTCCCAGTGACCCCCAAAACGCACTGTGTTTCTATTTTGGACGTGGCACACTATTCACAAAGTCCACAGGGAGAATAGAAGAGCCCGGCTTGTACTCCATTGTTATGCACTCATGACACAAGGATCCCACGCTTGGCGCCGCCATGTGTCAAACTCGTGTTCTGCCCTACACGGGTCGTCGGATATCCGCCCGCCGTGGAAGAGTAGGAGTCAAAGATCTAAAACGAGACGAAAAAAAAAAACGAAAATGAAGCGCGTCTTCTCCACTAGGGGGGTCAAGGCAAGGCAGAACCGGCAGCGCGGGAATTCTCCGTCTATAATACGCACTGCTATGGACACGCCACGTTGTATCAGGGGAGGAAAAGCTAATGATGAATTTAATCACGCAAGGAAACTCGAATGAAGAAAAAAAGGGCAAAGAGCTGGGTATTGGGACATGTGCGTTGGGAGGCTCAGATACTACATGCAGGAGAAGCTCGATACTACCATTTCTCAAAGAGGGACTCAAGGTGAGCCGTCTCGCTCCAGTACACCTCATCCTGCAGCTGTTTCTAAACAAAAAACTGAGCGAAAAACGCCGCCTAGGTCACAATCACGTCAACAATGTCCATCCCACAATGTCATCACTCGGGGGTGGGCATTAACCCACCACACCGTTGGGAGTTTATAAAAATAGCTCGCTCCCTTTGCCAAGGCGGCGGCTGCCATACAAAAAACCAAGGCAACATCCTTGCCCATTCTTTCTACAGAGAGGGCTATTTTCTTCTGGTGCTCGGTTTACTGTGAACTTGCTTATATCGAGGCTTTTTTGGGGGACAAGAACAAAAAAAGGTGTGTCTGTAAAAAATACAAACGTGCAGGCAAACGCGGGGTATGGTCATGTGTCGTCACCGTGCAGGACGGTGGGCTGGCACCTCTGCCGGTGAGGGGGGGATATCCGATGATGGGGGTCCATGGTAGAAAAGGTGCATCGGCAGATGGGGAAAAAAAAAAAAAGAGACGGTGGCATCTTGCATGGAGGAGAATGCGGTCAAGGTTTGCTGGTAATTCGCGCATGGGGCAGAGGTTGGGTTTTGTCCCTCGTGATAAGGCGGCAGATGAAGGAGAAGACGAATGGACAATGCCGCCGGAATGCAATGCAGGTCTGTGATGGTCTCGGCACGGCCGAGAGGAACCCTGCAGAAGCGCATTTCGTCAAGGGTTGGAAAAGCAAAAGCTGGGGGGGAAAGCAATGGTTTTCTGCAAAGGAAAATAGGTCACACACCGCGCGGGCCCGAGGCATGGGGGCTGATGAATATATTGAACCAAGCTCTTGACCGCATATCACATCGTCGGGCGTATGAGAGACGGCTGGCAACGTCGACTCCAAAGCCCTCAGTCTGGCAACAAGGACCCGGATAACGCCAGCGTGAAACATGTACCTTTGAGTATATATATACACAAATGTTCAGCGCACGGTACATCACGGCCCGATGGCATCTCCAGCATTCTTATGCGTGTGGGCTACTCGTCATCACAGTAGATATACAACCACGCGCAGCCAAGCACTCGTGAAGACGTGTACAGTACCGTAAAATGACTTTAAAAACACTATCCATGCTCATCATGCATACACTCATGTTGAAACGATGCCTATATATCCTCCCAAATGCAAAAAAAAGAAGCCCATATCCCAACGCCGCCAAACTCCATTACAACAGCCACAATATTGACATTAGAAGTCTGAAAAAAGCACATCAGCCCTCCATCTTGGTATCCGACTCTTTGCCCAGATTCTTCAGCAGGTAGCTGCGCTTGAAATACTCGTTGGGGTGCACAATCGTCTCCAGCTGGTTCGACGTCATGATGCCCTCATCCTTGGCCTTTTTAATCTCTTGCTTGTGCAGATGCTCAAATACACTATGCGGGCTGGTTAGCATTCCCACATTGCTTCTCTGGTACTCCTCTTTTTTCTTCTTCTCCCACGAAGAAGGGGTTCTTACCGGTTGCACGCCATGTGGTACTTTTGCGTGTCCTTGTCCTCCTTGACGCCCTGCAGCACCCCGCGGTCGCCCACCCCCATCGCCTGCACCAGCGCCGTCAGGTTCTCCAGGTTAAAGTGGCGGTACGGGCAGCCGTGCGCGTCGCCCGCGCCCGGCGGGTGCTCCGTCAGGATCTTCTGGCAGCTAAACGCGCTGTACCCGCCGCCGCGCCGGTTCGAGTCGCCGCCCACGTCGCCGTACGCGTGCCGCACGTTGTACCGGTACTCCTTGTTGAACGTGTCGTCGGTGACTTTGTGGAAGCTGCCGCGCCAGAACGCGAGCGCCTCCTCCAGGTTCAGCCCGATGCCCTTGAGGAAGAGCGTGTACTGCAGCCGCCCGTAGTGCTTGAGGTGCGCGTCGCGGCGCAGCGAGCGGTGCAGGTGCGACATGCACGCGGGGAAGTGCTGCGAGAGGCTGTCAATGGTGGCGGCCGAGATGGCGGCGCTGTCGGGCGCCGCGGTGCCGCTGCCCGACATGTAGGCCGCGTCGGGCGTGATGAAGTTCTTGGACAGGTGGTTGAGGATGGGCGTCAGGCGGTCGTCTTCGTCGAGGCGGGGGAGGGCGCGGGCCGTAAGCTGCAGTCGTTAGTACTGTCAAGGCATTGTAGATGGGCATTCGTGTCAGAGTATCGTGGACGTACCGCTAGCTGCTTCTCCAGTCTGGTCGAAAACTCGGCCACCACCATGCTCGCCTGCTCGCGCACGGGCACAAACGCCTTGCCGGCCTTGAGGAACACGCGCCGGCTCTCGACCAGGTCCGGCACGCGCTCCCAGTCGACGCGGAACCAGCCCTCATCTTCTGTGCCGCCGCCGCCGCCGCCGCCGCCGCCGGTCTTGCGGGTGTTGGTGCTCGTCATGGCGGCCAGCTCGGCGGCGTACAGCCGCCGCTCCTCGTCGGACACGGGGTGCCACCAGTCAAAGTCGAGGCCGGCGACAAAGGCGGCGCGGTCGGCGAGGTCGTCGCTGCTGAAGCGGATGCGGAAGAGCATCGTCTCGACGCGCGTGAAGCGGCGGCGCAGGTCCTCGGTCGAGGAAAAGGCCAGCCGCAGGATAAAGTGGCTGTAGTGGTCCTTTTGGCGCTGCGCGGGCCGCTTGCTCGACGACGACGAGTTGGAGTCGAGCGGCAGGTACTTGTCGAGGATCGGCTTCATGTACGAGGCCGTCTCAGCGGGCGACTTGTTGCGAAAGGAGCATGCTTCGAGCTCAGCGAGGACTTTTGAGGCAGTTCACTGGTTAGTTTTGGGGCCTTTGCTGTGCTTGCTACTGGCGACGAAAAGTAGAACGATAATGAAAGAAAATGGGACGGCATACCGCGAAGACGATCAATGGCCCATTGCTCAAACTGCTCGAGAGTTATGTCCGCCGTGGGAGGGTCCGCGTAAAAGTTGAGGCGATGCGTGTACTCGGCCTCCTTGTACTGGGCCGTCGCAAACTGCTTGCGCCGGTGGTCAATGACATTGCGCCGGTTAGTGGCAATGCGGTTGGCGTCTTGTCGCAGCATGATGGGCAAGTGTTGGGAGTTCCTGCACCGTCCGTCACACAGGCGTGAATTCTATTGTTGGAAGATGATTGCGGAGATGGGGATTGGCTGTGGTGGGAGACGCGACTTGACGCGTTAAGGGCAACGCCACTAAAATGTGGCGGTGCGTGTGGCGGCGCCGAAAACAGACCACGATCAGTCAGCACACAGTCGTCATCGTCAACCAGCTCAACAGCACCAGCACAGCACAGCAGTACCTGCACTCATTCTACACTGGGTTGGCTGGGAATTCTAATTGGTTCAACTAGATTACCAAAATCGAGTCCATATCTTTTTCGCCCTCTTCTCACTGTCTGCTGTCTGTGTGCCGTCTACGATGGCTGTTGGCACAGCCCAGCCCAGCCCCGAGAGACCAGAAGAACACCAGCGATCGACGTTTGACGGTACACTTTTTGCTGTACAAAAATTTCCTCTTGTCCGGCTGCGGTCCCTTATCCTCCGAAATGGCGACAGACAGGCGATCCACGGGCAAGCGGCAAAAAAAAGTGTAAACCTGCTCCAGTCTTTCGATGCGCCAACAAAAGAGCCCGTCCGCGTTTCCGTTTCACTTTCCTTATTCCCCCAAACGAAACTCAATCCTCAACATTTTAAAGCCGGAGCAAGGAACGACATGATAACGACTTGAATCGGAGTCTGGTCTTTTCTTTCCAGCACGGCCTTGTTTTTGTGTAGTACAGCCACAAGCGTCCAGAAGTTGTTGCGCTTGGCTAATACCGGCCAACGGGGCTCGACGATCGGATCCGCAAACGTGACATGCGGACTGGAGAATCAAAGTCACGACAGGTGCAAAGGCCAGGCACACTTTATGATTAGGCAGTGTGAAATTCCCTCAGTAAACGGAAAAACCGGTTTTGCCGGGCAAATGCCTCCGTGCCGTGTGCGTGTCGCCTAGCGCAGACAGCCGGTAACAAGACGAGACAGTGTCTCGCCGCTGCCGCTTGCGGCATGAACATGTTGATCGAGCGACCGGCGGACGCACTCGGTGAATTTCCTCTCTTCCATGCTGATTTTTTTCATCGTCGGCGACGGACTTTTACCCTCTCTTTCTATTTGCCCTCTCTTGCCCTGCCCCATCCGGTCGTGGGCGGATCGTTCGACTCAAACCTTAAACTTGTACCTATCTGGTCCTGGCTACCCACATGGTGCGCCCAGCGAGTACGCCAATTCAGCTGCTCTGTGTTGCCATCGGGGCTAGAGTACTTGTGAGAGGCTCTTCCTCCTTTTATCTCGGTGCTTGTCCACATGCACGCGTCAACCATGTGAATCCCGGGTTTTGCTTTATCGGCCTTGTCTTCGTCTCATCTGGTTAGGAGGCGTGCTCCCATCGTGGGCTCGACAATATTGTGACTCACTTTACACTGCATCATATACATAGCCGTGGCTGGTCATGGTACGGAACATGTACCTGACGTGGCTTATGCCGCTGCTGGTGCTGCAGGCGGCGGCACAGTCGAGTCTGTGCTCGACGTCGAACACTGCAGAGTCCGGATCAAGTACGTCCCATGTTGAAAATACCTTGCTAGCGGGGTACAGGATGCGACATGATCTAACAATGAACGACAGACTCAAATACTTTCCAGAGCCGAGGGGCCTGCTCCGATCGGTGCAGAGGCCAGTCGGCATACGCCGTGGTGCAGGACCACCAGTGCTGGTGCAGCGACACGACGCCCAGCTCAACGACAGACAGCGGCAGCTGCAGCAAACCCTGCCCCGGGTATCCAGCTGAGATGTGCGGCGGTGATGGCCTGTATTCATACGTTTTACTGGACAAGGGCAAGGTTAAAGCCGCTCCGGCGCCGTCGGCTTCGGCATCACAACAGCCGCCATCATCACAGCAGCAGCAACCAGCATCACCACCAAGCCCGGCATCATCCGATCCGCCGGCAAAGTCTCTAGCATTCGAGGTTGTCACAATTACTCAGGTGTGTAGCTGCCTATTCGGACCACGTGGCCACGTTTGCCTTGGAATCATGACTAACAGAAGATAGACAAATGCCCAAGTTGCTACAACAGTCATCAAGACGATATTAGCATCAGCGTCCCATACAGATGACAAGCCTGCCACGTTGCGTACTGTAACAGTGACGGGCGCGGTGACGGCATCGACATTGGCCGCCGCCAAGACCGACCCGGCCACAGCCACGCCTCAAGCAAAAGGCAGCGACGGCGGCGGCGGTAGCGGCGGCGGCCTGAAGCAGGGCACGATTGCGGGCATCGCCGTCGGCGGCTCAGCGGCCGGCGTCTTCATGGGGCTGGCGGCGCTGCTGCTCTGGCGGCGCAACAAGTACTACAATCGCCAGGAGGCCGCCGGTTCTCGCGACGGAGAAGGCGGCGGACAAGTAGACGACGAGCTGCGGTTCTTTGGCGACGCGGGCGCCACCACGACGACTATCAAGCGGGACAATACGAGCGCGTCCGAGGACTCGCGGATGGGGGCGTTTGGGCAGACCAAGGCCATGGTGCGCAACAGCATCGGCAGCTTGGAGGACGCCGCCGGCGCGGAGGAGGCGAACCAGGTGCTGCGGGTGGTGAATCCGGATGAGCCTGAGAAATACTAATATAGCCTGACAACACTCACTACTGCAGAGCAGTATACCTTTCAGTTTTTGTTTTATTACGTTTTTATGAGTCAGATAACATATAACGAAAATAACCCGGAAAAAAAATATAAACAAAGCACAACTACATGATTAGCCTACATGCTCGTGGACATGCTTATCTAGGTGTGGCAGAAGCCCGCTGGCCAGGGTGAAACGTAGCCATGGACTATCGAGTATTTGGAGACTTGGTGGTCGTTTGAGATGAAATGACTTTCGATGGAGGCGGCAGTTTGATACATCTTATCTGCTGGGCTGTGCAGTAGCCGCGGCAGCGCTAGGCACTGCTAGAAACACTGCTGGCCTGCTGCTCGCGTGTACATGTGAGCCTTCCCCGTGTAGACTGATAAGCACATGGTGCTTGTGTGTTGCTGTCGCGGTGGGTTTGCGTCGTACAACGGGAGATGGCGCATGCGAACTGGACAATGGCACCGAGCGGCGGTGCCCACGATGCGGCTGGGGCATCTGGGGTTGGTCACTATTATTAGCGTGTCGGAAAGCCTGGAATGGTTAGCGGCGCGGGGGTAGGTAGCTGCTACGATCTGCCTGGTGGTGGTCACTGGTGCCGCCCAGTCCCCCCGTCAACAAGTGAGAGAGCGCTGTCTCAACGGGCGGGCTGGCGTACAGAGGGCCCTGTCGAGCTGGCTCCGGGGGACGAGCTCAAGCGGCTGGAGGTGAGACGGCCTGCTAGCAGGGGTTTGCGACTTTGTCGGCGACAATGTGCGTCTGAGTGCAGCAATAAGACAAGAATGTGAGGAGTGAGATAAAGAACCCCCTCGCAACCGAACAGAACTTCCGAACAGAAAGCGTGCCCTTTAGAAAAAAAAAGTGCAGATGCAAGGACAGCCTAGCTCGATGATGGCGGGCGTCATCGTGTTGCTCGGCGCCTCGACAACTGCGCCCTGTTTTTCTGCACTGGAACGTAACATCTGGCGTTGGCTAGCGGGAGCCCGGTGGGGGAGGTCAAGTCACCTGTAAGTCGGTCTCGGCGCCCCGGCTGTTTGCTGCAGACGAGGACGGAGGACTATTTTTGTTTGTTTCTTGGAGTGATGGATAACGTGTCTGCACACTGGTAAAAGGGAATTTATACTTCCCCCATGACTTGTCAGTATATAGTTAGAGTTTGGGGGCGCTGTCGCGTAAAATGCTTACTGCCCGCCACGCAGTCTCCAGAGAGTCGACTGTACTTGGCGGAGCCGGTACCGGGCATGTATGGAGTCAGCCCATGTCAGCACTCTTTTGGTGCTGAACGCTGCTGCAAGTACATCCGCAGTACTTGAGCTCTGCCCTACGCCGGTGGAGTCGTGACCTGCCGAAATCTAGTAACCCAGACGGCCAGGCAGCTCCTTCCCTGTCAACCTCCCCCGGCTCTCTGGCTCTCTGGCTCACGCTCCGTCCGTTTCTCTTCAAAACTTCTTTTTCCCCCACCAATTACAGATTTCCGCCGCGACGCTCGTCGCCGTCATCTCGCGCCCAATCGCTGTCGCGTCTCGTCAATTCGCACCGTCGCTGTCCGTCTGGACGCTGCCGACACCCGCCACCCCACGAACCACCCGCACAAAAATTCCAGCCGTTCGCCGACGATCCTGTGTCGCATCAGCGCGCCTGCTTCGTCGTCGACGCCCGTGCCCGTCCGGATCCCTTGCCCACGCCTCTCGGCGCGCTTCATAGACAACAAGGCACGGCACACCGCCGTCTTTTCTTTGCCGTATGCTGTCGCCCTGGTTTCTCTCGCCGGCCGCCCTCTGAGCCAGCTTCATTGGCTAAATCCTGTCATCTCTTTGCAGCTGTCGCGCCGCGTCTGTAGCTCTTCACGGCCCCGAAAGCCGCCTTTGTCAAGCAATGACATTCTTCTCGACATCGAAAGCCGTCAACCATGAATCCGATGCCGACCGTCTTGGCCATGACCAGCTAGCCCCCAATGCCTCCCAGCAACCCCCCATCGTGCTAGACGCTGCCAAATCCGCGCCTATTCCCATGTCTCGACACGCACACTTGGCGCCGCCTTCGCCGTCGCAGATGGCTGCTCCGATCGATCGCGCCCACTCCCCAACGCGCGCATATCATGGTGATTCGACCGACGGCTCAGTCAATGGACTGCGGATTTCCACCGACGTTCTTTCAACACCCCCCGCCGTGTCTGCTTTTCCCAACTACCGCGACCTCATGACCCCAAACACCCGCAACCTTTCGCCCTCACGTAATCCCTTGAACAGAACCAACTCGGCCAATTCCGTACAGCTTGCGCGAACACCCAGTCTCAAAGCCGCATTGACAGGCGCATTTGCCTCGTCCAACGGCTCCAACAGCAATGTCTCCAGTCCTGTTATCAATGCCATGGGCGACGTCACCCCGTTACCCAGCCCGCTCATGTCATCCGACTCTCCTGGTCCTTGGAAGCGTCTGAGCTTCACTTCGGCCTCTCCTCCTCAATACCGAAGCAAACTTGACATTGTTGGTGAAACCGCCTCTCCCACCTCTGCCAATCCCGACTCTCACCCCAATTCTACCTCGCCCAAACGCAAGCCCTACCTCAACAACCAACTCCAGGATTCGATACCCGCGCCGCCGCAGCCTACACCCTCTGATAACCGGAAACCACACCACACGAGGAATCGCAGCGTCAGCGAGTACATGCCTGATTCCATTTCAGTTCAAAAACGCCCCATCGTTGTTTCTGGGACTCATTCTAGGAGAGACGGCATCCAGCACAGCGACTCTGGTCTGCGACGCGAGTCCAACATGGCCGAGTCGCGGGGGCTTACTCCAAGTGTCACCCAGCCCCCTACGCCTCCTCCTAGCGACTCCTCCAAAGATTCCATGGACAGCCTGGTCAAGATTCAGGACACGTCATTTGAGTACTTCAAGGCACGAAGCCGCACCGATGGCAAAATCCGTCGTTGGAGATCTCTTGGTTTGCTTGGCCGCGGCACATTTAGTCGAGTCATGCTCGCAACCAGTCAGATTGTTCCTGACGGCGAGGGCCCAGAGATGATGGCAGGCGCGCCCCCCGGATGCCGCCTAAAACGCAAAACGCTTGTTGCCGTCAAGGTGTGCGAACATGGTCCAAGAGGTGGTGCGAGCGAGGACCGTGTTGAAATGAGCCTCAAGCGTGAGCTAGCCATCATGCAGGTCATTCACCACCCCTCGCTCCTGGACCTGAAAGCTTGGAGCATTGAGCCGACACGAGCAATCTTGGTCATGAGCTTTAGTCCCGGCGGTGATCTCTTTGATGTCACCACTTCTCATCGCAAGACCTTGACGTCGGCCTTGATGGGCCGTATCGTCGCGGAGCTCGTCTCTGCCGTCCAGTATCTGCATAAACAGAACATTGTCCATCGCGATATCAAACTGGAGAATGTACTAGTCAACATGTCTGCCGCTGATCTTGCCAGCACAACCATCAACTGGTCGACGTATCCTCACTCCGTCATTGCCCTGGCAGATTTTGGCCTTTCCCGCCGTATAGCGCCTGGCGAGCAGCTGGAAACCCGATGCGGGTCGGACGATTATGCTGCGCCCGAAGTCATCATGGGCCAGCAGTACGACGGGCGAGCCACGGACGCCTGGTCCCTCGGTGTTCTTCTCTACGCCCTCCTCGAAGCTCGTCTCCCCTTTGATCCCCATCCCGGCATGAGCGACGCCCACCGCATGCGTAGTCGCACCAGCCATCGCATCGCACGTGTCGAGTGGCGCTGGGTTGAGTTTGCCGGTGATGATGGAGACCACGAGGGTGACGAGGCCAAGTTTGAGCGGAGTGGCTTCCTCGGCGCCATGTGTATTGTGGAGGGCCTACTGCGACGAGCACGCAGCCGCTGGACCCTGGACAAGGTGGCTGCCTCGCCCTGGGTTGCCAATGCACTTTGCATCGACGGGGGCATTCGCTTCAGAGAAGAAGATGCAGGCGAGGAGGTTTCATGACAGACTGTCCTGCCCAACACAATTCATTCATTCTGCCAGCCTGATGTGTCCAAGACAGGGTGTAGGCCTCGTTCTACGTTACGACTTGCCATGCCTTTTAGGACTGGACGGCCTTGTATTTTTTCTTTGTTTTTTTAACCTTTAGACTTATGATTCCCACATGTACCATTACCCTTTTATTTACTAACGTTTTATTCACTTCTTTGGCTCGAACTTTTTTTTTGGGATGGTCGACATCTTTTTCGCCGGCTTGGGGGCAATGCATGGCTCCCCGTTTTCTAACCATTCTTACCCCATCGGGTTTCTTTTTTTCTTTCTCTTTTTTGTCTCTTTTTGGACGTTGTGTTTTATACTCGTTGCTACTAAAAGAAGAAGAGAAAACTTGTTTAGATGACGGAAAAGGAGGCTGATCAGGGGGTCACGACCTCTTGGGCGTTATCGTGGGGAAGAGCAGGCACGAATCATTATGGACTAATACTATGATCCCTTGACCCCCTCGACACTTTTTTGTCCCTGATGCAGATGTGATTTGTGTATAGTGGTATTCTCGTGATGGCTTTCGATCGAGGGAACACGTGGCCCGGGGGGGTTGAGTAGGATTGAGGGGGCCAGCGGCGCATCGGAAAGTCGGTGATGGGGGGATTTTCGATGACGGCAACGTCAGCATCGTAGGCCGCCCGTCTCAAACAAACGTTCCTATGCTTTTGCTTTTAGTAGTAGGTTCGTTATGTTTCATATACAAAAACCACATGTATAGTCGCAGTTCTGGCTTTGAACTCGTTTCCATCGTGGGAGGCCCCCCCGCCGTCCTCAAGGTGTGGCAAAACCCAGCCGTTTGTTTTGGCCGACATCCGGCGGCGTCTCGCGCCCCCTTTTCTCGCAAGCTTGTACAGATTTAGAGCCGGTACTAGCCCCCCCCCTGGTGAAGAAAAAAACGAGGCGTCGTGCTCAAAGGAGCGAGGCTGGCTGGGCACGCGGCACACGCAACTGCCCAAAGAAGTATTGGTAAAGCCGGGGGCAGAGAGGAAAGAGCTTGTTTCTTGAAATAGAAATTTTGTTTTGATGAAGAAAAAAAAGAAAGGAGAACGGACCGGGGGTACGAGAAAGCCCAATCTCGCGTTTACGATTCATTACCCCCATTTGCCCTTGCTGGGATGAGGTTTCCATTACATACTACGAAGACAGCCTCACACCCCAACATGGTTATAGATCATAGTGCGTACCAATAGTAATTCCGCCGCTTTTATTAGCTTGGCAAAGGAAAGAAACGATTCAATCCAATAGGCTTTTGGAGAGAGAAACGGGGTGTCAAAAAGCTGCCTGCGACAAGACGAGGTCTGAGAGGGGCGTTGCATCACAGTGATTTCATCACATCTTTTTTTTTTACCCCACGACAATATTACCACGGCGGAAAAAAAAAGAAAAAAAAAGGACCCAATTTCAAGACAATAACCCCATGGGGGATGTACACGACATCGTCCGTACATCCCCCAACGCGGGGAAAGAGGAGAAACACGACACACACACGCAACGCCTCCATGGGGGAAGCTAACAAGGCAAATGAAATCCCCCTGTTAGCCGACGTCAAGCGAGAATGTACATCTGTACTCATTTTTCCCGCTGGCGCCGCGTCCTCCCCCCTCCCTCCCTCGTCTGGCCGTTATTTGTGATTCGTGTTAGTCATTGGCGTATTTCGCAGTCGTTTACTAGCCCCCAAAAAGCAGTCCATCTGGAGCCGACAAAGAATGGCTGTTACCATACATGAAAACTTGGCGCCGCCGCCCCAAGGCAAAAACAAGTTTGGCATTCGCGCGCCCGAATGGTATGTTGTCTGACCGGTGTTTGTTGTTGCATCGGCGGGCGACAGCAGCAGCAGCAGCAGCAGCCCGTTGCAACGGCAGCATCCGTCTGACCAACCCGTCTCGGTCGGCGGCGGCGCAGCAGCAGCAGCGGCCGGTGAAGGGCGAGAGGAGGCCTCTCGTTCCCATCCGTCTTTGTCGCAGAGAATACCAGACTCCCGTGGCAAGGACCCCAATTCCAGCAAGCGGGCACATTGCGCCCGCTGCACCAAACCCCCTCCCTCAGCATGTCGCCTCTCCCCCCTCCAGTACATGCGGCCAGCAGCCGCCACGTCCCAATGCGACATTGAACAAGCTAACTTAATGGGTACGTACCGGTAGTAGTGTGTAGCACAAATACAAAACAAGGTTGTTTTTTTCCGGTGGGCTTTTTCTTAAACATCTCCGACGATGCGGGCGGGCGCCCGCAGCCACGCCCACCTCACCCCCAATCTCCCATTGAAAAGGGTTTCCTTTTTTTTCTTTTTAGGCAGCAGTATAGAAAGGAATCGAATGGGCCACCACACCGACGTTGGCACGCAGGACACCGCAGGATGGCCCTTGCTTTGCTGCCGCTGCTGCTGCTTGTCGTGGCAGCGGGTTCTTCGTTCCCGGTCACCACCGCTCTCCGTGGTCGAAATAGGAAGCTGCTTCGGCCGCTATCACCAGGGTCCTCTGCACGCTTCGCCAGACGAGCAAGGGTTTTTTTCCGTGTCTTCAAAGGAAACCGTTACGGTTAATGCCGCCTTGGAACCTAATAAACCCCCCTCATCCCCATTGTGTGCGCCCGTAATGACGGTCAGTCGTTCTTGGCAAAGCAATAACAGGATGGCCAAGCCTTAGCTGAGATGGCGACGATCGCCGTCACCCTTTTCCCCGCCCTCGTGTGCTTTCAGACTCGGTCTGCCCCCTCCCCCCCTCCCCTCCCATCTTCTGTGTTGAACAGAGATGAGCCAGTTGGCAGTTGGTTGGCTTTTGCAACAAGGTGAAACTTGTATCTTTAAAGATTGGCCAACAGGCTTTGGGATACGCCTTTGCTCGATAGGCTGCACTAACCTCCCCCACCCTCCAACGCCGCAATGCGACTCTTTTTTGTCTAGCGGCGCACATGGTGGCGTCAACAACCCTGGGCCTTTTTTGGCCTGCACTGCTCCCTTGCTGGCGCCAGCGGTAATTGCTCCTGCCATGGGAGAAATCGGTTGCGTGTGTGCGCGAAATTTTACAAACGGTCAATAAGCCCCTGTGCCGCTGCTATTCCATGAGATGAATACTGCTTTGTCTTGTGAGTAATTACGCGGAACTGACCCCCCTGCGTCTTTGCGCTGGCCTGACACTGCCGCCCTTTGCACTGCCCATTGAAATTGCACAATGTTGAGAGCTATTCATAGCAAAGCCCATGCCAGCAGAAGAAAAACTTTTTCTCGTCAATGGGCGCCCTTGACGACTTCACATGCCCGTTTCCTTCTCCACAGCGCGGTATCCGGACCAAGTTGTTGAACTGGGCCCCTTATCGAGCAGTAGTGGAGAGTGGTGCGTCAGAATCCGAGATGACGAGATTGAGTAGCGCGTGCTTTCGCTCGCTCTTCGGTGTCCCGAGTTGAGCACGCCTTTTGTTCCCGCCGGGATCGTTTGTTGCTGTGCGTCGCCGCGGCGGCTTCGCAGACGCTGAATGTCTTTGATCCGTTGTAGCATCCCGCTCTGCGCATTTCTACTTTAAGTAGGACACCGAGCAGTGTCTTACAAAACCTTGCCGAAGGGGTCCCTCCTAGGTTCTTCCCCGCACCGACGTGCTACAGGACACCAACGCTGGTTGTAACCCGAACCGTTGGGCTAAACAGCGTCAAGTTAATAAACACGTTATCAGCGTAGCACTCAAAGCCCGAAGCCCGTTCGTTCGCCGTCCGATCATTCCGTGGACAAGGACGCCATGGCTTTCTGCCACATGGCCGGGTAATTCGACGACTTGGGGCCTGCACGCGCGCATGCCAAGGCGGCGTCGCTGTTGAGACATCATCTAGACTGCTGGCGCGTGAGACATTCTTTTTTTTTCTCGGTGCTATTCATAGACATGCAGGTCTCGCCCTGCCCGGGTCTCAGCTTCGCAGCGAGTTGCAACGCTCCCAGGCAACCGGTTCCGACGACGGGACACACGACGACCGAGGATAAATGTCTTCGGGAGCTGACAGGGCCACATGGCGGCCTTGCTTGCGCTCCCTCTGTCCACCGCCCATTTTATTAACCGTCTCTTGCGCTGGCCTGGCCTGTGGATGATGACCTCTCTCGCATATGGGGCGGCGCCACAACGCCTAAGCGGCTTGCCCCAAGTCCAGCAACACACAATCAGGTACAGCCACGGCCGCCATTTCTTCTGCTCATTGCGTTTTTTTCTTTTTTTTCTTCTCCCGCTGAGTCGTGTATCCTCCCGCCCCACCCCTCACTACCGAATTTTCCTTCTCTTCCGCTCGTCGTTCATTCTCTTTTGTGGCGCGGCCATGGCCTTCCGAAGCCTCCAGGTAGGCTGCTCCCGCGGCGAATGGACTGCTGCAGCCCTCCTGTCGCCGTCTTCGTGCAGACCTGTCGAAGCCCGGGGGGACGTCGGGGAAAAACGACACACGGTACGGAGTAGCCAGTGATGTGCAAGACGAATAAACACCGCTTGTGCCCACAGCACTAGACCATGTCCGCTTCAGCTCGCTGTGTACCCACAGGACGTGGGTGCCCGCCCTGCAATCCCCCAGGATCTTGGATCTTGTCCCAGTTCAGGGTTCGACAGTGTCTCTTGTGTCATAGGAAAAAGATGGACGGCGCGGCTCGTAGACTGACTACCGCACCGTCTCGGGCACTTGTTGGACAAAAAACAAAACCCAGGTCACGCTTGGATGACGAGCGAGGCGCGCCGTTCGGGGCCTCCGGTCGCAGGCTGATGCTACCGCTCCTCGGTCCTTGTTTGGATTGTTGGTGGCGCTCCCTGACCTCCTCGGCGTCCTCGCACACAGGCTTGTCCGTCTGTGGCAGCCCAGCCGACGCCACGCCACACCATCCCAGGCCACCACCAACCCATCACCCCATCCACTCCAGCGCGCGCCAGAGGATTGCTTCTCGAAGTGCTGGTGGAGTGGTCGTCAACAAGGCTCCTGGTGGATGGGCGCCCCAGCTGTGCCCTCCCCGGAGCACCTGTATGCGGGATCGAGCCAGGGGGCTGTATCAGTCTCTCTTGATTGGCGCTGCCTGCTCGTGTGTGGTGGCTTGAGTCTTTGCACCTTCTCTTTCAGGCCGATGGTGGCATTTCCCTCACATGCTGTCTCCCCCCTAGCAGGCTTTCTCACACACAATGGCTGGCAGCCCTACTCCATCTCCCCCAGTCTGATGGCCTTCTTTTCGTTAGTGGTGTCTGTAGCACTGTAATCGCCGTTCCCCCAGCCCGCCTTAGGTTACATCCCCCTCTCCCAGGCTCCCCCCGTCTACCCTTCTCTCCACTCCCCGCCGACTCTGGTTCTTATCTGACTCTCAACGCTGCCAACCGGTGAGGCACAACGGCGCTTCGTCTTGACTGGTTCATTGTTCCTTTTCCATATCAAAAGCGGTTTCTCGATACCGGCCTGTTTCTCTTGTCGGTCGCCTTTTTATTTCTGTAAGCCGGAGCTTGTTTGCTGCGCCACCATTCTCAGCACCACTGGCTCACACGCCTTTGCTTCTCACTGACAGGCGGGACCAATCTCAAGGTTACCACCTGCATCGGCTCTTATCACGCCCGTCGCTTTATCTGGATTGCCTTTGTCGCCGAGTGCTATCTTTTCTCACACAGATTTTGCACTTCAGCTGTCGTCCGACCTCTGTCGTCTTGCATATACACCGCCGCCCTACAACGAGCATGGGCTGCACCGTTGAGCCTCTCCACACTTCCTGTTGAGTTTTGGTTTTTTGCTCGCCCGCGTCTTTGGCTTGTCGGCTCACAAGGGATGCCTTCACGTCCCGAAAATTGACGGTATCGGCCACGGCTACTAAATTGCCTGACCACATCACCAGCTACACTGCCGTCATCCCCGGGTCGTACTGATCCCAGCACTGGGCGTAACCGCCATGTTTGAGCATGATTCGGACAAGGCTCGGGCGTCTGGTTTTTCGCTCGATGGCTTTGACAATATGAGGGAACATAATTATTTCCCCTCGGGAGACGGCTTGGGCTCCATCGCTCCCTCCCAGCTTTCTAGGATGCCTGACGATATGCCTCGTATGGATTCCCACGCAATGGACTGGACGCCAACGCCAACCGGCCACGGCTCTCATTTCCGCCACCAGAATACGTTTCACGACCAAGAAGACTTGATCGATTTCGACGACATGACTCCAGCGCAGCCAGAACCCAGTGGTGTAGGACGCCTGGTAGCCCAATTCGAAAATAAGGACTATGTGCCTCCTCTACCGCCGAGGCCCATCGTCAACACCGCCACCAGTCCTGCAGAGACAGATCCGTCAATGACAAATTCTTCCTTCTCCTCATATTTTAGCAGTTTTGCGGGCTCAGGACACGTCAACCAAGGAACAAGCCCTGTCGGTAGTCCAGTTGACTCGCACTATGGATCTTTTGGCGACGTACTCTCGAGGATGACAAGCCCACAGGACATGCACAGCATGGAGTCTGGCTCGCCGCTCCTAACATTCGGAACGTTCCCAACCGCGCGGCTCGCGAGCCCACACATCAGCGCCGTTCGGTCCCATGTTCCGGGCATGTCGCAGTTTAGCGAGGAGAGAACACGGACTCCTTTTAGCGGAGAGCCCAAAAGCATGCCCAATACCGAAAGCATGGATACCGACTCTGGCATGTTTGGCGATGTTGAGCGCAATATCCTTACTTTCTTAAAGTCGGAACTCGAAGGTGGCACTCGCCAACAAAGCCTGCAACCCACGCGACAAGAACCGCAACAGATGCAACATGGGACTCCTCAAGCGACTCAGCAGATGAATTTTGCGGCACCCCAACAAGTTCATCAACAATTGAACCAACAATTAGGCAATAGGAGCCAGCCATCAATATCGCAGTCGACCCAACCAACCCAGCCAACTCAGCCGTTTCAGCCGGCCAAGCCGACACAATTCAGCCAGCTAACTCAGCCAACTCAGCCCAGCCAGCCCAGCCAGCCGACTCGACCAACCCAGCCTGCCCAGCCTGCCCAGCCTGCTCAATCTAGCCAGCCATTCGAGCCGCCCCAGCAGCTTACTCGGCAACCCAGCACGCAAAGCAACCATCAGTCTACCCAGCAGCCGAAAAAGTCATTCCAAAGCGCCTTTGCGGGCTCAACCACTTCTGGAACGCCAGGATTCTCCATCTGGCGCCCTCCATCATCGCCCGAGATCAAGCAAGAGCCCACAGCTGACAGCCCGGCAATGTTCTCGAAGAGCTTGTTTGAGAAGCCGCCGATTCCGCCCAAGCCCAAGCCGATTCAAGAAGCACCGCAACAGATAACGCTAGATTTTAGCTCTTCCATCAAAAGCAAGGGAAAGGCTCCAGTAAAACCACCGAAACCACCCAAGCCACCTCGTTCGAGACTGCAGCCACCACCGCCTCCTCCTCGGCCTCTTGATATCAGCAATTCTATCACCAGCCCTAGCAACGAGCAGGTACCAAATACTCCCGCGACCCCTGCGACGCCCGCCACTCCCGCCACTCCTTCGACCACTGCGGATATCACTTCGCCTGGGCCTTCAGTAAGAGATGCAGCCCAATGCATCCCTGGAGTCATGACTAACATGTACCACAGACATTCAGACAGGCGGTATCTGCACTTCGAGGCCATGGCCTGCGTCCGGGCCGAGAATTAGTCCCGGCAGAGATTTGGGAACATCACAAGCCCACCATTCGCTCACTGTACTTGGACGATCGTAAGCCTCTCAAAGAAGTCATGAACATCATGGCGGAAAAGTACAACTTCCAAGCAACGTAAGTCGGGTAATCAAAAGAATCGCAGAAAGCAAAGGGCTAACAATGTGTCTGCAGGCCAAAAATGTACAAGACCCGGTTTTCGCAATGGGGATTCGTCAAGAATAACACGGAAGATGAGGTGAAGAGGCTTTTGTCGATGAAGTTTCAACGCGATGCTGAAGGCAAGATTTCCGAATTCGTCCGCAATGGCCGGGTGGTGAACCTAGGCACCTATCTCAAGCGCAAAGGCGTCACCGAGTACGACCTCATCGATTTCGAGCAACCTGTTGACCTGCCGGCCCATATCCGCTGCAGAACCCCCACACCGCCGCCGCCGCCCATCTACTTTCACACGCCCGAATTGGTGCGGGCCCAGGAGATCCTCGTCGGCAACATCCGGAAGGCCTTTCTCCAGTGCCGCCAGTTTGAGAGCGACGTCGGCACACAGATTGGTTGGACCGTGGTCCAAACGTGGGGTGCATGGTCTTCTGAAATTCTTCTGGAGGCCAACTTTTACTTCGAGGCTTTGGATACGGACACTGGCGGCCAGAGCCTTATGCGGGCCTTTAAACAGCTGGAAGAAGACCTGAAAACGCTTTCGCCTCTGGGAATTTTCGAGCTCTTGACTGGCATGGCGAACCGTGACCTGGGCCTCGTCGCCTCACTCTGCAAGTACCTTGCCGCGCATTCGACCACCAACTTTGAGCGCAACCACCCGATGCGGGCCATTTTCAACTGCCTATATGATGTGCAGCAGAACCATGGCGCTGCCATTCTGTCCGAGTTGCTCTGGGGCTGCTCGCCGCTCTTCGCCAATGAGCTGGAAGCCATCTACGGACGCCGGCATCCGTACGTGGTCCGGGCCTGGCTCGACCTTGCCTACTTCAACAACCACGTCAACTTTGACCGGCTGCAGAAGATTGCGCTCGAGCTCCGCGTCGTGCAAAAACAGCTGGAGCAGAAGAATGGCGAAACGGACCCTGAAGTATTGGTCGTCCGGTATGCGCTCCTGCAGCTGATGTATGCGACGGAGCCCAAGTCGGACAACACCAAGCATGCCACCACAGAGCTCTGGGTGACGCTCAAGGGCATGAAGGTCGTGTGCCGGATACGCGATTCCAAATCCAACGCGTACTGCTACCACAGCCCCGTGCGGCTGAGCCCATGGACGAAGCGTTGCCGTCGGCGGTACGAAGCTGCCGTGGCCATCTTCGAAGACCACCTTGGTGTCAAGCTGCACCCGTACTTTGAAGAGGACCTCCATACCACCCTGCACGAGTTGGACTCTTCGGATTCTTGGGCGACGGCCATCAGCCAATCAAGCGGCCACAACCGAATAGGCTACATCTGAGCCGGTTCTCGGATTTTTCAAAGTCTGTCCCTGATACCTCTGGCATCATAATATACATACCATACCCTCCTCTGCCTAACTGCGACGTAACCAGCAAATACACGCGCAGACGGCATGACCAGTCTAACGACATTCTCTTTTCCCTTTGGCATCGATCACATCTTGCCCGGATATACTTTTTCGCAGCATTTTCTTGTCAGCTTTGCCGCGTTTTCGATACGACTTGCTAATTCTGTTTTCCGTTTGCCCCCTTGATTTCGCGGTCCCTGATTTTATCTCTTTTTTTTTGGTTGCGCTGAATAAGGCGTTTTGGGTCTTGGTGGAATTGGAGCTGATTGTATCGCGGCCCTCATCATTTCCTACTGTACAATTAGTCATACCATTCGATCGCGAAGCGTTTGAAACGAGAAACGATACCAGCCTTGGCAGCAGGCCAGACTTACGAGCGATAGCATACTTCTTTCCTTCCTCTATTTTTTTATTTTTTGTCATGGACGGGCCTGTTGGCAGAGGAAGCGTACTGCCTGGGGAAGGAGAAGCGATCAAAATATCATCATGTTTTGCTGTTTTGTGTTTGATGTTTCTCTGCGAGTGGCAGCTGCCACATTGCTGGCACCTGCACATAATAGTATCACGTGCTGATTTTCCAAAACACCACCTGAATGCATAACATGATTGCGACAATAAAAGAATTGAATTTTATTAATTTCAATTCACAATGAATGTTCACAGCGAGATCTACCCAGTTTTGCGCTGTTTGGCAGGCCAAGGTTGATATAGTGGCTGTGGAGCGTCAACAGGGCCAAATTTTGACATGGAACTTGAACCCCTAGACAACACTACGCAGAGATGTTGGCCTTGCAGTTGTGTCGCGCTTCCAGTAGACTGGCCGGAAGCACATGCAAACGGTTTTCTTCGTCGTATGGAACTGTGAAAGGCTCGTCTGGCCCCCAGCTCTTCTCTATGCAACGTCACTAACCAAACCGCCAGAGTTTGACGTCCTCTTCCTGCGCCAGCAAGGAACCAAGTTCCCCAAATGGCATCTCACAGCGCCCATCAGGCGCGACAGCCGCGTCAAGCTGTCCTATGGTGCTTCCGTCTCTGCCTCGGACCTGATTGGCAAGCAGATTCTGGAGCGCACAGTCGATGACAAGGGCAATGCCGTCGTCATCCATGAGCCGACTCTGGCAAGCTACATTGTCAACAGCGACAGGTCAGCTACGCCGGTGCGTCACCACAGCCTGCCCCCCAGATCAGCACCCAATTTTAATATTCTGCCATCTAGATATATCCCAGCGACGCCGAGACCATCGTGTCGCTGCTTGAGCTCAGCCCGACTCGCCCGGGCGAAGAGGACGACGACGGCGGCGACGACGCGCCGTTTGAAGTCTTTGAAGCCGGCACCGGCATGGGCAGCCTGAGCCTGCACATTGCGCGCGCCTTGCACGCCGCCAACCCGCCCGTCCCTGCGGCCTTGCGGCACGTCCTCCGCAGTAGCCCGCTGGCGCGCAACGTCGCGACTTCCGCGGGCGGCGTGCTCGACCTCGCCGCCGACGAGGCCGCCCTGCTGTCGCGCTACAAGGCCTCGCGGCGCGCCGTCCTGCAGACACTCGACCGCAGCGGCAAGCACACGCGCGCCGCGTACAAGATTGTCCGCAGCTTCCGCCGTGCCCAGTACCTTGCCGACATGGACTTTCACGTCGGCGCCGTCGACGACTACATTGCCGCGCGCCTCGCCGCCTCAGGCGGGCAGCCTGTCTTTGCGCGCGCTGTGCTCGACCTGCCCGCCGCCCACGCCCACGCCGACCAGCTCATCCGGGCGCTGCACCCCAACGCTGTGCTCATCATCTTCAACCCGTCGATCAGCCAAATTGCCGAGTTCCAGACGTGGGCCCTGGCCAGCGGCGCCTCGGTGCAGCTGGAAAAGGTCCTCGAGCTGCCCACCACCTCGACCGCCGACGGCGTGCGCGACGGCGGCTGCGGCGGGAAGCACTGGGATGTCAAGATTGTCAAACCCAAGCCGGCGCCGCGCGAGCAGGCACCGCCGGGCGAAGAGGCCGAGGATGAATCTGTCACGGAGCGAGAACCGGTGGTGGTCATGCGACCCAAGGTTGGCGGGCGTGTCGCTGGTGGCGGCTTCATTGCGGTGTATCGCAAGTGGCCTGCTGGGACGAGCCGCCAACAGCCTGAAGAGCCTGAGACAGAACCAGAAGCATAAATAATCGAGATTGAGGGGCACTTTCGATGTGCCATGTACTGTAGTGTAAAACCTTTGTATATTGGATTTATCTTCACATAGAGAGAGGCGCGACATTCTACGAGAGAATGGAACAAGAAAATCAATACCAATTATCAATACCCGCCTGCTAATTATGCCAACGCTATCCAAGCAAACATGATAATGTCATGGGGGGTATCCAAATGCATATAACTGCACAAAACCAAACCAAAAGCGCAAAAAGACTGCCGCTCTTTTTTTTTTCGGGCGCCTCCGTTTCATGCCATCATAACGACGTAAAGTGCCAAGATATAATATACCAAAAACTGACAAAAAAACAAAATATGCAACAAGAAAAAGAGATAAAAACAGCAAAATGCAAATTCGAGAAAATAGCAAATGAAAGGCTGCAAGAAGCACAATGTCCAGCACTGCTTCGGAAGCTGTGAACCGCCGTGCGTAGTTGACTGGCAAAACAGGCACGGCGGCAAAGCCTCAGAGAAGAAATCAGATGCGAGAGCCCAGTACTGGCGTCTCATCCGACATAAGAAAAGAAACTGGACCACGCAGCTCTCTGAAAAGGAAAAAAAAAAAAATATAAAAACGGATTCCCTGGAAATGGAGGGACATCCTCATTCGGGCGTGAGCCCTAAAGCACTGAGCTTGTAATTGGCAGACTTGACTGTTCTGCTGGTGTTCTTTTTTTCGTGTTGTAACAACCAAAAAATGTCGCCGCCATTGGTAAATTATCCAGTGGAAGAAGCTTGCGCTTTACCTGCGACATTTGTCTCTAAAGGACATAAAAAGAAAGAGTTTAGAAAAAGAAGAGGGGAAAAAAAAGTAGAATGAAGCAACCAGCACTACAGACTGGTCCCTCGGTCGGGCGCACGAGCGCAGCAAACAGTGAGCTTCAGGCTGGTGCCAAGCTCCTGGCACTCATTCAGCAGCGCCTTGTCGTCCCAGATGCTCTTGCGCCCGTCTTGCGTGCCCGCCGCATTCTCGTAGCAGCGCGTGTACCACCAGCGGCCCACGCGCGTCACCATCTTGGTGATGTTGGCATCCGCCGCTGGACCATTCTCCTTCATCATGTCCGAGAGGCTCGGCGGGGCCTGCGCCGACGGCGGCGGCTTCTTGCTCGAACTGCCGCCGCTGCTTCTCGGCTGGATGATGGAGCTGGCCACCGGCACGCCCACCTTGGCGGCCCGGATCCCTGAGAAGCCGCCCTGGCCGAGCAGCTTGACTAGGATGTCAGCAGCGGAGGCGAGGCTCGTGGCGGGCGACTGCTCGTGAATCATCTCCTTCAAAACCCGCATCGTGCGACGGCCTCGGTTGCCCATGTTGTTGAGGTCGAGATCGAGAATGGCAAGCTCGAGATGGCCCCCAGGCTTCAACACGCGCCGTGACTCGGCAATGATGTTGCGGTAGTGCGACTCGGGCGCCGCGACCGGAAAGCGGTACACGACCGAGTCAAAGCTTTGCGGGGCAAAGGGAAACTTGGCTAGATGGTCAATGTACTGGACCTGATGATGATTGGGCGGGCTGAGGAGAGCGCTTGATTCGCCCTTCTTGGTGTTCTCAGCCAGCGGAGCTCGAGGGGAGAGGTTGTAAAAGTTGGCCTTGGGGTAGGTCTCGGCAACGTAAAAGGACCAGTCATCGTTTCCAAGACCATCAATCACCAAGATAGAGTGGCGAGATGCCGCAGTAGCATCCAACCTGTCCGCAATCAATTCATGACGCATGTCACTGAACAGAACATGCCCAAACGTGAGCCATTTGCTGACAGTCATGGAGCCGACGCGGAGGTTGACTTGTGCCAATGGCGAGCTGTAGTCGAAAGAACTGGAGCTGCTCCCAGAAAACCGAGTCTTTGCAGAAGCAGAGCTATGACGTTTCGATCCGGCAGGCTCGGCACTCTTCCGCCTCAACCAGAGGCCTTCGTCGCCAGCCCGCAGAGAAGAGCGGTGTGGCTGGAACGCCGCCTTGAGCCTCTCTGTCATGTCGGCGCTACAGTAGCTTGATCGCGACAGGTCAGAGAGCATGGAGACCTTTCTCTCTGCGACAACCGGAGATTCCAGCTGAATTTTCTCGCCGAGTCTTTCCTGGTAGGCTTCCAGATGAAACGGAATCCCTTTCGAAGACGTTGCGGATCGTCTCAGGCGCTCCGAATCATCTCCTAGGAGATCGTTGTATTCATCCCATATCTCGTCTTCGGCCGGTGGATCGTCTGGCCGCGGAATAACGGCGGTAGCTGCATAGCAGAACCCAGATGAGCTAGAGCTTGTGCAAGCCGTTCCGACAGAGAACTTTCTGGGCGAAAATGACAAGAATTCATTGTGGGTGGTGTCGCCAATGATGCCACTGTTGTGCTGCGACTCAGGCGAAGTAGTCTGTGTGGTTGTGCTTCCAAGCGTTGACTCTTGCGAGAACAGTTCAGAAGGTCGCATTGAAAAGAGCGGCGGAGGTTTCGCGACCAATCCAAGATCGTCGGGCTCCATTGCGCTGGGAGGTTGTTGCAAACTTGCCCTGAAGGGCCGGGAAAAACTTCTAGGGGAAGTAGGGTTGTGGTAGCGGGTGGCAACTTTGGGGATGCGCCCAACTTGCTGCAGTCGACTCGGTCTGCGAACTGGCCTTGGGATACCTTGTTCACTCAGGGCAGGTGTCGATGTACTGGCAACCATGGTACTGTCAAGAACCGGCGATGGACGCTGAATCTCGAAAGAGCTGGCGGCCGGGCGGTGTGGAAAAACATTCGCGTCGTACAAGACGTCGTGAACCTTGGGATCCTCGGCGTCTCCGTGCTCTGAAGGATCCATAATGGCATAAAACGCTACGGGGCGCTTGTCGACTACCACTGTTGTTACAGTCGCGGCAACAGTAGCACTTGAAGCCTTCTCAGGCTCGGGAGTATTCTTGGCTCGTCCGAAGAAATTCCACTTTCGCGGCGATCGCTGCTTCTTCTTTAACTTGCGCGGGGCTTGTTGCGAGGCGGTCGAGTCTTGGGAAAGATCTCTGTGAAGCTGCAGGTGAGAATCATCGGATAGTATGCTTGTGTCGATGCTTGTCATAGGCGAATTCGAAAGACCGGATGTGCTGATGGGCTGCGGAAGACGTAGAGGGCTGTCGGGTGTGGTTTGCAATCTCTGGACGGAGCGGCGAAGGGCCAGGGTCGGTCGTTTGATTCCATCCTCGGAGTCACTGCTGCTGTAGAACCGATTTTCCCTGTATGGCAGTAGAGAAGGTTGGAGTTTGGTCGATTCTTGGAACCCACCATGGCCATGGACCGACTGCGACTCAATGCTTGGCCGGCTGAAAGCTTGGCTAGTACCACTGTCTGCTGGTGACAGTTCGAAGCTCTTGTTTCTGTCTTCTACCACTCCACCACCCGAAATGACGACAGGATTCATGCGGTCAGCGAAGAACGAGTCGTCACTCGCGACTGTTTCTGTTGATGCTTGTGGCCCGGCGTAATGGTAGGTGTGAGCCGCGCCACCACTTCGGCGACGTGGAGCGCCAATCTTCCCGTAGCCTTCATGACCTGTCCCGGCCGCTGGGCCTTTTCTTGCAAGCTTGCGTGCGTCTTTCTTTTCCTCCTGATCCTCACTTGCCTTCCTACGTCCAAAGAAGTTGAAACGGCTCGTCGATGATGATTTAGCGCTCGAAGAGGACTTGGCTGTTTGTGGTCTGGAAGTTGCTGTCGTTTCCTTCGACGCTGAAAAACTGTTTGGGTCAACTGGAAGGTTCGAGATCGACGCATTCTTTGTAGGCTTAGTTGGAGATGATGATTTGCGAGAATGGCTCGTAGATTCGCTGCCCCTCCTATCACCCAAGCCGGGTCTGCTACCGCGCAGGTTGCTTTGAATGACTGGGACGGGGTCGAACAATTGCGATTTCAGATCTGGTGTTCCTTTGCGACTCGGGCGAAGCGGTATTGGCGGTCGTTGCGGAGGTGATGTTGCGCCTTTTCCTTTGATGCTGATGGCAGGTATCCTTTCCTCTTCCGTCGCGCTGTCTTCCTGGGTTCTGCGAAACTTTTGGGATGATTTCCTAGGAGGCGGGTTAGGCGGTGCCGCCGCAAGCTTGCCTGAGCGTTTTTGGGGTGTACTTCTGCCTCCATCTCTGACTGTTGAGCTTGATGACGACGAAGTAACGGATTCTCGAACAGCATCTAGACCCCGAGGTTCGGTGGCTATGGTGTCTACTTCCTGAGGAATGCTACCAGCCCGTCGGCGGGTGACAGGGGGTCTAGAGTATGCTGGGCTTGTCTGTTTTGACTTTGTGTAGTAGCTGGGGCGACTCGGTGCAATCAGACCGGGCGATTGTGACGATATCGAGGTCGGTGTCGTGTCGCGGCTGTAGGGGCCGGGTCCAGGAGACGCAGAGAATTTAGTTGACGGGCTAGCACTGACCATGCTCAGCTGCGAGCTGCTTCCCGAAAAGCCTGCGCTGGCAGGAGTGGGAGGCGGTAGGTCATGGGTCGACAGTTTATACAGACCCTCGGTAGAAGGCTTGCGGAGCCCCAGTGAGGCTTGCTGTTCGTGATTGCGATATCGGTCCAGCTCGGGATAGATGAATGGTAACTTTGAAGCGATCGAGTTCAGCTCTGGCGACTTACTCGAGGCCGTGGCATCCGGCTTGATCGGTTTTGAGCCAATGTCGAGGTAAATATCAAGCGCCTCATCAATCGATGCCATTGACTGTCTTTTCGGTGATGCCGAAACTCGGCGGATCTCGTCAGGCAGTATTGCGTTGCGAGATGTAAACGACATTCGCTTGATCGATTGCTCGCCAAGGCTTTTCAGGCTGCTGTCATAAGAGATACCTGAAGAGGACGAATCGAGGCTGCCTTGGGCACGACTTCGCGAAGTGGAAGTGGTGGAACCAGAAATGCTGATGGAGGGCATTCGCCGGGGCTCGTGGTTCTGCGGCGGCGAAGTAGGAACTGGTAGTCCCGATTCGGATTTCCCTGCCATGCGCATCGACCTACTTGGTATTCTCGAATGCTGATGCTTGGGCTGCTGCTCTGGCTTTGTCGATGAAACTTCCCGTGTCGCATTCGAGTTGATGGGTCGGGGCAGACCTCCTGAGGCGGAAGTCTGAATCCTCCTTGTCCGAACGCCATCAGATGGATTTGCAGGCAGGCCGTATCCCCCAAACTCTCGCTTGAGAGACGCCATGGTGGCGGTGCATCCAGCAGGGGGGTTCTAGAAGATAGGACTCATAGTAGGTGACAACCTGCTTTACGACGCTGTGTACCACTGCACAGTTCAAATAGCGACGTAGAGCTATCTTTAGCTATTACGCCCCTCAAATTTGGCAAAGAGATAGTTTCGCTCTCAAAGAGTTGGTCTCCTTGTCACAGTCAAGTTTCCGGCTGGCCAAGCGCCGTTGCAGAAAGGTGAGTAGGTCGCGAGACTGTCGTTACTCACGTGGGGTATGAAAGCACCGTCGAAAGTCCCCAGCGGTTTTTTCAAGTGACGTATGGCAGGGGCAAAGTGTCGTGCAAGGCTGGAAATAGGTAGAAGTCTCTTTCAAATGAACTTGCAGGCCAATGGTGAATGCAAAGTAGAGCAGCGGTCCCTGGGGGGAATCGGTGAGGTAGTGGTGGGGAGCGAAAATCGACAGTGTGCGGGTAAGCTGACTGGGGCCAGGGACCGGTGAAAAATCGTCTTTGCCGCTGGAGGAAGGTCGAAAAAAGGATTAACCGATATCGCGACTAACAAGGTAGTGTAGAAAAGCGCGAAGATATTAATGACGTGAATAAGACGTAAAAGGAAAGTATCCGGTTTGTAGAGTTGCACAAAGAATATTTGTTTGGCCGAGCGCAAGTAGGATTTAAGCGCCAATGTCAACGGCCAGCAAAGACAATAAATGAGAAGAGAAAAAAAGATGATAGCCAGGTATCAAGGTGGTGTGGCGACCGGAATAGCCAAGGTATTTAGACGAGCAACAAGACTGCAGTAGAACAGTGATGTGGGCGAGGGGAGGGCCACAGGCATGGATGGACACGAGTGCAACTCCAGGATCTGGTGGCGGCACTTGCACACAAGTCCAGAGGCGTGCAGAATGTTGCTCTATTTTCGCTACAAGGCCGCCATCCCTGGCCGCATCCCCAAGGAGAGCCCACCCCTCTATGGCTGGAGTCGCCGAACGCCAAAGGACGAACAGCCAACTTGGGCATAGCATGAGCCTGCTGTCCACGACCTGCAGAAGTCTTGTTGGGTGGACGGGGCGGGCCCCAAGGCAGCCTGGGGCGCCGCTAGACTGGGGGACTGGCCACTGTTGAAATGGCGAACTGCGCCGCGATGTATGTGGGATCCAAGTCCATCAGCGTGCATGCAACTTGTCCTATGGGAGGGCGACGGTGCCGGGATAGCGCTGCAATTGGGCATCAACACGGTACGCCCCCCCTGCAGACATTTGGAGCCTCTGGTGCTGACCGCGACCACCAGACCTGCGGCGCAGGCAGTGGGCCAACGAGCTAACAAGAATTGGCGCTGGCAAGTCCTCCATTGTCGTGGAAGGAGGAGAATATCCACGACGGCTGTTTGTGGTCCCTGGCACACGGCAGGGAAGGAATGGCCCGGCGGGCTAGCCCAGAGCCCTAGTCCAGCACCGTCTGTAGCGTGCAACAGAAGCGTGCTAAAACATCCTGTGGTGGTGGTGCCATTGCCCATGGCCGTGGTTTGTAACCAGTAACTAGTTGGTTGCGGTTGTGTGGGTAGCACCTCCAGAAACTGAGAGGAGGGGTGATGCTATTAGCTGGACGCTAAAAGGCGGATTCAAGAAGACCGATAGGCTCCGGTACCGTTGGACTGGAGACTATTCAAGTCCCCCGAGACGCCAGACAAAAGCCTCTTGCCACCCCTATCTGGGCAACTGACTGGCACCACCGTGTGGACTGTGACGCGGAAATGATTCTTGATCGAAGGCGCGTGGATTCGCGAAGACCCCGGCGCTGGGTTGAGCTGGCTCGCGACCGAGATGTTTGCTGCCAAACTGTGAAGCAGGCTGCATGTCCAAGACATGCAGCTCTGCGTGTCTCACTGATTCGCCTCCGAGAGGACGATCTGGCAACCGAACTGGGGCATGGCGCAGTTGGCAGCAATCAGGGAAAATAGCGCCCGCCACATGGCGCTTCCCTTTGTTCAAGCCCTGGGAATGGGCCGCCCGCTAACTAACCGTTGCCACGAGTTGGGAGGGTGCGAGCACCATGCCATTGAAAGTTGAGACTCATTTGTGTTCCCTTGTCCAAGTGTCTAGTGCAACCCTAGCGGATCCATGACCCGAGAATCTGTCATGGCGTCGGCCGGTGCGGTTTTGCTTATAAACCGGGTGATGTGAGTAGTAATCGGGCACGGGCTGCTCGGTGGACTGCCGTGTAATGCAGCCATCTTGATCCGTAATTGCAAGGAGCCTGGCAAGACCTGTTGTGCCATGTTAGCGTAACAACTCAGCTGAGGATTTTGTTAATCACTGGGAGGCCGAAGACGGCGAAACGGCCGGACAGGGGGGTGGCTGGCCCAACTGTGCGATTGGTGTCGAGCAGCCTTCAGCTCAGGGTCAGAATCCACCAGAAATGGAGATGTAAGTGATCGTCGTGTGCTTCCAGTTTTTGACTCGCATGGCCCGCACGATGGCTTCTCTAGATTACTTGTCTCCGCCACGGGTTCATAGGTGTACCAGTTAGCGGAGAGGGAAGAAAGGATTCGAAGGAAAAACAATTTTTGCGGACTCGTCATAAATGATGAGGAGGTTTGGAAAGCGTCAGATATCACACACCTCTCTTCGGAGGGCATGAAGCTAGAGTCAAGCCGCACTGCACCGGAAGCGCCCCCGGTCCTGCCCCAGGTTACAGGTGGGAGACCAAACAAAAAGCAATGAAAAAGTCTGCACCCACACTCGGCCACTGCAATTTGAATGGCAAGGCTCTCTCCTTTTTTCCTCGCGAAAGTCTCGCGCCATTTTGAGTTTGAATATGGGCAGACAATTGGTTGAAATTCTGGGCAGACTAGAGGCGCAGCGTCGCTGCGATTGGATAATATTTGCCCAATAACACGCCGTAATGGTATCGCACACCCCTGTAAGGGTTTTCAGAGCCGCTATTGTGGAAGCCTTCATGGTTCGTTTAATTTAGAAGCATCAGTCGCGTTTCTTCAATCGTCTCCGTGCTTCGTGACATTGTCTGGTAGCCTAGCGGTTGTATACACACACCCGGGTACAGTTGACCATGGTGTCGATTGTCGACTGCCGAAGTATGAAATGGATCTCATCGTTGCCATCAGTGGCAAAAGTGCCACGCTGTCAGGCATTCACAACTGCTTGCTGCGTCATCGCATGGTAAAAGGTTTGCTGGCAACACGTCGTTGCTCGATGGATGGGAGGCGACAAGGCGTTTCTTGAGGATTTCTATTTCTGGATTCCGCTGATATTGAACTAGTAAGCAAAATTCTACAAGGCAGTGCTCGAGAGGCCATACCTGGGGTGGGATTCCCTGCAGCCAGCCTGGTTAGCTGAAAGGCGTGCAGAACTAGCCCATACAACACCTATATTTGCATCGTGGCGGTAGACGCCAGCTAATGCATCTGGGAGCCGTGTCCATGGGTCCTCGGGGCTGCAACACTTGCATATGCTGGGACGGGCAAGTGCCTGATGCAGCAATGGATACACCACGTTGGAATCCGAAGTTTGGGGTTGGGCATTAAGAGGCAGCCGGCTGGCCGCAAACGCAGAAGCCATCTCGAGTGCCAGCAGCAGAAGCACTGCTTCGCCACACACGGCCACAGTTTGATAGCCGCCGCCCCAGTGAGGCTAGTGACGTGGCAGAGCCACCAGGAAAAATGGCCACAGCGGGCTGGTCCGAAGCTAACAGCTAGCAAAAAAACCTCGCGATTGGCAACCACCGGGCAATGGTCGATGGCTGCAGACTAACAGAGTGGCGGGAGGCCCATCAGAGACATGCTTTCACTGGGCAATCGTAGATCGTTCGTCTCCACGATTATGCGAGCCAAATACGAAGTTTGCCTTTTGCCCGCTCAGCACCGCCGTTGGCATGAGGTCACCCGACGTCTTCCGACCGCTCTTCAGCACGTCAAGTGGCCAGATGACACATATCGTCGCGCCCGGGGCGGCGGTGACAGGGGTTCCATGGCCATCTTCTTGTCCACGTTTTCGTCCCTCGTGCGAGTGTCTACGGTGCCATGGACCAGTTCGAGTAAGCCGATGCGAGACAAAGACCGAGACGAAACCCGGCTACTGATAACCACAAAGTCTTTTACGAACTTGCACCAACGCGAATGTCTGGGCCGCCCTGCCCTTTCAGCCAGCCTTTTTGGCTTTTCTGACGAATCGCGCCGCGCAGAATGTGTGTCTATTCCTGTTAGCGCCAATCAGTCGCCGCGCCTGGGGTGCTTGAGGGGACCGACGTCTGGGCGAGTCGCCCGTTCTGCAACACCATTGGCTGCTGCGAAAACTGGTCCAAACCCCGACAGGAGCCTCACTTTTGTGCTTCTCACCCATCGACTGGCCAGCATTTCCGCAAATGAGTTTGTTCGCACACACCTCCCTCGTGGCCCCGTACGTGCACAATCGTTCACGTGCTCGACCATCTTGCTCTGTACAGTCTGGTTTGTGGGATAAGTGCGGCTGCGATCGCCCCCTGCTGCTGACATGGTGATGCTCGGCGCGTTGTCTGGCTGGCTCGCTCAGATACAAACGAGAGGCGTAGAATCCTGCAACGCCTGCCCATGACTCAGAGCCTTCTCGACACGCCCTGGTGGCGATGACGCTTTCGCGCCTATTGCACCATTCAAGCCAACGCTTCTCGAAAACTAGGGATGGCGTACTTGGTCAACAATTGGTCACAAGTGGTCACCTGGCCAAGCCTGTCATCGCAAAAGCATGGACAGGTCTTGCCGCCGGGTTTGATTCTCGCCCTATCGGACGGCATTTCGTCTGCGTCATTTCCACTCGGAAAGCCTTGACCACTTTTGCCTGTACCATTCACGGCCCTCAAAAGCTGCGAAATGACTGTCTTGGGGTCAGCTGCAGACAGGACTTGCCTTGCGAGCCTTACCCGGTGGCAACAGAGTCATGTGGTTTATACATATCGTCATAAAGACGGTAAAGACAATAATTGGCAACAGATTAAGGTTCGCCAAGGCCAGTTCGCTTTTGGCTCTTCTTCTGTGGTCGTGTGTGTTTATATGCCGTCCGATGCTGGACTGAGCCCTAGTAAGGGTTGCCCTCGGCGCGTACCGCTCGCATCTCATTTGCTGAGAGATCAACACCAAGTGACAGCGTGAGGCGCTAAGTTGCCGGAATCACATCGGAGCCGGGATGGCCACGCACAGGGTATGGCCTGGTCGCCGCAGAACGGCCGTCATGGTTATTTTCCGCCTTTTTTTCTTTGGCTCGACCCATGCCCGGGCCGAGATCGTTTATCCGCCCAAACCCAGCTGAACCATCTTCGGGAGCGTGCAAGTGCCGTTTGTTGACGGGGACGGCACCCGCATTCATATGTCAGGTCCGTGGTGCGTCGCATTCAGCTCCATCGTAGCCCCGATCCTTGCCCTGGTCGCCGTAGAGGGTGGTGGGTAAGTCATGCAGCAATCTTGTGTAATGGAAACGCAGACCGGTATCAAACTGTTACTGTAGGAGTAAGACAGCTTATGCAGTTGATTAAATTGTATATTGCACCGCATGCAGCCGAGATGAGATGCGGGCGGCGATTCAGCATCCCGGGGAAGTTGGGCACCAAGTAGCCATGCAGTATGACTGCACTATTGGATTGCATGCAAGCCTGCCCAAGATTCCGATATTTGCTTTCGTAAAGAAGATCATTTGGGCAGCATATTCCGGGAAGTGTTTGACCCGATAGAAGCTCCAGTATTCCCTTTCAGTATATGCAGAGCCGCATCTGTACTTGTACAGAGAACTCATCCCAGATTGTCAAATGCATACTATCTTTCCGAGTTCTAGTACAATTGACTCGCTACGAAGATGTAATTGTTCACATAGTAAAGGTGATGTTGCAAAAAACGAGCTCAGCCCGAAAAGAGACGAGCGCCTAGTCAACTGCAATCCGTAAATGGAAACTCGCTCAATTCACGGTGGATGTTGTCGTGGATCATCTCTAACATAGTTTTCTTTATTTTTTTGGTCTTTTCCAATCTATTCTTTCGCTCTTTTCGCTACGACCATTAATCAAGCAGCGGCGAATCGCGCAGCACGCTTCTCGGCCTTGGCCTTCTCAGCAGGATCTAACTGATTGTGAGAGCTCCTGGCCTGAGCGTTACCGCCGCCGCCGCCCTGACGGCCATTGCGGCCGTTGCGACGATCGTTTCCTCTGCGATCTGTGCTCTGGCGCTTTCCGGGACGCTGGCCATCCTGGTGCTGACCGCGACCACGCTTCAGAGACCGCTCGGGCAGAGCCGAGTCGAGGCCGGAGACATCCTTGTCCTCGAGGCCGAAGCGCTTGGAGCGCTCAGCACGCTTCTGCGCGTCATCGTCGTTCTCCTCGACGCCGAATCGCTTGGCGCGGTCGGCGCGCTTTTTGGCTTCTTCTTCGGCGGTCGTAGACGAAAGACCCATGGCGAACGAGGGAGGCGGCGCGGCAGGCTCGGCAACGGCAGCGGCAGCGGCAGCGGCATCACCCTCCACAGGCTTGGTTTCGTCCGTGGCAGCATCCTTGGGCGCAGCATCGGCGGCAGGAGCAGCCTCTGTAGTAGCGGCGGGAGCGGCGGGAGCGGCGGCGGCGGGCTTCGCGCCTTCATCGTCGCTGTACGTTATCTCGTCGTCTTTGGCAGCTACATTGACAAGTTAGCATCCAGTCTCAAAGTTGCCTTTGTGCTGTAAGCGCATCGCATCATCTCGGAATCACAACACAACAACAGTCTGGCTGTTTTACTCGGTTGTTACTCGCGTATCGCACGATACAACGTACCAGGTTTGGCCTCGGCATCGCCAGCGGGCTTGTCGTCTTGCTCTTGAAGGCGAGCAATCAGGTCGGCCTTGTTGCCTGTCTGGGCGAGCTTGCGCTCCGCCAAGAGCTTTTTCAGCTCCGGCACCTTCATTGAAGCATAGTCGGCCATTGTGATGACGGCTTCCGATGGGTTGTGAAACGTGGAAAGAGTGTTGTTGTCGCGAAACAGGCCGATTCGTCAAGGGAGGCGCGACAGGGCTTGCGCGCAGTCGCGAGCGGTAACGGAAATTTGGCTACTTTTCAGTAATACGTATGCGCTTCGCCAAACCGTAACTTGAGCAGTGCGCAGAGATTGATGGCGCTGGGCGAAGTCGGTGATGGGTTGAGATGGATCAAGAAAGTGAGCGCGGGCGCGTTGCTACGAAGCTACCTGCCCCAGCAAGCTTGTGCCGGTTCCTGGCAGAGCTGTGGAGACGGATGCCTGGTCCCGCGCGGTTACAGTGGGTTCACAGCGAGTTCGCGCTGGCTGTTAGCGGACCAGTACTGTTGTAGGTACTTTCAAAGGTACAAACGCGTCGCACCAAATTAGGCTAGCAAACAAGTACGCAGACTCGTGGTTGAAGAATATTGACTAAAATGCTCCTATAAACATAATATCAGCATTGGAACAGACGCCGGGGGATACTTCCAAAAAAATGAGTTTATTTCCAGAAACGAAATTGCAGCAAGGGTTAGTCAGCACGCCGGGCTGTGACAGTTCACTCCAATGGACAGCCCGCTGGACCTCCGAATGGCAGTACCCATGCCGACAGGCCGCGGCGTACACGGCAGCCGCTTCCGCTTCCACAAGTAGCAAATACATGAGTAGCAAATTTTCGTAAATCTCCTAGTAATTATAGTAGTTATGAATCTCATAGTTTCCGTACAGCCACGACGCTGTATCCCTAATATCAACCTCACTGTGTCGTTTATAGGGGTCTGGCACTCCACCGTGGGTCAAATCTGGCCTGATGGAGCACTACTTTTTCTAGGCAAGGAGGCTTGCACTTGCATGCGGCCGAGGGGGCCGTTCAAGCTACAACCTCCAAACCCACGACGCACGACTCGCCCCCTTTCATCTCCGTGAGCACGCGAGCACTCTCTTCGGTTTCTCCATCACTATAACCAGTCGCTGCTTCTGCACACTGAACTGTTTCATCCCTCTCTGACCGACGTCTCGACCACGATGCGATAGTTGAGCTCGGACTCAGCGTATCAGTCCACCGCACGAGATCGCCACCATCGGCATCTCCCGTCAGTATACCGCCTTTGCCGCATAGCGACGGCACTTTTTCTTCTTATACCCTACATTGAATTTTCCACTTAATCACAAGATGACGCGACGCATCGTGAGTCCTACCTGCCTCATGCGATGCCCCCGGCTCGCCGCTAATTGACCACCCGCGACAGGTTCGCAATTTAATACAGCTGACTGCAGCCGCAGTATTTACTGTCTTGGTGGTGCTATTCCTCGATCGAAGCTACAGAGTCCTGCCGACATCGCTACATAACTATCTGCCGACACACCACCCCGGCCATGTCGTCACTGACGTGACGCTGGTAACATGCTCGTCAGTCAACCTTCTTTCGAAATGCGACCTCGACCCGAACAAGTGGCATCGCATCGACAAGGAACTCTTCCTCGGCCGCGCCTGGACCACCAAGGCCTACCTCTATGTCAGCCGCAAGCATGAGGAGGAGCTTACGGATCGCGACTCCGTCGTCGTTGATTTAAAGGTCGGCCCTATGAAGCCTGTAGACGAAAAGCCGGATTCGCATGCGGTCTGGGAGTCGAGACCCGGCGGCATCTGGGTGAAACGATCGTCGCAGAAAGTGTCAAGCGACTCGGACGAGGCCATTACCAATGTCGACGTACTCTTTGGCGATGATGCCGTCGAGGCCCGCGACGGCTGGGCTATTCGAGGAACGCCCCTCCAGATTGACTCGAGCGGCACGTTCCACTCTGCGCATGTGACTGTCCGTCGCGGCGCACCTGTCGAGCAAAAGAAGCCCAAGCCGCGCATCCCGGACAATGGCAAATTCAAGATTCTGCAGATTGCCGATCTCCACCTGAGCACCGGCGTCGGCCACTGCCGCGACGTCTTTCCCGAGCTTGCCAAGGGCGAAAAGTGCGAGGCGGATCCCAGGACGTTGGAATTTGTCGACAAGATGATTGACGAGGAGAAGCCCGATTTTGTTGTTCTCAGCGGCGATCAGGTCAACGGCGAAACGGCGCCTGATCCGCAATCCGTAAGTAGTTTGCACCTGGGCAGGGGAACAAGGAAGGACGGGGCTAACCGACGAATGCTAGGCCATCTTCAAGATTGCTCTCAAGCTCAAGGAGCGCAAACTTCCCTACGCCTCCATCTTTGGCAACCACGACGACGCGCAGGCCATGGGCCGCGAAGCGCAAATGGCCATCATGGAATCCTTGCCCTACTCGCTCGCCACCGCGGGCCCAGCTGAGATTGACGGAGTTGGCAACTACTACATTGAAGTCCTTGGCCGCGGCGGCTCCGACCACTCGGCCATTACCATTTACTTTTTCGACACGCACTCGTACTCGCCCAACGAGAAAAAGTACCCTGGCTACGACTGGGTCAAGCCCAGCCAGATTGAGTGGTTCAACAAGACGGCCGACAGGCTCGTCAAGTCGCACGCCGAATACAGCCACCAGCACATGGACATTGCCTTTATTCACATTCCCATTACCGAGTATGCCAACTTTAACCAGACCTGGGTCGGCCAGTGGCGCGAAGGCGTTACCGCGCCCATCTATAACCCTGGCTTCCGCGACGCCCTCGTCGACAAGGGTATCCTGATGGTCAGCGCCGGACAGTACGTATCACCCTTTTTCCAACCTTTTCCATAGCAAACCTAACAAATGTCTCGTCTCAGCGATCACTGCAACGACTACTGCATCCTCTCCACCGAGGGCGAGCAACGCGACCCGGCCCTGTGGATGTGCTACGCCGGCGGCGTCGGCTTTGGCGGCTACGCGGGCTACGGCGGCTACCTCCGCCGCGTCCGCCTCTATGAGATTGACGTCAACGCCGCCCGCATCCTCACCTGGAAGCGCGTCGAGGCTGGCCCCAACATTACCGAGCGCATCGACCAACAGATCATCGTCGACGGCGCCAGGCCGTACCCCGCGCCCCTGCCCGCGCCGTCTCCGCCGCCTGTGGCGACGGAGCGGCCGGCGGACGTGAAAGGAACATGAATATATACAGAAATAAGACGAAAAAAAGGAAATGGGGAAAAAACTTTGACTTTTTAAGCTTGCGGTTTCTTTATGAAAAGGCCAGGGGAGAAATGGCCTTGAAAAAAATCTTTTTGTATACATAACAACTGTAGGGGTTTCTCTTTTCTTTCTTCGAATACTCTAGCTAGGTACTGATGAGCAGGGCCATCTGCGGTTTTTCGACGGTCGGCGTTTCGGGAGCAAAGGCGGGGAGTTTTTTTGTCTTTGTTGTTTTTTTCTTAGTCTTTTTCAGAAACAAGACAACTGAAGAACCACAGACATGTATTTATTGCAAAAATAATCGTGTTTACTAACGCTTGCATTACAGTGACTATTTTGTATTAGAAACGCTCGAAAAAGACAAAGATGTACCCGCTGTGTGTAGTTGCAGAGAACGCTCATATTAAATACAATCAAGCAACAACAAAAAAAAAAAAATACCGATTCAGGCCAAGGTAAAAATTTAGGTGAAAAGAGAATCCCAATCCTGCAATTGCGTTACACCGTACCTCGCCGTCTCGCTTCGCGGAGCATGGTCGTCACCACCGCAATCTTGTTCACGCGCTCGGCCTCGAAAAACGCATTCACCTCGTACATCTTGACCACGTCGGAGACGGTGGCCACCAGGCTTTCTTCGGGGTACAGGTCCCGCGCCGCCTTTTTGATGCCCACGACGTCGAGGTACAGCTGCTCCGCGTCCCGAAAGGCGCGCTGCAGCGTGGCCTCCCGCTCGACGGCCGCTCGCGCCTGCTGGCTTCTGCTGCTGCTAGTCTTGTCGCTTCCACGGCCGCGCCGCGTGGATCGGGAGCGTAAGGATCGGGAGCGTGAGCTTGGTGCCGGCGGTGATGATGGTGACGACGCATCGATCTCGTCCTGGAGCCACTGCCCGTGCAGCTGCCGGCTGTGCGCCAGGTCCTCCATGGTGGCGACACAGTGCGGGTGGGCGCGGCCGAGCGTCGGCAACAAAATGTCGAGGGCTTTCTGATATTTGGCCTGCGCGTCCGAGTGCCGGGCACGCAGGTCGTCCATGACGGCGAGGTTCTGGATGGCGAGGGCGGTGCGCGGGTGCGCGGGGCCGAGGCAGCGCGTCTTGATATCGATGGACTGCGCGTAGAGTGCCTCGGCTTCGTCAATAGCAAAGACATCCTTGCAAATGTCGGCCAGGTCGTCGAGCGAGCCGAGCGTCATGGGATGGCCCTGGCCAAAGGTGGTCTTGTACGAGAGGTACACGCGGCGGTACAGCATATGCGCGTCCTGCGCCTTGCCCAGACGGTGCAGTGTGTAGGCGAGCATCTGGATAGTGCCGACCGTCTCGGCGTGGGCCAGGCCCAGGGCTTGCTCCTGCTCCTGCTCGAGGGCCTCGAATTGGTACTCGGCTGTGCTGAGCTCCCCGCGGGCGACATTCGCCGTGGCCTTGGCCAGTGCAAGACGGAAGCCGAGCGCTTCTTCGACGGATTCCAAGTCAACTGCAGTGAGGACTTTGACACTTTCGTCCGTTCGGCCACTCTGCTCTAATAGTTGGCTCAGCGATAGCGACGTCTGAATTCTCTCGAGCGGGTCCATGGAGTCGGCGTGCTGGAGGGCCAACCTGAAGCATCCAATAGCCTGGGGAATGGCACCCTGTGTCATACAAACGTTGCCAAGCACATCCCAAGAGACGCTTTCGAGGTCAGAGGGGTCCTCCAAGACGGGCGAGCAGTCATCATAGCAGACCTTGGCATGGGGAGCCATGACACGGCCAAATGTATGAACCTCCTTCAAAGTAGATGATTCGTCATTGGCTTTGCGAACGCCATCAGCGCACACATTGCAGGCAAGCCATGCATGCTCTGCCTTGTCCTCCTCTGGCAGATATTTGCGCACAAATTCACGCGCGTCAGCATCCATTATGAAGAGTGCTGTCGAAGTAGAGCTTGCCGACGTTAGCGAAGAGGGCGAATCAGACTGTGATGAAGCTTGTGAAGAGTCGCTCGTGTAGACAGGGTGGATAAACTGCTGTTCCATGAGGTGCTGTAGTACCTCGTCTAGATTGTTTTGCGTTTGGAGCGCTTTTTTGCCGTTAGTATGTATAGTTCATGATGGGTTTGAATCGACTCACTTTTGAGCTCCGCAACGGCTTTGCTGAAGCGGGGGGGGCTAGACTTGACATTCTGAAAGGTTCTGAGAAATAGCGATGCAGGGACTGCCGATAACGAAAGCAAGGCGCTTATACGTAGGATGAGCCTGGCTGCAGGAGATTGGTCAATGGTGGAACCGAATACACGCGGGCTCAGTGAAGTCGCAAGCTGAAGCTCATAATCCGAGACGAGGATGTTCTTCACGTGGATGGCCGATGCAGCCTGTACGATGCTCTGCGGATGGCATTCCAGTCGCTTGACGAGATCTTTTGCCGATGCTACTGCAACTATGTTAGCGGTTGCTCTGCGAAACCGAGAAGCACTAGTAATGGAAAATATTGTGGTAGACGTGCCTTGAGTGCCGTTCTCAGAAGTCAAATGCCCGGTATCAAGGCTAAGCAACTCCAGGGCTTCTTCCTCGCTCATGGAATGCACCAACACCTTGCTGCCCCAAGTGCAAGCCCTCTCACTTTTTGACGTCAGAATCACCCGGCCAGAAAGTGTCAGGGGGATAAATTCCTGCACGTTGTAAGTGGGCTCAACCCCGTCAAAGACGACAAGCCATTTGTCATTCTCCGGTTGCATGAGCCAGTCCTTAACGGCTCGCACAACGGACACGACGCGATTCTTGTCCAGGTGCAGGATACTCTTTGCGCAGACCATGTCGGCAACGCCTGTAAGGCCAAGCCGCTCCTCCACCTCGTCGCGTGGCATCTTGCCGGAGTAATGCGTGACGAGATTGTTGGCAAAGTCCAAATAGCTGCCCGCAGCAGTTTCCCAGGACTCGGCCCAGACCCAAAAGACAAACGAAATGTCGCTTTGGTGAAGCTGGATGTAATGTTTCGCGAGGGTTGTTTTGCCAGATCCAGATCTGCCCCATAGATGGACAAAGCGGAAGGAAACAGACCCCTTTTGAGGGCAGGGATTGAAAATAGAGTTGATTTGCTGCATGAGGTCATCGCGAGCAATGATGTGCTCGGGGTCATTTGGGACTTGATATGGTACCGAATAACCCATGCGACGAAAGTCGATGAGTCGAACTGCAGAGTATTAGCAGAGCGTTGTTTACAGGTGTTGACAATCAACTTGATACTTACGATTCGACAGATCAAACGCCTTTCTCTTGGTCTCCATGAGTCCAGACTTGATGCCTGTCTCGACCATTTCGCGGAACCTGTCGATAAAAGACGTGTAGTTGGCATCACGGCCATGGAAGCTGATGAGGTCGGAGTGCGTGGCAGCCAGGCCAATCTGGGCACCGTCCGAGCCCGTCATGGAGTGCTTCTTCTCCACCACGAAGCTCTCGCCCGACATTTTCGTCTCGTAAAAGGAGATGCGCGGCAGATTCGCCGCGATGCCCTTGAACGCGCCCATCTGCCGCTCGAGCCACTGGAGGTTGTCCGGCTGCAGCTGCATCGCGGCGGCGTCCTGGTCCGCGTGGCCCGAGGTCCTGCGCAGGACGTGCGCGAGCGGCGCGGGCGACGACGGGCGCCCGGGGGCCATGGTGCCGAAAAAGGCGACGCCGCAGGCGGACAGCTCGACGCCGCGGAGGGCGGGGGCCGTGGCCTCGCTGGACAGCACGAGGGCGCGCTTGACGATCCAGCCGCCGAGGCTGTGGGCGACGAAGAAGAGCGGGCGCTGCGCGGTGCCGTCACGCCGGCGCTGCGCGGCCAGGTGCTCCATCAGGCTGAGCGCGACGCCGTCGAGCAGGCTGAAGAGGAGGAAGCGGTAGCCGTCGGCGGCGCTGGCGACGTAGCTGTACGTCATGATGCGCGCGTTGGGCACGTCGGCGCCGAGGAGCGCCTCGAGCCAGGGCCTGGACGCGCCGGTCTTGGGATCCCGCGTGGTCCAGGCGCGGAAGCCCTGCTCGCCGAGGCCATGGACGGCGACGATGCTGGAGAGGGGGGATGTGTGTTAGCAGCGGGTTTCAAACGGATGCGGTCCTCGTCGCTGTGGTCGTCGTCGTCTACCGGAATCAAGGACGGTATCTGTAATGACAAATAATCTCAAAATGAAAACAAAACTTACTCGATCTCTGCCTGCGGAGGATCCAGCACAACCTGGAGGCCGCTGTTTTCGTTGTTGCGGCGCCGTGAGACGGAGCCTTTGACGCGGTGGAGGAAGCCTTTCAGCGGCTCCAGGACGTCCGACATTTCTGCGATGCGGCGAGCGGTGGATGACTTTATGCTTCGGTTCAGGTTCTTAACATCTACATTAGAGGTGCTGCAAGGGGGGAGGATGTGGGAAGCATCCTTGGGGGCATAGGGCTGCAGGAATATATAGAAAACATGGCTGTCATCTGCGGTGAATAGCTGTCAGGCTTGCGCTGAAGCCACTTGGAAAGAGGCCGGCGCTGTGGTGGCTTGCAGCCAGGCAGTCGAGCCCCGCAGGTGCGCCGTGTCACCCGCTGGCAGGCGTGTGGCCACAGCAGTGCCCTCAGCTGGCTGATTCACTGGCTTTTACTTTTAGCGCTCCTTGTGGTGGCTTGGTTCACGATACTTGGACAGAGGTAAGCGTTGTCAGTTACATGGGGCTGTTGAAGGCGAATGCTTGTTATAATATAATGACACAATCAACACTTCTCTGTCTTTTTCTTTTGTAGAGCATGGATTCTCCTATCGAGTAATACCACCACGAGAGACGAGACCGGCGTAATGAAGTTGACGAGCACGCCAGTAGGACGAGTTGTTCCTACCTAGTATTGGCATCCTTGGATATTTATTTTGTTACTACTCGTATTTATTGTATTTCACTCTCTGCTTTGTGTCTTCTTCTTCTTCTTTTTTCCCCCGTCCAGCCCTAATAGGCTGTTGAGGATATAGCTTAATGGCTGTACTCACGTACAACAAACACAAAATAAAAATGGTATCATGACTTCTAGCAAACCGCCCGAACCCAACAGTACTCCGTACATACTACCCCATAGCGAACCATCCTCGTCACGTTATTTTACAACCTCAACGTCGAAGTCCCCCATCGCGAATCAGCATGCTCGTCACGTTATCCCACAACTTCCACGTCAAAATTGAGCGCCCGTACAATGGCCTCGTCCAGCAGCGACCCATTCGATCGGCGCGCCGCCGCCGCCGGGCTTCCATCGCCCTCCTCCTGCGCGGGCACCGACCCCAGGAACGGCTCGACCTGTCCCGGCACGGGCCCGTCCTTGATCTCGGGCCAGTAGTCGGACCCGTCATGCACGGAAAAGCCGTACTTGGGGCCCCTGAACATGGTGCGCAGCTTGGCGCGCTTGCCCGTCAGCTTCTCGAGGCGGACGAGCCGGTACCCCAGAAAGACAATCATCTCCTCGTCGTACGTCACCGACGAGCCCTTTTCGCGCGCGACGTGGAAGCTCGCCTCGGCGCCGACGTCGACCCCGACCAGGCTCGGGTCCAGGGGCACCTTGACGCCCGCGCCCGCGCCGCCGCCGTTCTCCGTGCGCTCCGTCGTCTCCAGGTTGGCGACGGTGACAATGTCGGTGATGAAGTAGCCCTGGTCGTGGTTGCTGCGCAGCAGGGCAAACAGCTCGTCGTAGTACTGCTTGTTCTGGAGCAGCTCCTTGAACTTTTCGCCTGGCGAGTCCATGTGCCACATGCGCGCGACGGTCGCGACGTTGGCCGCGCTACTGGCCTGCGCGCGCTGCGCGAAAAACTGCAAAATGTCGTTAAACGACGCCGACACGCGGGCGTCCTTGATGCGGTTCTGCCAAAAGGCCACGTTGCGCATGCGGACCGGCTTGGGGTCCAGGTCCATGACCATTTCCCGCGGCAGCGTCTCCGTCGTGTAGGGGATGCGGCGCTCGGTGGGCAGGTTGGGGTATTTGACGACGCTGCCGATGAGCTTGTCGCGATACTCGCCGGCGTCGAGGCGCGGTTGCACGAGCCAGAGCGGCTTTGTTTCGTGCGACATGGCGACTGCTGCTATTGTGGTGATGGTTGCTGTTGTTGGTATAGGTGCTTGTTGTGTTTGCTATCGTGGTGGCTGTTGTTGTAGCTGTTGTTGTAGCTGGTGTTGTAGCTGTTGTTGTAGCTGTTGTTGTAGCTGTTGTTGTAGCTGTTGTTGTAGCTGTTGTTGTAGCTGCTTAGTATCGAGATGATTTTGTCGTTATCACTGATGTTTTATTTACGCTGGTTATTTTCGTTGTCACTGCTGTTTGCCGTTGTGTTTTTGGTTTCCTACACAAAAGTGAGGGTAGTTTGGCTGCCTTGGTATGGCAGTCTATGTAGAATCGAAGTGGCGTTGAAGCGGCAGCCAGTCAGATGCCCGCTGCGCCACCGACTTTCTCTCGTTTGGGGCTAGCAGATCAGCCTTGCGCCCCGATGCCTGTCGCGGTCCAGCAGGGCAGGACTCGGGACAGAGCTGAAGAAAAGAAACTTGCCGCGAATGCGCTTTACAAATTTATTATTTTACCCTCCTTGAATCGTCTCATGTAGATGTATTGGGAATTTAGTGTCCCTTGACCTGATTGCCGACCGATTCTTTCCGCCCCCAAGTCAGGGTCTGCAGGCAGGTACACTTTTATATTGGACCCTTCAGCTATGTAGACGTACCTACTAGGCAGCATTCTAGTTCGTGATTTTGCCAACTTTCGGCCTGGTTTTGTGCAGGCATACCGGTGGGGGGGGCAGTGGCAAGTCTCGGCGCAGCACGCGAATACAGGGTTCCGGCGGGATTGACTCATCTCGCGAGGCTACTTGGCTGGCGCTTTGGTGGTTTTCACGTGGAAAGCCGTCGACTGGATGCAGAGTGTTTGCGCCGCACGTGATGGAGTATTCCGTGATACATGTCTGCTACATCCTAGACGATACCCCTGTTCCTGTCCGACTTGAACGTAATTCCAGCATGATTGTCACAGAACAGCAGAGGGGGCGAGTGTAAGTGCATGCAGAGATGGGAGTGGAGAGCGATATGAATCAGTGGCGCCCTAACGACGGGCGCTTTGAATGAGACACCACAATTGAGGGTTCTGGGGCTTCGACTCTTTGCTTCCGTGTGTCACTGGTGCGAGTGTCTCTACCAACCAACCTACGTAGGCACGAAACCGTCCTCTGTACTAACCCGTTAGCGGTCCCTGGCAGGTCACTAAATCTCGCTGCGAGGCCCTTGGCCACTGCCCAACAAGTGGCCAACACCGCGAAGCGATGATCCGGCGGAGTCTTTACAGTACCCTTGCCACCAGCGACAGCAGCAAGTAGCGCCTGGACCCCTACCGTGCCTGCGGATAGTTTGCCCTTGTTGCCTTGGTAATAAAGAAGCTCCAAAACAGCTCAACCCGGCCCACAAAAGCTCCCACACCAAGCTTCTAGTCGCCCACCAATGACATCAGCCTTGCCCCTCCAACCCCGCTAGCAACCTGCTATGAGACGGGGAAAGACAGCTAACAGACGCAAAAAAAAAAAAGTTGTTCACCGACTGCCACTTTGTCGACGCCGGAAAAAAAAATGTGAGAAGCTCGGCCCGCCAACCAGACGCATCGATATCCACTGTTGTTTATGTCATGAAGAGGAGAAAACCAGGTACCAAAGGAAAAATTTTACCTGTGAGTTGTGGTGGCTTTTAAAAGTCGACGCGGTCCCTCATTCCCGCACTCGTCCAATCTTTTCCCCTCCCCATCACTTTTCTGTTTTTACTGTATACCAAACCAACCCCCATACACCACATACACAATGTCCGACGACATGATGGAGGTCCCCGTCTCCTACAGCAAGCTCCAGGAGCTCGAGGATGACTTTGAGGATGTCGAGGTTGAGCTCCGTACGTTTCCTTGACCCCACACACTGAGAGAGAGAAAATCATTCATCGACTTACACACCCACAGTCCGCCAGCAGGCCAAGCTCACCGCCGACCTCTACACCAAGCGCGCCGCGGTCATTGCCGACATCCCCAACTTCTGGCCCCTCGTGCTCGAGCAGTCCCCCTCGGAGATTGACGAGTACATCCAGCCCACCGACTCGGCCGTGCTGCTCAACTCGCTCGTCGACGTCTCGGTCGAGCGCTTCGAGCTGGCCGCCGGCGGCGACCCGCGCAGCATCGCCATCAAGCTGACCTTTTCCGAGAATGAGTACTTTGCCGACAAGACGCTCGAGAAGAAGTTTTGGTGGCGCTACGCCAAGGACGGCTGGGCCGGCCTCGTCTCGGAGCCCGTCAAGATCAGCTGGAAGTCCAAGGACAAGGACCTGACCCAGGGCATGCTCGACCTCGTCTGCCAGCTCCGCGCCGCCGAGCAGGCCGCCGGCAAGAAGCTCGACGACGACGCCGAGCCCAAGAAGTCGCTGCTCGCGCAAATGTCCGCCACCGGTCTTGGTGGTGTCTCCTTTTTCGCCTGGTTCGGCTTCAGCGGCCGCAACGTCTCGGCCGCCGAGTCGGCCGAGGCCTTCAAGGAGGAGCAGTCCAAGCGCCAGCGACGCAAGGCTGGCGAGGACGTCGACGAGGACGATGACGAGGATGACGACGACGACTTTGACGAGTACGAGACGGAAATCTTCCCCACCGCCGACGACGTTGCCGTCTGCATCGCCGAGGATGTCTGGCCCAACGCCATCAAGTACTTCAGTGAGTCTGCCCCTACATTCACGTTCTGGATGAAAGAAAAAGAAAACGAAAAGGAAGAAAGAAACGTATACTAACGGTCAGATCTTTTAGTCACCGCCATGGAGCAGGATGCCCTCTCCGATATCGACTTTGAGGAGTCTGACGACGAGATGGAGGAGGCTGACGCCGAGGAGCACAGCTCCAAAAAGCGCAAGGCTTAAACGTTACAATGCTTTTTTTTGCGGATGATGATTTATTAAGGAAAAAAGTTTTGCTACGGCAAGATATAATGATGTCGGGGATTTAAAATGATGGCCCCGTCCCCGCCCTTTTTGTTTTGGCTAGATACCCGTGTGCTAGGACACACGGTCCAAACACAGACAGATGAAGAATGCAACCCCGCTGCAGTGGAAGCAAATTGAAAAAAAAAAAAAAAATGAAAGATATGTCGCCTGCTGCTGTGACTGTGTAAAAAAGATACTCATTCGATAGGGAAGTACTAGACAAAACATGACTTGGTCTTTATTTACTCGGGCACTCAGTCTGTCCATGTCTACTACCAACGTCGCCTGCTGCTGTGACCTTGCAAGGACAAAAAAAAAGAATACTCATTTGACAGGAAGAACTAAAAAAAACCATGATTTGGCCTTCATTTACCCGGCACTCGGTCTATCCAATGTCTACTACCCATAGCATCCGCCCTTATTTACCCTCGGCCTCCGCCTTGGCCTTGAACTCGTCCTGCGCCTTTTGCGCCACCGACCAGTCGACCTGGCCGTTGCCCTTGAAGACGCCGAGGCGGTCGTACAGCGAGCGCGCACGCAGGTACGGGTCCAGCTCCCAGAAATTGGCCGCCAGGTCCTTGGCGATGGCGTCGCGCTCGCGCTTGACCGTCGCGATCTGGATCGTGTCCGTCGGCGCGGCTTCCGCCACGCGCGCCCACTCGCGCGTCTTGTCCTCAAACGCGGCGGCGAGCGCCTTGCGGCGGGCGACGAGGGCGTCGCGCGTGGCCGTGTCGGCCATCTTGGCGTTTTCGCCGTCGACGGGCGGCACGTAGGCATAGTCCCAGGGGTTGGTGCCGCCGAGCTCCTTGACCAGCTGGTCGGGGGCAATGTACTCGGTGATGGCGGCGGTGCCGGTGGTGAAGTGCACCTTGGAGGCGACGACGGGGTCGAGCCAGCGCTCGATGATGCGGTAGACGGCTGGGGAAGGTGTGTTAGCATCAGGTTGGTCATGTGTGAGAGAGGGGGAAGGGGGGGGGGAGAACGAACCGTTGAATCCCCATGGTGCGTTGTGAATCAGGATGCAGCCCAGCGACTCGGGGTAGTTGGCCTCGAAGCACTGGATCAGAAACTTGACGGGGACGTAGTCCATGTTGGACAGGGAGAAGCCCGTCAGGTCAAACACAATAGTCTAAGATCGCTTCTTGTCAGCTTTCACTCCATGTCTCGTTTCTCTTTGGTGGCCAGGTGCAACGTACACCCATCTCCATCGGCGCCTGCAGCGACAGACGCGCCAGCTCGATGCAGTAGACGGTAAACTTTTCCAGGCTCTCGACGCTCTGGTCCGAGGCGCGGTGCCGCGCCGCGCGAATGTAGTTGACCGGCCGTCCGTCCCTGTCCACGCCGGCCAGGAAGCCCTTGGCCCAGCGCATCTGGTTCAGGAAATCCTTGCCGAGCGTCTTGTCGTGGCTGCCCGCGGCGGCGTGCGCCTCCTGCTCGACCATCCAGCCCTCGCCCTGGCGCATGAGCTCGCGGTCGACCTTCATGACCTCGACGCGCCAGCGCACCGACTTGGCGAGCATGACGCCGGCGCGCATCAGGTTCCACTTGCGCGCGCGCAGGAACCGCAGCACCAGCGTGTCCGGGTGCTCGTGCTTGACGGCCTCGTGGATGATGGCGCGCGCCATCTCGGGCGTGTAGATATCCAGCGCCTCGATCGCGAGCCGGATCAGCTCCTCCCGGTCCGGCTCGTCGTCGGGCATAAACTTTTGCATCTCCTTGACGCAGTTGGGGAACTTGGGGTGCGTGAGCTCCGACGCCGACGACTTCTTGCGGCCAAAGAAGCCCCAGCCGCCGCCGCCGGAAGCAGCGGCCGGCGTGGGCGGCGCGTCGTCGACTTCGCCCCGGGCCTTTTTCTCCTCGTACGCGCGCGCCTCCGTCTCGTACATCTCGAGCACCTGGAACACAAACGCCCAGAGCTGGCGCAGCTTGGCCTCCTGCTCGTCGGTCAGGTTGCCGAGGTGGCCCGGCGGGATCTCATGTGTGCCGTTTTGCGACATGGTGACTTGTGGAGGGGGGAGGGAGTTATGTCGCGCCCACTGATTGTTGTTGGCTGTTTATGAGCTGGGGGGGGGGGGGGGGTTGCGGAAACAGATCTAGTTCGCGATGATGTATGCGCAAAAAAAGCTGTATGGCAAAGAAAAAAAGAGTCTATCCTGGCTTCTCAAAGCAAAAAGTAAAAAACAGTCTCAAGCCCGGGAGAATATATATGAGAAAACAGAATACGAGGGAAGAAGAACAAGAAACAGAAGAGAGCCAACGAAACCGGGCTGGCGTATGGACGGGCTTAATACCAAATAGCCCTCTCTCACATGTGGCTTGTGACAATCCTACTTTTCTGCAGTTCAAATTAAACACGCCCCCCCAAATTCCCATGAGACTAAGCCCCTTTCTGTGTACGGAGCACGTTTATGCAAGCCCTCTTTTTGCCTGGCAGGGCACGTAATGTCCTCCCCCCCCTCTCTGCACGGCCTGGCGGCGCGTGGCCATGTGCTCGTGCCTAGGAACACACTCTGCCACTCTGTTCGGCCCCGCGTTCTAACGCAGGCACTAACGCAGTAAAATCAAACATTTGGGTCAGGTTTCCTGCCAGGCTTACCCCGCATTCACTATAATATACTGGGTATTTTTTTTTTCGCCCGGCTGGGGTGGGGGTGGGACAAGGTTTCTTGCTAGGCCCGAGCCCCATCACGAGCAAAAAAAGGACGGCGCCGGACCTAAACTCTACAGATTTGGCGCCGTGCTCCAAGCCCTCCTCTCTGGTGGCTTTCCCACGCCGCATTGTTTTCTCTGTAGACTTGGCGCGTGCGGGGATGGGGACGTGAACCGTGCTTGCGAGGTTTTTTCCCCTTGATAAGAATGGCCCCCCCCCCTCCCCCCCTCATCAGATCGATTGTATCCGGGGCTGAACGAGAGCGATCTACACTGTCTCACAGCCGGTTACCTCGGTACAGAGCTTGGTTGTCGCAGCCTTGTAGGCGGCTAACTACTCTTGTATTGCCGGCGGGGGGGCGTGATGGCAGCGTCGTTGGTGAGACGGACGAGTCCAGAACTGCGTTAGATACGCGCGTACAAATTGCGACTAGAACGCGTAGGCCGTCAAGTGCCGGTGCTGTATTTGTTTCGGCCGAGGCAGCGAGTTCCTTCGCCGGACGCCTTGCCATATGTATGTGTGTTGAGACCAACAAGGGCGCGCGTGTAGTCGACGACACCCAACCCAACAAACAATATGTACGTAATGCCCATGTCGCTATCTCAGCCATCTCTTTTCTAATTTGCTCTCCCATACTTTCCCCAGGTATAAACAAATACGCCATTGTCAGTTCTAGTAGTCTGGGGAGGCTAGGTGATGCCAAATCGGCAGACAGTAGGGTTCTCGCTAGCCCGCTCCTAGCAACGCTTTCTACTCTTCAATAGTAACGCTTGTCAAATTTCATCGCACTGCCGATCAACACCATCATCAAACTCATGCAGTGCGTAATTAAGAGTCTAACCACGAGTTTTCCTTATGCTTATCATAGCCCACAAAAAAACTTTAGCGAGGCCCCTACTCTTGACGATACTTACCGACCGACAACTGCTCACTGACTACTGCGTAGTCTTTAACCTGGCTCACTACCTAAGAAACAGACCTACTGTGCCTTAGAAATAAGCCATCGTTACACTTTGTGCCTAGTTGATAAGAGAAACAACCGCGAGAGCAAAAGCAACTATATACAAAGTAGCCGCATTGGTGCAGGTGCCGTTGGGGCTGGTGGTCGGCGTCGCGGTCGCGCTTTCTTTATGGGTGGCATTGGAAGTGCTGGAGGTCAGTTTGCCATCCTTGGTAGAACTGGCGGTAGGATGAGCAGCGTTTGTGGTATCCGTTATTCCGTGCTTCAACGCTGCGGCTGACGTGGACGACTTCTCGCTAGAATCGGCACGGGAGCTGCCGCTGGACTCTGGGGTAGATTTGCTCCCGCCAGATGATGATTCTGCCGTAGTGGAACTCCCGTCCTTGAGCTTGATGTCGATACTGCCGGAGCTACCCGAGTGGTCCTTGTAGGAGTATTCCTTGACGTCTTTTGTGGTCGCCGAATTGCCTCCCGCGTAGTCGGTAATCTGGACGCTTCGGTAGTAGGCTGCGCTCGCGACATTGGAGAAATCTGCCTCACCACCAGCCCAGTGGTTTCTATCAGGGTCGCCGCCGTGGTACCCAGCGACCCAGGCGCCCACCTTGACCTGCATCGGGCTCTGAGGGAACAGATCGCCGACATCAGAGCGAAGCAGCGTTCGCCCGAGCTGGCCATCCACATACCACTCGAGCTTCTCCGGGGTCCAGTCAACAGTGTAGCGGTGGCTCGTGCCAGCGGTGTCGTCAACTGCCTGGAAAGCACCATGGCGGTGGTCGGTTTGGTTGCCCTTGGAGAATATGTTGGTTTGGATACGGGAGGAATCCTTGCCGAGAATCTCAATGTCGATCTCATCGAGGTCATCGGATTGGAGGACGAGCGTAGAGACAAGGCCGACGCCGGGGGCGGCCTGCAGCTCCACCTCGACGCGCCCAAAGAAGATGTACTTCTTGCTGGTCATTGTAGGCGCCTGGTTAGGCGCATCCATAGAGCAAACCAGTCCCCGCAAACCGTCATAGGACACCTCACGGCCAGCATCGTGCTCGAAGTCGTCACAGGCCCCCTTAGTAAAGTCGCAGTTCACAGCGGTTTTGCCGACTGCTGGATCGGCTGGGCAGTCTAAGAAGGACCAACATGGAAGCGTTAGCAAAGAATTGCCTACAATAAGACCCTTACAACGCGGGCCATGGTCAATAGAAAACGCACCTGTGGTGAGAGGGTTGCACTCTGTAAACGTCTGGCCTGACACACTGGAGACGGTCACCAGGAACAGCAGAAGAGCCGCAGATTGAGAAATGCCCACCATCTTTGCGGGTATAGGAGGCTATAGAAACTGGATAGATGAATGATTAAACGAAAGTATAAGTGAATAAACGAGTGAGCGCAAGAACGTCAGTCTTGTTCTGATAGAACGAGTGTAATCACAGAAAAAGAAACAAGTTCGTCGCCGGTAAAGCTAGAAATGCATTATCATGCTACATACAGCCACCACAACCAAAAGACTCAACTAGCCAGCTGTTGGGCCTCCGGTGACTCATCTATCGATAGCCCCTTGATTCTTTCGACGAAGGAATTGTTGTTGCCCTTTTTTCATGCACGTCGTATCGTTTCGGCAAAATGCGCCGCTACGTGAATGCCCGGCAAGACTACTGCAGCCACTCTTGTCTCTTTATTATTGGCTTTTTAGTGGCCGAATAGCTACTGGTAGCCTTGCCTAAGAGTCTATCGGATTGCTGCAGACGGATTGTGCTGCAGACGGACTAGCCCTGCCGGACTGACTTTAAGTGACTAACAAGCACGTTTAAATCTCCTAAAAAGGGCACGTTAGCATCAGCGGCGCTTGATGTCAGTGAAGGTATCGATCGACCAGGATCGTGATTACCGAAAATAGTAATTTTCAGCGCCCGGGGGTAGAGCGGGGCTACTCAATCCTACGCAATTTCTAACAGCATCCAGTCATAGTTTACAGTGTATCAAAATAGCTCAAAGTACTTATTAAACTAGGACTAAATAGGAATCATCACTATTTACTGCCGCTTCAACGTGTTGGAGATGTCTAGTATCTAGAATGGCAATTTGTGCCGCCTGTGTGGGAGAGAGGCGGACAAGGGCTACATGATTCTATACCAAATTCTTTTGGCGGATGTAACTAAACGACTTGCAATAGCACTGAAAATAGCATTATGCAGCGCTGCAATCGAAAGTTTCCGTATTGCCAGGAAATACCAGCCGCGAAGCCACATACGAACCACGACTTGCTGTGCCGTCCGAGTCAGTCTTCAGCTCACATCTGCAACCACGAACAGCAGTGGCCAACGCCGCGGCCCACGTAGCAGAAATTTGAATAGCTAATTCTCACCTCCGCTCTACTGTTGATGTGATCTGTTAAAAGAGTGGCTGTGTGTTTAGTTGTGCCGTCTGCTTTTGACTAAATAGTCATCGATTTCAGTTCTGTCAGATTTAATTGTTGGTACATATTAACACCATCGCGCAGCCTCGTGGCGGGCATTACTGCCGGATCAGGCAAACATTCAAATACATTTTCTCCGTGTTTAGGCATTTCTCAATACTAGTAATGCGGGTTCAGTGAACTTGCATATGCTGTATTGACGCACCTGTGTGGCAAAACTTGCCACGAATTAGTTATGAATTGCCTGTGGGCGGCTGGGATAGCCCCAGTAACTGTGCCTTCTCCCAATGGCAGGCGTTGTTAAGCCATACACTCATCAAGTGATTAAGGCTTTCTACGTTTATCCATGGCGGCAGGCTAAAGTGTTGAAGGCTAGGAGCCTAACATCTCATGCTCATTATAAAAAGCCCCAACGCTGCCCCCAAGCTTGCTAGTTCGACCAGTGAAGAAACCAAACACAAAGCAAATTATCAAAGAGACTTACCAAAAAAAAAGCGAAATCACCAACCCATTCAAGATGCAGGCCCTCAGATCCATCGCTGCCCTTGGCCTCCTCATGGCCTCTACCGTCGTCGCCGAGAATGCTGGCGACTGGTGCGACCACAACGTCGAGGGCGAGCACACTCTCTGCGACGCTTCCCGCACCAACATCATGTACTGCAACGGCAACAACTCGCAGTGGACCTGGGCCTATGCCTGCCCCGCGGGATGCTGCGGCTACTCCCCCGGTAGCAATGGCGGCCAGAACGGCGCGTGGGCCGTATGCAGATGTTGAAAGCCAGAAACCAAAAACAAAGGCCAAGGTAGGCATCTGCGACAAGATCCCAAGACTTGACTAACCGGCTTTAGATCTTCGTTGGTGGATCGCCTCGGTGGTGGATAACGATATATGGTGCGCGTCTCTTGTGTAAGCCCAGTCAGGAGTAGGCAAACCGCGCACCGTCCCTGTGCTGGAAGTTGTCGTCTAACACTAGATTATACAACTGTCAAATGTCAAATTCTCACAAAGAATATAAGTCATGATAACCATAAAATAATATGCTTAGTGCATCCGCTGATGGAGATGCGGCCTTCGTCAGACTGAGTGCGTCAGCTGGGACGAGCAGCAACGTCCCAAAGCCACGACCAAAGCCACGACCAAAGCCACGGCAGCATTGAAGAGGCTGCATGACGAGATGATCGGAGCTCTTTGGCCCGTTCTTGGACTTCCCTCAATGTCAGGTCAGGCATTCAACACCCGAATGCGATCGCGCTCTATGAGAAACACATCACAGCGATAAGAGCTAAGATTAACGACAATAATCGGGCCTCGATCTGCGGCGGCTATCAGATCATCTGCAGATAACGGATGAAGGAAGTTGCGGAATTCAGGCAGAGTGCGAATAGTCGAAATGAGCTCGCTGAATTCTTAGTCCGCTTCTCGACGTTGTCTCCCTTGCGATTCCCAGGAAGATCTGCTTTCCATAGACGCTAGAGAAGTTGTCCTGTCCATTGACGAGTCCAACTCGTTCCGAAAAGCTGTGAATTGGTCTGCCAAACCAGGCTACAGCTTGGCAAGGCGTCTCATTTCTGTCGAGGCCAAGACGCTCTCGCGCGCCAACCTCCGAACCTTTGCGGCTGCGCCGGGAGAGCGAGCTGCGCGACACTTGATGCGGACTCGAGGTGCCGTGGTTTGGTCAGCGGAGTCCCACCCTCTCAAGTCGCTGCATGGGTGAGCCAAGAGTTGTTATCCGGTGAGTGTTAAATAGGTTGATGGTCGGCTTTGCGATTCTACTCCTTTGACGGCGAGGTGACAGTTATCGTATTATTAGATGCATAAAGCTTTCCACAAATCAAGTCAATCATCAATCATCAATCATGAATTAGGCCGTTCCAGCACCATTAAACCGTGACTTCTTTCTGAGTCCATCTCCCTCACGTTGCATTGCGGAATACTGCCGCTTGTGTATATTAACCACGTCACGATTCAACGTGTCCACATTGCGCACTCGCAGGAGGAAGAACTTTGCATACGCGGCGGCCGTAGCAGCGGCATAATTGTGCCAGTCGTCATTTTTGTGCGAGTCGGCATAGTCACATATTCCTCGAATCACCAAGCAGTCTCTGGTGGTCATCACACCGGCACACTCCATCTCCACACACAGCGCGTTCATCTCACGCCCAATCCAGTCCCGTTTCATCGCGTTCTTGATGACCTGGTTCCCGGAGGCGATGATTCCGTAGTGAATATGCGGTCCGGGGGCCCTCGCTCTCTTTGGAACCTGGGGGCCATTGCAGTTCTCACATGTACCTCGATCGTCTTCGTGCTGCACAGAAGGCTCAAACAGCTTGTCCATCGACGGATCGGGACATGCGTATTCCGGCCGCAGACTTACTATGCATTGCACATGCTCGTCCAGCACATCGTGGCGGTGCTTTGGGTCAGACTGTATTAAACTGATCGCCGTCATGAGTGAGCGTGCGGGTCTTTGCATCATCCCTGACCTCAGAAACTTGCTGTCCTTTTGCACAGTCTTTCCCAGGTCGTGTTGCATGACACCATTGCTGACTACCACATCGCCCAGGCGAACGTCGTGCTTTTCAGAAGGGATACCTCCGCCAATTCCAACGACAAAGTACCATTGTATTAGAGGAAAGCTCTTCTCCAAGTCTGAAGCAACTTTCGAAGCAGCGTTCGTACCGCATTCTTGAAATGGAAGGCATGCAGCGACGACATTGTGATTCCCCATGCGACCAAGAGCGTACGTATTGGTGTCGCTTTCGTGTTGTGGTAGATCTAGATGAGTGTCGTCAAATAAAGCGCGGACAGCCATCATTTCCTCCGGCAAGGCACAAATGACTGCGATCTTGTAGTCCTCCCGCACGCGGTTTTGGATGTCTGCTGGTGGTACTGGGCCATACCGCCGCTCAGCGCTGCTGGATGAATAATCGCTCGGCCCGATCCCGCTGTCTACGGGATCATCGATGTCCGACTCCTCGTCTGAGGTTGGAAGTTCCCGCTTTTCAGGGTCGCCCCTGTCGTACCACATCCAGCCCACATCCTTGTTGTGACCAAAGGCAACAGCACCGATATTTGTGAGAATTGGCAGCGCGGCTGTCGGGAGGCTCTTGCTCATGTGCAGAGGCCATATAGCCTGAGCCAACTGGCAATGGTTTTTCGTGTCGGCGTTGCAGTCACACTTTGTCACCTTGTTGGGTTGCCAGATGATCGACCGGGTCAAACGAGGAGGTTTTGCTCGTGGGTTTCCGAAGCGGTCCATGACTCTACTCAAGTCTGCCATTGTCATCGCTAAACAGTAGCTATCACGTGGCAAGGTCTGCCAGCGAACACAGAGATCACCCGTCGACATTGGGGTGATCAATTCGCCAAAATCCCTGCCAAACAAAACGACTGCTTGCAAGGCTCTGGCCAGATCGACCCATGCTTTTCCAATTGTTTTCAGCTTGGCAAGGCGTGGATAGATGGGATCTTCATTGGTCGCGATGTCCTTAAAATCCCAACCCTCGAGATCCTTTCGCGGGCTCAAGTTGAAGTTCACTCTATCTCCTCCTGAGAGTTCTATTTGGTAATCAACAGTCTTCTCGAGGGCCCCATACAGCTCATTGACGCGATCGCGGACACGGAATCGGCGACTAGCGTTTGCCTCATCGGTGTCATTCTCCTCATAAAGCTCCATGTCGAGATTGGTAGCGTTCATGAGAACCTCCATCGCTGCTGCAACGGCGGAAGGACTCTTTCCTTCCTGAAAGTTCTCCGATTTGAACAAGAATGCGAATGATTGATCGTCGGTCCTATTGTATTCGAGGGAAGAACGAAGGAGGTGAAGCAACGTGCTAACTCCATTCAGCAGCCAACCCCGTTTGAATCCAACATCCCAAAACACAAAGTACCTCATGGATAGCGCATGCAATCGGGCCCTATTACCGCGAGTAATCTGCAATGATACATCTCTCCTTCCAAGACCTGCCGTATGATCTGATGTGATTAGTCGACGTTGAAATATTGACATGTCCTTCATTTTGCTACGCTGGTGAACACCCCCTAGCCAAGATCTCTGAACGGCGTAATTTGCGTCGGGGGTCCCTAGCATATGTTAGCAAGTCATAGCCAATGTACACCAGCACACAAGTTTCCTACCAGCGAGACACATGGCTTTTGAACACCATCCGAGTATATGACGAGCTGTCTCCAAATGAGACAGCTTGACGCCATCAGCGTGGATAATTTTGCTGTCAAGATAGGAGATTCGATCTCCGTTTCGATTTTGAAGCAAGTGCCAGAAGATGACGTTGTCTGTCTGGAGTACTGGGACAAGCATTGTCGAAAATCCTTTGATGAAAACCTTGTTTTGAAAGATATCCACGTAATGTGTACCCATAAGATTCGCCATTGTATCTAGATCAATCTCAAGTCCCACATCAGACTTGGATTTTCTCCGTGGAATAGGATAGCCGCCAACAATGACTGGGTTCCGGAAGAGTTGATGCCAACATCCACCATTGAGTCTACCATGAGCGATACTAATAGCTTCATCAGCAAGGTCAAAATTAAAATCTATCCTGCAGAAGAACGCCTCAGTCAACGCCAGATTTAGCTCAGCAGACGCCATAGACGAGATCTCGCTCACAAATGGAGTGACTATTGTGACCCCTACCTCGTATGGCGACGAACAAAGTGCCGATGCCATCCAGGCGAACTGCTCTGCGAATTCCGCTATAGACTCTGCAACACCGGTGATTTCCAGAAGAAATTCCGAGTTCTGAGACCATGCTGTGATCCGAGTCCCGTCAGGCAAAGTTTCTGATGCTAGAATCAGCCTCTTGAAGCATAGCCTATCACCATACTAGCTACTTACCTGAAGATGACACACCTGGTGGACTGGACACCGCCTGTGTTACAACATTTAAGAAATGCTTGCTAGATAATGGCCATGTCTGGCTGAGATACTGTGAAGTCGTGGCTGCCTGAGCCTGCAGCTTCGATCCAGTAATTGTGACTGCCCGCTCCAGTGCCCTCTTTGCCGTCAATTGATATTCTTGTTCTTTCAGAAACAAAGCCGGATCCCAGGGCGCGGTAATGCTAAATATGTGCCTCTGAGGTGCGATCTTTCTGCTGAGTATCGGAGCCTTGGGTAGACAGTCCAATATTGCTTCTCTGATATTGGTCTGTGCATCCCCAGGCGCGCTCAAGTAGGATGCTCTTCCGATACTCTCAACGAGCCATTTGTAGGCTGGAAGTTTCGAGATAAAGTCCGTGTAAACGGCGCGCTCTGGAAGGAATTCGGTGATTGGATCTGTGTTATCAAAATCATCATCTTGGACGCCCTCCATGACGTCATCTGGTGTTTCATTGAAAGCCCCATTCGGATCCGGTACAGCATCAGCGTCGACATTCCAGTTGCAGATCATATCCTTTATGTCCATGCGGTAATTATTCTCTCCAAGGATATCCGGTCGATTGCTCTTCTCCTCTAAATACTTATGTTTCACAACTCTGGCAATCTCACTATGATTTAGTAGGATTAGGTCTCAATTGAAGTATCGAGGAGCGGTGACCTCCATACCTTCTATATCTGCGGACAAATACCATCACGTCGCGATATATTTGCATCGAACCGCTCGAGCCAACCTTCGCTGCAAACGTCTTTAGGAGCCGAGGGAGAGCTGCGCAAACGCTATCCAGTGTTCCTTCATCCGGCCATTCAAGCAGAGACTTGCTCAGCAAATCCTCCGCAAGTGAGGAGATGTAAGCATCCTTCGCTGGTAGTGAAGCTTCGGGGTCCATCGTATAGATTGAGTCTGCATCATCCGTGTTGTACTCCTCATTGGACACTGGATCGCGTTTGCCTGTGTCGACGCCTTCAACGTACGCGCTTGGAGCCTTCCCTGCCGTCTGAAGCTGGAGCTTTTGCCCCCCGATTGGTAAAGACGCATAACCGGAATCCCGAGCTGACAAAGACTGTTCATGCCACTCGGGCGCAATGCCTATGGCATTGGACTGCTGTAGAATCGTAGAGACATCGCCACCTAGGGTCTGGCTGTAATCCGCCTCCCATGATACTGGAGACAGCGGGTTCCAGATGTATTGTCCAATGTCGCTGTGCTTGTAGTTGACTGCGATGCCACCGAAATCGGACCCTGCAATAGCGTCAGGGCATTCAACCAAGTCAATTTGGAAGCCAATAAAGTAGCGGATCTCATCTGTATCCCATGGGATGGGAATTATGGTCAGGAGGTTGAGGAAGGGTTTGCCGCCTTTGCGATAGTTTATTAAACTTTGCTGAACTTCTCGTCTCTCTTGAAGCATCTTCTTAAGGTTGAAAACGGCACCGTTATCAACAAACTCACGCTTTATTCCAGCTTGGACTTTACCATCGGGTGCCTGAAGGAAGCGGCAATTCTGGCCAACGATATCGTAGCTACTATAGCCGGTCAAGTTTTGAAAGTTGTCCGAGACGTATACAATGGGGCAATTATCAACGGATGCGTCACATACGACAAATGCACACGACATGTCGACCGCTTTAAGATGAATTTTTGGGTTCTTCCGGGTTGTCACTAGCCACAAAGCCTTGAGCACATCGAATACAGTCTTGGGGAACTTTTCGCGACGCTCCTTTGCGGGCCCAGAAGCGCCTGTCTTTTCTTGGGCAGGGGACATGGTCGAGCCGGTCGAAGAGACGTGACGCGGAAGAGGTGATATTGTTTGGATCAATATTTGAGGTAACACCGGATAGTCTTGCGTCTTGAACGGCACTTGGAACAACATCGAGCTGAGTGAGTGGTGCGGGGCCGCTTGTCTCGAGGAGTCCAGCGCGGATACGGATACGGATTTTAATTCACTCAGAGGGAGGCCCAAGAGGGCTTGATAGGCTACCTATTTAGAGGGCTGCTAAATTGACTACAATGATTGCGCAAATGACTACAGTATATACCTAATTAGGTTTAGCTTCCTTGACAGGCCCCCTACTAGATTTTTCACTAACAGCCAGTACCTTCTGACCTGCCCGCCTGTACTGTCAACCTCAGAGGCAGAGGCAGAGCAGCCGCCTTGTGGCCTTGTTAGCGCTGTTAAGACTATATAATAAAAACAAAGAAAACTCGTGGTCAGACTCCTAAGAGTTTCCGAGGCCGCCGCCTCTGTGCGTGTTTTCTCGGGCACCATCATGTGCAGCTCCAAAGACGCCGCGTTGGCTCGACGCCCAGCATACAGCTTGGGCTGGTGTGTCTCCCATATGCTGTCCACCCACAAGAAGCCGTGCGCATAACGATCCAAGTTGCCCTCGTACGCAGCCATCAAGATCAGCACGTCTTGATCCACCACAGGCAGGGTCAACGGCGCAGCGGGTTTTCAGGCGACTGCGCAAAGGCCGGGAGGTGACGGATGCCGTTGGATGACGGCTCGGTCTGCGTACCTCAAACTTGTTGGCAGCTCTTGGCCGCGTAGAGCGAAGACTATCACCTCTGGGACAGCTGACATGCTGGCTCGCAAAGTTGATGTACATGTGCGGAACGATGCGGCAGAGCTGGACAGAGGCACTCTGGTCATCTTGTGCGTGGCTTAATTTGCGGCGGGTATCAGGCACCGCTCACTTCTTTTTGGCAAATTTTTCTCGCTGTGAGTTGTTTCGGTGAGGTACTCTTCTACCTAGATGATACATTACCAAGACATGAAACCTATCCGAATCTCAGCGTACTCATAAGTGTTTTGTATCTAAGTAATACTGCAGGCTATTATAAACCCTTGAAAATGGAACTTAGCTTTCCTAGTACTCCCTACAACTACTTATCTAACCCCTAGTATAAAACTAGAGTGCTAGCTATAAGCACCAAGTACTTAGCTAGCTAAAAGGGGTATAGTATTTTTCTTATTTTTCTTATTTTTCTTATTACTTTCCTTATTACTAGTTTAGTATCTTAGGAATACCCTGGTGCTATACAGGAGCCCGTTTCACTCTCCTGTACTCACTATACTCATTATCCTCAAATGCCACCGAATCAGTATCCGTGTGCTTGCGTTTCCTTGTGCGGCCACGCTCTTCTTCCTCCGAGCTCGGGATATCCAGATCGCCTCCATAGTACTGATATGGTTCGTCGGGATAGCTACTGTCAATATCTAGAGAAGAATCCTGGTAGTCTCGAGGCTCACCGTCCCTCCAATAGTCCTCGTCTCGGCCTGCATCACTCGCCGGTCGTTGCCTCTTTGTTGGGCTTTCACTTCTAGCTTGTGCCGCGCGTAGAGTCAATTTACACTTCTCTGGGTCTCTCCATTCGCTGATGTATTGTCCTGAATGCTCATCCGACACGAGAAGCAACCGGGGCTCAGTGGTTGCGAAAAGGAAAGCGCAGAAAATGCTTGGCGAGAAAACAGTCCACGCAAATCGGGCAAAGAGGGATTCCAAGGATGCCGCATAGAGGCCAGGATGCGCCTCCCGGTTGTGCCAGAGTTTTTGTAATTCACCGCCTGGTGCTGAGGTGAAGACGTGTCCGACAAGGACATCTTGTGGTCTCGATGTAGTCGCCGATTCTGCACTGGATTGTTGTTCTATCCGAGATGCCTCGTCGTGAGCCCGGTACTGGTTCTGTTCTGTCCCTATATTTTCACTCCCAGAGTTGTCCACGGACACTGTCGGGGTGCGCAACGCCAAAGCCCTTTCATCCGGAGGAGCTAGCTTTGGGACAAAGCAAAAGTTTCGTTCGTCAAACATCCTATGGACATCTGTCCGTAGGGTGATACTATTCATGGGCGCATTGACAGCGGCTGTCGAAAACGATAGCGCCCTGCCGTACCTGGTCCAGACGCGTCAGTACAGGCGTCTGCGATGAAGCACTTGATTGGATACTTACGTCATCATGTCGTTGTCGATATACCAGCGGGATTGCTTTACAGGCACAAGGTGCGCATTGTCAAGGCTGAAACCACAATCCGTCATGATGCAACGTCTCGCGGTTCCTTGTGCGGTCCCGAGGAAACGAGGTCTCAGACGTTCCCAGCAGGGCGGAAGATTACGATGTGGAAATGGCCAGTCACGGAAGCCAGCAACAACAGGGTATGGGTCGGCCGAAGGATCAGAGGACGGAGGGAGGCAAAAGAAGTACGCTGGCTCCCGAAGAATGCCGTCTGCTGGCGGCTGGACTCTCACACTACCGTCTCTAACGAGCGAGAAGTAGCCGTCCCAGCGGTTTCCGGTCAGGATACCGCAAGCGGTATGTGCAGTATCGTAATGAATGCCTCCATCGTCGAGGGCGGGCAGGGCAATTAGAGAATCGCGGTTGGGTGGTGTGTCATGGGCTGAAATGGGTGTTTTTCCATAACCGGGATGAAAGAACCTAATGCCATTTGGGAGATTGATGGCATTTCTATCGCCACAGCGATCCACGTCGCCAAAGCATCGGCGTACACTCAGAGGCATGGTCCAGCCGTGATTGGTAGCTCAGTGGTATCTCTGTTTAGCGGGGAATCACGTACAAAATAAAGTAGCCTCAAAAGTAGCCCTAAATTCAACTGTTTCTATGTTCTGGACCGTCTCTGGTGGCAGCGGGCATCAGGGCGCATCGCTGTCCGTCGGTACTGTTGATGTTGATGTTGATGAGGTTCGGGTAAGACAAAAAGTCAAAACAACGTTAATTGGAGTTGAAAAAGATCTTGGAAGGTACTTCATTTTATGTGTGTCTCGCTAAATATCCGAGGTACAGCGCTAGTATTCCGAAGTGGGTCCTTCACGGCATCGTGTTCCGCTCATGGGTAAATGGAGACGTCCTCGTAACAGAAAGGCTGAATGAACATGGAACTTGGGACAGCGACACAGGGACTCTGCTGCAGGGAAGACCAGGAAAGCCAGGTTTGTGTTGTCGCACGATGATGGTTCAAAAGGGGAAAAGAAGAAGAAGAAGAAACCGCCCTTTCCTTGAATGCGCACAAGGCTTCTTCCTAGTACTGATCTGCCGTTGGAGTCGTCTGGCCTGGCTAGTCGGGACTCGGCCGCTGGCTGCCCGACCCTGTCGGACTCCGACCACTGTGACGGTGCACATTTCTAAGCGGCCATTCTCTCCGCACCATCTTTCTATCAACACTTGCCGCAGCTAGTCTCTTTTTCCAGCACATCTGGGTGTATCTAGCCTTCATTTATCAGCCCTAGTCGCGCGTCATATCCGTGGTCCTTTATTTGTCGCCCTAAGCATCGTATCCGCGAACCGCCACCGTGTCCGTGAGCATGACAAGTTGCTGCGTTCGACATTGGCCAACGTGCATCGCCAGTTCAGCTCCGACTACAAAATCACTCCGGATCGGAGCCGCAGCGTCCGATGATTATGCAACAGCTTGACAGTGCATAATTGGAAATGCAGATGCAAATACTGTAGATGCAGTTACCCCAGACCCCCAGTGTCGACGGCTGTCGCCCATGAGCCAATCCGCGTCGCCGGTTTTCCAATTCTAGCGTCATCGGGGCTCCGCATCGCCAACGGAGCTCAGTCGACCCTGGAGCTCGGAGACATCCCCCAGTCCGAACACCACCTTGCAGAACTGCAACAGAGAACCGTGTTTTCTTTTTTTGGCCCATCTATTGTTCTTTCAGCTCTTTCTGCTTACCAATTTTATTCTTTGTGCTGGCGGTCCATCGGCCACGTTGAAGCACCGACGTTGCAACTTTGTCCTTCATCCTCTCGGCGCATCGCAACGGTGTCGGGTCGCCACGCTGTCCGCAGCGCCCGCCTCGCTTGTAGACCTAGGAGTAGCCAGGCTTTTGCTAGATGTGTCTTGTTCTGCGAGGCCGCGTTCGGCATCTATAAAACGCCAGGCCTCCCATGCCTCTCCCATTGCTGCGAACGAGCTCTGTACAATCGCATCGCCTGCTCCCTCGCCTCATAACGAATCGCACAGCATCATCATCTCGCGCATCCCCGATAGCTACCCGCACACGGCTCTACACCATGAGCTCCTCGACACGCATCCAGATCAGCGCCGATGAGACCGATCTCCTCGGCATGAAGCAGACGCCCGAGGCGGCGGCCAAAGCCAGCGCGCTGCTGCAGGAGGACATGGAGGTGCGGAGAGCCCATTGCGTTACTCGGAGGGGGGAGGCTAGCAGCTTGCTAACAATCGACTCTTGTAGAAACACCACGTATTTTACAACAACGAAACGGGATACCATAACCATGTAAAAGATTTCCATCAGATATTTGGTCTTTGACAATACTAATCTATGCGAGTAGATTGCCCATCAGATCCTGGCGCTGTACGGTACGGGTGCCACGGCGGACGACATCCAGCGCGGCTATGACAACAATCTGCCTTACCAGTTGAAGCGAAACGAGCAAGGGGAAAAGGCGCTGAACGCGCTGCGCGACAACTTTGACGAAGCCAGCAAGGACTTTTTCGGCCGGAGCAAGTACTATGGCGATTTCCTTCGCTTTTACCAGGGCGAGATGGAGGCGCATGGCTGGCAGTCGACCGTCCTCCGGTATCTCCTTGGCAACGAACAAAACTTTCGTCGGCTCTTTGCTGGTAAGGGCATCCCATCTCCCCACGTTGTGCTCTTCCGCAGACTACCATGTCGGTTCTTTCCTCTAACACAGCAGACAGGCCTTCTTCACCCATACCTCCAGCTCATGTACGGCCTGGAGTGGGCGCAGCCCGTCCTCGTCGCCCAGGGCCTCGCGCAGGCCAGCGTCCACAAGGAGCCCTACGGCGCGCTCTTTGCCGCCGTCGACGAAAAGGCCCGGCGGAACCCGCCCGCGGCGCCGCGGCGCCACCTCGCCGACCTCTTTGACACCATCGGCGCCGAGTACCCGCACCTCGTGGCCGAGCCCCGGTGGGAGGACGGCGACGGGAGCCAGGCCGCCATCTTGAAGCGCATCCCGGACCAGATCGCCGACTACCTCGCCGCCAACGTCGCGGTCGGCCCGGACGGCTTTGACGAGCAGGTCGACGCCATGGTGCACGCCTCGGCGTACTTTGCGGCCGCGTCCATCTTTCACCCGCCTCACAAGCCCAAGTTTGACTTTTTCATAATGCAAGTTTCCTCCCTCCGTCTCTCCCTCATCCTCTCCCCTACGCTCTCCCGTTTCTGTTCTCTCGCTAATAATTGCTTCCCCAAAACGCAGCCACCACAACAACCTCACCCCGACGTTCCTCTGGCTCAAGGCCCAGGACTGGATCCCCATGGCCTCCAAGGTCCGCCTCCTCGAGTGGAAGCTGCGCACCAGCATCCTGACGTTCCTCTCCCGCGGCAGCCCGCGCCTCGACATGGCCGCGCTGCGCGCCTACGTCCCCAACGACATCCGCACCGGCAAGGCGCAACAGATGGTCCGCACGCCCGAAGAGCTGCTGCCGCGCCTGCACGCCGTCCAGGACGACGGGCACGTCATCAAGGTCGCGCGCGCCTTCTTGCTCGCCCAGCGGGCCTCGCGGCCGTACCTGAACAACAGGCCGCCGGCGCAGCGGCCCGCGTGGATCCGCTTCGCCGACGACGAGACCTGGCTCAAGGCGCACTATGCCCTGCTCGACAGCGTCGAGGGCGCGGACATTGCCAGCGGCAAGGAGCCGCGCTGGGTCCGCTCCGCCGGGTTCGACGGCGCGTGGGCGGATGTTCCCAAGCTGCAGGAGTAGGTATGAACCCATGTCAACCGCGTTTTGAGTCGAGCCTTACTCTTGATAGACTGTCGTCAAGTTCTCGACTGTAACTGTAGCACAGAATGGCAGAAAGCTGTGCATGGGTTTCCCATTGGGTATTCAACTTTTTTTGTATTGTATCAGTAACGCCCCAAGATTGCTCTATGAATACGACTATGATGATAAACACCAAAAGACAACCAAAATATAACATGATAAATAAAATATGCCAACATATCCTGCCACCTTACTCCAGTCCGATCCATTCATCCTCATCCTCACTAGACGCTTCCTCGGCGTCACCATTCATATCCACATCAATGCCATCCTCTCCATCCCCCGCCGTCAGCGTCTTCTTGGGCGCACCCTTTGTGGCGGCCTGTCCCAGCAGGTAATCAACCATGTAGACGTTTTCGTCGGCGAGGCGCTTAATGTCGTCGCGCATGCGGTTCACGGCGCGGCTGACGACGCGCAGCTCGACGTCGACCTTGCCGCGGTTCGCCGTCAGCCACGCGCCGTGCTTGTCGATGAGGGCGCGGATCCAGAGCAGGCAAAACTCCATGTGCGGCGAGTCCTCGGTCTGGGCGGCGACGAAGCGCAGCAGGCGCGGGACGTAGACGAGGGGCAGGCCGGCGACGGCGAGGCCAATGTCGCCGGGGGGCACGGCCTGGAACACGCGCTGGACGAGGGCCGCCTCGTTGAGGCGGAACGCCATGACGAGCGCCTTGAGGTAGTCGCGCTCGGTCTCGAGCACCGCGAGGGTGGACGCGGGCGTAATCTCCATGCTCAGGTCAAACGGGTCAAACTGCACCGTCGTGTCGAGGCTGTAGATGAGCAGGCCCTCGGTGGACGCGGCGCAAAAGGCGGTGCCCGCGGGCGAAAAGGCGAGGCCGCTGACGCGCACCTCGGGGAAGCGTCGGCGGGCCGAAGGGTCGCCGCCGCGCTTGGAGCCGGGCAGGCCCTCGGCGGCGCGCGCGGCCTCGCGGTCCGAAATCTCGTCGTCGTCAATGTCGGCGGCCGTGCCGGCCTCGGTGAGGAGCTTGCTGTTGAGGAACTCTTGCGTACCCGAGAGGGAGAGGTTGACGCTGACGGTAAACTTCTTCAGCAGCACCATGGTGGTGACGGAGTAGAGGCAAATGTACTTTGAGTTGCCGCCGGCGAGGAGGCAGCTGCCGTCGGTGCTGTACTGGATGGCGTTGTAGGCCTTGGTGCCGGCGACGTTGGCGGCGGTGCGGCGGTCGGTGATTTTGCGGCCGCCCGAGGCGTCGCGGCGGCCGTCGACGCCGGCGACCTGCTCGGCCTCCATGGTCCAAAACGTCAGCTGGCCGTCGAGCGTGGAGATGGCGAGCTGCAGCGCGTCCGGGCGGACCGCGATGGCGAGGACGTCGGCCTGCAGCTGCAGCGGTTCGCTGGTCTGCGTGCGGCTAAAGATGGACCAGATGCGCGCGGTGCGGTCCCAGCTGCCCGAGACGAGGGCGTCGCCGCTCGGCGCAAAGGCGAGCGCCGCGACGGGCCCTTCGTGGCCCGAGAGCTGGTCGAGCAGCTGGCCCGTCTGCACGGACCAGATGTGGATGTCAAAGGAGTCGAGGGAGCCGGCGGCGACGATTTCGCCGCTCGGGTCGACGGCCATGCTGGAAAAGGAGAGGCGCGTGGGCGCGGTAAAGGTGCGGAAGTTGCGGTAGCGGATGAGGTCCCAGGCGCGGATGGAGCCGTCGAGACTCGCCGTGAAGAGGACGTTGCCCTTTTTGGTAAACTCGCAGGCCGTGACGCCAGACGTGTGCTCGGTAAAGGTGACGATGCAGAAGCCGGACTCAATGTCCCAGACTTTGATCTTGCCGTCGTCGGCGGTGGTGACAATCTTGGTGCCGTCGGGCGAGTAGACGAGCGAGTTCATCGAGTCAAAGTGGCCCTGCTGCTTGAGGATGTACGACTCCGACTGCCACTCCCACACCAGCAGCTGGCCGAGCTTGGAGGCGCCAAAGGCGAGCCACTCGCCGGTCTTGTTGATGGTGACAAAGTCAATGTCGTTTTGCGAGATGCTGAGCTTGTGAATGTTGGTAAAGTCGGGCATCTCGTAGAGGCCAAAGAGGCCGTTGGAAAAGCCGGCGACGAGCAGGTTCGACTCGGGGTGGAACGAGGCGCAACGGACATGCGCGCTGCCCTGCATGAAGTAGTGCTTCTGGACGATGCGCCAGTGCATATCCTCGTCGTCGTTGTCGTCGCCCATGTCCTCATCGTCTTCCTTGACGCGATTGAGCGGCTTTACGTAGCGCCAGTCAAACACGGCACCGTCTTTGCTGACCGTGTAGATGATTTCCTGATTCTCCGAAAACCAGGCACCAATGACGGGCTGCTTGTGTCCCGAGAGCACCGTCGGCGTGAAGCCCTCCTCGGCGCCGACGCTCCATATCCGCGCCGTGAGGTCCTTGGAGGCTGTGAGGAAGAAGCGCGAGTCGCTCGACCACTCGATGTGCTGCACGTCGTCAAAGTGGCCCGTGTGCGTGTGGTGCTTGACAAACGGCGCAAACTCGAGCTCGCCGCCGGCGTTGGTGTCGGGCGTCGACGGCACGTGCCAGACCTCGAGCTTGCGGCCGAGGCCGACGGCAAAGTGGCGGCCCGAGGGCGAAAAGGACAGCGCGGTGATTTTGCCCTTGAAGGAGAAGTGGTATATCGATATTCTGCGGGGGACGTTGGTCAGGATGGCGTGGCCGTCCTCGTCGACGGTGAGGAGCAGGTTGCCGCGCGGTGTCAGGCCGAGACGGACGATGTTTTTGCGGTGCGCAAACGGGAGGGTATATGATTTGTTACTGGTCAATGTTAGAATCGTAAAAGCTTTGGCTTTCATTTTCTCAGCATGTACATACTCGGCGAGATTAAACACCGTCACTCTGTTGCCGACAGGCGAAAAGAGGTGGGTGCCATCGGGACTGAAGAGCAGATTGCCCTGGCAGTACACCGTGCCCAGCAAATTCGAAAACTGTCAAAAGTCAGTTTTTAGTCCCAGACCACGCGCCAGAGGTTTCAATGCAGCATACCCTGAAATCGGTCTTCATTGTCGTCTGGCGTCCATTATTCGCAAAAAGTTGCAACCTCCATCCCAAAACTTTCCAAGCTGGGATGCTTATCGATAGGCCGCCGAAATTTTTGGAGGGGCCGCCCGGCCATTAGTTGTTCCAGATGGCGGCCGGCTGTTGGAGTGAGACTGCCGGTGCGACCCAAATTGGCGGTGGAGCGCACTGACCGCCTTGCCAGTCCGCTGCCAGATTAGCTGCCCAGCAGTGCCTGGCCGTTGGCTAGGAAAGGGGGGCCGTCCTGGTGCTTGCCCCGTGTCCATCGCACTGACCAGCGCTGCCCCCAAGAAGCCCCCCCGGACGAATCCAAGACCAGCAAAATTGGTGGCCGCGACCCCCCCTTGGTGCCCCTGAACGCCCATCCAAGCTCGGAACCTCCTCCACCTTTGGACCATCCTCCCAAACGCTCTTCCTGATCAATCGAGCTCAGCATTTGATAGGCGGACATTTTGGGTCGTCCTTTGCTGCTTGCCAATTCATTCTTTGGTCACCGCGCCGACCTGTTCCTCTTTCTTGTCTATTCACCTCCGACAGCTCACCCCCTCATCATATCCAAGATGGCTCCTGCCAGCGCCGAGAGTGCATCGCCGATTGGCATTGCCAATCTGCCTAACCAGCGTCACAAGATTGTCGCCAAGCGAGGCGCCGGCTTCACCATTATGGTACGCATACGTCTTCTCCGGCTGCTGGCCACCCTCTCTGCGGGCAGGGCTGCATCTCGCCGTTTGACCGTGTCACGCTAACATGTTCGCTGTTAGGTTGCTGGAGAGTCTGGCCTCGGAAAGACGACTTTCATCAACACGCTGTTCTCGACCACCATCAAGAACTATGCCGACCACAAGCGTCGTCATCAGAAGCAGGTCGACAAGACTGTCGAGATTGAAATCACCAAGGCTGAGCTCGAGGAGAAGTTCTTCAAGGGTGCGTGCCCAGCACATCTGGCGGGCAGATTCCATACTAACGATCTATAGTCCGCCTGACCGTCATCGACACCCCCGGATTCGGTGACTACGTCAACAACCGTGACTCCTGGATGCCCATTATCGAGTTCCTCGACGACCAGCACGAGTCCTACATGCTTCAGGAGCAGCAGCCCCGCCGTCAGGACAAGATTGATCTCCGTGTCCACGCCTGTCTCTACTTCATCCGCCCTACCGGCCACACTCTCAAGCCTCTCGATATCGAAGTCATGAAGAGACTCTGCTCTCGCGTCAACCTGATTCCCGTCATCGCCAAGGCTGATACTCTCAGCCCTGCCGACTTGGCCAAGTTCAAGCAGCGCGTACGTTGGGCAAGAACCTGTTTTAGTATCACTGCTAACCTTTGTAGATCGCCGCCGTCATCGAGGCGCAGAATATTAAGATTTACCAGCCCCCGATTGAGGAGGATGACGATGCTGCTGCCCAGCACGCGCGTAGCCTCATGGCGGCTATGCCATTTGCTGTGATTGGTTCCGAGAAGGACGTAAAGACCACCGACGGACGTATTGTCAAGGGCCGTCAGTACTCTTGGGGTGTCGCCGAGGTCGAGAATGAGGACCACTGCGACTTTAAGAAGCTTCGATCCATTCTCATCCGCACTCACATGCTCGATCTCATCCACACCACCGAGGAGCTTCACTACGAAGCTTACCGCGCCCAGCAGATGGAAACACGCAAGTTTGGCGAGGCCCGTCCCCGCAAGCTCGACAACCCCAAGTTTAAGGAGGAGGAGGAGGCACTCCGCAAGCGTTTCACTGAGCAGGTCAAGATCGAGGAGCAGCGCTTCCGCCAATGGGAGCAGAAGCTCATTTCCGAACGCGACCGTCTCAACAAGGATCTCGAGCAGACTCACGCTCAGATCAAACAGCTGGAGTCCGAGCTCGAGTCTATGCAGGGCAGTGCTGTCCGCAGCCATGGCCGCCGCTAAGCATTCAATGATGTTTTGCGTCTTACTTGCAAAGCGACTTGACAGTCAGGAGTTGCGGTTTTCGCATCTACGCCCCCTCGGGGTATGGAGATGAAAAGGCCGGATAGCACCGACGGGGAATACAGGCATGGATATCCTTGGCAGCAGGTTCTAGCGTTGGTGGTATGGGTCTGCTTAATGAATGGCACCTTTTGATTGTGGAGGAACAGCGCTTGCTTGCTCGCTGTTGGGCCTCCTTGTGGAGTTGGCCAAAGAGCCAAAAAGTTAATTGTCCCTTGACGAGCAAGATTTGTTGTGGAAGTTTTGATAATGTAGCCTTATTTTATTCCCTTTATTAACACAAGTCTCGTATATTCAAATTGCGTTTGTTAGCCTATAATGGAAAGAGACATGACAATGCGATGGCCCTTTGATTTGGTGATGGCCTTGGCCTCAAGTAAAATGCTTAAAAAAAAGTACAGATGAAGACTCCGAATACATCAGTATACCATGCAACAGCTAATCCGAAACTCCTCGCCTCAACCAAATGAAAAAAAAAATGAAGAAAAAGATGAAAAGCAAACAAAGATGCAGTGGCACCCGATATCTGAACAACCGCCCGATTCCATGGTTGCTTTTCAGCAGACCACGGAGTCCACCAGGAGAATTCTGCCGACAAGGCCTCCTTTCCAATATGACAGAAATGAGAGTTTCCCGTCTGGAAGCCAGGTCACGACGCCAGTACATCATTTGTCCCCACGCCGCCCCATGAACAATATATACAAGTGTGGCCGGTGGAGCGTATATATCATCGTGTATAAAATTCGTTCTTCTCATACCGCATCCATGCTGGCGCGCGTCGTAAGCTGCTCATTCTTGTTGCCGAGCCGCGAGATTTGCAGAAAGGCGTCGACGCCGTAGCCCTCGAGGCTGTGGACGTGCAGGCTGCCGGCCCAGTACTCGGCGTAGACGCGGCTGAGGGGCAGGCCCATGCCGAGGCGCAGGTTGGGGGGGCGGCTGGTGAGGCTGGAGAGGGAGTTTTGCTGCGACGGGGTGTGCGGCGTCGCGGTGGTCGGCGTCTGGTCCTGCGGCGAGGGCGGCGTCGTGGGGTAGGCGGGCGCCTTGAGGTCGGCGCGGCCGAGGTCGTCAATGTGCAGCTCCTGCATGGTGGCGGCCATGCGCGGCACCTGGCCGAGGTTCTCGAGGCGGCTGGCGGACTGCGGGCCCTTGGAAAAGGACCAGAGGTAGGGCAGCTCCTCGCGGGGGATGCCGCCGCCGCGGTCCGAGATGCGGATGATGACGTGCTCCTGCGCCTCGCAGATGGTGACCTCGATGGGCGGCGGGGGGTCAACGGAGCCGGTCGCGGCCTGGCGGTCGATGACGGCCTGCACCGAGTTGCGGAGGAGCTCGCCGATGATGTACTCGAGGTGGCTGAGGATGTACGGGAAGGAGGCGTTGAGGTGGCCGTCCACGCGGATGGCGGGCACCTGCGCGTCGGGCCCGTTGGTGGAGCGGGCGAGGGCGGTGACGGCGGCGGCGCAGCGGTCGATGACGTCGCGGGCCTGGCACTTGATGAAGACCTCGCCGATGAAGTCGCTCTCGGAGAGCTTGGCGCCGGGGGAAAAGTGCGGCGAGTGGTAGGTCTCTGTGAGGGAGAGGTGCTGCTCGGCAATGACGCGGCGAGAGATGCGCTGTTTGTTCACACAGGTTAGCTGGTTCGCCAGGGGGACGCGGATGGATGAGGAGTATAAAGGAAGGATAATGAAGGGGGCACCGTACGGATCGTAAAACGGTATTCATAAACTTGTCGAGGTCTTGCGGGTTCATCAACCCGCCGCACTCGAGGATGCCCATGGCGAGCTTGGGGATGACGGTCAGGTGGCCCTTGAGGTTTTGGCTGATGACTTCGCAGAGGTGGTCGTTGTCCTCGAGCGTCTTGACCTCTTTGAGCTTGCGAAAGGTGTCAAAGGCGTTGTAGTAGAGGTTGTAGACGTCGTTGATGTGGGGGTTCGTGACGACGACGTAGGGAAGCTGCTGCATGTCGCGGAGGCGGTGGGCGATTCTGCGGCGCACGTGTGTGTTAGCTTGGCATAAATAAAGAAGTTGAGAGGGTTTTGTGCGTACCTGGAGGGCAGTTCGGTGCGGACATAGTTGGCGGAGCTGATGAGGCGCGATTCGGTGAGGGAACGGCCAAAGACCATGAGCTGGCGGAGGCTGATGGGGCGGGCTTCTCGCGCAACCCAGCTACCCAGCGTGTTAGCGAAATCAATTCATCTTGTTTGGATTTTTTTGCAAGGCCTCCAAAAATGGAAATGTTTCTTTTTTTTCCTTGTGCAGCGCGGGGACTTTTGTATCAAGATACGTACTCGTCGAGGACAGAGACGGGGCGCCATGCTCCGGCGGCCGTGGCAGCGCCGCGTCCGGCCGCCATCGGACGACGATGCGACGACGGTCTGGTGGCGAGGGCAGCGGCGGCCAGGGGATCAGCCGTGAGCCGCGGCCGCGGCCGCGTATGGCGCATCGCATTCGACAGCATGGTTTACCGGGCCATGCAGCGGTACAGCTATGTTGTGTGGTTCCAAGGGGAAAAGGGCCAGTCGCTGGGTAGGGGTAGTCGCCCGGGTGGTCGTGTGCGTTTGTGCTGGCGTGAGTGGCGCGGGCGAAGCTAGGCGGGATTGCTCTTGGGCTTCGATGTATGTGCGGGCAGCAAAAGAACGGTCGGGATGCCTTGAAATCAGTCGCCGCGATGGATGCTAACAGGATCGGTAGAAGAGAAAATGTAGAGGTACGAGGGGAGGAAAGTGTCGCATGCGCAGAAATGGTCGAGATTTCGAAGTGGTCTTTTTTTTGGGGCCGAAGCTTGTGACTGGGGAGTGACAGCTCGATTTTTGGGGGCTTCACCTCTGGACTGTTTACCCCACAGCACGAAGCGGTATCGGCTTTCCGATCAGGACCCAGAACTTGACGATGAAGGATAGATGCAATGATTTGGTAGGAAGAGGGAAAAAAGGGCCAAGGACGGGAACATCCAAAAAAGACGCCAGTTTAAAGCACTAGAAGAGACGGGCAATCGCCTCCCGGGGGGGAGCTTTTTCCCCTCATTTTGCCAGCCCGTAGTTCCCCGCGTTATGTCTCTTACTGTCGTGTCCCATCTCCAAACTACTGGTTACTACTACCGCGGCCGTCCCGTCTTGTTGCATATGTCATTTGCCCTGCTGCTCGGCGTTTTCTTGCTGCCCAATGCTACTGTGGCGACATAGTTTTGGCTGTAAGCTACTGCACAAGGCCAGCTAGGCCCGGCGCGTTGCAGTAGTTGGAGGCTACGCCAAGTGGCAGGCTGAGACGAGGAGGGAGGGGAGGTCTACCGTCTGGTCCGGAGACTTGCTCCAGTGGTGTTATGAAAGTAGTCTTTGTCAACTCTACTGGCTACGTTTGTGTTTTCCTGCATTTAATCATCTTTGGTCGAAAAATCCTGGCACAGACGACTTCTGCAGCGGCCCTCTCCGAGAAGGCCCCCCCCTCTCGTTCGAAATCGAATGTGGCAGCGTGGAGAGACGATCCCAGCCACGTTTCTCCCAGCGTTGCCTTTTTCACATGTTGGAGGTGGCGCGCGCGAGACGAACGGCATTAGCCCAGCGGCGGCGGTGCGCGGGGGAGAAAAAGCCCCCATGTATGTACCTGATTGTTCAGGCGGTGACTCAATGTAGAACCTTGGTTGCGACGAGACAACTTGGACCGTTGTGCTACCCTGGGCTTTTGACAGCTGCAGCTCGGTTGGGCTTTGTGCGTGTGGCCGTGGGGGATATCTTCTGCATGTCTGGTACGTGCATGCTTCACATGATGTAGGTCCCTCCCCTAGAACCCCCCCTCGGTGCGACAGAAAATGCAAAGGTCTGGTGTGTTTTGTTTTGGAGATTCGTGGCCAAAAGGTGAGGTTGGCTCTGCTTGGTGGGACTAAGATGATGGCAATGCGCGCGCTTGTTGAGAGCAGAGACGGCGAACGTGGAGTACACCACGTTCAGGGCGGCAGTGTCTGGGGGCGAGACGTTTGAATTATCCGTAGCGACTAACGTTAGTGAGTTGCCCGAGCATTTGCAGTGACAAGAGATCCCGTTGATGCTTGCTTGCTAGACGCTGCGGGGGGGCAAAAAGTCAAAAAAATGGGAGCTGTGATGTGTTAGGCGAGTACGCAGGCGGTGGCGAATTGGCCGAGGGCACTGGGGGTACCCGCCAAACAGCCCTGGCCGTAGCAGCGCAGCCGCGGGTTGTGGTGTGGTTCGACAGTGCGCAGAGGTGCCGGGTTTTATTTGGAAAACAATTTTCTACATTTATTGGAATATCAGTAGAAGCTCCAAGGGCTTTGGTTTTCTAGGCATGGATCAGCTGTCGGTCGGTGATGGTGGTGGTGGTGGTGGCTGTGGTGGCAGCGTGCGCAGGTACCTCTGTAGGTACTCCGTGCTCCGTACAGATATTCACCAAGCTGGCTTGTGGCAGGGCTGGCCAGGGCTTCTGCCTAGGTACGCCGTTGGCCGCGTCTCTTGGATCTGCATCATCATAGACTCCTGGTGCATGGCCGCCGAATTCCTTGCTCCCAACAGTACCGGCTTGTACTCACTTTACCGCCTTTGCCCGTCACAGCGTTGAAACAGCCCGTTATTGGCGCCGCGACAGACCAGTGAGACGACGACGGCACTGCTGCTAGGTAATCACTAATAGCTGCACCCCGCCGCCCATCGTGACGTGACGCCTCCCACCACCACCTACCCATCCATCCACCGACTTCAATCCACTGCTCCTGCATCGCATCTCGGAGCACCCTGCCCCCTCCGACGGGCTTCTCTCTTCGTCTTTTTACGGAATCCACCGTCTGTGTCCGTAATTGGCAATCATGGTCAGTCTCTCCCTGCTCCCGTCCCGTCAATCACGAACCCTCCCCCCCCCTCCTCGCCTGCCGTCTTGCTCACTCGTCGCCATCCCTGCGGCTGCCTCACGTCGATTTTTTCCCGGCCTCTAGCTGCCGCGGTAACGCCTCTGACTCGCCCCCAGCCTGCGTCGGCGTCCCGTCGCCGTTGGTTTAAAAGCTTCACATTCGTTCCGCCTGCATTGCTTCATCATTTCCCTCTCTGCACTTTCGCCGCGCAGCCCATGCACACCTCAACTCTTGCCCCGCTCGCCCAAGCCAAACTTCAGCATCAAATACCCAGACTCTGCACCTCTTGATACTACTTTTCTGCATCTTCTTTCTTCAGCGCCCCAATGGAGGTCCCGGCTTTTCCCTCGCCGCGCCTGCGCGTTACTAACGTCACCATCTCTACCCAGAGTTATAACGTTCCCTCTCCCAACGAGATGGACGTCGACGCCCCCGAGTACGTCGATGTCTCCAGCCTCGCCGACCGCGATACCGTCGCCATCATAAACCCGGACACTGCCGACCAAGACGCCGAAAACCTCCCAGATCTTCCTCTGGCCAACGACTGTATGTACCCATAGCACCCACTGCTCCGCCCCTGCCGCCAAATAGAATGCTAATCCTTTTCTCGCCTCGACCCAGATGAGGCCATGAAGGACATTGTTCTTCCCCCCCTACTCGACCAGCCCAAGATCCTCGAGGACTGCGTAAACACATGGACCGTTGAAAGCTGGCGTGACCTGACTAAGAAGGAGCACGGTCCCGTCTTTCAAGCTGGCGGATTCCCTTGGTGCGTCGCCCTATAGGCCCTAACCGCGGCTTCCGCTACATCTTGCTAACCCTGTCTGCTTCAGGCGCATTTTGCTCTTTCCCCACGGAAACAACACCGACCACTGCTCCATCTATCTTGAGCATGGTTTCGAACCCGACGCCATACCAGACAACTGGAGCTGTTGTGTCCAGTTTGCTCTTGTCCTCTGGAACCCCAACGATCCTAGCCTATACACCAATCATGCCGCCCACCACCGCTTCACCAAGGAAGAGGGCGACTGGGGCTTCACACGCTTTGTAGAGAGCAGGAGAATGTTTAACGTACCATGGGAGAATAGCACTAGACCTCTACTCGAAAATGAGACGGCAAACATTACTGCCTACGTCCGCCTGGTCGAAGACGAGACAGGCGTCCTTTGGCACAACTTCGTCAACTACGACTCCAAAAAGGAAACCGGCTATGTCGGTCTCAAGAACCAGGGCGCCACATGCTATCTTAACTCCCTTCTCCAGTCACTATATTTTACCAATGCCTTTCGCCAGGTTAGCATCATTCTCTACTCATTCATCGCTTGCGCTGACTCTTCTAGGCCGTCTACGAAATTCCGACTGAAAATGATGATAGCCTAACAAACTCTGCATATACCCTGCAACGCCTATTTTACCAACTCCAGACCTCAGAACAGGCTGTCGGCACCAACGAGCTGACAAAATCATTCGGCTGGGAAACGAGACACATCTTTGAGCAACAAGACGTTCAAGAACTTTCGCGCAAGCTCATGGAGCGATTAGAGGAGAGAATGAAGGGCACCAAGGCCGAAAACGTCCTGCCAGAGATATTTTCCGGCAAAATCAAGACTTACATTTCTTGCATCAATGTCGACTACGAATCAAGTCGCGTCGAAGACTTTTGGGACATTCAGCTCAACGTCAGCGGCAACAAGAGCCTTCTCGACAGTTTCCAGGACTACATTCAGGTAGAAAAAATGGATGGCGAGAACCAGTACTTTGCTGGCGACGAGCACAAGCTGCAGGACGCGGACAAGGGTGTCATTTTTAACAGCTTCCCCGATGTTCTGCATCTGCAGCTCAAGCGTTTCGAGTACGACATCCAAAGGGACATGATGATGAAAATCAACGATCGCTACGAGTTCCCTAATAATTTTGACGCTGCTCCCTACCTCAACGTCGATGCGGATAGATCCGAGCCTTGGATATATCAGCTACACGGTGTCCTCGTCCACAGCGGTGACCTCAACGCTGGCCACTACTACGCTTTCATCAAGCCCGAAAAGGATGGTTGGTTCTACAAGTATGACGACGACAAAGTCACCAAGGCTACTTTGCGAGAGGTTTTGGAGGAAAACTACGGCGGCGAGGAGCGTATCCCCAATGGCCTTACCAAACTCTCCGTGCAGAAAAAGGCACCCACCGTTCGTCAAAACAGCGCATACATGTTGGTCTACATCCGCCAAACCCGAGTGGACAAGATTCTATTCCCTGTTGCCCAGAATGATATCCCTTCCCATCTGCAGCAGCGTTTCGAGGAAGAGAATGCTCTTAAGGAGGCACGTCGCAAGGAGCAACGTGAAGCCCATCTCTACATGATGGCCAAGGTCATTACCAGTGAGACCTTTCGCAACTTTGGCGGCACCGACATGGGCCGCTTCGACAACAACGACCCCGAAGACGAGTCGGCTCCCAGGTCGTACCGCGTCAAGAAAGAGACTGTCATGGAAGACTTTGTGCAGCAGGTGGCAGAGGACATTGGGCAAGATCCTCGCAAGGTCCGCCTCTGGCTCATGGTCAATCGCCAAAACAAGACCATCCGTCCTGATCAGCCTGTTATGGATTTGAGTCTGACTGTCGAGGAGACTTATGCCCGCTCTGCCGCACACAGAGACTCGAGCCTCCGACTTTGGGCCGAAGTCGCCACCGTGGTTGACAGCAACGGAGTGGCCATCTGGCCTTCATACCAAGCCCCTCCCGTAAATAGCATCAAAGAGGACGTGATTCTCCTTTTGCTCAAGCACTTTGATGTGGAAAAGCAGGAGCTCCGCGGCGTGGGTCACGTCTACATACCTAAGGATAGGAAGATTGAAGACATGGTGCCGCTGATCCAGACCGCCATGGGGTGGGAGGCCAAGTTGGCTGATGACGAACGCCTTTTACTATGGGAAGAAATCAAACCCAACATGATTGAGCCTCTCAAGCCCAAGTTTACTCTTAAGATGGCCGAATTGCAGGACGGCGATATTATCTGTTTCCAGAAGACGTCGGAGCACAAGTTCCAGGCCCGCGTCTCTGATGCATCAAGCAAGGAACCCGCTGCACCAGGTGATCGCATGGAAGACGCTAGGGAGTACTACGACTTTTTGGAGCACAAGAGGGTTTTGCGATTCCATGCCCATCCCAATCGCTGCGACCAGGAAAAATACCCGGCTTTCGATCTCGTTCTCAACTCCAAGATCAACTACGACACGTTGGCGGAGAGCGTGGGAGCATACCTCAAAGTGGAACCAACACATATTCGTCTGTGGACTGTCAACGCATCCACAAACAACCCCAAGGCGCCCGTGAGGCGTGGCACCAACCCGACTTTGCGGCAAATCCTCAATCCCACCGGAGGGAGCCTCAACTCCAGTCAGAGAAACGACGCTTTCTATTTTGAAGTGCTCGAGATGAGTCTGGCCGAGTTGGATACCAAGAAGAGCGTCAAGCTCACTTGGCTTAGTGACGGTCTCGCCAAGGAAGAGCAATTCGACCTCTTGGTGCCCAAGACCGGAACGATTGAGGATTTGATTCAGGCTTTGGTGAAAAAGGCTAGTATCGCGGATGAGGCCGAAGGAGGAAGGATACGCGTCTACGAAACGAGTTCTAACAAATTCTATCGTGAACCTGTCCGCGACCACGCTGTGCAGAACCTGAGTGATTACACACAAATCTACGCAGAGCGTGTGCCTGCCGAGGAGCAGGATGCCAATGAAGCCAACTACATTCAGGTGTTCCATTTCCAGAATGAACCCAACCGCACTCACGGTGTGCCCTTTAAATTTCTTCTTCTCGAGGTATGTATTCGTGACTTACACCGGTGACGCCACCTAGGGATATGACTAACACAGCGCAGGATGAGAAGTTCGCAGACACCAAGAAGCGCCTGGAAAAGAGAACGGGTCTCAAGGGCAAGAGCTTTGAAAAGATCAAGTTTGCCATTGTCCGCAGAAGCAACCTTTCGAAGCCCCGCTATCTCGAAGATGGTGAGCATTTACTCTAGTCCCTGTTTCATCGACATTGCTAACCCATAGTAGATGATGTGCTCTGGGCTCTGGTCACTTCCGAGGACGACTTCCTCGGCCTGGATCACATTGACCGGACGAGGTCCGTACGGAACGGATCGGAAGCGCTATTCCTTCGTTGAGTTGGGCAGGGATCATGTGGATACGACTTGTTGGCTGCGTGTATGATGTGCCGTGTGCTAAATAGCTAGGAGGATGCGTCCCACGATGCATAGAGGAGTCCTGGCCAGCAGGGCAGGTTTCTCGGTGAGATGACGGAGAGGAGTTTGTCTTTTGTTTCACTTTATAGCACGACATTACAGTATAAGAGTATGTGGCCGTAGCTGACGCTGTGGCTTTGGGATATCATGGTATGAACGGTAACGGCACCGTGGTATGCAGTGCAATATGATTACGCCGTTGAGCTATGCTCAGTGATGTTTTGCTTCTGAATCAAAGTCTACTCTGTCTGTGTATGTCTTGTCCCATGTCGGCCATCGCAGGCCCGCTTTCATCTGTGTTTTTTTATTGCAGGCTGTCTGTCACAAAGAGCAAAAACACATTTTTGACGATGAAAAGCTCTCTGTTTCTATACTCGAAGTACGTCTAGCTTGAAACTCGTCGACAAGACCACGCATTGTATGCCGAGTCTGCCTGCGGACACACTGCGTACCGAGATGGGCTTTCTTTCCACCTTTACAATTCAAAGATACAAATACAAACAAAAAAGATATATCAAAGAATGAATTGATCCAGCAAGCAAACAACCTGACCACCTCCCCCTTTTATTCTTCTTTTTCTTCCTCGCTGCCGCTCGCGTTGCTGTGATGGGGATGGCCGCTTTTAGTTGTCCCTGGGGGTCTTGTCGCAATGGAGGGCCTTTGCCCGCTCCGCCCAGCTTCTAACCATGTGGAGGTTGGGGACGCCGGGGTAACTAAAGCCGAGGCGGTTTCCATTGCAGTCAGCCTCGCTGTTTTTTTTTTTTTATGTGTCAGCTTAGTTCTTCAATCTCGAATGGGGGGGGGGGGGCTGGGCAAAACGTACTCATAGAGGTGGCAGATGACATCGCCGATGATCCTGACGGAGTTAACCGCCCTTAGCCTGTGTTTACATTATGTTAGAAAAATTTCATTCGTCTCGATGATGGGAAGACGACGTTTTCGGGGGGGGGGCCCTTACTTGTGCCCTTGCTTGGCAATGTTGTGGCATCTGCCGTCGATGGGCCAGGAGACTTCGTCGCCGGTGAAGCCAAAATTGGAGAAAAGAGTAACCTGTGAAAGTTTTAGAAAAGACGGGACATTTCACAGATGAAGAGGCACGCTTGGATTTCTTTTGGGAGGGGGGAATGTCAACGGACCGAGTTGGTGGGAGCGGCGCTGGCGAGGCCGGCGAGGAGGGCAGCGGGAGCGAGAATCTGGAAATGCATTGTGGAAAGCGGCAGGAAGCTTTGGGAGATGAAATTTGATAAATAAAGAAACAGGTGATGAATGGGTATTGGGTTGTTTGTGTTTGTTAAGAAATGATTTGGTCAAGGTTGAGTGTGGCGGGAGTGAGATGGGGTTGATATAGAAGACAGAAGCTGGGGAAGGAACAGGTCAAGCGGTTCTTAACATTTGTTCCTCCCATTTTGGGAAGACTGCCTGCCTGCCTCCCGAGTCACGAGGAGACGTCCAATGTCAGCCACTGCCCGCTCCGAACTTCCTTTGTTTGAAGATTTGCAGAAGTAGTTTTCGTGCCTGGGTTGGCAAAGACCACCACCCGGCGTCATCGGTACAATCGGGATTCCCTGCAGCCCCTGCCCAAATGAACTGAAAGCATATCACACGGCGCTACACTCTGGGAATAGTAATGTGTATTGCCGATTACACACACCCCAGGGAAAAAAAAAACTTCATTCCGCGGCATACCCGGCCACTGGGCTAATAATACGCTGCGTTCGCCGCCAGGGGTCCTGGTGGATACAGATGAGCGGCGCGGCCAAGCACCAAGGCAGGACCCCGGGCTCATTCCAACGTGGAATGGGGAACTTGTGAAAAATGTTGGAGTGAAAAATGGAGGGGAAAAAGAGGTTTTGGATTGGGAGCGACCGTGGAGATCGTTGAAATGATGTGCCTGCAATCTCGGGTGGACTAGTTAGGACCATGTCCAGCTTTCAAGTAGGTAGCGTAAAAAAGGACGGCGGTGGCTATTGGTTACTATGAATAGAAAAAGGAAAATGGGAGAATATGATGGTATTACTAGCAATAGGAAGAGTCGAGAGGATATAAATAAAAAAAATGAATAAAAGCATTTAAAGAACTATTTAATAATCATTCCTTGTCGTTAGATACCTGATCAAGTCTCCTGTTACTAGAGCGGGCGCCTATTTCTGTCACTCAGTCGCATAATCTAAATGACCGGCTCAAACCAACACTCTCCATGTCGTGAGATCCATTCCTTATTCGGGCATTTCAAAGTCGTTGTTGCAGAGCGTGCCTCCGGATCGCAAGGATGCTGGTCGTTGTGGGATAAGTGATGGTGGTGAGGACGAAGCTGAGGCGACGGGGAGCGTGTCGGACATGGTCCAGCTACAAATGAAGGCCGGCCGGTGCCGCCAACAATGATTTTCAAAATTGCCAGTGTAGACATGTTTTTTTTTTTTTCAGTATAAAGCATTGCATTATTAAACTGTGGTGTACTTGGAGCAGGACTTGTACCGCAGATGTAAGGCATCCGTTGCTCGAAGTGTGGCTGCCTTGGACGTCTCAGCCTGCTTCTTCACCATCCCTCCCTTGTCCACACCCATCGTTTTGTCTTCCGAATCAAACCCTCCCGATGAAGCTGTCGGCACTGCGGCCCGCCAATTGGCTGCTGCGCCGCCGCCCCTGGAAGCCCCTCGCCTTTAGCAACGCCAACGTCCCACAGATCCCTGCCTCATGCACCATCGAGGAGGAGACGCTGCCGGGCTACGTCGCCGCGCGCTACTATCCCACGCGCATCGGGGAGACGCTCCAGGACCGGTACCAGGTGGTCGGGAAGCTGGGCTACGGCGCCACGTCGACCGTCTGGTTGGCGCGAGACATGCAGTAAGTTGTGCCAAGGAACGCTTTGCTCGGAGGGCTGTTGGACGTCGCGCTCAACTAGATGACAGACAACGACGCTACGTCACTCTCAAGATATTTATCAGATCCGCTTCCATGGGCCGGGCATTGGATCATGGGCTCAATATTTACGCGCGAATCAGCGGCAGAGCCACCAAGCACCCAGGTCGGGCCGCAGTGCGGTCCATGCTGGACTCGTTCAACATCCAAGGCCCCGAAGACACGCACCAGTGCCTCGTCCATGTCCCGCTCTTTGAGAATGTGTTCCAGCTCCTGCACCGAAACCCCATCCGACGGCTACCGCAGACCATAGTCGCGTTTATCCTCCAGCGTGTGCTCCTGGCGCTCGACTACCTGCACACAGAGTGCCAGGTCATACACACCGGTATGTTTTCTTATTTTCACTCCTTTAACCATGGTTATTAACCTCGTCTCCAGATATCAAGGCAGACAACATCATGTTTGAAATCGCCGACGACGCCATCCTCGTCGACTTTGAGCAAAGGGAGCTCCAAACGCCGTGTGCCCAGAAGGAGACGCAAGGACGATGGATCTTCACATCCCGCGAGCTCATGATGCCCAGAAACTTGGGCGCGCCTGTGCTGTGCGACTTTGGCTCGGCCGTGGTCGGCGGCGTGGAGCACCTGGAAGATGTTCAGCCAAACATATACCGCGCGCCAGAGGTCATACTGCAAGCACCCTGGACTTACAGCGTCGACGTGTGGAATGTGGGCTGCATGGCGAGTAGAAATCTGTTTTTTTTTTTTTGGCAATTCGCTCTGGTCAGCTCGTAATGATTTAACTTTGTTGGTTTCCCCTTGCTGCCAGATCTGGGACATTTTCGAGGGCGCTTCGCTCTTCACTGGGCAAGACCCCGAACTGCACACCTACCACAGCCGCGCCCACCTGGCCGAGATGATGAGCCTCCTGGGTCCGCCGCCGCCCGCGCTCGTCGCCCGGGGAAGGCTCCGCCACAAGTTCTTTGGCGCCGACGGCCGCTTCTCGGCCCCGGAGATTATGCCGCAGCGAACAACGCTGGAGCAGAGGGAAGTCATGCTGGACGATGACGACGAGGAAAAGGCCGAGTTCTTGCGGTTCGTGGGGAGGATGCTGCAGTGGGAGCCGGAGAAGCGCAGCTCGGCAAAGAGCTTGGCACACGATGACTGGATCCGTCGACATGTGACATGGTAGTTTGTCACAATAGGCGTTGTAGCAAAACATCTTCAGCATTCGTTCGCATGTACAATAGTCATCTTTGCAAAAACAGTCTTCATATTCGTTCGTGCTATCATGATCACTGTAACCAGCTATTTAGCTTTACTACTGCCTTGAACTTGAAAATACAAGCCAGTCCTCTCAGAATAGAGTCATGCGTGCCTTGTTCATGACTGTGATATCCCGTGGCTTAGGTTTTGTCATTGCTCAGTACGTTTCTCTCTCGCTCGCTCTCTCTCTCTCTCTCTCCTGGGCTGGATGGCAGTGTTGCATCCACAGAGCTGTTGTCATGGTAGATGCAATTCACAAACAAAAGAGAAAAAAAGGAGTCACATTTGCTCCCAAGTTTTCAATGCACTTGGGTCATAATGTCTCCAGCCAAGGAACCGATAAGCCAAGTACCAGCAAGGCATCAAATAAAAACATGCAATAGAAAAGAATTTAGTAAAAAAAGAAAAGAAAAAGAAGCAAAAACCCACGTTAATCTAGCAAACACGTCTTGAATCCCGTCATTAGACAGGATCCATCTGCTCCCGCAGCTTGTCCACCTTGCCCTCCTCGACGATGCCCTCGGCCGCCAGCCGCGTCAGGACGCGCACGACCCAGCCCTGACAATTCTCCGTCACCGCGGCGCGGCTCGGCGCCTGCGGCGGCGGCTCGGTCCCGACCACCTCTTCCACGGTGGCGCGCTGCGCGGCCGTCACGTCCCCGTTGAGGACCTGGTGCCACGCCAGGTCGCCGTTGCCGCCGCCCAGCTTGTCCGCGTCGGCCTCGTGCGCGTAGTGCATGTGCTCCGCGTCGCCCGTGACCTGCAGCAGGCGGCCGCGGCCGTCGTCGCCGCGGTGGCAGAGGAGCGACCAGTGCTTCGGCTCGCCGGGCGCCTGGTGCTCGACGACGACGGACAGGCTCAGCGGCGGCGGCGGCGACGAGGACGAGTCTGTGGGGGGCAGGACGGGCTCGACGGCGGACCAGGGACCGAGCGGCGCAAAGGTGCTGCGGTCGACGCGCCGCGTCAGGTGCGTGCCGTCGGCGTATTCGACGTACTGGCGGCCGCGGCGGATTTCCTGGAAGAGAATGGCAGGCGTCTCCGAAGACATGAGTGGTTTGGTTGGTGGGCGGTGGCGGTGGTTAGTTTGTTGGAAGTGATGGGGCCAAAATGGGCAGTTGTGTGAAAAAGCAATCGCAGCCTTTTTTTTCTAGGCGAGATGAGATGGGCAGCTAGCCTGGAGACGGACTATTGCTAGCAATGCATATATATAGCCCGAGAACGCTTTGTTACCCAAGTGGCGTTTTTTTTTTCTTTTTTGTTGTGTGTCTTGTGTTACATTAAAAAAAATCCCGTTTGTCGGCTTGAATCTGAATCCAGCATGTGTGGGTGTGTGGGTGTTTTGGCAACGGCAGGCAGCAGCAGGCAGCCACCCGTGAAGCATGCAGTGGCATTCATGCACAACATCACAACCCCGCAGTCACAAGGAATAGTATATCTCGGTAGTTTTGCTCCGTATAGTACAGTCTTATCCAGCAAAGTAGGCAACAGTAGCATGGGATCAGCTAGCCCAGAAAACATTTGGGCTACATTGAGCTATATACTAGATTGCTTCGCCATCACGCTGGCCTGTTGGTTCTTCATGTAGTGATGAATTATTGTACAATTTCTGTTTAAACCGAGGCTTTTGCACAGCCCTTCTATGATACAGTGCTACGTAAATGTCACGCCCCTCTCACAATGCTCCTACACGCAAAAGCGTACACGCTGCCTCATCTCCTCACGCGGGCCGGACCGCTGCGGCCTACCGCCACCGGCACCGGTTCCAGCGCCGCCTTGAGCTGCTCCTCGGCGAGCCTCTTCATCAGATACCCGTCGATCCGCTGCTGCCCGTCCACCACGGTGCCCATTTCCAATCGCTGGGCCTCGCCGCGGGCGACCTGCGCGCGCTCCCGCGTCAGCTGCTGCTGCCGCTGCGGCGTCATGCGCCACGCGGGCGGGAACTTGGGCTTCTTCTGCTGCGTCTTGGCGCCCTTGGTCGCGCGGTAGTAGTGCCGCGTGTCGAGGGCCACGTCCTCAAACGTGTCGGCCGGGTCGCGCGCCTCGGCGACGAGCGCGCCCACCAGCTGCTGCAGCGACTGCTTGTTCTGCGCCTGGTGCGCGTACCGCCCGCAGCTCATCTTGACCACGTCCGTCTCGGGGTTGAGGCGCGCGCCCACCAGCTTGCGCAGCTTGGACGTCTGCACCTCCGTCAGGCCCAAGTCGCGCGGCGCAAACTGCACCACCACCTTGCTCTCGGCCGGGTGCGCCTCGCCCATGTACGTCGTGTAGCGCCAGCGCAGCACCTGGTCGGCTTTGGGCAGCTCAAAGGGCTTGGCGAGTTCTAGTCGTCTTGTTAGCTTTGCTTTTGGTGTCCGACTTTTGTCCGGGTAAACGTACTGGAGAGAAGAGGCATCTCCCAGACGGCCAATCTCGTATAGTGCCGCATCTCGCGGACTTCATCCAGCTTGTTGTGTGCCATGGACATCATGTCGTCCTCGTTAAACTCGTCGTGCTCCTCGGTGAATGTGTCCGGGTCGTCCTCGTCGTACCAAAACGCCCTGCGGTCCGGCTTGCCCCCGGAGTCGTCCCGCACCAGCTCGTCCGTCAGCAGCCTGTCCTGCGTCGAGAAGCCCGGCGTGTAGCGCAGCTTGTCGTCGAGGTACGCCTCGATGCTGTGGTGCCCGTTGAGCTTGGCCAGCTGGTCCAGCTGCTGCAGGCCCTCGGGCGTCGCCCGGTCCAGAAACGCCTGGTCGAGCTGCTTCAGCTCGACGGGGATGCTCTCGCCGCCCTCGTCGCCGTCAAAGTCGCGCTCGGCGGCACGCATCGAACTCGTGCTAAAGGCGGTCGCCGTGGTTGCCCGCGTGCCGGCCATGTTCATCATGACGCGCTGGCGGACCAATTGCGGCGCCGTACGTCGGCAGGCGGCCGCGCATAGTCTCGCGACGCGGGGGGCGGAAGCCATCTTGACAGTGTCGACTGTGCGAATGGCAATTCCTGCGTTGTGTCGTGTTTCGCGTTGCGAGGTAAAAAAGAGACGTTCGTTGAAGCTTCGAAATTTTGGCGGAGCACTTTGGCCGGGCAGCCCCTTGGTGTACTAAGGCTGCCGAAGTTCAGCCTTTCCTAAAGTTTGGGTAAATGCCGGCTAACGGAATCATCCGCGCCAAACGCCTGCAGCTGTTAAGCCTCGCCCTCACTTACACCTTGCAATCCAACGTGCTTGCTACAACTTCACCCAGAATTATAACATACAATGGCTGCAGAAAAGGCTCCAAAAAGATATTGCCTGGTCACGGTTGGCGCCACGGTTGGTTTCAGAAAACTGACGGCCGCCGTTCTGGAGCCCGATTTTTGGCGCCATTTAGCCAGCCACGGCTTCACGGAGCTGCGCGTCCAGTGCGGGCCGGACGAGCCATGGGCGGCCGCCAAGGTGGAAAGCCAAAGGAATGATGCGCCTACGTCCTTTTCCATTGAAGTATTTGCATCGCGGAACAATCTTCTGATGGAAGAGATGATCTTATGCAAAGCGTCGGGCGATGAGCGTGCCAAGGGCCTCATCATTGGCCACGCGGGTGAGTCCAGGCGCCAGATACATATATCCTACGGAAAGCTAATGCGAGTTCAGGTACGGGCACAATCCTGGACGCGTGGCGGCTGGACGTCCCCATGATTGTCGTGCCAAACACGGACCTGCTCAATGACCACCAGACCGAAATGGCCCAGCACCTGGCCAAGGAAGGCTACGCAACACACGCCAAAGCAGAGTATGTCCTTGTTCCCGCCCACCTAGCTGGGCAATGCATCCCGTCTAACTTGCCGTCTAGTCTGGCCGATCTCAAAGACGCAGTCGATAAGGCAAAGCTGCTCGCGGAAGAGAATAAGAGCCGCAACCCGCCCCACGCCATCTCGTCCCACGACAAGCCAGCCATGCGGCTGTGGGACATTGTGCCGGAGGAGGTGCACAAGGAGCAGAACCAGCAAATGGCTACCGACTAGCGGGCGCAGGCACATTTTCTGATGACGTATCTGTCTACATGACGGCTTTCAACGTGCCTCCACTTGACTCCAGGCACAATTTCCTGATGAACGATTTGCGGTATACGACTCGGCGGGCGCAACATGCTTCAACTTGATACCCCAACATGAGCTAGATTTCTCACTCTTCATTTACTTTTTTAGCTTTTTTATTTTTTAAGCTAGCTTCTACTCTTTTCTATTCCGTTTGCTTCGTTAGACTCTAACACCAGAGCAAAGATCCTTCCGGTCTTTACGGCAAGTTTTGCACGTCCCAAATCTTGACCGTCGCGTCGTTGCCCGCGCTCGCCAATCTACTGCCGCCGCCGCCGCCGCCCTCGATCCACGCCACGCCGCTCACGCCGTCCTTGTGGGCATTGGCCGCCTTGATGCGCTTGCCCTGGTTCTTCTTGTCGAGGCACCACACAAAGACGTTTGTGTCGAGGCTGCCGCTGGCCGCGTACGCGCCCGTGTCGTCCCATGCGATGCAGGTGACGCGTGCCGTGTGCGCCGACCAGCGGTCCGCCACCACCGCCCAGCCGTCGCCGCCGCCGCCGCCGCCCGCCTTGTACACGTAAATCTTGCCGACGCTGTTGCCCGCCGCCAGGTGCGCGCCGTCGTGCGAAAAGGCGAGCGCCGAGATGGGGCCCGTCGAGTTGGCGAGGCTCTGGATTTCTTGCAGCGCGCCGCTGCTCGAGTCGGCCTTGTACACCTTGACCGAGTTTTGGTCGGCGCCGACGGCGACGAAGCCCCGGGCGGCGGCAATCGCGCCTGGTGTGTAGGTAGTTGGTGTTTCCTTTAGCAGCTTTCCGTTGCTGTAAGCAGCGACGCCCGATGCGGTGGCAACGTAGACGATGCCGTCCGCCGCGGCGACGCCCTTGGGCTGGGCGGAGAGGGCGACGCTCTCGCCGAGGAACGTCTTGGCGGCCTCGTCTACCGTTCGGAGCGTGTCGTCCCAGCCAGCGCTGTACGCCTTGCCAGACGCGCCAGCCAGCTGGGCGACCTGGTTCGTGTGGGACTGGCCGTCGACGACCGCCGCGGTGCCCGTCTTGATGTCCCAGTGGCAGATGCGGCCGTCGAAGCTGCCCGTCCACAGCGCCGCGCCCTTGTTGTCCGACGCGCGGATCATGGTCGTGATGCCCTTGTCGTGGCCCTGGATCACCCGGACGGCCTGGTCCTTGCCCTCTTGCAGATAGGTGAGCTCGCCTCGCAGGTTGACGCTGATAATCAGGCCATCGCTGCGACCATGGGGGATGACGACGCCCACCTGCTGGTCGCCCACGCTGACGCCGTCGCCAAACTTCCAGCTCTGCGCGACCTTGCCGGACGCGACATCCCAGAGCTTGACGCTCTGGTCCGCGCTCGCCGTGGCAATCTTGCTGCCGTCCTGCGACCACGCCACCGCAAAGACGGAGCCGGTGTGCTCGCCCTCGCCAATCTGCCGGCCGGGTTCGCCCGTCTTGCCGTCGTACAGCTGGATGCGCCGGTCCGCGCCGACCGTCACCAGCGTGCCGCCGTCGGGCGAGTACGCGGCGCCAAAGACGAAGCCCTTGTGCTGGGTGCTCTTGTCCTGGAACTTGTAGGGGGCGCCGTGGTAAAAGACCATGTTGCCGTCGTCGCCGACGGTGGCGGCGCGAAACGGCCGCTGGCTCTTCATGGCGACGGCGTTGACGGCCTTGCTGTGGCCAATGATCTCGCCGACCGAGTTGCCGCTGTCGGCGGTGATGCAGCGGCCAAACTGCTCGCGGCCGTCGCCGACGGCAATGAGCCGCTGCGACTCGCCGTCCCAGGCGACATCGTGGAGGCGGCCCGAGATGATGCTGTACTCCTTGCCAGCGGCGGAAATGTTCTCAGGCTCCCAGACGCGCAGCGTGCCGGCGGCGTCGCCGCTGGCCACCTTGAAGCCGTTGGGGGCGAAGCGGGCGACGGTCGTGGCGGCGGTGTGGCCGGTGTATTCCTTGCAGTCGTCGGGCGAGTCGATGGATCGGACAAAGATGGATTTTCCAGACTGTGGACAGCGTCAGCGGGTTATTCGGCTGCCAGACCGGGCCAGAAATGGCTTCCGGAGCTGTCGTGGTTACTGACCGCGTAAGCTATGCGCTGGCCCTTGCTGTCCGTCGACAGCGGCGTGGGCTGGCCACGGGTGGTGGCGGGCGCCGCCGCTAGGATCTTGTTGAGGGCGATAGCTGGAGCAGCCATCGTGGAGGTGTCTCGGTTCACGGGCAAGTTGTTGGCCTTTGGTTGTGCCTTGAGGCGGGTGTTGGTGTTTGGGGGATGTGGAGGTGGAAGCTTGGAGGGGCAACGGCCAAGAGGGGCAGCGGGATGACGTCGCGCGGGACGGTTTGGTGCAAGTCGGCCAGGTACAAGCGTGCGCGGTCAGGAACAAAATCCACAAAGGAAAAATTGATCTGGCAGAGAGAATGGATGGATGAGATTTATTGATAGAAATTAATGGCCGAATTTGTGTTGCAACGACGATTGTTAAGCTGCTGCCTGCAGGCAACGGAATAGCTAGATCCCATGGCCGTTGGCCCTGTAAGCTAGTCAACAAGCCTCTGCGCCTTGTCCATCAAGACGATGGCCAAGCTTTAACTTTAATGGTACCCGTTAGATTGCTTTGGTCAGCTTTTCCATCACTAGACTGCAAAGCTAGGCTGACCACCCCCATCGCTCTGTCATGCCCATCACGGTGGTCTTGGAAGTCATCATGTAAGTGAACCGTCTAATGATCTTTTAGCATAGTGTGAAATCTAATACGTAAATACGGGTAGTCACTTGTCTGTAAAAAGTATCATCTATTTTCCTTTACCTGGTATCGGCTCAGCAATTCGGAGACGTTATAAATCCTTTTTGGGCCACGGCCATTGTCTAGTTTTCCACGAGTTGTCCATCATGTTGCTCACGATCTTTGTCTTGTCGACCTGAAGCAAAAGCAAAAGAAAAAAAAAAAAAAAAAAAAAAAAAGTGTCGACTTTGGTTTAGGCCTTTTCCAGGGTCAACTCAGTGAAAACCCCACGAAAAGGAGACAAGAAAGTCGAGTGATTGAACACTGCGTCTCATGCCCCTTGTGCCTTGCAAGGCAGCAGTCAAGACTCAGTCGTACACACTGTTGTAGACGCGGGGAGGGGTCCTTTTTTTTTTCTGCGCATCGTGGCTCTTTAGTTTCAATGAAAGAAGAGACATACATATCTATGAAGAGGGGTTTGTCTAGAACCAGTCTGCGCAACGCATCACAAGTGCGCAGGTGCTAGTCATGCGTGTCACAGGTTGTCGCCCCATGAACAACACAGAGGCCGCTGCCACGTTGCGCATCCCATGCATGGTTGAAAGGACCACACTCTAGAAAATCCAGCATAAACCAGCCTAGGAGGGACGGTCTGTTGGCCAGTGGCATCAAGGGAGTATGACCCTTTTTCCACAACTAGCCAAGTTCCCTCCCCCACCCCTTCATCGTTGGAACCGTCCAATGTATTTTAGCATCTTTGCATATCGGCAACTATTCCGTTTCGCTTAGGATGGATCGGGGTCCCTGAGCGTATATAATTACTCACGTGTGAGACGGGATAAAATTACCCCCCCCAACGCCTGGCGCTAACTAGCTTTTGCCCACACCTGCGATGTGGCGGATCTCGCATCAAACCCAGTGTGACCAAGATTCAAGCCGCGCCTCTGCCGATCTTCTCACAAACCATTTGCAAAGAAAACGTATGAGCCGAAAACCCCGACAACGCAACGAGAGCAAGCCAAAGCATCAACTCTTCTTATACATCAAAACTCTGGTAGTCAATCTTCTTTCAGCTTAGTGCCAAGAGAGTTTCTGATTCATTATGATGGGCGCCGTCCTAGACAGACGCCAGACAAGTTTACCCCCCTCATAATCAAACTCCAAAAAGCAAACTCCCTGACAGGGGACAGCCCATCACCACCACCCAACTTCCGCCATGTGGCTGTCGAGTCAAAGACAAAGAAGCAAAAAATACAACAAAAGTCGTTAGTTTTTTTTCGTAGTGTAAGAAAAAAGAAAGGAATCCTGACTACGTAGAGTATCTGAGCAGCGAGGTATACATGACAAGGGGCCTTCGAAAAAAACGTGTAATTTGGGACGGCGGCCAAAATGTCTCTCTTTTCTTTCCCTTGCCCCCCGGACCTACGATTTCTTTTTTGCAGTCAAGCTAATAATTCACACCGACTGTCCGCCCGTCGCCCCCGAACCTTTATAGTCTTATTGCCCTCTCATTCATCCGCAGCCCGTTCCTCAACAACCACTCTCTTTTCTCTCCGCTCCTTCTCGCCTCCATCTGTCTTTTTTTCCATATATTCTCTCTCTCTCTCTCTCTCTCTCTCTCTTTCCAACATCTCTCAGAAGGAAACAACCTTGCTTATAAAAACAAGCCATCAAAATGAAGTTCCTCGCCGCATTTACCCTGCTCGTCGCCGCCGGCGTCACCGCCCAGGACAAGAACTGCGAGGCCGAGTACATTGTTAGCCGCTGCCTCAAGACCGAGACCGACAAGGTAACATCTCCTCTCCTCTGCTCCTCCTACTCTTCTCCCCCGGTCTAACAAATCCCCCCCTTTAGGTCGGCGCTTGCAACCAGACCGACCTTGACTGCCTCTGCGCCGCCTACCAGGCCGTTGCCACGTAAGTCTCCCTCTTTTCCCCCAACTCGCAGTATACAATTGCTCATCACAGATTACCGCAGCTGCTACAACAACTGCCCCAACGACGACCGCGCGCCCTCGGCCCGCAGCCAAGTCACCGCCTTCTGCCGCAACGTCACCACCACCACGCACCTCGCCACCGCCGCCGCCTCCTCGGCCGGCGGCGCTTCCTCGTCCTCCTCCACCGCCGGCGTCGCGACCAACCTCAACGCGCCGCCCCCGACGAGCGCCGGCTTCATCGCCGGCACCGCCACGCCCACGGGCGGCTCGTCGGCCGGTGCCGTGCACAAGGTCGCCAGCATGGCCGTGGCTGTTGGTCTTGCTGGTGCTCTTGCCATGCTGTAACTTTTTGCCTTGATTTGAAAGTGGAGAGACGGAGAGGAGGCGAGGGAGGCGAGATTTATTCAAGGATGCACATTTCTGACTTCAATCTTGGTATATTTGGCTTGGAGAGATACCTTTGTAATGCCCATCCGTGGAGGAATGAGCGTACTATTTATTAATGTCTATTATTCTTGTACCTGTTGAATTATTTGGTCCTTGAGGAACCTATTTAATTCTAGCGCTTGCTATCTTTGATGTGCTATGTTTCTTATGTTGAAGAGTGCATCTGGTGGTGGGGTGGTGGCGTATGGCATCTCGACTTACACCAGACAACGTTGGGGCTAGCGCCTTGACAGTAACACATACATCACTTTCATTATATAGTAGACTTGTATGAACCATCAGTCGCATTAGCACACAATTGTCAACAAGTGCTGCTCTTATTGCCGATCCAATCGGTATCTATCATACAGCGAGGATCCTTGTCGACGCCAACGCAAATCATACAACGCCTTCCACTTGCCCGCCTGTGTCCAGGCTCGCGTGGCAATCCTACCAATTTTTGCACCTCATGCGTCCCCTGCATGCCCGGTGTGTTGTGAGACAGGACCATTCTCTCAGAAATTTCTACATGGAAAAAAACAAAAGCTAAAAACACGCCAATCCTCTCCGAAAATGCCAAAATAAACGCCGGTAATCCACGCTCCAAAAAATCCATGGTCCAGCTCCCATAACTGTGTGTTTTTGAGCATTGCGTAATCATACGCAGGTTTAATAATAATGTAGAGCGCAAAAGCGACTAAAATCGAATATCGTAGTAAAAACAGGGTGTTGAGAAGGTAGAGTGGTGACTGTTAAGTCGTGGTGGTAGCACAGTTGCTCACGCGCGGCGAGACTTTCGCTTGTTGGTGTTTGTGTTGCTTTGCTTCATTGGGCCCATGAACGTAACGTGCTTGGTGTCGTCCTTGCGAAGGCGGACGGTGCCGGAGCCACGGCGGAGTGCACGAGGCTCATGCTCCTCATCGAGCGCAATTTCGGCGACATCGGAGACGGAGCCGGCTTCCATGTGGTCACTGGCCTCAGAGACAGACGACCCCTCGTCAGAGTCGTCATACTCCCCGTCGTCGCTCACAAGGGATGGCGCATTGTTGCTTACCAAGGTGCTAGGACTGAGATTGTCTTCCCGGATCGGCATATCGTCATCTGACAGTCCACCTTGAGAGGCAGACGAGGAATGGGGCGGTGACACAAAGTCCATGTGAGCAGGACGGCCCTTGGAGCTGGGTGGCCTTGCCATCACGGCGGGAGAGCTGCGCGCAGGCATGCGCATAACAACGGGTGTGCGAACAGCAGAGGGGTTGCCACCAATGCGGGGCAGCGAGCCATCGGCGTCAGACTCGTCTTCGGAAGCTTCGTCCAGAGACATCTTAGTCTTGGCATCGGTAACAACATCGCCAAGGTTGCCGTTGAATTTCTTGTCCTGCATAAACTTGGACAGGTAGGGAGCGTCGGCAGCAGCCTTGAACTTGTCCGTCTTCTTCTGCTGAAGCTTAGCGACACGACCAGCGGGAGCCTTGGGTTGAGGGTACAGCTTGAGGGCATCGGCGATTCTGCCGCGCAGAGCTGTGTAGGCTTCCTGGTCGCTGAGATGACGGGCAGCAAACGGGTGCACAAAGGCCGAGGTCGAGGCAACAGGAGCAGGCTTGTCGTCGACAGGGGTGGAGATGCTATTGGTGCGCGGCTCTGGAGCGGCATCAATAGGCTGGCCACTCTGGACGGCAGCCTCCTCGTGGCTCTTGAAGTCGCGCTTGTGGGCAATACGACAGTGGTTGATGAAGCCTTGGGTGCTGGAAAAGTTCTCGCGGTTGCAGTCGAGGCAGACAAGCTTGACAGTCTGCCCGTCAGAGCGCTTCAGGACACAAGGACCAGCCTTGTCCTTTGGCTGGGGGTATCCGCTGGAGAGGGACTGCAAGCGCTGGCCAGACATGGTACGGTTGGGGCGACCCTTGCCGACGGTGGTCTCTGTGAAGCTGTTGCGCGTGGTTCGTCCTTCGCTGAGTGAGGCGCGTGCAGCCGCAAACTCAGCCGTAAACTGCCACTCGGGCTGCATTCCGTCAAAGGAAGGATCAGGAATGAGCCACTTGGCGTAGTGACGAGCGTAGGGGCCTTCGACGACGCCAAAAGGCGGTGCCCATTTGGGTGCAGGTTCGGCGGGGTGGTTGGCGAGCGCGGGTCCCTTGCCGTTGGCAACATGAAGCATGTGCTCGGGCGTCGGGCAGTTGACGGGGTAGGGTATCAAGTGGCAGCGGCGCAGCTGCTCAAGGGCGATCTGGCACTTGGCAAGCTCCTGGTTGATGAGGCGCAACTCGTCGTGCTTGAGCAGGATCTCGAGACCGAACTGGTGGCGGATTTCGTCGCGGGCGCAGTCGAGGGGATCTTGCTGGGCGTAGAGCATGCTGTCGTCATCGGCATGTCTGGCGCGCTTGGCGGCAGGGGCGGTGGGATCTAGCGACAGAGACTCGGCATCGTCAAGGCTGTGCAACTTTCTTTTCAGAGGATGCGTCGTGGGCGAGGACGGGTCGGAAGCTGTGGTGGGAGAAGGCGTCGGATGCTGGTGGGAGTGGGCGTAAACACCAAGTGAGGTATCTATCGACGGCTCACTGCCCCTAGAATCCGAGCCCCAAAAGCGAAACATGGGGGCGCCGTGTTGTGGGTGAATGCGACAAAGAAGACGGAACGCGCCGCTCTTGTCGCAAAGTCGGGCGTTGACGTTATCAGATGCTTCGCGGACGGATGCGCGCGAAAAAGACGCTGATGACTAACGCCACCAAAAAGGAAAGGAGGGAGTGGGTGTGTCAAGTGTGGCGTGTGGCGTGAGTGGTGCAAGGTAGAAAAGCGGAGCCTGTGCTGCCTGTTGCTGACGTAACGGAAACGCGCAGTGTGATTGGGCAAAGGCCAAGGGCGTACGTGTGTACGTTAGCGGGTGTCACTAAAAGTGAAAGTGGCTCCCTTGAAGTGGAAAGCGGTGTTTTTGAGGCACAGGCCAGACGGTGGGTGCGTAGCTGGGCGTTGCCTGAAAGGCGGACAGGCGCAGAGTCAGGGAGAGACGCTGGGCGAGAGAGAGAGGGAGAGACGATGAGAGAGATGGCTGCGGACGACGCGACAGAGCAGAGCGTGGGAGCTGGGGGGAGAGAGGGGAAATGGGGACCAGGAAAACAGAGAGGAGATCGAGCGCTAACGAAAGCCTCGAGTCAAATTTTCTGGCGACAAAAATGAGGGCGAAGAAAAATAAATTATTAGAGGAAGATGCCAGGGCAGGAGGGTGAGAGTGAGGAGAATGAGGGAGGGAGAAGGCAGGCAGGCGGGTGGCGATGGGCAGGCGAGGAGAAAGGAGGAGAGGGTGACGAGCGAGTGTGGCAGAAGGATGGTTTGGGTTTGGTTTGGGGGGCGGGCTTGGGCTAGTGGTAGCTGGCAGCCTGAGATGGCCCCGGGAGGCTAACAACAGGCTAACAGCAGCGCCTGGAGGGTTGCCTGTAGCTACCGGGACAGCACAGTGAGTGAGTGGTGGCAGGTGGAGGCAACGGTGGTGGTTGAAGCAGCGCCAGGCAGGTGCCAAGTTGCGTGCAGGCAGCCAAAAGCAGGGAGGCACAGTGCAGTGGGCGACGGTGATGATGATGGGGCGGCCGGAGGCGGAGCGCCAGGCCCAGCAGCAGCCTATCGGGGCGAAAGCTGCGCCAGCTCGACCGGGATACGGGGCAAGGAAAAAAAGGAGTGACACCACCACCAACCAGCGAAAAAGAAGGAAAAAAATCGGGGTTCGTTTGTCACGAAATGGGCCCCAATGACGGTGGCAGTGACTTGGCTCTTCCCCCGGGGGGCGCTGGCCGGACACGCTAGGCACGCTGTTGTTCACTGACGCTGCAAGCCTGCGACATGTCCTGGCACCACACACCACGCACCAAGCCCGAGGGTTGAGGCCTGCTTGTTACGCTAGCCAAGGGCCGACGGACACGGCCATTCAACCGTTGTTTTCTTTTCTTTTCTTTTTTCTTTCTTTTTTTTTTCATACTTTAAGCCAACCAGCTACTCGGAAACCATCACCCGCAAGCTTTACCTGTTTCTGTCCTTGGGGTGGTGGGAGTGGATATCCGTACCGTGTGTTTGCTTCTGACACCAGCGCCGCCAGGCAGCCAAAGCTTTTTTATCTTGCCCCTGCGCCCTGGGAAAAAAGCCCCCCCCCTACCGCTCTGGCTCCATTACGACATGCAGGCAGCATCCTTGGTTTTTCTTGGTGCAACCCATCAAACGTTCTGTGTACCCTCCGCAAGGCAGACAGACGCAAGAGAGAGAAGAGAGAGAAAAAGTGTATTAACTCATGGTCAACATTTTGTCGAAGCTGATTCGTTGTCCTTGGCAAAAGGGCCTTTCTAGATCTCGGTCCGCGGGCACGAGTGAGTGCTTTTTCCAGCAAGGAGGACGCCCGCTCCCGGTGAAGGGCACAAACGCTGGTCTGGTTTCGAATGCTGTATCACGACGCGGGAGGATCGGGAACAAGACGGCCAGCATCCGCGGTGAAGTAATTGTTATTTGTTTTGTAATACAGAGTGTCTACTTTTTTTCATCGCGTTTTAGTACGAGTTTGTTGAAATGAAGCAATCTCGCTACCCATTCTTTTTTTTCCCGCCGGGCCAGCCTTATATTAACACCCCTGACTCCCAGCGACGGCCAAACCATTTCGTACCTACCAAACACCATGGAATGCTGCATTGCGGGCATACTTGCGTATAGTAAAACCCTCTTCGCTCCAGCCCGCTGGCAACATACCAGCGATGCCACGACGCCCGCAGTTTGGGACCCAGAGACGTGGTTTCAGACACCCTGGCCGACGCCCAAACTCTCGGCCCCCTTTGGCTTGGCTTGTCTCTCGATGTGCATAGATATTTACCGGGACTGGTATCTGACCATCTGTAGGTACATGGATGGACCCTGGAGGGAACTTGTGTCAAACAGGTGGTGCATCTCTGCCCGAGTCAACCATGTTTCTCCCATCGCCGTCATCCATTGCTCCCTTCCTCATCCTTTTGAGCGCTTTTCCTTCTTTTTTTTATCAACAGCTTCCCGAGCTTCCCAGCAGTGAGCTCTTTTCTCCACGCCGCTAGCTCAAGCTTTCGGCCCTCGTTTCTTGTTCGCTGCAACTCTACTCCATTTCCCTGCCAGATTGGCGCAGCGCTAGCGGAACTACTGGGGACTTGTGCCCCTCCCCCCTGGTCCATTCTTTTCATCATGCAGGCCCCGGCGACAGCTTCCGTGTCCTTCTATCCGTAGCGGCGTCATCAACAGTCGTAACACCAAGGCCGTCTTTTGGGGGGCGCAAGGCAACGAGGCAATTTGCACGGCAAGATAAACCGCTGAGCGTTATTTCGTGTCGTCGACGACTGCCGCCCGTTTTGCACAGCGGCCCCTCCCTGTATCACCTCTGAGATAGGACCATGTGGCTTGAGTATCCTTCAAGAGCCTCATGCCTCACTCACGGAGTATTACTGGCTAGTGTGACAGACTCAATAACCCCTCTCCGTGCTCCGTAGTGTAACACGGATATATTGGACCGCAGATACACGACATGCTCCCACCCAGGTTGCTTGGTTGCCATGGTCCTAATCCACAGCACTTGAGCCCGTGTTCGCCGACTCACCACGCCCAGGGCACGGTTGGTGGCGTTTTCTAGACTTCCACATCCGGCACCATTTTTCTTCTTCCCAGATGGCTGCAGCTAGGTGAAACTAGGCGGCTTACTTGTGGCGCTAGCCCAGTGTCATGTACTTGTTTGCTGCGGCGTCGCAGTGTTGTAGAAAGAAGTCGTGAGGAATCATAACGATGTTCGTTATTATGCTTTTGGACAGACTAATTTACATTATGTTTGTTTGTGCTTTTTATCCGTAGTGACTATCGACCGACAGTCGATGGTCGTCACACCATTCATCCACATCTTGTGACAACATCTTGCGACCAGACACCCTGAGACGCATAAGCTGTAAGACGATATCTTCGATTCACACGCCTAACCAGGCCACAAAAAACAGACCAACATCTGAATCAGTAGAGACAGGTCAATAAAATATCTGAAAAAGAGGCCAGAGACGGGTTCCACAGCAACGGCCGCAAAATGCCTCTGCTATTTCAAGTGCTCCCGAGCGAACCGCTACCCTACACGATCCAATCGGCCCCATTTAATTTATCGATACGCGATGCTACTTTTTATCCACGATCAGACGGCCCTTCTCCAAGTCTTCAACCACATCCCACCTGCACGCATCTCCGGTCCCAGGCACCTTGCTGCCATGCCCGCCGCCGCGATGGATCCTGTATCCAAAAAGCGCAAAACCTCCACATCTATCGACCACACCGCCAAAAAGCCTCGACCCCAGAACGACGCGACCTCGGCACCGCAGGCGCAAGACTCGCCGCTCTACAAGCCCCACGCGGCCATTCTGCAGGATCTCGCCGCCAAGTACGACATCCTGCCCGCGTCCGTCATTTCCTCAACGCCGATCCGCAAGCGCCTGGTGCACATGACGACCCATCTGCTCGGCACCGCGGGCGAGCAAAAGAAACCCCGCGCCGTGCTGCTGTACGCACGCACCGCCGAGGTCTGCAAGATGATTACCGTGGCGGAAAAGTGCAAGCGGCTGCTGGAGGAGCAGGGGCAGGCAGTGTGGTTTCAGTACAACCAGCTGTTTGACCTGCCGAGGGAAGACGCGGAGCGGGGGAGGAACAAGAAGAAGAGGAAGCAGGTGGTGGAAGAGACGGTGCTGCATGTGGAGGAGGAGGAGGACGAAGAGGACGACGAGAGTGATGCGTTTGAGACGATGCAGTCACGGTTTGAAAAGGCGGTGCTGCCCCCGACGCCGGAAAGGACGACCAAGTCGCTGCGGATATTCCTGTCCACAGCGGCTATCCCGGAGCTCAAGGCCAAAGACGGCGTCACGGTGCAGACAAGTGGGCAATGACACGCAAGAGCAGAGAAACGGAACGAAATAGGTTTGTGATATTACACAGGGAATGCATCTTCTGGCGTTGGACATAGACACTACTTGGCATAGTCATTTTGGATCATGACTCAGATACCCATAACATTGAAGCTTTGATTTTTGATTATTCTTTTGTTCCTCGCTATAGACGTCCAGTCTTGTACACAATATTCATAAATATATCCAAAAACCAAGATGCGGTATACACCCGATTAAAAACAACGCCGACGAGCAATACATGGGTTCATGTGCGCTTCATGCACCTTTCGTATCTTTGCCATTGCAACCGACAGGCAGTTACACTGAGCATGACACTTTACTAATCCTCCAGTTCACAGCGGTATCCAACATACTGTGAGCCTCCCCACTCTAGTTGTCGCCCTTTTGCTTCTTGGAGGTGTCCATGATGCGAAGGACAAAGTTGACGACGACGGCGAGCAGCAGGATGATGGCGAGGACGGTGGGGCCGAAGCGGTCGTCGAAGCCGGCCTGGCCGCGGACGCGTATCGACTTGGCGCGCCAGTGGTAGGTGACGAGGGCGTAAATCATGGTGAGCATGGCGACGCCGGTGAAGAGAAAGGCCGAGATGAAGGCGACACGGTCGCCAAAGTTGAGCATGCCGATGGCGAGGGCGCCGATGACGACGGTGAAGTTGAGCCACGAGAGAAAGGTGCGCTCGTTGGCGAAGAAGACCTTGGGCTCGACGCGCGTGGGCAGGGCGATGCGCTTGCCTGGGGGGATCATGGCGGGTTAGCAGAGGGGTTGCGAGCGATTTGCAGAGGGGGGGGGGAGGAGGGAGAGACGGTACCGGGCGCGGTCTGGAGAAGAGGCTGAGAAGACATGATGGCTTTGGTTGTCGTCAAATTCCAATTGAGGGGCTTCGATGGATGGGATATGTGTCCTGCGTTGGAGGTTTTGCTGCTTGGTCGAGTGGTCGTTCGGAACGCAGTCGGCCGGGAATGGACGAAAACAGTCGCTGAGGTGGAGGAGGGTTCGTCGATGGAGATCGTGTCACTCGATCGACAGAGCAGAGGATGTAACTACTGCCGATACACTGTTCAATCGCTGGCGGTCGCTGTTACAGAATCCGTCCCAGGTCAAGAAAGAGAAATGGTGTAAAGAAGTATCACAGACGAGAGAGGGGAAGAAAAAAAATTGCTTGCCTCAACTGCACGTCTGGAGCATTGGCCCGACCGAGAACGAGGTTGGAACCATGTCGCGCCCCACTGTTAGCTGGTGCGGCGCTATTACTTTGAGCTTGAGCTTTCGCTACGCTCTGTAGAGGGCCGCATTGAGCTTGCACGTGGGCTGCGTGGGTTGGTTGGTTGGCTGCCCAGTCACGTGGGGCTGCGACGGCTGGGGAGTTTGGGTAGAAGCGTTGAGGGCTGGCTGGACCGGTTCCTGGATGGGCTGGCTGGACCGGTTCCTGGATGGGCTGGCTGCAGGGATGTTGGTTTGTAGAAAAAAAAATGGGGAGAGACAGCTCGCATGCCTTTTTTTTTTGGTTTGCAAAAGTCGTCAACTGAAGGCTGTGGTGAACGGTTGTGTTACTGTTGACTCTGCTAGTGGTAATTGGGTCTCAGACCCGCGTTTTTTTGTAGTCACCTAGCGACGGCTTTGCACTGTATTCAGGGACAAACAGCCGTGCAAAGGTTTACAGCCCAGTCAAACGGCATTTGAAACGATCAATTGACATTTAGCCATCAATTGGTTACATTCTAAACAATGTGGATTTTATATACATCATCTCGTTCCAAAGACATGTACGTGGTTGCGTCTTGTGCAACAGTCTGGCCGCCGCCGCGGCCCGTCCGCTCCATTCCCCTCCTCTAATCGTTATCGGCGGCACCAATAGCTGGTGCGCTAGCTAAACAAGGAGCGCCGCCGCCCAAACACAAACAAACCCAGACTTGCGTCTCCCAAACCGCCCCCCCAGCGAATCAATTCCACGCGCCGGTACTCCTCCCCATCGCGTGCAGCCTAAACCTAACCGTTTGTTCTCCATCCTGGCCTGCAGTTTGGGTTTGACTTGTATACTTATCATCGACGAATAGCTACTACGCACTCCAACGTTGCCCCCCTCCTTACCGCCTCAGTCCTCACCGGCGCGCGATTCCCCAAGTGACGACACTGTGTTGTCCCCCGTCTCCCGCATCCGTTTTCTTCGACGACACGCGACAGCATTCTACATACGCCCAACATGTCTACACCGGTATGAAAACGGCGCTCCAAAGGCTGTGTGAAATGCAGCCTCGTGTTTACTTTTTAACCCACTTTTTGCTAATGCGCGTCTCGATCACAGCCCGTTGCCTTTAACCGCCTCAAGCAGATTGCCACCGACGTACGCCTAACTTCTGCCTGCCGTCTCTCTTGACGACAGGCCCCCGAACACTGCGAGAACGATGCGTGCTAACAACCGCGACAGGTGTGCAGTAGTGCCATTGGCAATGCCGAGTTTTACGACCACGCCAAGACGGAGCAATGGAACTCCAACATAATTGTGAGAAGATACCCGAGCCGACGGACCGACTGGGGAGAGAATCCCGTACTCTTGTTTCCCAATAGTGCGGGTCGCTAACTGTTGCAACAGAGCTCGATGCTCAAGGCCGTCATCTCGGAATCGACCCCGCAGGGCGCCGGCGCGCCGTCGTTCAAGTTTGCCTGCAACAGCACCATTGTGCAGCACCTGGTGCCGACGTCGTCGCTCAACAAGCCGCGCGCGGGCGCCGACAGCAAGGGCGAGCAGCCGCACATCTCGACGAGCGCCGAGGCGACGGCCACGGACGGCAAGCCGCACGTGGGCCGGCGCGGGATGCACAGCGCGACGGGCGCGTACTGGGACGAGAAGAAGGACGGCATGTGGACGTTCAAATACGACGGCGGCGAGGGCAAGGGCATGGACGTTGTGATTATGCTCATCTGGGTTGCGATTTAAAGACGACAAATCATGGGGGTTCGGTTACGACAGGACCTCTTTTTGCGAAAATACAAAACAACAGCATTCGATGAAATCGGGGGTTCTCTCTTTCATTCTGACATGGCAAGGAGCATAATTGGCTAGAGATTTGGTCTATGAAGAGCACCCGTTTATTGTTTACGTCGTTTGTAATTGTAGGAACATGGCAATGGCGTATGGAATAGAGTCTCGGGGGTAGTGTGTAGACAGTGTCGGAATTCTATTCTCCTTGATCTTCTCGCCTCTCTGGTGTGGTACCTGGGCATGTCATTGCTGCTCTTGTCGGGGCGGTGTACGCAAGCTTGCCATTGGGGTCGCACCGTGAAGCAGGTATACAAGTAGGCAGCTCGCACGGGACTCTCGGCAGACGAGTGCCGGCTCGGGCATGGGCTGCTGCAGCTGCCAACCGGCTCCAGGCACGGTCGCTGCCGCCGTCGTCTCACGAGTCACTCTCTACGTAGCCAGTGGAGATGGCCTCCTGTCGTGGCAGATGCGACCCGATAAGAGACGGATGGCTGGGGCGTGAGTGGCCGGGGCCGGGCTCCATGTACTATGGAGCAGAGGGACCCTTGGCTGCGACACCATGACATCAAAAGCTCCAGATGTTGGCACGTTGGCGCGCTGGTTTGCTTTTTCTGTGTGGAAAATGGGGGGACATGGGGGAAGGATGGTGTCCAAGATTGAGAGCTGGAGAAAAATAGGCGAAAAAGGGTAAAACAGAGTTGCAGGACCCTTGGATGAGGCTTGGGCTGGAGTGTCGTGGTATGACGTATTTGTTGACTGTTTTTCGCCCAGCCAAGGTAGGATTGGTCACGCGGTGTTGTGCAGCAGCACATCTGGCAAAGCTTGGTACCTACCGAACCCAACCGACAGGTGGCAAACAGGGGAATTCCAGGGTGCTGGTGTTCCAAGCTTGAGCCCTAAAACGTGGCAAAGAGTACTGCTACGTTTTTTCCCGTTTTTTCCCGTTTTTTCCTTTTTACTTTACTTTCGAGATTGAACCCTCGATGTTTATCCTGGCGGTCATCGGACCCCCAGAAGATTCTTGGATCGACGGGTTTAAAAAGCCCAGCGCAAGGACGGCGGACGAATGAAAATGGGGGCCATGACGCAAAAGCTGGGGCTTTTGGGCGCGCCGCCTCCACTGAACGTCGACAATGGCCAGCGCTGCGGAGGGAAGGGGTACCACTTGGGTGAGGTTGCAGTGGGTCAGGTACCTACCAGTAAACTTTCTAGGTATTCGTACGGTAGGTCGGTACCGCCAGACTCGAGAACTGCTAACCGTGGCGTCTTGTTCTGGCAGCACCGGGTGATGCCGCAAAGAAAGGGAAAAAAATAGGGCCATTCTTCGGGATCAATAATGCGCACTCGCAAGAAATTTCTACCACAAAAGTCACGGGATACCAGACAGTGTGCATGTTCTAGACAAGAAATGAGGCGAGTGGGCTGCATCATTTTTTTGGTTCATGCCGGCCGCAAGCACCTAAATTTGGCAACTTTTTGCGGCGTCGCCGTACTGGTACAAAAACCCACCCACACCATACTACCTCAAGGGGCCTGCCTCGGTCGGGGTGGTGGTGGTGGTGGGTGGCGCCGCGCAGCAGTTTGGCCCCGGTACCTGGGAAAATCTTTAGCGGCCGTCTTTGTAGTCTTCCGAACCCAGGGTGCGCTTCCTTGGTTGCCAGTTTATAAGAATCCGGCTGCTCCCAGACCGCCTTTGATCGCTTTCCCGGCCATTCACCATACCATTCTCACCACACGTCCTCAACCTACCCCTCTCAACAAGCCGGTTGCGTATTCCCGTTCGCGATTGTGTGTGGCATCTTTTCCGACTTGGACACACTCTGACAGACGGCCGCTCTTGTACGACACGAGTTGAACCACCTGAACACTTTTCTTTTTTCCTCAACTGTCTCACCCACCCCCCGCCTCTGTGCGCCTGCACGCGACCCAAAAGGCAGTCCGTCACTCCCCTTTGTTCGGTTGCCGAAACATCGCCGACACAAAGACGGCCGCAATATAAAGACCGCCCGTTGCGGCCCGACACCACCGACAAGATTGTCAACACCTCATACGCCGACCCCCCGCGCAATCACACCTGCTCCAGACCACAACAGCCCAGCACAATGGTCCAGTGGCTCGCCGACCCTACGGTGCATGCCACCACCACCGTCCGCGATGCCCTCCCGCCCAAGCGTCCCGCCCGCCGCGGCTACTCCGTCACCGACTTTCAGGGCGATGCCATGCCCGACTTCATAGCCGCCCTGCAGGCCGCCTCTCTCAACAGCACGGCGCCGTCTCCCACCGCTTCCACCACACACGTCCCGACTGAGGCCTCGATTCCCGAACACGCCGTCCTCCGCACCGCGCCGCAGCCACCCACCACGCAAACGCAACAGGCCCTCGTCTCGTCGCTGCGGCCCCCGCTCAAGAAGAAGCCCCCGCGCCGCTCCTACTCGGCCACCGACAAGGAGCCCGAGGACGACGATGCCGTACTGGCGCCCAACCAGCCCCGGCCCTCCTCAGGCCACATGCGCCTGCTCGACCTCCCGCCCGAGCTGCACTACACGCTCTACGACTTTCTCGACCCCATCGACGCCGTCTGCCTCGGCCTCGCCCACTCCAAGCTCTACGCCATCCACCGGCGCAAAAACAGCCGCGTGCCGCTCAGCAGCCGCTACAACGGGCCCAACGACCTCGAGTGGGTGTGGCGGGGGGTCCGCCACCTCAACCAGCGCGGTGGCAGTCATCAGCCGCCCGTTTCAGAGCAGCAGCAGCAGGAGGAAAAGAAGCAGCACGGCGCCGCGGCGCTCGAGAAGCTCCGCGTCAAGGGCCAGGTGTACTGCCGCAAGTGCGGCATCTCCCGCTGCGAGCTGCACCGCCACATCAAGAGCTGGATGGGCGACGGCTACGAGTACTGCGAGATTAAGGAGCGTTTTGGGCGGCCCGCGCCCGACGGCGCCAAGTCGTACTGCTTCATGAGCTCGCCCAAGGACCGGCACCGCTGCGGCCGCCACGGCGGGCTCCGGGCGAGTCCGCCGACGACGCCCGCAGCGACGACGCCCGCGGCGTGGATGTAGATGTGTGCACCAGCGTGTGGTGTATCACATCGTTTTTTTTTATCATAGCGTCAGGCAGGATACCACATTTTGTTTCGGAGATTTGGCGTTGGGGTCATATTTTGGCTTGGGCATCGGGATGGACTCGGAAGCATTGGAGCGATGAAGAGACGGGCTATGATGTATGGCATTATGAGATGTTGCATATAAGGAGTGTCTATTTAGGAAAAAAGGCAAGGCAAATGAAGAGAGGGCGTCTCTCAGAGGAACCATATATACCTTTTGTACGAGTATCAATTGACGCACATGTTATTCTGCTCAAGAAAGTCGCATATGCTGTACCACTCACCCGCACTGCTGTCGTTGGCTCCTTGACACTTTGTACCTGCTGACGATGGTCGACGCCCGCATGCAGTGCATTGCACGTCATCAAATTTTTTTTTTTAAATGAAGCAGCCTCTTCTCTCTCTACCAGTCTGACTGGTTGACAAGAGATGCGTCATGCACAACACCACACCACCAGCCACATTTGTGGTTTGCGCCGCAACCACCACACACACACCCTGGATGCATACAGCCCCAACTTCACAAGACCGCGCTAATGGTAGAGACTTGTGATGCTGGAGTACCTGTTAGTCATCAATAAGACGGCCGCTTTGCATCCAATATATCCGGTATGGTGTAGTGGCTAACATCGCTCGCTCTCATGAATATGACGATCCGAGCAGCCCAGGGTTCGATTCCCTGTACCGGAGTGAATATTTCTATTTTGCACTTTCCTTTTGCTAATTGAGAATGGGTCATTCATTCATCATGACTAAATCCTTCTTCTCTTTTTCTTCTTCTTCTCATTCGTCCTTTTTTCCTCTTCATGTTTCTGTTTCTCACTCGGACGGGCTTCAGCAAGCAAACAAGCAGTTATCAGCCATACACGTAGTTAAAACACTGGTCCTGCAACAGTAAACAGCGGTTGTTTAAAAGGTTTCTCTATTGAAATGTACAACGTTTTAAGAGGTATAAAAAGAAGAGACGCCAGCTTTCCCATTGTAGTCCAAGATTTTGATCCAAAAAAACGCCATACCAATGCTATACATACCGACACACACACTTCTAGAAGAAACTCATCGCAGGCCATCATCACCCTCTTTTGCGGGCTTGGCCATCTCCAGCTCAAACTTCTTGAGCATCTCCGCCTTTCTCTTCTCATCGACGGCCATTTGCTTCAGCTGCTTCTCCATCTCGGCCGGGCACCACTTGCCGACGCAGGTGGGCGTGACCCAGTCGGTGCCGCTGCTGCACTGACCGTGCTCCTGGATCCAGCGGTTGATGCCGTCGACGAACCAGCCGCTCGTGGCGTCGGGCTCCTTCTTGGCGGCGACGGGGTACCCCAGGCGGAAGCTGTCGCTCGTGCAGCACTTGCCCTCGCGGTAGCGCCAGCTGAAGCAGCGGCGGTTCTTGCTGGTGCTGCTGCCCTTGTTCGTGGGCGCCTGGCGGCGGTACCGCTGCTGCAGGTACCAGTCGCGCTCGTCGTCCGTCTTGAGCTTCTCGTAGGCCTCGGCGTCGACGGCGAGGCCCTCGGCGAGGCAGACGCGCGCGCACGCCTCGGCCGACTCGTGCGCGTGCTTCTCGATGACGTTGTCGCCGCCGTCCTCGGGCTTCTCCATGCAGTGCTGGTCGGCCAGGTTGTTCCACTGCGGCCGGCGCGGGACCATGTTGGGCGCGACAAAGGCGTGGTAAATGTCGCGCAGCTGCATGGGGTCCGTCTTGGTGCGCGTCTGCTCGTACTGCCAGACGCCGCTAATCTCCTCCGAGTTCATGTGGTGCAGGGTGAAGAGCGGCTGGCACCAGTCCCGGGGGCTAAACGGGAGCGTGTTGGGCTTCTCGCCGTTGAACATGGGCGAGGCCCGGAGCACGGATACGTGGAGCTTGTCAATGACATCGGCGAGCAGGGCGTCGCCGCAGCACGTGTGCATGGCCATCTCGTTCAACTCCTTGGCTGGAACTTCTTTGATATGAGCCACCAGCCTCTCGAGCAAGACACCCGAGATGGCGTAACCAGTCCCGCCGTGCGCAAAGGGCAGGTTGTTCAAAAAGGCGATGCCCCCAACGTAAATGTCCTCGGTCGCATCCATGCGGGTGTTGAGCCACTGGATGAGGTTGGACCACACAATGTAGGTATCGGCCTCGACAAAGACGTACCACTTCATGCCAGGACGCATTTCCCATGTGCGCAGTATCATGTTTAGGAACTTGTACTTGTCGAGATCCCAGCCTCCAGGCATGTCGGTGGTGCACTCTTTCTGCGAAATGGGGCAGTCTTGCTGCGCCTGGTAGAGGAGAAATTCGGCACGGTCGCTGCTAAGGATGTCTTCGACGCGGTCGAGCACATTGTAAAGATGGTATTTGCCAATTTGTTGTTCCTTAATTATTTGTTAGCAATCACCCACGAAGAGACTGCCGTCGTCATACCAGATCGGAAAAGAGCAAAAAGTCGGGGATGCATTGCAGACTGGTGAGCAGCTGGGTGGGCATCTTGTCAAACGACTCGGTGGCGCCCGTCTTCATGACGACCATGATGTCGTCGGTGCTCGGGAAGCCCTGGCAGGGCTGGCTAAAGTTCCAGTGCGGGTGGACGGTGGCCTCGGTGCCATTCTGGTAGAGCGTGTTGTTGTAGACGCCGGGCTCAAAGTAGTTGGCAATGTGGTCGTAGATGTAGTGCGGGTAGTAGCCGGGGTTGGGCATCAGCGAGAGCCTGTAAAAGGAAAAGAAGAAGCATGTGCCGATAAAGGAGAGCACAATCGTGCGTACGCCTCGAGGCGGAAAGGCCGGCGCCAAGAAGCGCGTCGGCTCGTGAACGCCCATTGTCTGTCAGACCCCGGGTGGGATGGTGATGGTGTAAATGGTGTTGGCGCAGGTCAAAGCATAAGGAAGCGGGCGCGACAAAGAACGTGGTGTTGTATCCAAAAGAACGTGACGGAAGCTGTAGGAGAAGAGAAAAGAAAGGAAATCGAATTATAGAAGGGCTTCAGGGAGTTTACGCGGGGGACTGCGGTTGGTGGTTTTGCGCTTTACAAAGTGATGAAACCCAATTCCGGCTTGGCGAGTGTGGAGGGATCCGATGGGCGACAACAAGAGGGGTCGTGCCTGACCTGCTACTGGGGAAAGCGGTTTCCGAAACACAACAATGAAATGGAAGAAAATGAAGATTGTATCTGGCTCTGTTGGGGAGGAAGGAGCCAAGAATGCAAATGGGACGACAGCCACAGAGGGTACACGAGCGTTTATCTATCGACTACGCAAGCACCTGCCAGAAGACTACCGTTTGGGGGGGCGAAAAGTATGGAGAATCTGCGGCGCGAGTCCCATAAACATGGTTCCATTGTTTATGAGCATCGACAGCAGCTTCAGCAGCCATCGACTCAATCCGGGCAAGCCACGGAGGGTGTGTGGGCGGTAAGATGCTGGATATGGGTGGGTAATGTAGGGGATCCTGATGGCACGGTTTGCACGGCCCGGCCGGGGGAAAGAAAGCCAAGACGAGATGCAAAATAAAAATAAAAATGCCAAGGGGTATGAACATGATGGGGGGGAAGAATGGTCCGTGACGGAATGCCCGGATATGGTTGGTTGGGTCGGGTCGATGGGTTGGAATGTGGAAGCTTCTATGTAAGTTGGCGCCGATTCCTACCTGAGGAGGGTTGCCTCATCTTACCAAGCCGGGAAGATGGACATACCAAGGGGAGAGACAAATGGGGGGGAGAATAGTTTCGGGCAAGGATGGGCAATGCAAATCACCAAGGTTCAACCAAGGCAAATGGGCTTGGACAGGATGAAGATTGTTGGACCCCAAGTGGGTTGTTGCCCAAGGGGGACGGACGCTGAAAAGTACTGTCCAACTCTATATTGCCCAAAGACCTGGTTCCCAAAGCAAAAGTCATTCGTTCTCTGGCCACGCGTAAATAAAACAACAAGACTTGCCAACGTTCTCTTTCTAGCCGCCTGCCGAGGATAGCAACCGTTTCTTCCCAAGTCGGTTCAACCGCCACAGTTGGGTGACGTTGGCACTTGGCTCCAAAGAAAAAAAGCCCGCCGCCCCCCCCGAAAACGCCACGGGAATTATTTTCAGCCAGCGATGGATAGCGCAAACTGTAAAATCCGTAGACTAGGCAAGGGTTTACGCTGGAGCCGCTGATCAACAAGTGGGCGTGTTCCGCTGATGACGACGCGCCCCCAGTTTCAACTCGTTTTATCGCACAATAGCATTTTTCGTTGGCTGGCCTGCGAGAGGTACACACGTGCATCAGGTAGTTATTTGAACGCCAAAATCACGATGTGCACTCGCTAGGTTGGTGGCCCGGTCCCTGAATATGCAAGGGGATGATGCTCTCAGTCTCCTCTTCCTTTCTGCTAGTCTTGAACAGCATTTCTCTTTGCAAAAACTACGTAAATGTCTCAAACACCCGTTTCTGGCAATCAGGGCGTAAAAACTCTCATGGCGAGGAGAATGTGGTCTGGAACACTGAACGCAAGGGCCGAGACGGTCTTGCTTTGCTCTCTCTCGCTTCTCTCACCATCGGTCGACTCGCTAGTCTTGTTCCGGCGCGCGCCTCCTTTTTAGATGTGACTGGTAGCAACAGGAAAAAACTTGGCTTGCGTTAGCGGAACCGCTAGCCAAGAACCTTTACGTTGGAACACGTCCAACGGAATTCCACGCGGGCGGCTATGCTGGCCACTAGTCCTATCCAGTGTCTCACTGGCCAATCCAATGCATCTGGTGTCCAAAATTGGGTACTATTGCTATCTAATGGAGTAAAACTAGGAAATAAAGTAAAAAAAAAGAAAAAAAAAAAGACACTTGAAAGCAATCCTCGCGCCTATACGCCATGCCCCGTGTGCCATCTATCCAACGTAAAACGCCGAGCTCGCGCCGTCAAACGCCGATATCTTGCCCCCAAACGCCTTGGCATCGCCAAAGTACCGCAGCCTGTACTCGCCGTCCGTCCGCGCCCAGTCCTCCACCTCCCACTCGAGCGTCACCTCGCTCGTGCCGCGGATCCCCGACAGCCGCTTCCACCGGAACACGAGCGCCCAGTCGCCGTCGTCGCGCACCGTCGTCCACGCGCCCTCGCCCGCCACCGCCCGGTGCTCCACGGCCGCGTACGTCTGCTCCAGGCGCAGGTTGTTGCGCGGGTTCGCGCCCACGAACCGCGCCGTCACCGTCTCGCCGCGCGCGAACCGCGTACGGCCCACGTCCTGGCTGACGCTGCCGTACAGGCCCGACCACGTGCGGTCGTACACGACCCCCGTGATGAAGCTCATGGACTTGCCGCTGTTGTCCGGCGGCAGACGCCGCACCTTGCGGCCGACGCGCGACGTTGCGTGCGTAGCCTTGAGGTAGTGCAACGTCTCCAGTGTTCGGTTGATATAGGCCGCCAGTGTGTGCGCCCCGTACAGCGTCGAGGCACCCTCGTAACGTTGAATACTGATTGGTTAGCGCAGTCATTGGCTACAGTCGCGGTTCACTTACTTGTACTCTTGCTCCGTAGTAATGTAATGAGTGTAGCTGTTGCTGGGAGCGCCAATCACCACAACCGGCTCCTGACCGGCAAAGTCTTCCTTCATCTGCTCCTTGCTCTGCGCAGCGACAGCTTCTTTCCAGCGTCTCCCAGCCATGGTCGTAGCTTCGCCTGGGCTGACAACAATCAAGAGCTGGCCAACGCGGAACGTCTGCACATCCACAATGTTGGGTGTCCATTCGTACGGGCGCCCCACCTCACCCACATCCAAAATGATGGGCTTGGGATACTGGCAATCCACCTGCTCCTGGCTGGGAGGCTTGAGCAGCCAGCGAACGACGCGCCAGAGGGGAGACGAGTTGGTCATGTTGCTGCCGTGCTGGATCAGGTCAAAGTGTCCCGGCTCATCACTGGTCCCACCTCCAAACGAGTATCCCAGAGCTGCAGGACAGGTTCGGGCCATGGTGCCGTTGGGAAGCACGAATTCATATCCAGACATGTCATGAAACTCGTGAATCGCCTTGACCCCCACACCTCTCACTTTGTTCTCATTTTTGTTGAGCTCCTCGTACACGCTCATGGCACCATCGGCTTGCAGGCGGGCAATCTCGAAGCAAGATGATGCTCCGCTGTCATTCTTGAGGAAATGGGGTCCACGGCTGCGGCAGAATCCAGGTCCCCCGTCGCTGCAGCTACTTGTCTTCCAGTCGCAAGGCTCACCCGTGTCTTGACAGTACGCGCCGAGCACATTCGGGCTTGCATCTCCCATGTTGGATTGTGAGAAGCCAGCGACAAAGTCGTCCGTCTCGCCGCTTCTGCCGCGAACTTGGCGCTCAAATAGATCCGCTGCAAGTCCCTTGTTGTCGCCAGTGATTAGAGTATTATTCGCCTGCATCGAAGTGCCGTGCGTCGGGAACCAAGTGAGGACACCAATGTTTTTACCATCAGCCTCTCTCTGAAACTTGAGAACCGTAATGTCCTTTTCCACGGAGCCGTCGTCCTCGACGCTGATGTTGTACCGCGCACGCTCCTCTTCGGGGTTTGCATAGTAAGAAAATAGACTGCGGTTGATGTTGGCGCCGAAAATCTTGGTCTTGCCGACGCTGAGAGTACCCGCGGCAAGGCTTTCGTGGGCGCGCTGGATGGAGCGCAGGCAGCCGTCCACAATGGCCTGGTAGCTCTGCTTGTCAAAGCCCTTGCTCGTGATTTGCGGCAGGAGATAATTCAGCCAAGCGCCTGGGCCAGAGTGAGAGTGCGTGGCGGTGACGGCCAAGTTATCGTGATTATACATGGAGTATGCTGGGCCGAGCTTTTGCAGGCCGCTGAGAATGCCAAAACGAACAGCAGTATCGCCAGACTGGGTATCAAGAACGAGGTAAACAAAACGATCCTTGGGATTATCAAGGTCGCCGACAATAAAAGCACGCGAGTACAGGCGCTGGCGCAAGCCGCTTCCGATTTGGTTGGTGTCCGCATAGCCCATCATGTTGAGCTCGACGACGGGGCCGGTAATGTCGGCCTTGCCCACGCCCAGCAGGTAGCGGTCCGTCTCATGGGGCGTAGGGAGGTCCGAGTGAGGTTCATCGGTATCCTCAAACTCATAGGCACCCCAATCTCCTAGGCGCGACCACGGGCGTAGGTCGGTGGATGTGCCAAATAGGCGGAGTGTAGCGATGACGCACGCAAAGGCTAGGAAGAGAAGGATGATGCAGTTGCCGCATAGCGAACGCGGCGACCTGCGCTGCTTTGCCAACGGTTTATCGACCTTTTTGAGGCTTTCCTTGCCAAGCAGAGGCTTGCTAGCCTGGGATGGCGACGCCATGGTGATGATTCAGAGTGTGCCGACGCTGCCGCGTTTCATGTGTATCTTGGACAAGGTGCAGCAGTGACAGCGTGGAAGCAAGAGAGGTGAATATGAAGCAGAATATCAGACCAGCTGCAAGCTCTTGTTAAGTATAGGTGATATTTCCGCGGCCGCCGGATCTGATTTTGCCATGGCCGTTGCGTGGTCGTCGTGTTTGAATTACGAGGCTCAGTGGCGGCAGCCCGGATGCGGCGCAGGCGCCAGCTGGCGCTTTGGTGGGCCGTTGGTATGTACCATAGGATACTATAAATTCCGTACGATTTAGTGCATCGCGCCGGTGCATAGCGGATGCAACTTTTGTCAGAGCACTGTACGGGCGCAGTGTGTTTTCTGAGACTCTGTAAAGTTTCACATTTCAAAACATGCTAGACGGATGCAGCTAACAATAACAGAATATCTCAGCATGTTTTAGAGGGGTCCTGGCAGATGTTTGACGACGCTATTTTATTGCTAGATGCGCCCGGTACATGTGCAAACATGACACCCCGCCCGCTTTCAGTGGGGTGACATAAGTTCTATACGGCTTGGCCAATTTGGCTGGTGGAGAGCGTACTGAACTTCTGCCAAGGCACTGTAGGTAGCTAGACGGCAGTGGCCGCATGCACCAAACAAGCAGGCTGCAGCAAACAATAGCCTCTACGGCCATGACGAAACGTGGCAATATCGACAAGAGGAGGCCACGAGAGTCAGGAGACTTTAGTCAGCTTCCAAGCCGGTCAGCGAGCCTGCGGCCGCCGCTCATCAGACACGCACCGGCATTCAGTGGACTAGCCTCGATGCGTTCTACTGTCGACTGACTGACACGGATCCCGAGCTGATCAGATTATCGAACCAGTCTTCTAAAGATTAGGCGCCCACCAGCGAATAGCCGCTGAGCCAAGCAGCCAGGCAGCCAGGCAGCCAGGCAACCATACCTACAGCCAAACAAGTGGCCCGTCCCGCTACCACAACTACCGAGGAGCCGTCTCGGACGCGTTCGGGTCTGGTTACAAATCATCCCACAGCTTATCAAGTCATCTACTCGTCCCACACGATCCCCCCGGTCAGAGCCAATGGCCGGCATCGACCCTGACACGCATGCCTCAGCAGTCACCCGTGAAGCACGTCACCGCCAGGCTCCGCCGACACGCTATCTAGGTCCGCCACTACGGCTTGGCTGGGCATAGCGCCGCTCCTTGTCCGTTGGCTCATAGTACTTGCAGATTTCGCCTTATGATGCGCAGACTGACCATCGAGAATGCCATTTGATCTTGCCAGCAGAGCGCGATCTCTGGCCGCCGCCGACTTGCGCTAGAGCTGCACGCATTACCCTTACGTTGTCCGACCCTCGCTTGATTCCATGCATCCTGCATTCGGTGAAACCGGAAAAGTACGTGCATACCGCTCCCGCGATTGCCACAAGCCAGAATCGATATCAGCATCAAATCTGGTGGGGTATCAATATGCGTCCGACCGTCCCGCCCTAGCTCTGTCATACATTACGACATAACAATTCAATTCTACCTCGACAAACGAATTACTTTCTATCTATTCATCCATTGCACTGCAGAATTGTCAGTTGCGTCGCGCCAATTGAGCAATTTTTTTGGCCGTGCCGGATCTGCCCTCGGAGCTCCGCCGCGGGGCGCAGACGAAAATTGGAAACACCACAACGGTGCACGGTGACAACCGATCAACAAGCGACAGAATACAAGACAGGATGGGAGAGTCGAGAAAGGGCGAGCACCGCCCTATACAGACCAGTGCCGTCATAGTTCTCAATGGCTCACAGCGCCCAATCACCCGGCCTCCGTCGCCGCCGACGCCGTCCGTGATGGCTGCCGATGGCACGGTGCCGTGCCAAGAGCCACCCGAGCCCTTTCAGCTGGCCGGACAGCACACCCAATATAGAGAAAACACACCATATACAGCATCGCAAAACTGCCAGAACGCAGGACCATATGCGGCATCGGAAGACGAGCGGAAAAAAGAGGTGCGCTTGCGCGACGGCCTGCACGTAATGAATACAGAGGCGGTTGCGCTGGCCAACCTGGCCCAACTATACGAGACAGATGCGTTTGCACGGGACGGATTCCACAAGGCAGTCGAGGCCATCACGCGGCAAGCCGTGACCAAGAGCAAGCTGGTGATTATCGGCGTCGGCAAGTCGGGGCTGATTGGCAAGAAGCTGGTCGCGACGTTTCAGAGCCTGGCCGTCCGCACCGTCTTCCTGCACCCGACCGAGGCGCTCCACGGCGACCTGGGCATCGTGGGCCCCGACGACACGCTCCTGTTCATCACCTACTCGGGCTCGACGCAGGAGCTGCTGGCGGTGCTCCCGCACCTGGACGAGTCGCTGCCGACGATCCTGATGACGTCGCACACGCGGCCCGACACGTGCGAGTTTGTGCAGCGGCGGCCCGGCACCATTCTCGTGCCGGCGCCCGTGCACGAGCCGGAGCGGACGTCGTTTGGGGTGTCGGCGCCGACGACGTCGACCACCGCCGCCCTCGCCCTCGGCGACGCGCTGGCCATGACGGCCGCGCACGAACTACACCCCAACCTCGCCCGCGCCTTTGCCCGGAACCACCCGGGCGGCGCCATCGGCGTCGCGGCAGCAGCGGCAGCGTCGGCATCTTCCAAGCAGGTCCTGGTCCCGCCGCCGGCCGTCACGCTGCGGCACATTGCCGTCGGCTGGGACCATATCCACGACGCGAGCCACCTACGCGGCGACAGCCCGGCGGCGAGCCTGCTCCGGGCGGGCTACGCGTCCAAGTACGGGTGGGTGCGCGTGGGCGAGGACGTGGCGGCGCCGGGCCAGCTGCGCGCGCTGCGCGAGGAGCAGCTCTTCCAGCCGCTGGCGGCGCTGCGCGGCGGCGGGCTGCTCGTGTCGTGCCACGACCTGCTGGCCATGTCGGCCGAGACGACGGTACGGCAGGCGCGCGATATCCTGCGCGGCACCCGCAGTGGTGACAGCGACGACGAGGGCGCCGCGGCGGCGGTCGGCGATGCGGCGGTCGTGGCGAGTAGTAGCCGTGCCAGGCTGGGCGACGACGACGACGACGGCGAGCCGGGCGTGTCTGTGATTGCGGTGACGGAGAATGGACGCATCTGCGGCGTGCTGGAGGTGGCGCAGGTGCTGGCGCATCAGGACTAGAGCCGTCTCTTTTTGGAAAATGGCGTTGGTGATTTCATTCAAAGGTTGTGGGTGAAGATGACAATGGCGATGTTGGATGGGCAACTCGCCACGGCGCACCATTGCCTGGTTACGGGTGATGTATATATTTTTTGCATTTACATTGAGCATCCACATGTTGCATTTTAGCGATGATTGGATTTTTTTTTTACAGAGTTATTCCCGGGTAGATTCGATGCCCGGCTGAATGGGAGTTTACACTGTCCGTTGCCTACATTTTTGATGATGTAAAAAAGCGACACAAAGGCGAAAGAGGGCCAAGAAGGGACTGGGTTCATTTTTTTAATATTTATATACTCTCCCCTTTTATACGAATTTCAGCGGAAAAGAAAATTGGCCGCGGAGATGGACGGGATCGTCATTTGAACGAGGAGTGCATGCCATGTCCCAGCGAGCCCATACCGAAATATGTCCCTTGATGACCTTTCTTTCTGGAATACGGACTCTTGGGTAAGTCTCAGTACTGTTACACAAAAGCCACAAAGTAGACGAGTCGTTTTTGCCAAGGCTCTCGCGTGGAAAACCGAGAGAGAGAGCCTTGATAGACCGCTCCCGTATGCCGACTTGGCATTTTCCATCCGTCCTGGTTCAAAGCCCAATCTTTTTCTGTTTCCTTTTGAAAAAAAAAAAGACGGAAAGCAGTCCGTCGGAATAGGTATCCCAGCGATTCGCCCACAGAAAATAAGAGACCCCGCAGATACCCCATTTCACGCAGAAACGTAACATGCAAATTGGGCACATGCACAACCCCGCTTCCGCCAAGCATGGTGGTCAACGAGACAGGGCTGGGTGACGACGGACGGACGTCTGCCGTTATCGTCGGCGCGCCGTAGACAACAAGACAAAAAAAAAAAAAAAAAAAAAAAAAAAAAAAGTTACACAGAGGTTCGGCGGTGGCTTGCGGCTGTTTTTGGGGGCGGCCAGGGCGGCGGGGACTGTCCGTTGCATATCGTCATGTGCTACCATGCGTCCCGGGAACATGCGGCCGGGCCTTTTACACGATGACTGCAGATGATGTGATTCTCACTGACCCAAAAGTTGCACTGTACTTTTTGCAAAGATGGGCACGGGCTTTTCTAATTTTGTAATAAAAGGGATTATTTGTGAATGGACCGGGCGGTGCTTCTTGTCCGTAGGCCCCGGTGTCGGTGATGGCATAAAAAAAGTAACAAGGGCAAAAAAACACCGATGCGTTGCATGGCATTGTGCGGCTGAAGGCAGGCCAGCCACGCTCGTCATTATTGGAACTTTTCTTCTTCTTTGACCCTCACTGTTCCATTTCAATTTCGCAGGGTATTTTCTGAACAGCTCGTCTTGCGATGGTAATGGGCTCACCGCTGCATGATATCAGATGTGTGCCCGCCAAATCGTGTAGCAGAGCCAAGAAACGGAGGGGTGGTGGTGGGGGGTTATACACTGTTAGTTTCTGTGTAGATACCAGTAGTTGGCTGCCGATCCCTAGATTAAAAAAAAAAGTCTGGTTGGACCCCTAGTCTATCAGTATTCCCAAGTTTGCATGTGTCGTCTGCATCTTGGATGGCTGGCTTAACTGGTCAACGCACGTCGGCCCGTAATCTGTCTGTCGAAAAACGAGAGAATGCAAGAGATCAACATCGGCATCGGCGGCACGGCAGTTTTAATGAGCATGGCGTCACTTTGCCGTCTTGTGCGCAGGACAGTCCTGCACGAAAAGACGACACGAGAGAGAGGCCTAGACCCTGCAACGCACAGCGACATTGCAGTTGCAGCAGTGGGGGGGTTTTTGGCCAAATCGGAGATGTGAGAGTGGTTGGTGAGCACACACGACACGGCGCTCGCTCGCGTGACCAAGGACCCCTGTTTCTGGAGCAAGGGTTCTTTTTATTTATTTTGTCATTTTTATATTTTAGTTTCCGTTCATCTTGCTCGTGTTGTTTGGAGGGGCCGCCTGGACCTATTCGCAATCGGGCAGAGGGTCGCACGACAGCTAATGATGCCGGTTGAATAACCCGAGGCGGGCCGGACGTGCCGCGTAGACGCCTCACGCAGCTGCTGGTGCAAGGACTTGTGCGACTTGTCAGAAACGAAGCCATCGTTGCAGCTTGCTCTTAGCGTACCAGGTAGCCGATAAGACATTCCGCTTGGACACTAAAGGAACGGCGAGACAAAAAAGTCCACCTACACCGCGATAAGGATGAGTGTTTGTAAACCCGACACAGGCCGCCCTGGAGAAAGAACCACTGTTTTGCAGGGTTGACTTGGCGACGAGGCTCTCAGCGGACATGGCCAATTCCTTTTTTTTTTCTCCCATGCGGAAACACGTGGGATGGTGGTTTGGACTTGTTTCGACGTCGAAAGCACGCAAGCGGTTCCCTGTCAAATGTGGCGCACCTATATAAAAAAGAGGAGTATTTATCATCTGTTGAAGATGGAGACAAATCTCGCCATCGTGCTATTGGCCCGCCAAGGAATATTTTGCAAGCGGAGAGGGGAGGAGAGGGGGGGAGGAAGAAGAGGGCCTCACCACGTTTTGGAGGAGCCCAGCTCCACTGGTCGGTAGGTAGTAGGCGCCACCGCAGATGGAGAGGCGCCAAATATGAGTAGTGGCAAGGGTTCGTGGATGTGAATGACGAGAATTACGGAAAATGGTGGTGTGGTTGAACGAACCGTGGTGCGTCGCGAGCTGCTGCGTATCCTGCAGACAAAAGACGTAGGTGGTCGTGTGCTCTCCTACCGCAACGGGCGTACGTGAGACCTGTGGCTGCAGTAAACCCCGACGACGGCGAAGCATCGTCGTTGATACAGGGAGGTTTGAAAAAAAAACCCACGGGCTTGAAGAGAACGGCTGGATTAGGATTAGTTTCAGTGCCAAACAGCTGGTCTAGACCAAGCTGGCTCGCTTTGCAAGCTGCGATCCGGGCCATGGGCGCCGTAACCCGAGACTACGGGATTGAAGAGGAACGATGTGTTTGCATCAGCCACCTACGAAATGGTACACTGTCACACAGCAGGTCGTTGTCTTTTTGCCCAGTCTTTTGTCCCCCACCCTTTTCTTCCGGACGAGGACGTCAACTGGCACATGTGTGCAGTTGTCCATTTCGCAGGCAACACGTAGGTTCGGGGCAGCATACAAACCTGCCTGGCTCATTTGCTGTGCAGGCGGGGACTGCTAGACAGTTGGGCCATCTCGAGAAAGAGCTGCATTCGTTCATTTGCAGCAGCCCCGATAAAGGAAGCAGACGAAGAAGCATGGTCCCACGAGAATTAGGCCGAAGGCGCTAGACTGGTTCAATACTGGCTCATTGTTCGTAGGAAAAAAGGCAAACGGATCCCGGGCGATGAATCGTCGCAGGTCTGGTCTAGCAGGGGGGGGTTGCGAGGCACAGCGGACCAAAGAAAAAAAAAAAGCGGCCATGATTCGATGGCGTCCTGCAGCCGGTGCTTGGTTCGAGGCCACCGGGGGACTCGAAGGTGCAGGCGGGGGGATGCAATAACAACATGTACGGTGTGCATGGGAAAAACGCAGTAAGGGTATGTGGTCGCGTGACCCAAGGCGTGCAAAGTGGGCGGGAGGATCCGGCTGTAGGAGAATTTTTATCGAAAGGCAAAGCCGGCGGGAATTGATACGTCGTTTGCGGGTTTTGGTGTTTTGGTGTTTGTGTTGAGGGGGACCATCTCGGACGACACTTTGCTCATCTCAGTCACCGAACGATGGAGAAGCGAGGGAAAAGTGCCCGAAGAGGGGCAGAGAGGCGCGAGACGAGGCGAAGACAGTGGGGGGTACAAACGATTGGATGGGGAACGGGGCATGGGGGGGGCCTGGCCTGCATGGATTGTGTCGAGATGGAATGGATGAAATTGGGACTGGGCGATGGTGCAAGGCTTGCGTGCAGAGTGCATTGCATGGGAGTATTTTGGCCTTGCATTGGCGGTGGATGTCTGGTGGTGGAGAGGAGGGCAAGATTTTTTTTCTGGCCCAGTCGCCAGCCCAGTATATGCCCGCACCAGCTGAAGGCGAGCAGTGGGCAACAGGCTGGGCAGTGGATAAAGACGGAGCGGGCAGGTCGATCATGTTGTAGGGAAATTGGGGCCATTGGGTATAAAAGTCGCCAAGTCGTACACAAAGGGGTGCAATTGTCTTTTCACTGATGGGAATGGAGACAGTGGGCAAGTGGGCGAGCAAAATTGGGGGGTCTCTCCAGCACGAGGCGAGGCTGTTGGAGAGGAGGAGCTGTGGTGGAGGGGGGGGGGTCCATCCCCCTCTGGTTCTCCATTTTCAATCCCCTGACATGCAGGAGAAAGGATACAGTAAACGAGAGCCAGACTAATCATGTATTGTGTGTGTTGTATTTTCAAGATGGAAAACGTCGGCTCGTCGGGCTGGGTCTCGAGCTGAACCGGCGGGGCGGTGCGTGGTGGTCGAGTCGCGATGCTGTGATGGTGACGGGATTGGCCCGGACTAGGCGAGCGGCGGCGGGAGATGGGCGGCGCTGAGGTTTGGCGAGTAATGAGTCGGAATGGGCTGGCTGAGAGTCCGCAAGGGGAGACATGTACGTGTCTAAATGGCGCTGCGTACGAGACGAGATTGGAATCATGATGTAGAGGCATGTAATACAACAGTAATACAATGAATGAACTACAGTAGTAGTGCAGAACTAATCTGTACAGATGATATCGACGGGGGCCAAACGGTGGCGTGGGTGTGTGTAAAAGAAAGGTTGCAAGTTTATCCTCGGCCAACTAGAGAACTCTAGCGTCCCAGTGCACTTTATCTGATACGTCCAAAAACTGTTTGTTAGTCTACCTACCTACTTTTTACGTAGCAACGCATTCGTGATTCGTACTGGTTTGGCCAGCGTGCGTTGGGCGTTGCGGTCACTAGTGGATAACAGCAACGCTCCCGGCAAAACCAAATGGCGGCAACGGCGTACGCTGGCTGTGGCCCGTGAGTGGTTCCAAGTTTTTTTTCTTCTTCCTCTTGCGCCTTAGTTGCAGGGGTAGGGGAGCTTCCCCCCCCCCCCCCCCCCCCCCCCCCCCCACCCGTC